>OY728121.1:934129096-935379096 GCA_963277665.1 Viscum album
CCTAATTACCTACTAACTACCTCAACTAACATGTTCTTTACTAAAAATAACCAATAAATATTTGGGAATTCAGAGGAGTTAAAACGCCTCTCTAGAGGCTTTAATAGTGAAAAGTATGAATGTGAGTCTAACGAGAGATAATAATATCAAAAAATGGGGCTCTGTATATTTATTTCAAAAAAAGTCCACTTTGTATCCCAGGCTGTCATTGTTCAGAAAGGATAAAAATTGAGAGACCATGGAGAAGCCTACCCAGACCACAAAACAACCTCCCCCAATCAAACATCCTCTAAAAACCATCTCATAGATCTCACCTAGATCACCATTATGAAACTATTTGTTTTGGTGAATCAAAATAATCACATTAAAGTTATGTATAAATAGGTAGTTTCCCAGAAATCCATTAACCTGATATCTATGACACAACCTAACTTCCCCAATGCATCTCTGATGAAATTTGATGTTTCTTCAAAAAAAATCCCCACCCCCAACCCGTCGCCACTTTCATAGGCTCCAATATGCATCATACTAACTATGACATAGATCAACATGATCATGGGATCCCCTAAACCATATCTTGATGGTTTATAGTGCATTAAGAATGTTATACACTGCATCCCAAACAATACAGTGTAATTCCCTACTAAATCATAGGTAATTGAATCAATTTACTCAAAAAAACATATATACCATGAAATTAGGTCATTTTCGTTGACCAAAATTATATATCTTCAAATTTCATGTAACATGCCCAAATAAAAAGGGAACCAAAACCAATGTCCATAAGTACCCAAAAGAAGGTTACAAAATGATACATCATTTTCTCTAAAATAACATTCTCTACCAAGATATCCTAACCAGAAGATTAAATATCATTGATTTCAAGACACCACTCATTCATTAGTGCCTCATTCTCCCAAATATCATATTAATAAGAATATTACTACAATACCACACATACCAAAGGTATCATCTTCCCATAAAGAACCATTATATTGGGATCAAAAATACTAAATAGATGATGAGGAATAGATAAATCATGCTCATCCTCAAGATCTTATCATATCAAAACATGAGACTAGTAGGAATGATGAATTCAATAATGAGATACATGAAAGAGAATATGTATTGAAGCCAACTATGGGGATGATACAGATGACATTCCTCTTTCATAGCTCTCTCATCAATCTCTAAAGGACAATAAAAAATCATGGGAGACATGCTGAATTTTAAAATATGTTATTGATCAAGATGAGGTGAAATTATCATGAACAAATGTTTACCAATAGAAAAAAAATAATGTTTATCAATATTGATCTTCCTTGGATCAATACCAATTCTGTTCCATCACTATTCACTAAGGAATAAAATGTATCATCATTGTCCTATCTTATACCAAACACTGTCCAACCAAGGAACAATTACCAATTATATTCCAGAAAAATGGAGATATAAAATCTCAAGAATACAAGGTCTAAAAAAATATATTCTGGTAGTGTAACATTTACTATTATTGTAGGATAAGTGAACCAGTCCAAAAATTTGATCTTAAGGTCCACCAATGTTATGTATTCAAAAACATATCATGTCCTCAAGAATCTATATATATCAATCTGTCTGAGAATTAATATATATATATTATTATGTACTCAAACATTTATAGGATCCAATGCCCTCTATGAGGCCTCTCTAGAAGGGATAAGTGAAACAGTGTTCGGTATCAGAGATATATAATAGATGAAAATCTATGTAAAAAAACAACCTGATACACATAGATACAACATAATTTCTATAAATTAATTGTACCACAAATGTATATAAAGTGATTTTTTTTGGTTAGATTATAAATCAAACCCCATATCTCATTATTCAATCTAGGGGTTCATATAAATCCATAAAAATTTCGTCAAGAATATCGCCCCACTTCTATGTTTTAAATGAATGCTACTGATGAAAACATAATGATTTCTGGTACTCGACATTGATTTGATGGTTGCTATAAAAACGAGAAAATATTCATTTATTCCTATTATCATACCCTACAACCATAATCACAACATCATATCACATTACATATTTTTGGTTCCATGGTTCACTAACCATGGGTAATTATGGATGTTAATGGTTAGTTCCATTCACACAATCAATGGGAAAAATTGGTTTTGAAATCATAATAATTCTCTCTGATGAGAGTAAACACTCAATGAAAGTATCTCCACCATAAAGAGAGTTCCTAAAGCAATGTAACTCCTTAAAAAACTAATAATATTGAAGAATCAACTATTGAAATGAGGAGGTTAACCGCATGCTCACTTGAACAACCCCATACTAATTCCCTCATACTCCGAAATGAAACTGATCAATGAGTGACAACAGATTCCACTCATATAACTATTCGTTCATTAAATTGTTATCAAGATTCTATATTATGTAATCAATATTGAAATTCCATGTAACAAGTGTGTAGGAAATATAATTATCAAATGTCAATAGGCATTCCACCAAATTCCACTTTTCAATATCAAATAATTTTTTGTGATGAAATAATTAATTTGTTTTATAGTAAAGTGTAATAATTTCTATAAAAAGGTAGGTCTTGTAACTCATGATATCATGAATAAAATATATGAGTATTATATCCTAGTTTGGATAATTTTTTCTCCTATTTTATATGCTTTCATGAATTGTAGGCCACCATTTCATCAGACTGTGTCTGGAAACATGAAAATTCCAAAAATGAAAAATCTCAAAAGGCCATAGAGACTAGTTCGACCGTTTGAAGCATCAAAATCAGTACCAAAGTAAAAAATATGATTCAGAAAAATTAAATAAGAATGATATTTTTTATCCTAAATGATGTTCACTCCATTAGGAGTGAGATAGTTTATCGAAGAAGCAAGCATCATGAAATATACAAAAAATCTTTTGTAATATCCCACCAAACCAATGATTAACTGATTATTGATGATCTTATGTGGTTTATTTCAATTAATCACATATCATGGCTTATTAGGATCAATAGAGATACCATGGTTTGATACCACAAGTCCCAATCACAACACTTCTTGAATGTAGAAACTATATATTGATAATGTGCAATAGAGTCCGTGATTCCACAATATTTCAAACACATCTCTCACTAGACACACATGGTCCTCATCAAATATAGAGTAATCCATAATTTCTCCAAAAAATACCATTATGTGCGAGTCAATGTAGAAATTAAATGTCCTATTAATCATATATATAAATACTATAGGATAATTGGTTAGGAAAAATATCTTATCAAGATACTCATAATAGTTATAACTACTCATGAAGGTTCTTTTCTAAATTTTTGACTATCTTATCCTTAATTAGTAATAACCAGATTGATGGTAAATATTCTAGTACAACAATTCCTATTTCAATTTATCAAAAAAAAACAATCAATATTTTTGTGACATTTATTTTTACTTCACCATTACTCTATTGATATTTCAGTAATCAACATATATTAGAAGTTTTTAATCAACCTTCATTGAAAATAGAAAAGGAACTGATTAAATTGACAAACAATGGAATGTAAAAAATATCAATTAAATATCATCCAACATTGTCATTATGTCTTTTAAATCCAATAATATATATGTTAATAAGGAATATACACTATTTGGGTACTGGGTAGTAAATCAATACCCAAATCCATGTCCTTTAATAGTTGAAATATAGATAAATCAGTAGGAAGAACATTGTAAAAATCATTGAAAACTATAGTGAGATATTTACTAAATGAATCATCCACCATGTTTAAGGAGAAAAAAATCCCCCTTCCCAAATTAATAAAATATACTTCAGATACACTCATCCTTATGACCCATTCCCCCGAAAAGACATAGAAACCCCATCTGGCATGATAAAGGATACCAATTGAATGTGAAATTAAATATGGGCCTTATGATAGATTATCCAATCTATCTTAAAGATGAATTAATGTATTTTAATGTCAATAACTTGAATAATCATGGTAATCCTAATCCATTACAAATAGAAAACACAAGTAGGACCCCATATATCATGATCTCTTCTAATTCTAAGGGGTATAGTAATATCCATCACATATGACTAATTCTATATATGATAAAAAAATAAACAACATGGGTTGATGTAAATTAATGATATGCCATAATATCAAATAACCCTCTCAATAATTATGATGTTCTTGTGATGATAACTCTTACAGATAGATTATCAATATTAGCTTCCTCGGGAGACCCTTTCACTACCTGAAGAAGAATTATTTTAGATTCATATGAATGGACCCAAAATGTTCATAAGGCTTCTTATAGAACCATGATAATTTTTAGTGATGATGATATTGTTCTACAGTGTGGGGTATAAAAGAAATATTCTAAATTTTTCTAGTCTGTAAAGCTAATACATGAAATAAAGATCTTTTGTACATCAGTGAGAACCCACATTGAATTCCAAACCATTCCACAGTAGAAGAAATCTAAATGGACTTTTAATGGAAATATAAGAGAATATCATCAAAACATTATTTTAGATTCACCATGGTACTCATCACGCTTCCTCTTCCCTTCAATTGACCAAAATAACTACCACCTAGAGAAAAAGGAACAACAACAACCCTATCATACCTACCATGTTAAGATCCACAATCAACTCTCTATCCATAAAATAAATAAATAATGATATTTACAGAAAGATAATTTAACATTTAATATCACATTGAAAACCCATCTGAATACTAAAATCCATTTGTTTCACAATTTTTACTCCCTAAGGTACAAACTAAACAATCCTATAAAAGTGTTTTGTATACTATCTCACAGTACTGTCACCCAGTTAGAGGTTAAGAAACTCTAAGGAATTCACCATGAATATGCAATCTATATAGAACTGATCAATGAAATTAACACTAAATAAATTCCACTCCAAACCATTAGGCATTATTTTAGTCACCATCGAAACCCACAGTCTTTTTCGAGGTCCCTCAAGAATGAAGGCATCACATTTCACCTAAATATAGTCATGCTCTTCTAATAACTAAAAATTAAATTTAGACTTTTCATCCAATACATAGTCTTTTGATGATCATTTGAACCATGGAAATATGGATTCTTATAATTAACAAGCTCTTGATCATGATCTCGTGATTCAACTGTTTGAGGTTCCACTAATGGAACCTTACAAAGAAGGGGTTCATGTAATTTTCAACGATTTTACACAAAGTGAGAAACTATCTCAAAAATATTTAGATAAACATGATGATTATATAATTATTTTTCCCCATAAAAACTCCCCTACAACCTATTAAAAAATTTATAAGTGTAATGATTTTATAAAACATCAACTAAAAAATAATAAAAGCATAAATATGGATACATAGATCATCAATTCAGATAAGTGTCACATCAACATCTCTACCCTTAAAAAGAATTAGTTATTATTATTTGGATATACTCAAGTAAACACGGAAAATACTATAATCATAATATAATATTCCTTAAAGACATTTTTCCTAATCGAAAATGATTTCTAATGTTACTTTATGATTAGAATGACCTAGACACTCTCTCACAATTATCTTATATCTCCAATCAATCAGACATCATGTTCAATATGAAAACGAAACAATATAATGAAATAATGGAAATAAGCACAACATACTCCATTGATACCAATTTTCATGATCCATCTGAGATACCTTAGTTAACTAATACCCAAATCAATACTAACATAGACCAAAGGGTATTTCTGATCTCCATAGGTTGGAAACTAGCAACTGGGAAAATGCCAAAAATTGGCCAGAAATATTTTTCAATAAAATAGTGGATGATAAATGGTAAAAGTTATAATTTAAAAAAATATAAATCGATAATGTATCAAAATCAAACAGGTAAAACAATAACCAAAAAATACATCATCACAATAAACAGAATATTTTAAGATAAATCTAAAATGTATCCCATGTAATAGGTGGATCATATCTCCACTGGTCACCTCTATTACACATAATACTAAGGATCAAGAACACCCACCGCATCTATGTGGTTCTATTATTTTTCCTGGACTTGGTAGTAGATAATCTAAAAAATTTTGGTGGGAAATGTAGGTTCTGAGCTATAAATCCCATAAATGAATCACTACTTGTTCTATAATCAATTCCATAACAAGTATAATAATTATTTATTTTCTTGTAATAAAACAATTTAGGGCTTGGAATATTCTTGTTTTAAAAAAATTGATATTTATAAAGAAGATATATCAAAGCTGGATTAAATGAATATTTTATATAAAAGTATATATCAAATAGTTTCCATTAATAAAATAGTTCTATTAAAAAATGGAATATATTCATCACATAAAATATATCATTAACCAATGTAATAATATGTATGGTAAATTAGTTTCTCAAAAAATATGATACCCACAATACTTATTAGTGATCTTGGATCAATTTTTTCACCCATTTCATGACCTAGGTTGTCAGGATTGAACTTCCCATCATGGAAAATCTAGCCACAACTAGTTTATGTCATTATTTTGTCATTAATTGAATTCTTGAGTATTAGATCATAGCATAAATTTCTTAATCATATACTAGTCATCTAGACTCTCATGGGATTAGATAATAAATTAATCAATATTGGGAAAATAATTCTTTTCAAAATTGATCAATATAAAAATGACAAATTATAGTATCCCACACACAGATCTCATTTCCAAACCAAGTCATTAGTTTAATTTAACTCATGAATTTCAATTCACCTATTAATTTAAGATATTTTTCATAGTAATCATCACCAAACCATTTCATCAAATAAATTTGAAAATCAAGACATCATATTTTTTAAAATCCACTAAAAAATTAATACTCCATTGAAATTGTGTTTTTTATAAATTTTTTTACCCATTTGAAAATAAAACATTTATCAACTCAATAATGTTTTTAAATAAATTAAAAACAAATTTCATGTAAATTAATAAATGTTTGTTTCCAATTATATAGAATAATTATATGGAACTAAATACCTTTAAAGTGTGATCAAATCAAAACCCTGGAATTGAAGAAACCAGTGATGTTGGATGGAAAAGGAGACCAACAATGAAATCCTAGAGACACAATACATCAAAACATGGAACTATTATATCATCAACATGTGAATTCATCACTCTCAATTGAAATAAAAATGGAAAATAGTTAATTCAAAAAGGAGGTTAGATTTCATAACTAAGTAATGTCAAATTATTCTAATATAGGTTTTATCAATGAATAAAATAGTTTAGAGTCATTAAAATGCATCTAAGGATCCTGATCTACAAAAATTTAGAAAGAGAGTTGATTGGTAGAAAAGGGAATATAAAATATTTCTACGAGAATTTTTGTCTGTTAAAAAACACGATGCATCCCCCATGAAATCAATGTTGGAATATTGAAAAAAATAGGATCACATCACATCCATGGTAGAACACAAAATAGCCACGTCTGGTAAACCAGCCTCCTGAAAATATATTATATGGCATTACTATATCCTCTTTACCAAGTTAAAAACTATAGTACAACCTATGAATCATGTCATAGTTGTGCCTAAATTGGTATTGACACCAAAGTGCATCAAATAATTCTCAATGGTGTATCCTAACATCCTCTTTGTATCAATGATGAAATTGTTAGTATATATTCAAAGACACCACTAGTGCTCCACAACAAAACATACTACCAATGCCATATCCCTTCTTTATCTCACACTCCCTAATGTCATATACTGATGGTCTACCCTAAAACTACTACTATCCATCAAGTATCCAATACACCATATAATATCTCCCTACCATCAAATTTATATGAGGACTCCATTATCTCAAAAAATCATATATCCATTAATATAATGGAATTCATGAGGGAAAATGGTTTCCATTATTTAATGTTACAAAAAAAACAGACAAAAATGGAATCAATATAAGATTCTTAAGGTACCTGAAATAATTTATTATAATGTTATAGTAAAATAAAAAGTTACATATTTATAGGTTTTAATTCATCATAAGATAAAAACACTATTATTTATTAATGATAAATTTCTTATAAAATCATAGGGTAGGCCATGACAACTAAAGCAAATCAAACCCATGTCTTAAAATATTTCACTAAATCAATAATATTTCATAAAATTCCAATTATTTGGATTCAAATATCCTGAAACTCAAGTAATGCATCTCATCACTCTTATCCACTAAATAGGTTCCTTCATCAGATTCTCAAACCATGGGAATATCTTTCCATATGACATCTTTTTTACCTACATCCGTTATCCATGACCTCAGTTAAAAATTTGTGATTTGTTGATGATGAATCTAGTATTTACATATATTTAATTGATTTTATAAGTTTTATAAAACCCACAAAAAATTTATTTTAATGGTAATTCTCATAATTTTCAGTTTTAGGATTAATTTGATCTCAATTTGAAAAGTGTATTAACAATATAATTTTATGTTTTTTATGACACTAAGGTAAATAGGTGAAAATAATTTCTACACTAATCAAAAATGTGAAATTCAATTTTTTTATGATTAGAGGATTAATGGAGTAAAATTTATTCAATTGAAAAATTGTTTAATACAAACCATTGTGGCCAAAATGAATCTCCCAAGTGGCCCCTTAGAATATCAACCATGTTTCGATGAATTTTTTTAGAACATTAATACTAAAAAATAAATCCAAATGACCTCGAATATATAATGAAAATGAGATTATTTGTGGAAAAATGTTCATTACCTATGGAATCATAATATGAATAATACATTGCCATCATAAATTTATGGTTTAATTGTCTATGTTTATTTAAAATGTCTCTGGGAAATAAAATTTCCTTGAGTAATCCAATAATAAATTTCGATACACATAGCCAATAAAGATCAAACATAGAATATTTACATCAAATATATTCAATAATACCATTTAATAATACTTTAATCCATATATATCAACTAATATATTGATCATGTGTAGATATTTAGAGGATAAAACTAGATATTTATTTTACTCCAATATTGAATATAAATTTGTTTCTCCTATTCCATTCAAAATAGTTCAAAAATTTCTAAGGATTTGATTGTTTTTTATGTAAAATAATTCTTATAAATTTAATAAATATTTAAATTTTTCATTATATTATTCTTCTATAATATATAAATATTTGTTATCTCTATCTATTAATTTCACCACCACAAATATTGAGAAACAAATTCACCAATTTCTCTATGTAAAAAAGTGGAATTTTCCTTTTATTTCTTAGAAATTAATTTTTTCATTTTTATTTATTTTATATTTATTTAATTAATATTAGTATGAATTGGGGTATCTTCATTTACACTTATCCACTTCTTTTACATGTTGATATAAATTCCTCACATTCAACATCATAATTATTGTGACAGTGACTTACATTAGTGTACATGATTTGTATAATATGAAATAATTCATAAAGTATGTTCTCTGACATAAAATACATATTTTTAGCTTTTCTATTTCCTTTATCGAACAAATAAATTACTAATAAAATTAACTTTTTTTTAATACAGGAAAGCTATAAATTTGTGAAAACGTTGAGTCCTATAAAATTTTAATATATAGAATGTATATGGTGTTCCCATAAAATATATAAATTGAATAACAAATTTATGTATACCTTCACTATATTTATAATTATATTCACATGTTCTAAGTCAGCTCATTAGTTGATGATCCTAAATGATAAATTCATTAGTACATGGTATTTTTATGATAATTTTTGTTATAATCAACTCAAATATTTTAGAATTTTACCATTGATGTATGATACAAAGATGCCAATAAATAGAACCACCCCATGTTAATAATAAAATTAAAAATCAAAAAATTAATAAAATGGTACTATTTTTTTGATTATTTTGAATATTTATAATTTATTACTGCATGAAGTGATTAAGATCTGTGTAATTTGTTTATGGGTTCTTCAGCTATGAGAAACCATTATAAGGATTTCCTAATAAATATATTGGTTTTATAATTATAATAAATGTTTCAAGGATGATTATTTTTTTTCATTCCTAATCATTTGAAGAAAATAAAGAGCTACCAGTCAAAGTAGTGGGAATACAGACCTACAAATTGTTGTGGAAGTACCGAGATACTAGTAATTGTAGGAGGTAAACTGTGCATATGTTTATTGAAGTGAAAAATTATAATCAGTTTAGTTATATGATTCTAATTTATGGAAGATAGATGAAAGATTTATGATTTAATGATATTATACCATAAAATAGAAATTTCATGAATACCATAAATCAAAACTATAGATTTATTATACACAATTGTTTAAAAGATACATTTTGATAATATACATTAAATGTTTTATTTGGTTTTCTAACAAATACATTATGTTTTGTTTTATACTTACATTGTATTCCTTCCTTTATTACATTTTTGTAGTTTATTACATCATTCATAGAATTGTGGTATGTTAGAATTTCCACCATTATAAATTTATCATTAGTAACAAATAAAATACCAATTAATTTATAACTATTAAAATTATTGTGTTATATACTATTTCAATTCTGATTGCATAAACATTCATTTCTCAAATATTTGATTTGATCTGTAATTTTAAAAATAGATCAAATTACACTCTAATGAGATTGAGAATTGATAGTTGTTTACAAAGTATGACTCCCTAAGAATAAATGAATTCTTTATCTTTTTCTTTCATTTATGTTTGTAACCTAAAATTTTGGATTCTTCATTAATGACAACAACTATTTAATAGTTCAATATCAATTAATATATCATTATATTTTTTATTGATGTTATTTTGTAATGATTTTGGTTATTTATCCTTTAATATATATTTTCTTTTCATGATTTACAATTTCATATTATCATATTTATAGAGTTTTCCATTATTTTTCTTTTTTTAAACCAAATAAGTGGAATAATATAAAAAATTTATATTTCATTAAGAAATAAAAAATTATATTTTTTTTCAAAGTGGGGGGGGGACTATGTTTTTGTATAAATATAAAGGGGTAATTAAGGATATTCTATATGAAGATATACATTTATTAATTATGATAATTTTAATTTTACATTGGGTTTTTGAAAGAGGGTTTATTTTTGATTCATTGAAACTCATTAATATAATTATTTTGATAAACAAAAAACAATAACGTTTATTTAACATAACATAAAATAATATATTTTATCATCACTTCCTTTAGTATATAATACTAATAAATGAATTATAAAAAACACGAAGTTTATCAAAATAAAGATAGCTTACTAATTTCTGAAAATTTGAAAATTTGAGGAATTCATTAATATTAAAATATTATTATTTCTATGTATTACTAGAAACAAAAATAATAAAATCTAAATCTCCATTATAGACTTTTCAATGAAATACAATAGTTCTATGTCAACTCTTCAATAGATGAAACAAAATAATTAAAATATTGGAAGAATCTAATGATATTATAAATCTTGTTAAAAATGAATTCTATTTTTGAGAAATTTTCCCATTTAATTTTGTTACAATAATTCTTTAAATATAATTGAAAATCAAACATAAAACAAATTTTACTTAAATTTACTTTCTTATTTTTAAATTTTTCTAAATATTTTCAATTTTTGAAATTTTTTATTACGGAGAGTGATTTTGATTTGTGTAATCTTACATTCAATTTTCTTTAGTGAAGATACACTATTTTTGGGTTAATATTGTAATCATCACAATTTTCTTGATGTAACATATGTTTCAACAATGGGTTTTATTATGGGATTCTAAAGGGTAGAATTAAAAAAACAAGAAAATAATAAATTTATTGTGCATACCATGCAAACCAGTTTCTATAATATACCTGCTAATTTACAATTCAATGTAGTGGGTAAAAAATGTTTCATCTTTTTGATGAGGAAATTTCTAATATTGATGATTATGGGATTCCATGGTAAGGAAGTGAGATATAACATTTAGTCTTTTAGAGTTGGATACCCTATTAAATGTTTAATGTCAAGGATTTTTTATACCTAGTAAACATATATACCCTTTAATTTTGTTTATAGGTGATATATTAATAAGATACTTTTATAGGGTTTTTTAGTTTTCTATACAGTACTTTATGATTATAGTTAAAAATATGTTTCATTCCTACCTTAATTACTACTAATTTATTTTCAACATCAGTCATATAATTTATGTTGTTTAATTTTACACTACTATATCTTTTTTTATTAAATGAAAACATACCAATTAATTTATTTCAAAAATAATTTTTGTGTAAAATATAGTTTATAGTTCCACACTACAAACTATTTTTATACATATCATTACTTTTATTGTTAATTTATAAATCATGTCACCGTAATTAATAAATGGGATCAAAATCATCAACATTTTATATATAATAATTTACCCCACTTCTTGTTTATTTACATTTATTTTACTATCCTAAAATATTATTCTCTATTGTTTAGAAGCATTGTCGTGATGATGGGCGGGATATTATACTAAATTTAAGGGTTTTATGTAGAATAATAAATTTTTTAACGGTAGGGTATAATGTGATTGGGTTTATCTCAAATTTGGATAGAATATTGAGAGTTAATTATTTTTATTAAAAAATGATTTCTTCCTTTTGAACTCATTTAAACAATAATTTCTTGTTCACTGTCATCTATCTGTCTTTTTGTAAGTGTGTTATTCATATATATATACATATAAATATATCAATATATATCATATAAATCATAATAACCTGTTTATATTATTTTATCATTTCTATGTATATATCATCATTTATAAACAATCACCCTAAATAATCAGTTCATGTGAGTGGCCTCCTATGGATACCGACATCAGGATGTGTGTTCTTCTAAAATTTTTAAAAAATAAGAATTTCTGGAAAATGATTCATGAAATATCTATCTTATTACATTAATATCATTATTTAGGGGAAACCAATATTCACACCCATGTTTTCTGAAAAATAATATATAAATTTATAAATTTCAAAAACCAAAAAAACCAGGAATCCTTACATATCATAATTTGTTTTGTCCAATATGATATTTCATAGTGATTTTTCAAATTCATGGATATTTAAAAATTATAATGAGTACAAAAAATAAATTTTTGTAGAAGGATCAAGGTCAATAGATTCATGAAATGATTAATGAATTGAGTAATAAAATTTAAATTATTTCATATTCATTGAAGAAATAAGAAGCATAGAAAGATGACGATGATAAGGATTAATAAAAACATATTCCAATAAAATTTTCATTTTAATATCATGATTATGATGAAATTATGTATCAACCTAACTCAAACCTATATATAAAATAATACATGAGGATAAAGAAGTATATTTTTTTCTTGATTCACATGCGGGAGATCAAGGGGATTTAGATGATATGATAATGATTTTGTAGAAGAAAAAATGTTATGTTATTATCCCATTTTCAAAATAAAAAACTAGTGTCATTATACCTCCCTCATTCGTTGTATGATGATACCACTGAAGTGGTGGCACATGATGAAAAATTGTTTGATATTCACTACCTTCCTCCAATTATGATATTCTTGCTCTATGAATAGTTGTGAAAAAAATGAAATTAAATACGACATTACTATAAGATATAACATTTATTTGAAATCATTTCAAAATCATTCCATAGAAAATAAAATTATAATTACCTCAAACAATTATAATATTTTATAATCATCAAACAGATGGATTCGTATGGAGAATGATGTTGAAGAATTTATTGATTCCCCCTAGATACTGTGTAAAAAGTAACCTTTATGAGATGAATGTTTTTCGAATCATACCTACACATATTGTTTGTTTTTATATTGATTCATAATTCATTCATTAAATTAAAATTTAACATTAAAATAAATTTACCATTTACTAAATATAAGATGTAGTTTCTATTAAAAAAACAGTGTATTAAGTAATTAAAGATGCCACAAAATCAGTGACAGTAAACTAATATGACCCATTTTTTCTCTATAATGTATATATAATTAATAATTTTACAAAACAGTTGTATTATATAAAAAAAGTTTTTAAAATATTTCATAATTTAATTCATTGTGGAAGTTATTATTTTCAGTTTCTCGTGAGGAAGAAATGATACACATGTTCTGATAAGTGATAACTGTATAGAACTAACAAATAGAGGATTTATAAAACTAGTAACCACATAGGGATTCAAAGAATAATTTTTTCTCATTTTTTTGACCACTAATTTTAATGATCCCAAAATCTTGTTTTAAATAATATTTATAAATTTCATGTTTATACGTTTGGAATCTGTATTCTGAAAACAAGTGATAAGTCAGTTTAATCATGATACATCGTTAGTCTTGAAACACCACTATTAAAAAAATATCTAGGTATAACATAAAATAAGGAATTCACATCATAAAACTTTCCTATCAATGAATTAAATAATTTACATTGTATGGGACACTACTGATCAATACACAATTTGGATTTTATGCCAATAAATAAATTTTTTATGAAATTATGAGATGACTCTAGATGTGACACCACAAATTTCACACTGGAAGACTTATATAGATGACACTCTAAAATTCCCATAGTTTGAGATGTCGTCAAACCATAAACTGCTAGTGGATACACAATGAGCTTTCATGAAATTTTGCTATGTCTATGAAAATTATAGAACATAATACGTCAATAACAACATACTTCCAGAACAATATACCACTAGATTAATGTACCATTAATTTTATATTTCCATTATTATACTTCATGAACAAGAGACACTACCAGAGATTTTGGAGCTACCACATTTTATATTACTTTAAATATTTTTTGAATTATATCATTCTGACATATATATTTTTTGAATTAAATGATATGTAATATTTGAATGATTAGGCCTTAAAATTCTTGAGGGAAAGCATAACAGAATGTGTAGTGTGAGGAAGTAGAAAAATATAATTTTCGACTTCTATTACTGATAAAAAATAAAACACACTTCATCATTGATACACCTATATAATATAGAGAACATGTAAAAGAGATAGTGTAAAAGACAAAACTAACTAAACATATCGATTTGATACTATTGGAAATAAAAAATGTAAACTTGTTGTGAACTCATGGTGAGGAATAAAAACATCATCTTATTAAACACCTTATTACAAACAGAAAACAAGTTTTTTCGATAAAATTGTTTCCAGAAAATTTCTTGCAAACTCAACTCAAATTTTTATTTGTGAATCAAATCACAAGGGAAATGTTACATTAAAACAGAAAAAGAATATCTAAACTGTACAATCCTAGATCTCTCATGAAATTTATATTTTATTACATTTGATTAGTGTATAATATAAAATATTTTACAAAAACATTGTTTCACTTTCGTAAAAACATGAAGATATATGATATCATATCAAGATTTCTTCATATTTGGTTTTCCAATGGATAAGAGTGGTAGTGTTCCTTATGCGACCTGTTTATCTTTTCTCCCATGAATAAGTTTAGAAGGGGTCATGTGTTACCTGGATAGTGTTACCTTTATTAAAACATGATTTATGTTATAGATCATATATTTATTTTATATAAACTTCTTTGTGAAAGGTGATCACCAAGAAGAGTGGAATATTTATTGACATAATAATCAACAAATTTTATTTATTTTTCAACTGTGTATTTTAATTTCATTCATAATTAATTTTCTCTATAAAATTGAAATAAATTTTAACTATAAAAAAATTGATACTATGATATATTATATAATTTTGTGGTTATATAGTATCATGATTAAGTAAGTTGATTTCAAAATATTATACAATATCAAATATGATATTCATGTGATACCAAATCAATTTTAATAGAAATCATTTGCATGGTTATGATCTAAATCATACTTCATATTATGATAAGTATGAATAATTTGGAATATTTTGGGAATTTTAAAATAATTCATTATAGATGGAAATTTATATTGGGTACTAAATTGACCCCTCATAAGATATTCACTTCGTCCAACAATTGGTATCAAAGGTTAATAAAAAAAATTTTCAAATAATTTTTTACTATGAATCTAGTTGAGTGTTTATGACCTAAAAATTTATGTTACATCTAAATTTTTAGTTCTTTATAAATATATATATGCTAATATTTTTATATGGATAATCATCCGGATGGTTCTGGTACCAACATAGCTCTTTTATTCAATGGGCTAATTATTCCAAATGGAAAATAAAAATGAAATTTAATTTTGAAAGTATGTGTTTATAAATATTGTCTTTCACAGTAAATGATTATAAAATAATTTCTTTAGCTATAAATACTTCAAATGATGTTACTAATGATGATTATAATAAGAATGGAAAATATATTAATAACTTATATTATTCCTTAGTTGATGGATAGTTTTATAGAATGTCTTCATGTAAAATATCTTTTGAGATTTAGGATGCTTTAGTTGTCTCACAGGATGGAACTAAAAATGTTAATGAAATAATTCTTAATAGCAACACTATTAAATTTAATAATTTTAAAATTAACCTAAATGAGCATATTAAAAAAATATGTCTCATGTGTAATGAATTTTTTAATACCTTTAGCTATTTGGGAAAGCATATAGAGGAAATATAACATAAATGGAGATTGGTGAGATGGCTACCTGAATAATTTCGAGGTACTTCAATGTATATCATAGAGCCCTATTATATTAGAAATTTTATATGAAAGGAACTGATAAGTATTCATAAGATGTAAAATGAGGAATTTATTGAAAAACATGATGAGGATGAGGATCCTAAGAGAAATTCAGTATCTTTCAAGACTATTGATCCGAAAAAAATTGGAAAATGAAAATGTAAAGTTATAAGTTATTGGCTTGAGTGTTAGTGAATCGTCTGATCATAGTTATGAGGAATAAGTTCCCCAAATCAGAATATTTAATATGTTTTAAAAGATTTGTTTTCATAAATCCAAACTATAAAGGAAAAGAATGATAAAATAGGGTATTTTATGAAATGGATGGTGATTTAATGGAAGGTTTCTATTATGAATTTAAAATGAAAGGTGACATAAAATTTGACTATCCTGATATTAAATATAAAAATAAATATGAAGATAATTATTGATGATATGAGATGGATATAAAAGGAAAATAGAGTGCACCAAATGATAATTAATGTGACATAGATTCATTACCTGAAGAACTGATGAGTAGAGACAAGAAGTTGTCTATGAATAAATTTATTAAGGTTTCTACTTTACCCAATATTTCTTCTATTGTTTCTATGCATGATTATATTTAATATGATATGTATGAAATTGAAAATATTACATGTGAAGAATTTTTCAACTACTACAAAATTTTAAACGACACATTAAATGAATTAAAATATAAATATAATGTTTTAAAAATATAGCATTCCTTAACTATGAACTATAAGTTTGAAATGTCAATAAAAAAGAGAATAATATACAACTACTAAATAAAAATAATTAACAAGAAATTTCAAATGAGAAATTCTAGAATGAACCTGAAAATGATACAAATGGTACCGATACATTAAAACAAATATCTGGAAGGAAAGTTTCTCCCAAATATGATAATATAATTGGATATGAACCTGGATAAAGAGGGATATCTAAATTTACATTTGTTCTTAAATCAAAACATGAAATCTATTCTACTAAATTAAATTCAATGGGAACTAATGATGCTTTTTTTCTATGAGTGTTAAATGTATTTATAGAAAACCAATGAGGGTAATATGGGTTCCGAAATAATTTATTAGCAATATTTCTAGAACCAATATATTTGCGTACCAAAATAATTTCTATTTTTGAAACCTGTTTTGTAGGGAAAATGGATTAACATCTCCTGTATAAATCTATAGAACATAGAAAATGGTTATTTAAGATTTATGATACGAAACTATTATTTTATTAGGAGCCCTATAAAGTTTTATGGTATCCATTTCTCTTTTGGGGCTAAAAAAATGAAAATTCGTCGGCCTAGGCAAGATTGGTAACAGAAATTCCGTATTAATTTCTTATGTTTTTTATATTGATGGTTTAAAATTTAATCTACTTAGAATTTATTAGTTGTGTAATTATGTTTTCTATGTTATGTTTTATAGTAAATCATGTGTTTTATTTTATTTTAAAAATGATTTAATCATTACATCCCTGAGAAAAAGAAATTTTTTTACTATAGATTTAAATACTTTAGTTTCAAATTGTACTTTATGATTGGGATCTTTTCATAAGGAATCATAGATTTGGAATTAGAGATTAATAACTTTATACATTCAACCACATGGGTAGCTAAATATTAAATGATTAGTTTGGGATATACCAATGCTCTAGTTCCTGAGTGATAAAAGTATGCAGTCAAAATCAAAATGGGAAAAATTTTATTTTTAACTAAATAATTAAATGTTATCTTCTCAAACACTGGAGTTGGTTAACATGTATTTGTTTTAACCTTCTAGATTTTTAGTCCTAAATGTAATCATTGTGTTTGTGTTTTGAGAGAATACTATTCTAGGTTTACGTGGGTGAATTTTATAGGTCACAAAATATAAGCCTTCTCATACATTACCAAGTATGTTATGTTTGTAGAAAACCATAGTGGACATTACAGTAAATCCTATAAAAGTGACCATGTTTTTGAGATTGAATGTTATGTTTTTGAATTATTTATCTCAAAAAATGATAAAATCGTAACTTCTATACTCCTAGGAATATTATATACAGTTGGGTTATTTAAAGAAGAATTCAATCCTTACTACAAATATCATGGAATATTCTTAATTAGCATGACGTAACAATCAATTTTTGGACAGAAGCTTTTAATTCATCCTACTACATCATAAATAGAGTATTGATTAGAACTATCCTTAAGAAGACATCTTATGAGTTATGGAATAATAGGAATCCAATTGTTAATTACATTATATTTTTTGGTTACAAATCCTTTATTTTTAACACTAAGGATAGTCATGAATAAAATTACACCAAAAGGGATGAAAGAACCGTCCTGGGTTACTCGGTAACTTATAATGACTATAGTGTTTCCCAAAAATTGTATCTGACTATAGAATAATCATTCCATGTAAAATATAATTAAAGTGATCCAAATATACCCAATACAGCTTTGAAAACATTTATTATGACTTATCTCCTCCGAAATTAAATTCAAAACCCTTAACTTCTATTATTAATTAAAATAGTAGAATCGTTTAGTTCTAAAGAAATTACAAAACATCCACATGACAATATAGTAGTAACTAATACTTCATGCCTAGAAATATTATAACTCTAAAGAATAATCCTTTATAATTTTGTTATAAAAGATCTATATAGTGGAACCCCACCAAGACCCTCTCTTAAAAATAAAGTTGAACATGAAGCCTTCTTATCTCAGCATGTTCTTAAGAACATTAATAATGCAATTAATGATGAATTCATGGAAATACCAATGCATGAAGAGTTAAATAATTGTAATGAATCAATGTGTGGGAACTTGTTGATATACATATGGACCCTTAACTATTGGAACTAAATGTGTGTTTTGGAATAATGTAGATGAGTCTGGTAATATTGTCAGAAATAGTGCTAGATTAGTTTCTAAATGTTACCATTAGGAAGAAGGAATTGACTATTATAAATACTTTTCACCTATTACTAGGAATGATTTTATAAGAATCCTACCATTCTTTGCAGAAAATATAGATTTAAGACAATATCAAATAGATTACAAGTTTTCATTATTAAATGGTTTTAATTTTTATGATTTTATTTTTTTACAACGCCACGGTATCAAAATTCATTTTCCACTAATGTTTTTTATAAATTAACTAAATAATTATATTGAATAATTTAATTTCCTAGAGCCTGTTTTGATAGAATTAAAAATTTTCTAATTTCAAAAGGTTTCTCATAAGAAATATATGATCATAATATTTTCCGAAAACAAATATTTAATGATGTATTTGTAGTACAAATCTATAAAGATGAAATCATCTTTAGATATTCAAAAAATTCACTTTGTATTAATTTAACTAAAATAATGAAAATTAATTTGAAATGAATTTAAATGGTGAAATCAGGTAATTATATATTTTTCAGAACAATGATGGAATTATTTTGAAAAAAGTGGTTATAAAAAAGTTTTTATAAATAATTTTAATCTGGATAGAACTAGAAGTCATGATACAACAATGATCACTACCTATATGATTTTTGTTGATGAAAATAGGAAACTGGTTGATCAAACCATTTATAAAGGTCTGATTTGAAGACATCTCTACTTAAATACTAGCTAACAAGGAATTAGTTTTACCGTGTGCTTGTGTTTTAATTTTTTTGAAAATCAAACGGAGTCACACTTACGTTCTGTTAAATGAATTATCAAATACATGAAATATATCTAATATTGGATTGGTTTACAATTGAGGGAAACCATTTTATTTATTCTTTTATATAGATTCTAATTTTGGTGGAATCATGTTATATTAAAAAAGAACCTCTAGGAAACCCCGAATTTGGGGAATGTCCCTAGTTCCATGGTGTACTAAAAACATTATGATGCAATATCTACATTTGAATATTAAGAGATAGCTATAAGTATTTTTTTTCAAAAATTTTGTGGATGAAACACACTCTACTATATTATAGATGTCAATTCCAATAGGTCCTTATAAATTGTGATAATATATGTGAAATCAATGTTTCTAAAAATCACATTTCTTTTTCCAGAACAAAACATATTTATATAAGATATTATTTTTCAAGAGATAATTTTCAAAAAATATATAGTACAATTTAATTTTTTGGAAGCCTGTATCAATCAGCTAATATATTTACTAAACCATTTAATAATAAGAGAATTAATTATATCAAACATGAAATAAGAATGAAATTTTTTGGTTAAGCTAACCATTAGGTATCATCTCATAGGTTGTCATAGTGTTGGATATCATACTATTGGTTTTCATACCATTCACTGTCATATCATTGATTCTATACCTTTTCAATAGTTCCCTGTTTTATAATATAATGAATGACTGCTTTATTTTCCAATTTATTACATTTTCTAAGACCCAATGCATGTTTTTATAACAAATTCTATTTTTATTTTGCATAAAAAATTTATTTTTGTGTACCTAATATATCAAATTGGGTGAAAATGGCTAATTTATTTTCCAAAAAATATTGAGCACCATGCTATATTTTAGTATCTCTCTGGGGATATACAGAACATTTTTTCTTCATTATCTCAGACATTGATTCTACCTTTGACTAAGTTCTCTATGTCGATCTGAATGTTGTGAACAAAGAAACGATGTGTGTCTTCACTATTTATGTTAATATCAACAAAGAATAAAAATAAATAACTGGATGTTCCTACTCTAGTTCATCGAGTTAACATAGATAATGAAAACCATATTTTATACTAGTATATAAAGTACATGTGTAGTGGCTACTATCAAGTAAGTCTGCAGTACATAAAGTTCTTCCAAAAAGGGGTTTCTATACTGGTTTTCATCGAATGAGAGTCCTTTTTACCCAATGTTTGTATAAGGGTTTTATCCAAATGTTTTCTTACCATTCAATCAAGATGGTTCCTATTAGTTGAAAAGTTGAGTAAGAGTTTGTGTATTTGGTTTCTCCTCTAGAATGTTTGATAAGTATTCGAATATACTGCATAGTGGAGTTTTTTATTACAATTTATAATGAATTAATGAAACTTGTGGCATATTTATTTATGAGGTATCCCTGGTTGTGCTAACAGGACATGGTTAAACAAGAAGTCTTATTCCCTCAAAACATGGTGGAGATTGTAGTATGTTTTTTTATGTTTTTGAGGAAGATGATTTATCCATCAATGGTAGATTATGATGTGATGATAAACCAAGATTCGTATTTTCTTTCATTGATTAAATAATGTAAAAAGAGTAATCATTGTAGATATATACTGATACATATGGGGGAGATGACCAAATTATCCTATACATCTAATTATTTGATCTACCCAATGATGCTTTTTCCAATGTTGAAGTCCAATGGAATAGTTCATGATGATGATAAATCATTTATGATCTGTGGTGATTTCTATATAACAAGTTCCATATGATCTAGAATGAATACATACTAGAACCCATTGAAGAAACATGGAGTTTTAGATTATAAAAATGTGTTTAAATATTATAATAAAATTTATCATCCTAGAAAACATAATGATGAAGTTCATACCTATTTGGAACCTAATGTTTTATTGGAATACTCTAGTGAAAAGTAGGAAGAGGTTGTTTTTGAAGAAGAATTGGTAAAATATCTTAACTAAGGGAGTGATCTATATATGTCTCCCAATCCATCTCCCATTACCTCTGTAGATTCTAGTCCACTTAGGAGGTTTAAAAAAATAATTAAAATTGGAAAAAAGTGATGTAGAAGAGATTGAGGTATTTGTAGATGATCAATAAAAAGTTTCTAAGTAATATGATGATAATTTTGATGATAATGATGATGAATTAGAAAAGGATAAAAAATATGGTTATTAATAAGAAGCTATAATTGATGGTATTGATGGTGAAAGTGAATATTAACCAGATAATGATAGTGGGTGAATTAATAAGAATGATTCTATAATTCCTTATGATCGGGATGATTCATTTTTTGAGGGGGATAATTACCTATCAGTGGATATCATTTATAAGACTCCATATAGTGGGGATGGTGAGGTTAGTTCGGCTTCCACTGCTCAAAAGATTTAATTCTCTAAAATCACAGAACAAATGAGTTTTATAGCTGATGTTGAATATAGTGTTTTAAAGAAAGAAAAAATTATCTGAATAATGAATAGTTTTGGAATTAAATGTATTATTATTTTCATAAGTTTCCTTTTAATGAATATTTAGAAGGTTAGCCCACTACTATTGATGCTCAATGAGATGCTGAGATAAAATATTCACTAAATATTGATATAGAGTTTTAATCTGACCATGCCTATGTTGGACATATTGTGGCTTCCCAATGTTTATAAAGTTGGAGGAGTCATGACTTTTAAATTGTTAATGTTAGTGTGGATCCTACTTCCATTATTTCTATTTGAGAGTGTTTGGTTGAATTTATGTAAGGGTAGTTGGGAATGTTCTATTATATTGTAAGAACCCTGTAAGTGTTGATAAACCTAATTTTTTAGAAGGTGTTCCTAAGATACCCTTGATATCTCAAGTTGATATTGATGTTATACTTGAGAATTTCTGTTTTCAATAGATTCATTTACCTAAACCTACTCCAGTTGTTCCTTCAGATGTTGTTACTTAAGATGACATAAATCATTTTTGGGAAATGTGATGGATGAGTTTCATAAGTGTGTATGAAATCAAAAAACGATTTTGAAATATATTAGTAAAATATATGGAAGACATTTAGTTGATAAACTATCCATCTTATCCAACAAGAAATGACACATCACATCAATGAGGTGGAATTTGAAAATAAGAGAATTGGAAAATTGCTTAATTATGTCAAATCATTGGTTGAGGAAATGAAATATGAGTTTCGAGATTCATTGGAAAGTATTATTAAAATTTAATGGGATACTTCTTCATATACATCTATTAATGTTGCACCTCCTCATATAGTGGTTGTTGATGGTGTCATCCATTCACTTTTTATAGAAGAATTTGAAGCTACCTCATGTGGTCCCTCTAGTAGAGAACCTATAATTACTTTAAATGATATAAGGATTTTTTATCAAGGAACTGAGCATGGTCAAATTATGATATGAATGTGTGACAATTATATTAATATTTATGGAGATACTATAACTAAGCCTATCATGATCTATCAGTAAAGAATCTACACCAAACATGCTATGGATTCCCATTATAAATACATTATAAAGAATCTAAAATTGCCTTTGGTGACTCAAGCATTTAGAGAGAAAGTTAAGAAACATAAGTAACTCACTCCGACTCATAAATTCATCATAGAGAGTATGAATTATTTCAATATGGCTTCGGAAAGGGGAGGTGATATTATTATAGATATTATCAATCTCATGAAGCCTCATCTTCAAGTTCATTCAACTGCATTAGTAACTCATGATGCCCTACTCATTCCTTAAACCTCTACAAGACTCACTTCTAGAACTATTTACCCCTCATTCAATCCATAATACAATTATTCTATGGCCACCAATCCTTTTTCACCTTTAGATCCTCGCCATTAACCATTTACCATGGCACCTACTGAATCTCTAAGACACTTCAGTCTAGTTGTGATTGTTGAAGACTATCCTCAAAGTGTTTCTAGACTCTATGTTAGGGTCTCATACTTTTTCATTGAGCTGATATAGCTACCTCAAATCAAGAAAAGGGAAATCCTATGTTAAGGCAAAAGGCCGATGGACTGTTTTTAAACACTTGGTCTTTGAATATTTTCAGCATGGACTCAAA
This sequence comes from Viscum album, assembly GCA_963277665.1. Lineage (NCBI taxonomy): Eukaryota > Viridiplantae > Streptophyta > Magnoliopsida > Santalales > Viscaceae > Viscum > Viscum album. The sequence goes on from OY728121.1 coordinate 934,153,618, forward strand.
TATCATTGATGGTATATAGATTATAATAACATTATGTTTATGAATATCTTTCGTACCTATTATTCTTAATGTTTTACTGTTATTTTCAATTCCATGACTCCTAATTTTAATATTCTAATCTTCATTAAAAAAAATTATAATCCCAAAATGGAGATAATTTATATGGATTACATAATTTTTAATTTTTCTATTTTAATATATATATATTTGATATTATGTATTTTACATAAATATATTTATTTGTAAAATATGTTATTATCATTGATTAATTTTTTTTATTTTATCTATAACACTATATCTGCGTACAGTGATCTTAAAAAGCAGATTATATTGACCTCTTAATAATAATGATTCCAAAATCATGTTTTTAATAATGCTAATAAATTTCATGTTAACCTATATAAAATCTATATTCTTAAAGTAGGTGATAAATCTATATAAGTATCAGACATCTTTGGTCATGACCCACCACTAGAACAAAATTCTTTATGTCTGAGTTCATGTAAGAAATCACATTTTCAATCTATTATATTTCACAATTGAATAATTTACAATGTATGAGACAATATTTATTGATACCACCTTAGTATGTCATGCTGCTAGAGCATAATGTTGGATTAGTATGAGATTCCACAATATAAGACACTATCAATGTCACTATGTTAGATTCATACTACTAAGACTGAAAAATAACCTATGCCTAAGACATCATTAGAACATACATGACTCGTGGAGACTTTGTCAGCTTTCTAGAAATTTGGATATGTCTAAGACACTACTAGAACAACATACTTCCAAAAAAGAAAACCGCCCAAACACCATAACACAAATGAAACATATCATAATTCCTATATTATCTCTAAACTACCACTAGAAAACAAGCCACCTCAAGAGCATAATATAAGGCACCAGCCTTAAATATTAATTAATCTTGAGTTACTTCAATAATACACTTTTAGGATCTTTTTAGGTTTAGTGTTTTAGAGATTTGGATCATAAAACATGAATTACATTCCACATTTAAAAAAAATGGTTACATAAAAGATAGTATTCATTTTTCCCATCAACGGAAACATATTTAAAATAAAACATGGATCCTTTCTCCACAATTCCTTGACACTATCATCATATCATGTACCTTTCCCTTGACCTGTGAAAAAACATTTCAAAAACATGGGATGAGCATAAAATGATCAGTAAGAGAAATAAAAATATGTAAAGGAAACATGAGTACTTGTATACATAAGAATGAAGGAAATCATACATTACCCATAAAACATAATCACATTAATATTACTCATCAAATCATGAATAAATCATAGAAATCATAAGATAGAAAAGTAACATGAGGCCTTCATAACATTCTTACGTAGGGAGTATCCCTCTTGGTAACGTTTGGAATACCCATCACAATATATTCCCGAAATCTGTTCGGAGAAACCATAAAATTTAACTCCTTCATGTTACCCAATGCATTGGAGAGCTATATCGGGCTCACTCGCCATTAGTTTATCATGGAACCACCCGTCTTCATAACAATTCTCAAGAACCATAACATAATCATATCACATAAAACATGTATAAAGGAAAGATAAAATTTACACATTTCAATCATAAGATATCAATAAAACACATTGATGTAAGAAAAACATTATGAAAACCATTTTCAATACCAAATTAAATAAAAAGTAAAATATGGTATTTATTTTTCATTTAAAAAAAGGTATGTCTTGTAGAGGAAGTCGAAGCACAAATAATGGTCATGGCGGCAGAGAAGTCATTGTCGCTGCATATGTACGACAAAAAAACATTCCCTTCTATAGATCATATAGATCATATATAATCATTATATACATGAATTTATAATATTACATAACATTTAGAGGTAATAAATGAAATACACCGTTCATGGAGACGGTAATCCGTACGTACGCATGAACGCTACTTCCATTTCTATTTCATATTTAATGGAATTAAAACATAATTATACATAATAGTATTGTTATTCCATTATGTTATCATATATAATATCATTAATATATCCTTTATACGTACCACATATGGTATTAACGAATGAAATCACTTTGAGGGGGTGGTAGTCAACATTTCCTAAAATGATGATTTCCCGTTTACCCATAATGGAAACTATAATGGTATGACATAAATGAAAAATAAAGAAGCATAAAGAAAACATAAACATAATATATATCATATATAAATATTGTGACATCTTAATGGCCATCTTTGAAGGTGTTAGAAGAATATTGAACAACCATCGTTTTGTGAGGCAGAAATTCGCCATCCACAGAAACAGTATGCTCTTTAACCATTATATGTAGGTGTGTGTAAATGTAGATAGAATAATTATTATAAAAACATCCTATTATATGGAAGATACTGGTTTTTTTACAAAATAAATGAATAAAAATATTTTAGGAGGTTGGAGTGGAAAAATAAAACAATAGAGAATTAGAGAAGACTTTACCTTTAAATCGAGTAACTATTCATGGTTTGAACCAAAAGGGTTTCTTGAAGAGCTTTCTGCCTAAGGTAAGGATTCTAGGATGAGGAGAGGTATGTGTAGAGACTAAATGAGAAGAGCTTGGGTTATCCAAAGGCTTGAGAGGTGTGGGTAAAGAGGTAGAGGTGGGGGCCTTTTATAAGAGGAGAGGAGGGGCACTCTTGGAAAGGTATAAAATGTTACTTTATTTTCAAATGAGTTTCGAATTTTAAAGGACCCACATTAATTTATTTCGAGGATAAGGTGATAAGAGTTCGAAATCCACCCATAAAATAGGTTTTTGACATTATTAGGTGGTAGATTTTATATTATCCTTTAATTTTATTTAAATCATTAAAAAATGAGGTAATCTCTACATCATCATGGTCTCATATATAATTTGATTTATTTAATGTCTAAAAATTATAAAAAATTACTATAATGTAGGAAATCATTTTATCATTCCAATGACTATTTATAGTCATAGAGATCATTTATTTAGACAAAATAAAAAATGTTTGATTCAAGTGATACATTCTTTGTTATATTTACTTTCTTTAAAAAATAAAAAGATAAAAACTCATTATCACAAAACAGTGATTCCATGGGGTCCCCAAGTTTTTCCCAAGGAATAACATGGTATTCGATGAAACAACCAGTATTTTTAGGACACATATTGGTTTCATTTAAAATTATAATTTTATTATTTTATTATCCATAACTACCGGATTACTAATTAATCAAGATAAGTAACGATAATTACCGTCGTTACTATTCACAAAGTCCAAAAACAAAAGAGTCTTAATTACATAATTTGGACCTTCTGATTGCAAATATGGAATCCATTTTACCCAATTACAAACACATAAATTTCAATAATTAATTTAAAAATGATTCCCATTGTCAAAACAACGAGCGTGTTTTTTTGAAACAATTTCCATCAAAAGTTTGACAATTATTTATGTCCAATTTCTAAGTGAAATTAATCCCAATTACCAAAATTGGATTAAATGGTAAAAATATCTTCTATTTAAACTTTAACACCAATTAAAAAGATAATATATCCATATAATTAAATTATATGAAAAAGTAGTTTTGATTTAAAAATGCAGTATTTTTTACTATTCCTTAAAAAATGAACATTTTCAGAAAAATACCAAAAAACAATCCAATGTAAATTTAAAGGTCCAAATCATAATGAATAAGTTTATTTTGAGAAATATAGATTATAAAATTTTCAAATGATTGATTTTAAATGGTTCTCCACCCAAAGGTGGTAAAACAATCATTTAAAAATATAAGAGAGTTCTATACTTAAGATTGGATTTATTCCCATATTAAGCCTCTACAACACTATCTAATTCATAAATAGACATAAATAAGAATATATATTATTCATTACTTACATGGGATGTTACAAATAATAAATCATCTTTATTTATATTCCATTACATATTTTATGAATTATATTATTCTAAAAACTATATTTATTGATGTAAAGGTTATTTACTATTTTAATGATTTTTCATTAAATTTCTATCAGAATGCATGTCAGAACACGTTGTATGATAAACTATCTATAGATATTCTCCTTGTAGCTATTTTTGATAAAATGTTTGGAACATGTAATCATTGATACACGCGGATAAGAAGGTTACCATATGAAAGAGATATTAGAGGATCCACAACTACATAAGCATATCTTGGTGGACCAATTGATAAAAAAGATATCATCATGTGAACACTTGATGAGGAATCCATAATTCATCATCAACATAGATTCTTTATTCCATTTAGAAAATAAGAGTTTTCAACACTCACTTTTTTGAATATTTCAATAAAACTCAACTCAATGATTTATTTATCAATCATATAATTTGTAAACAACTTCATTTCAATTGACCGAGCTTCCAAAAACTCTATCCTCTGATGTTTCTCATATTTTTTTATATTTTATTACATTTTTTTTGTTTGTTCAATACTCTGTTTTATATATACACATTTCCTTCTACACTAAATTAGAAGATACAAGATATATTGTCAAAATGTCTTCTTATTTTTTTCCCATGAATACGAGTGTTAGAGGTCCCTGTATGACCCATTAATATTTTATGCCATAAATAATAGTGGAAGAGGTCATGTGTGACCTAGAAAATGTTATTTGTTGATATTTGTTATCCAGGTTATGAAATATCTATTTATTTTATATGAACTTCTTGTTGGCAGGTGATCACCAAGTAGAGAGGACTATGTCCCCAATTGAGACTATACTCTTGTTTTCATTTTTCAACTACATGTTTTTGGTTTTAATTTACTTTATATTCACATTAAAATTTATAAATTTTTAAACAATAATCAAAATTTATACTTTGATAGTTTCTCTTAATTTTCATTCATATATTATATTGATCTAGTAAATTTATTTCAATGGATTCCGTAATATCATATAATTTATTCATTTCAGACCTAATATATCTGATGATAAATCTGTAGAATGATTAAGGATTATATCACACTACATATTTTGAAAATATGGACTATTTTTCAATATTTGGAGTACTCTAAAATAATTCATTCTTGATAAAAGATTCTATTTGGAACTCAATTAACCCTCTCTTGAGAAACACACATTTAAAAACACATATCTATTTCATTTTCATTATTTTTATTTGAATGAATATATGATTTTTAGTTAATTTTCTTAATTCATAGAGAGGTATTAATTAATATATTAACTCACTGGTACCATTAAAAAATAATCTCGGATTATTTATCACCTTCTCATTGTTTTTGTGTCCCACGTCATTATAACTCAATTTTTTCATAAGTATAATGATAGATTGAGATTATGTGAAGGGGTTGTTAATATTATTTTATGTACTTTTTTTGGGATTCATTTTTTCATTTTTTTTCTACGATATGACATGTTTTTAATGGTTTTTTTCGTTTTTAATAATATAAAGATTAATAATATACATTGGTAAATTCTAACAATCATGGTGGGTTTACCTGCATTATTTATTTAAATGTATAAGGAATTAAATTAATTCCAAATGTATTTTTCCTCTTTGATAGAGAATATTTTCTTTTATATATGTTTGAATTATTATATTAATCTATTAAATAGATCTATCCTAAAATGCATATCTTTCACATTCAAGTGTGTTTTTTAACCTTTTTAAAATATTTTCACATTTATATAGTTGTTTTCTATCTTAAGTGATGTTGTGGTATCCAAGAATTATTAGTTTTCTCATTCAATGAATTAGATTTTATATTTTATTTCAATTCGATTGAGGTATTTATATTAACAATCATTGATTTTAAAATATGAATGTTACATCCTTTTTTAAGAACATTTCATATATCACACAAACACAATCCCAATAACTGTAATATTTTAGTGCCTCTAGAGACAAGGTTATATAAAAATTGGCTCATAAAACAACTTTTTCTTCTCCCAAATATTTCATCATAACAAGAAAATATTTTTTAAATATTATGAATAAAACCATTCATTGAATTATAGAGAAAATAATGATAAGAATTATTGAGATCTGATGCTCAGTAAGGGTAATCGAGGGAAATATATAGGTATATCATGATTATCAGGTTATGAGAACAAGTTTGTTAAAATAAAAGATCATACCATTTATTTAAAATATCATATACATGATTCCTGGAATAAATAATAGCAATTCGTATGACATTATTATTATGTAATTAATGAACATAATCCTTGAAATCACACCATTTGAATAAGATATAGAATTTTTGTTAGAAAAATATTCATAAAATATCATTTCCATAGTAATAAAGACATCAATTCCATGGCCATATTAGTAGTATGGGTTCACACCCTATACAATTTTTTTAGTCACGGATAACTCCCATGGCCATAATAAAAATATGAGCTCACTCCACATTTCATCTGGGTTTTCATGGTTTACTCTTGTGGCCATATTATTAGTCAATGATTAATCCTAAGACAATCATATTATAACTCATAAGGAAAAAATATTTACCCAATGAATATGAAGAATAAATAGGTCCCAAACATCTCATAATGAAATCAAACGTACATGTAAAACAAGATCACAAACAATTATATCACAACCAATGGAATGGAATAGGTTTTATAAAAATGTATTCATATCATAACAAATGGAAGAGATACATGTTTCATAATCATTTCATCCGAACCATAACCTGTAAAAAGAAGCTTGTTTCTTAATCAAAATGGCATCAAAACATAAGTCATTCAAGAATGAAAATGAATGATATTATTGAACTATAAAAAATTAAGACATCCTATATGGGGAATTATTTTTAAATTACATATGAAAAAATATATTTCCCAGAAAAAAACTATTTATAACATAATAAATTTTTAAAAATGTTTTATTTAAAAACACATTAAAGCAATATAGGGAATGAGAAATAATTTAAAAAAATTATTCAGTAAAATATGATTTCTTCTTTGAAATATTAATTTTGAATCACAAATCCTTTTTATACCCCACTTTATTGAAATTTATAATGAAAACTTTTGAATAAAACATGAAAACATTTTGAGAAAAAAATTCAATGAAATCATATGATGGAGGATTGAAAACATTTTTATATAATTTTCCATGAATACATATCTTTTAGATATCACAAAGAAATACTATTATAAACAAAATAAAAACTAATAATGTTCAATAAAATTAATTTCCAGTAATATGATACGAAGATATATTTTAAAAACATTCCATGAAGAAAATATCCTTTAAACAATTCAATGTTTCTTATAAAACATTGAAACATTATAATCATAACACCCATGAAATAATATACGTACATAAAGAATAAAATATCATAAAAATAGTGATGATCCATATATAGCATGTAAAATGGAACAATATACATCTCATAAATGAATATAGGTGCATAACAAAACAAGTGTCTCAAAGGAAGTAAATTGAGAATGAACTAGTTTACTCATTTGGTTACATTTGAACTATGATACCCCCATGAAATAGTGATCATAAAATTGAATGTAAATATAAATATATTCAGGTATAAAAAACATATAAAAAATTAATGGGTTATTTTTAAAACACACAAAATAAATTATTGGTGAATAAGGCATGTATCTCACTGAAATAACAAGCGAGATGAAATTATATTACCATAAGTTGTCAATTTTGGTGTACAAGTTAGAAATTCTGGTATACTAAATAAAATTTTATTATTCATATAATTTAAAATAATATTATATTTTATCCCACTATATATGTGTCTATTATGTTTATTTATTACTCTCTTATTAACTCATCCATGTCAAAGTTACGTTTTAGGGAATAATTTCATTGTTTATCATACATATTTTGACTTGTTATTCATAGTATTATTAATTAGGAAATAATGTACATAAATAAATAAGGTAAACCATTATTTATATACCATATATATTTATTTTATAAATATATATATAATATGAAAATTTGAAATAGAATACATCGTTAATGGAGAAGATAGGTCATGCGTACAGATGAACATTGTTTGAGTTTTACTATCACATTGAATGAATGTAAGTAAATGAAACATATGTATTTATGTGTATATTATCAGTATAATATAATTATTATTTATTATTAATTCATTATATATATATATAATTTTTATAATCATTCATGACTGGTAAAGGTGAAATATGAATCTCTTCTCATCATGGAGATGGATGACCGCATGTACACATGAACGACAATATCATTCCCTTATTGGGAAAAATGATTGAAATTTGGTGGTATATTAATTAGAAATAATCAATATCATGTTATATTTATTATTTACATCCATTATATCCATCATTATAGCAATCCAAATATAGTGGTTATGAAAAACAGATTACACCACGTTGTGGAGATGGAGGGACGTACGTACACATGTGTGGTGATTTCATTTTTATTTGGATGGATAAAAATTGTAATATGGTTATTACCTAATCATAATAAAATATATTAATATATGTTATTATTTACTTATAACATTATAGTGGACACATCATTGAACTATAATAATAAAATAACATGAAAGGGTTGCTAAAAAAATTACCTCTTCATCTATTGAATTCCCTAAGATCTCCTTATAGGGAAACTAATGAAATTATTTCTTGAATAATATGATCTCAATATCTTTTATATGTATTTTTTGAGGAGAAATGGTAATGTTTTTTTTTGAGTTTTAATGATCATTTTGGTGTGGGGAAATGAGGGGGGAGGTTCCTTTTTATTAGAGAGGGGAGGAGCATTGTAGAAATCCTTTTAAATTTTAAATTAATATTAATGTATTTTTTATATAAAATAGATAAACAGTCGCTTATTTAGGATATATGATGTTGATGGTTCAAATTAATATCAACCAATAAATTTTTGACATGTTTAGTTCTCACTCATACACTTATCTACGAGATTTAACCCTTAGTTAAACTATTTAACTGTTACCATGACAACATGTGTTTTTACTACTTATGAGGTAATATAGTTCATATAAAATTACAATGTAACCCCTAATATATCATTGAGGGTATATAAAATTATGTTATTTTAATTTGTATGAATCATATATTTTTATGAATTTTATATCATTTAAAAAAATATTATATTGTTTAAACTAAAACTTATGCAAATTTTGATACTATTCATTATTTGTCTGTTGAAAAATATCCTTAAAATGATATATTATAAAAATACATATAATATATAATTAAATTTTCAAAATTATCAATAAAATTAATTATGTTATTGATTATGTTAAATTATATTTATTTTATTATATTTAATATCAATTATTTTATATTTCTCCAAGTAAACAATTACTACATCAACATTATGAAAACATTATGTAAATTATTTCATCAATAAAAATTAAATATATATTATAATTATTATTATATAAATTTCCTATATTTAAAATTATAATTTATTGTCCAATTTATCATGTGAATAACCCGATATTAAAAATAATTTACTTGTTAAAAATTTGAGTATGACATTTGTAACTTATCTTGAAAAAAAATAAATCTTATAATATTAACCAAGTTGATTAAGAAGGATATAATTTTTTACCATGGTTTATTTTGGTCTAAATACACTCATAAAATGAATTTTTACATCATTTAGTGTAATTTTATTATTTTATAATATTATTTGTACCTTTAATTTATTGATTTACATATACCCATTGTGAATAAAAGTTACTAATGTTACCATTCATAGTATAAAAAATAATTTGATTCTATTAGATTCTAAATAACATACTGATTAAAACCATGTATCTATATATTTTAAAATTCAATTCAAAAATTTGGATAAATTATTTTTAATAGTAATACAGTAGTCATGGTGAGAATACATATAAAATGAACATTCAAAAGTTCAATATGTTTTTATATATAATTTATATATAATAAATATTCAATTGAACTAAATAGGATTAATATATGTGTAATTTATCTATTTTCACTTTAAATGGAAATTTAATTTCTAATAATTATTTTAACGAAATAGTAGTTTTTAACAGAAATGTAGTATTTTCACAATTCATCAAAAAATGACACTTCTCAAAAAAATACTAAAAATTTACCCTATGTAAATTTGACATTCCAAATTAAAAAATGATGTATATTTTATCATATTAAAATTAAAATAATATCTTAAATTTATATTATTATATTTCAAAGCATGATATAAATATTTGTTCCTTTAAGAAAAATGAATTTTTTTTATCATATATTTTCTTTATAAAAATTATACAATTAAGAATAAATATGTTTTATTTATGTAAAAAAATTATAAATGAATTTTTTAAATTTTTTATTTCTATTCATAATACTATGTATAGTGTCCATCTTATAACTTTCTCATTTAAATATTTATAATAATAATGTTTTGTTTTATAGAATCTTAGTGTTGCATGTAACATAATCCATGTCAGTGTTTCATGTAGCACAAGAATAACTTAGTTATGCGAATAACTTAATCTAGAATTAATGATTTTATATAATACAAAAAATAAATATTCAGTGTTTCATAATGTTAAAAATACTTAATAGTTTGAATTGGTTTTAAAAAATCACATAATCATAGGTTGGGACATTCTACCCACATTGAAATGATTTTTCCCCTAAAAATTAATCTGGGTTATTAATTATTTAAAACATGATAGTTCATTTCATTGAAACCAACATTGTAATTAATACCAAAAATTCTTTTTATTAAAAAATGCTAGAAATGTAACCATTTCCCAATATAACTCATAACATGGTTTCAATATAGAAGAACATGGGTGGAAAGGGGAAACATGTTCATGAAAGATAAATTTTACTATCATTTTCTTTTTTAGAATGATAGAGAAAATGTTAAGAACAAATTTAACAATCACAAATCCTTGAATCTATGATCATCTAAGGGACTATTTCATTCATACAAAAAGGTTGTTCCATGATAACATTTTTGTTTATAAGATCCTTTCACTAGTGTTGAAGATTGAGATGAAATACTTACATGATAATGCATAATCTCATCCATATCTCATGCATTTAACAATTTCAATTTCATATATTATTCCAAATAAATGAATGTGAATTTTTCATTCCTAAAGCATTATGAAATCATGTGATCCATAAATTGGATTATATGTCATTCCATCTATTAATAAATCAATAATAATGAGTGAAAAGATTATGAAATATGCATAAATCCTCAAAGGGGAATATAATATTTTAATTTCTAAAACCACATCCATTTTTTATTACAATTAATTATAAAAATGGTTAACCTTATAGACAATATTTAAAAATATAGTCACTATATTTCTCAAACATACTTTTTAATTGATCCCATGTACATCGTAAAGTATCTCTTGTTTGTAAAATCCAAATCATGTGAATATCATTATCATGAATCCTCCTTGAATATAGTAATAAAATAAATTTCCACAAATACATATTGATAACACACATATGACTTTAGTCTAATGTTTATTAGATATATTTCATAAATCATAAAATGTTTGTAATCTTGGTCAATGATTTCGTAACAACTTCCCCACAAGTACATAATTATTCCTAAGGTAATCTGCACCATCCAATTCACATATTCATATCAGACATATAATTATCTTAACATGAGGAACATATGATGGTTCATCTTCCATTAGACACAATTTCATCATTCCAATAAATTTATTTTCAAGTCCACTAGAAACATTCAACCTAAATATATAAATCTCAAGAGAAAAATATTAACTTAATAATCCATATATATATATCACAATTTATATAACATAATCATTACATCCAGATACATTAAATCATAGATTATTCATTTTAATCCCTAATCCTTAAGATCACTACCTCATCCCATTACATAATAATTTTTTCCAAACACATTTCAACTATAGTTTCATCATTATCCACAATATAACCAATACACGCATTTCTGTTCTAAATCCCATTAGAGGCATTCAAATTATGACATCGAATAGAATAATTAGCATTTATTACAAACATAAAATAATTTAATCATTTATTATGTGTTAGGGAGAAAACTATTCTATTCCATATCATGAACTTAAACCTTCATTTTTTAATTATAGTTATTTTCTTTTTGTCCTTTACTTCAAGAGTCGGATTATCTTCAAATTCCTCAATGATATTAACTTTGGAAGTTTATTTCACATTCATGAAGTAAGGGAATTTGAATCTCCTTTCTCTAGTGGTCTATAATTTCCAAAACCTCAGTGAAATCCATCCTTCTATTCTTCGGTGTGTCTGATATTTAGTTATGGTCTTATTGTTAATATTGTTCAAGGGAAACATATTAGGAAATTTCACATTATCCTTTACTCGATTGAGCATCCCATTAGACTGGTCATGATAATCTATTCCACCACATTAAAAATTAATCTAGTTCCGTATAGTTATCATAAATGATTATAACATGAAACAATTGATTAATAAATCATTATCATATAGAGGAACATCATAATCATATAAAAAGTAATAATATAATGTATAAATTATATCACCATCCTTATTCTGTGACACCATAGGTTTAACCTAGGTTATTGATATCAGAAATTCATTTAAATCCATCAGGATGGGGAATAAGGTTTTTATGAATTTACAATATATATTCCTTTGGACAATCTTCCCAGATCTGTAGTAAGGCCCATTGTTTTGTACTTGGTTACGCTCAAGTCGTGTCTGACAAACCATGTTGGACTTGTTATACCAAGGTACATCTATTCCAGATCCATGTCCACTTGTAGAATCTATATAGGGTTTTAATTCTAGGAAACCACTTATTATATCTTTAACCATCATTACAAGACATTTTCCTTATAATTAACTCATCCTTATACTTATTCATAGAGAGGCCCCATGACATATACATAAATTTATCCCTTGGGATCTCACTAATTATTTCTCATCCAAGATTCTAATTGTTTACTAATCCTTTGACTTGATACCAATTATTAACAGAATTATTTTAAATCTTTGATGGTACATTATTTCTATGGAACACTTCATACAATACACAAACAGATTCTTAATGATCGTAGTAGTTTATTTCCTTTGGTAACTTAGAAACATAATCAAATGGTTCATAACAGATCTACGTCTTATCCCACCTATGTATTAATAACTACAACCCTTTTTGATATATCATATGTAATACCTTCCTTTGTATCTTGTGGAAAATAAACATAAGAAAGGGTTATATCGTATACACATAAAGGGTAAACAAGGGACATATGTAAGAATATAATGATCACCAAATTATGAGAACATTATCATGAAAATAAATGATAATACCCAACATATCAAAGTACTTATACATTAGTTGTGACATAAATATCGACTATTAATAAGACATGAATCAATAAAAAATTAAGAAGATTATCCATGCATGCACAACATTGGAATAAGACATTAAATTTATGGCAGACAAAAAATCATAACAAATGATTTACAAAGTAGTCATGATATTTCAATAAAGGACATCATAATACCATGGTTTCATTACCCATAAACTCTTGTTATTCATTTTTTCTCTCAAGTTTATCTTTGTAGTATGAGTTCACTCTAAATACTATCATGGTAGTGATGGATTACTCCCATAACCATCTCAGTAGTCAAGGTTCACTCCAAAGACCATCTTAGTTTATCCCATTAGATATAAATCTTTACCCAGTGTATTGAAGAGCGATATAGGTCCGACACGTCTCATAATGTAATTATAAATACTAGTTATAGAAGATAATAACCTTTCATATAATAACAAATTAAAAGGAATTAATGTCATAAATATGTAATCATATCCTAACCAGTGGACAAGACCCATGTCTCATAATAATTTCATCGAAATCATAACCCATAAAAAAGAATATGTCTTAAACATCATTGAATAATACATAAACCATTATGAAAAAGAATATAAATATTATTATTGAACTATAGCAATGTATGTAATCTTATAAGGTTGAAAAGTTTTGAATGATCACTTGAAAGATGAATTTTACATAAAAATAAATTTTTAAAACATAAAACAATTTCAAAACAATTTTTTTTATAACCAATTTTCAAAAATATAATGGGATCATGAAAAAAAAATTACAAAATTTATATTGTAAAATATATTTTATTTTTCAAAAATTTGTAATTGAAACATAAACCACTTGAAAACACATTTCATTGAAGACATACATGAAAACTGTTAAACAATGATTCAATTTTTTTTGAAAAACATCCAAATTGAAATAAAATGAAGGAATCAGGAAAAAATATTAAATAAATTTTAAATGAAGAAAATGTATTTTAAAACATATAAAAAATTCATTGAAAAAAATATTAAAACATAAAACAATTCTATAAATTTATTCTCCTTGAAAATTAACTTAAGAGAACTTTTAAAAAACATCATGAGGAAAATAATATTTAAGCATTTCAATGATTTACACACCACATTGAAAGGATTGTATCATTATACCAATGAAATAATAACTTTAAAAGAGGAAAAAAGACAATTAAAAGATGTATATTCCTAATATAACATGGAAAATTTTCGTATATACTACTCCAAAAAGAACATATGTGAATAACAAAACTACTGTCTCAAAAATATTAGGACAAAACTATCTTACTAATTTGGTCGGTTTGGACGTATAAAACCCCATAAAATATATTTATTATAATGGACATGTAAATAACCATTAATTAACATATAAAAATCATTGAATACTATCATTGTAATTATGTACACTATATAAAATAATTGAGTGGTGAAGGTGGAAGGTATCTCATGGGAATAAAAAGTGAGATGTAATTCCCTTACCTTATGTTTGGAAATATTTCAATGTCATTAAAAATAATTGAATAAAAAATATAATTCTATTATAAATTTACCCCAAAATAATAATCATTTATATAATTCCATATATTGTACTATTATGTGTTTTTATTACCCTCTAATTAACTCGTACATGATAAAGTTTTGTTTTGGGTAACAGTCTCTTTGTTTATCCTATGTGTTTTGAATTGTTATTCATAGTATCCATAAATAGGTCATGATATTAATTATACCAAAAGTTTAAAAATAAGTTATATATCCTATATATTGATTATACAGATCTAAATATATTAATGATATATGGAATGGAATACACCATTCATTGAGATGATAAGTCATGTGTACCCATGGACGATGTTTCCATTTTATTTTCATATTGAAAGCATGTACGTAAATAAAATATATGTATATATATTTAATATCATTATATAAGGAATATTATTTTATCTTTATTAAGTATATAGATTTTTTATAATCATTCGGCATTGTTTAATGTGGAATATGAATCTCATTGCATCATGGAGACGGTAGACCGTACATATGCATGAGAGAAAATATCTTTTTTTTATTATGAAATTGTATCAAATTGGATGGTATATTAATTATATACAATCTATATCATGTCATATTTATTTTTTAAATAAATTATATACATTGTTATAAACATACAAATAAAGTGGTGATGAAAAATAGATTACACTACAGTGTGGAAACGATAGGTTGTACGTACGCACACATGTTGATTTCATTTTTCTTAGGATGGATAAATGGTAGAATATAGTTTGTCTAAAATAATAATAAAATCATTGAATATATTTGATACATTATTAATTACAACACAATTTAATCAACACATGGATTGTAAGTAGAAGATTAAATGAACTTCAATGAGTTGGTAAAAAAATTATCTCTTCGTTAGTGGACTTTCATTTGATCTACTCTTAGTAAAATAGTGGTTTATATATTTTGAATAAAAGGACCTCCCTAACATGGATATTGATATTTGATTTATAAAGGGCCATGGTTTGGTCAATCTATAAGGTCAATGTGGTCTAAGGAAGAGAGGTAGGTGGTTCTTTTTTATAAGAGAGGGGAGGGGCGTTATTGATATTCTCAAAAAAATTAACTAATATATATTTATTTCCGATTTTAACTAAATAAATAGTTATCTATTTATAATATAATTATATTATGGCTCGGAATACTCACATAGAATAATTTTATAGTTATTTATGTCTCATTTCTACACTTATCTTTGGGATTTATCCCTTAGTTAAACCATTTGATTTTTACCCTAATAACATGTGATTTTAATACATGTGAGTGAATATAGATAATATAAAATACCAAAATAACAAAAAAATGTATCATTTATTGAATATTTAACTTTATTTATACTTTTGTATTATATTTAAATTTTTTTGAATTTTATATGATTTAATAAAATATTTATTATTATAATGTATAATTATATAATTTTGATAAAATTAATTTGTTGTCTTTTTAAAAATAACATAACAACAAGATAACATTTATCCAACACTAATAATATATCAATAACATATATATGTTATCTAAAAAATTATTTTATTTCATTAATTAGGTTATATTATAATATTTTTAATATAATTTATTTGATACATCCATTATTTAAACAAATATTTCATTATTATTATAAAAGCCTCTAATTAAGTTATTTATTCCATAAATATTATAACTAAATTATAATAATGAATATAAAAGTATTATATTTAAAATTAATTTTTTTTAAAATTTTACCTTTTTATGACCTTATGTTAAAGATTGTTTTCTTATTTAAAATATAAGTATCTCATTTTTAACTTATTATTATATAAAATATAATAATTGTCATATTCTTCACGATGTTGCTCAGAAAGCTTATAAATTCCCCCAATGGTTTATTGAGGTAAAAATAAACTCATACAATGAAATAGGTATACATTTTTAGGTAATTTAATAGTATTATAATTTTTTTACCTTTAATTAAACAAAATACAATTTGATCGTGGTAAATAAAAAATATCTAATGTTACTTTTCAGAATATCCATTGTTAAATTTGATCAAATTGGACACTGAATATCATACTGATTACAAAATTATATTTCCATTTTTGTAATTTCAATTCACAGATTTTGCTAAATTATGTATAACACTAATCCCACAAAAGTAGCGAGAATTATTGTAAAAAGAAGATATAAAATTTCAATAAGTTTTTATATCTAATTTCAGTATAAAAATTATTTAATAACCTAATTGGGATTAATAACTCTATAAATGACCTATTTTTACATTCAAAATAAAATTAATTTATAATAGTTATTTTAATGAAAATGCAGTTTCATACTATAATGATGTATTTTTCAATATTCAACAAAAAATGAAAAATCTAAAAAAAATATTAAAATTTCAACCTAAGTTAATTTTGACATTGAAAATTTAAAAAAAATGTTTATTTTATCTAATTAAATTTATAATTCTGTCTACAATTTGTTTTATAATTATTCAAAGAATGATATAAAAGGAGCTCCTTTAATAGAATAAAATTTTTAAACATATGAAGTCATTAGAAAAAGTATACATTTCATTGTAAATATTTTTTATTTATGTGAAAAAATATAATAAAACATTTAAAAATTATTTATTAATATTAATATTACTACTTTTAATGGGTATGAAAGGACAATCACATTTTTATATTTATAATAGTAATGTGTTGTTATACATAGTTATGTTTGTAATGCTATCCATTTTAATGTTATGTATAGCACATACATAACATAGTGTTGTGGATTAAAAAATAAAAATAGAGTTCTTATATATATAAAGACATTCATTAGTCAGTGTTCCGTGAAGTGATAAAAATTAAAATAATTCAATTTATTCGAAAAATTTTTTTCAAAAAAACTCAGTGTGTTGAATTTCATTGAATTTCTATTTATCCTAACTGAGGAATAATATTTAAATATATCATGTTTATCTTCTATAATATTATAAATGACATATAGGTTTAAGAGATAGTTCAACAAAAAAATTTCATACATAACTTAAATCTAATTTTGATTGGATTGATTTTTCTAGGCCTAGTGTGGTCGATGGGCCTTTCAAGTGTATTTAATTGGATGCATATCAGAACAAGTGTTTTGAGGAGTGTGTAAATATTTTGGGTATTAGTGACATGGGAATGTGTAACTATTCATTTTACATTATTCAAATAATTTAATCCCCAAATTTAAAAATAATAAAAAAAATGAAAAAATAGAGAATGGTGTGAAAATTTGATTATTGTCAATTTTATAACTCATATCCAATTAGAATATTTTTGAAATTAATTTACATAATTTATGGTATTTTATTTCATTCAATTCTCATCAAATTAAATTAAATAATTAATAAAAGATAAAAAATAAATGAAATATGGGATTTTTCAATTCAATTTATAAATTGTATTCATTTCTTGATTCATGGGACATGTGATTAAAAAAAGTGGGTATTGTATTTCAAATAATATAATGTGAATTGAGTGAGGTGTACCTGAGGTTTTGTCTTGCATATTTATGCATTGGTATTTAAGGGTTTAATATCCTATTTCCAAATAATGTATTTTTAAATTCTTTACAACCAATGTATTGTCGTGAAATTAACATGAAAATGGCCTTAGTATTGAAAATTTTTATGTCTCCCTATAATTTCCCCTCGTCCGGAACTCCCCCAGATGGACAGAAAGGGTTAGTTACATTACAACAAGCATCCCTTTCCATACACTAGAGTCATCTGACTAGTAGAGATTGTGTGATCAATATTGATTGGAGATATTACCCCATAGTATAGAGTTATAATATAGTGGAAATAAGAAATTTAAATAATAATTACAGTAACAAATAACAATGCTAATTATATATCAATCAACAAGGATGTATAATAAATATCCAAATAATAAAATAATAGTGATCCATGTTAGGATAAAACGTTAAGTATCCAAATGTCAAACTAAAATCTATACAAATTAATGAATAAAATTATCAAAATAAAATCAAATTCCAAGTACCCGAACCCCATGCTAATCCAATTCAAAAAATTCTTTCCCAAATAAGAGACAAAAAATTAGTAACAAAGTATATTACTATTTCCAACATTACATCCATTTAATATTCTCCCGTAACAATCAATGATTGAAATATGGTGTGAATAAAACGATTTAGTTCACCACCATCCTATATAATAAAAAATTTATTATAATATGTGTATAAAATATAATGGTTTAGAGGTTTATAAATTACTAAATTAATACGATCCATAAATCAACCTACATTAGGACCAAGTTAGAATATCCTAGTGTATTTTGAATAATCATTCCAACCAAAACCATATATCCAAAAAACCTACTTTAGCATCATTCCAGTATGTCTCCGATTTTGTAACACTAATAGGCCAACCATAACAATATTTCCATGGAGATAATCTGAAAAATATATTGAAATACATCTGTATAACCATTACACAAAGGATTAGTCATATCCCACTCAATATAATCATTTCAACGTGAGCCTATTAATATCCATATCAATATAATCAATACATTATGTTATTAAGAAGATCCTAATCAATATTATATTTACATCATGGGTCTTGGAAGTGTCATCTCAATATAAGAATTATATCATGACACTGGGCAGAGCATAGTCAATATAATCAATATAGCATGGCCCTGATAATTTCCCACCGAATATAAGAAATAGATAGTTTAACTGGTTATATCCCACTCAATATAAGCATTAAAACATGGGACTATGAAAAGCCTGCTTAATATAAACATTAAAACATGGTACTTCAAAGAGACCACTCAATATAATCATTATTGAATAAATCAAAACACATTTCATAACAAAATGGATTTTCCAATATCACATAATATGGATAAATAGTTAATTCTCCATACAACCAGTCATTATTCAATTCAAATTTTCAATTTTCAATTTGTTCTTAAACAATTATCATGTCAACCATTTAAATGATATATTCCATTTATATAGAGAATCTATATCAATGAATCAACTATTAATATATAATTCTATACACATTTTAATACATTATAGATTCAATATATATATATATATATATACAAATGATCACTCACCCAACAGGAAGACATAATCTTGGTCATTATCAATTAGATCCACCAAAGAACAAGTAATAATCTAATTTATTATGTAGTTGATAAATGTGAATGATTTTCTGGTTCAATCCTAATAATTCACATAATGTAATCTTAAAAATACCATTGAGTTAGGGTTTAGACCCACTTCTGTTAACCAATGACTAATAGATCACATCCAATGGGTAACTCCCATGAGGAAGGTAGTGTGAAAGATTGCAATATGTACATATACCTACAAATGATTTGATAAAAACCCAAAATAACCGACAATAAAAATATTTACACAATAATGAATGAGGAACATCAGAAAATAATGGAATCTAAAGAAGAAACACATAACAATGATAATATAAAAAAATAGGACATTCAAAACATAAGAGGAAGCTCAAAATTTGAATCTATTATTCATAGGGTCAAGATAGGAAATATGACGATGAAATAATTAACGAATCATATTTTTGAAGGATTCTACAAATCAATGGGTCCAACTCTTATATGGATTGGAAGTCATTCATGTCATGCTTTTATCAATTATATAGATAGACCAAAAAACATGTCACATTAATTTAATATTAACATTGATAAATATTTACATGACATTAATTAAGTTCACAATCTATAAAAAATTCTTGATTTTAACTAGCTCACATCATTTTTTTGGCAGCATTTAAAAATCATGTAACATATACATGGTTGGTAAATCACTATAGATAATTTTTAGAACAATTTCATCATAAGGACCCAAACCATTTCTAATTCCATTAAAAACATGGAAGCACATCATAATCCCATTTAACACATTTATACCAAGCCTATATTAATGAAAAAAATACACATCCTAGAAATTTATGTCATTTTATCCAACATTTTGTTAATTTAATAATACCATAATAGAAGGCCTAATTGGAAATTCATTTGACAAAATCTATCCACTATCTCAAATAGCCTAATAAAAATTGTTTCCAGCTTTCCCTATTCCTTAATAACATATTTACCTAAACTAAGAGACTCCCTATGGAAATCACGATGACCAAACTCAAATTCTAGATGTTGTCAATGATGATGGGCATATGGTTTCTTCCTACTATGTGGTATCCCCAAACTCCTCCTGATCAGCTAAACCTACTTAGATGTATCATGCACATGACTATGCCCAACTAGGGAAAACACATCTACATATCACACACAAATAAGTGAACAACATGAATTTCCATACAATGTACTGAATTGTTCCCTCTAGATCGATGGCTATAAGATATTATTATATTTAAGTCCAAGAGTTCCATATCATTATCTCATAAACCACTGATATTCAAGACACAATTTTATAATATATCATCACGAAATTGATTAGTCTGGTTAGACTGATTGTCAGTATCAAGGTTAAATGTTGTGATTATAATAACCTATGATCCGTGATAATTCTAATGACCCTAACAAAATATGAAGTGAAATTGGGATCTCTATCAGAAATGATACCCCATGAAACAACATGATACAAAAATATGTCACAAATTGAAACACTACAGAGTTCATCAATTGTGAAAGTATCCCTGATAAGAATGAAGTGGGTTACCATCTCCAGTGAATCCATGATCACCCCGAACCCTTAATTCATTCTTGGTTTCCTCTGTAATCAGTTAAAAAATATATAGTGAAATCATACCATTTCCACTTAGTAATGGTTAGAGGATACAACATCCAAACTACCCTATGATTCTATGCTTTCACCTTCTCACATGTGAAGTATATTGTGAAAAATACAAATATCTCATTCTTTTTTTCAGACCACTATTACATCCATTGGAGATACTGGTACATTGTTTTCATCCCTAGATGTACTATCCATATAGAATATAGAAATATATCATATTTCTCCATGTGAAATTTTGTAGGAACCCCTTCATTCATATAGAAATGAAGATATTATCTTCTTTTAAGAGTCTATATTGATGGTGTCTCCCCCCCATATGAGCAGTCTCTTATTACTATTCCATCCAAATAAAATATCTAATCTTTGTTATTACGGCCCAATAACAGAGGTATGACATATGTGTATGATAGATCTACTCATCCATAATATTTATAAAAAAACTAGAATCATTTTTGGAAATATTTTCATCACCTTCCACCCATCACAAGACTCATACACAGCTTCCTTTTATGTTTTCTAGATCGAAATCATTGGAATATTTTCCCTTCCATGATTATAATATGACTCAATGTTGAAATACTATTGATACTAAACCAACCTCAACTGTAGAAGGTTTAGTACTAACAAAAAATGATGTATCTGAGTATATTATGGTTTGTTCACACCATAATCATCTCAACAATGAGACAATTCCTCCAAAATCTCTATGTTTTTACCACCACTACTAACTGAAAATCATGATTACGGTAATTACACTTTTATGGTGCTCACTACATGGAGAATAAAGTAACCACATGATCCTCCATCATCAGAACTACTTCGAGACAAAAACTAGATGCATCATTGTAAACAGTTTATTCTTTACCTAGAACATGTAAGCGATGATTGGTGCATAATTCATCACACACTTCGTCTCCAAAAATTATTAATAAAAACATAAGGAAACAAAAAAATTCACCACCTTATTGATTTTACCAAACAAAGGTTCTTCTATTTTGGAGAATTATTGAATATTGAGAAGATAGTAACCTAGTATACACAGAATGCTACAAATGTCAAATACATTCTCTGTTCACTCTATAGATACAATGTTTGAATCCACCTCAGAGTCTACTAGCACTTTTTCCCTTAAGACAACAAGTACCAATAATATCAGTTTATCAATATAGAATATATATTTTATTAGATGGACATAATTTTGATTCTCTCTCAATGTACTCATGATGATGTAATGATGTTGGGAATGAACATCAACTCACTTGGTGTACAATAACATGTCATTGAAAACAAACTACCAGAAACCAATCATGAGAATATTGAAATATTATAGTTTTGAAGGACTAGAATACCTTTGGTGTGTTCATCAACCCAAATGATGTAATTTCAAACTCATACAAGAAATACATATTCATAATACTAGTATATTGTATGTATGATAGTCTCACCCTAAAATTATGATATCCTTGTCTGAAATTTATCTTATTAAATATCATGAAACCAATTAACTGATCAAATAGGTTATAAATGAATAGGACTGGATACTAGTTCATTATCATCATCTGGTTAAAAGTATGATTATCCACACAAGAGAGAAAATTCTCATATGAGATCTTTGAAAAAATGGCAATAGAACCCAAGGATAATTACTAACCCATAAGAAATTTCTATCTTCCAAATATAGCCATATAACATTCAAATCTCAATGCTCAGTGGGTTTTGCTCAATAAGAGTAATAAAAATGGAATTAATCCTTGAACCAACTCGATCATGAACTCGATCTCTCACTGATGTGGTAGGCCATAAAAATCCTCAGGATATTCATCCAGGAATAGGTCTACATCTAGAGGAAAAGAATCATAGTGCACCACACCATCCTATAGTGCATGACTAACTATATGAGACATGAGACCATCCTATATATAGTGAATTGATCCCGCATGACCTGCCTAAACACCTCACTCAAACTGGTGATAATATCATAATCCTTATGGAAAATGATAGGAAACTTTCCTATTGTAATAGTCAATGTGATTTTGGTATATGAGCCAATAATATATACAGTAAATAAAATCTATGAATATCCTTTCCAGTATAATTGGATCTAAAATGAATAATTAAAGGCCAATATATATATATTACATGCATGGAAACATTATTAATTATCCGACCACAATCCCAACAGTGTGTTGACGGTCTTAGAACCATCTAAGAATTCCACAAACTAGGGGAAAACATTTAAGAAAAGATAATATAAAAAGGAATGTGATGCCCAATTATCAATGAAGATAGAAGAAGTGGATTACAAAAAAATAATCATACCTATGACCCTAGAATGTCTAATATCCAAATTGGATAAATTAGACATAATAATGTGCATCTAACTAGCCCCTTTGGACTAGGATATAGACAAAATCCTCTATGTCATTCCCTCTGATTGATACTATAGTTCCATTATTTTGGTATTATATTACCTTCCTCAACATGAACATCCTGTGTAATTATATCTTCCTGTATGATTATGTGTACCAAATTCCTTCACAAACATTGATACATATGATAATCCCATGCCACTTCTCTTATTTTTCATTCCCCTGCAACACCATTACAAGTATCCCATTACGCCATAATAATGAAACTCCAATATTGGTTTACAGACATTGAGTCAATGTAATGATCCAAACATTGGAATAATTATGGTTTCCTATATTTGGGTGTCATTTTATTTTATACTCAAGAAAACTGTATCCTTTAACTCATGAAGTGATTATAATTAAATAGAGACCATTGGGTTTCCACTATTGTTTGACTATTGGTCAATATGACTGTTGGAAAGTATAATCATAACGTTATGATTATTGTTTTTAAATACAAATGATCATGGTTAATTACTTCAGAAAAACTAGTTTCTGGCCTCATCTAATAGACTCGGGCCATAAGAAGCCTATCTGTCATAGCATGGGAAGGAGGTTGTTTCACTGGGCTTTGCTCTTGAAAAAGACCAAGATGAGATTCAATATGTGAAGCTCAAATGGAATTGCCAATGAGATAAGTTGAAGCTGATAGATTTCACCCCTCGAGCAATGTTTTCAGAGCCACCCCATGATTATATCACCATAGCACACCTTACACTTCGGTCTTATGTAGTTGTTATAAGGGGCTACGCAACGAAGCCTCAGTAACTTTTTTACTCCTTCTATATAAATAATTTTTATTTTATTATTCTAAACTCTTGATGTTCAAATTTCCAATGAAATAGAGGATGAATATTATTGATCAATTTTGGAAGAAGGGGTTTATTAAAATATTTATGTAATCATTAAATAATTAATAATGTGAAATGGTTTTCAAAATATGATCTACTATGGTTATGATCAGTATGAAATTAAGATTTTAAAAAGATCAAATTAATTTTTTAAGAAATATTAAATTATGAATATTAATATTACCCTTATGAATAGTAATGAATTGTAATGAATACTGAATATTCAAAAAGAAATATAAACTCCACTCAGAAATGTATAAATATAATTTAGACATCTTAAAAGAGAAAAAACAATTATAGTATAAGTACTGGTATTTTTACATGTAATTAATATTTTAATTACAATTTTATTATTAAATAAATAATTTAATATTGTAATGTATTTTTAAAAATTGTAATAAAAAATTGTTTCTTTATTGTACTATGGTTATAATATAATTTTATGGGACCAATATTATTTTCTCACAGTGCTATAAAACGACTTATATTTTAAATGTTCTTATCATGAAATAAATTACGATTTTGTTACAAAATAAATTTAAAAAAATTTAGAAAAATATTTTAAAAAAATTTGATTTTTTTTTATAATTCTACATGTTGAAAAATGTTTATGGTTAATTTTTTGGATTTCTAAAAAATAGTTGAATTTTTGGTGAATAGTAAAAAGGCAGTTTTGAGTTTTCGGTGTTTAATGAAATAATAATTATGTAATAATTATGATCAACTTGTGAATATTAAGATATAATAATAGGGGTCCCAAGTGGTCAATACCCTGGGAAAATATCTTGTTCAAGCCCAAGGTTTTTCAAATACCACTGAATAGGTTTCCCTTGGAAATTAATTAAATATTACCTCAATTTTTCCATAAATACCAACCCATTCCTTCATTAATTTCATTAAAATTCATCATCAATGATGCTCTGGTATTTTTACCTCCCATGGTGTCCTAAAAAGGTTCCCTTGATCCCATATGGTCCCAACCGTCGAGTTGTCGAAGTTACTCTTCACGATATGGGAACCTTTCACCTTTCTCTTTTAACTCATAACTTTCCCTATGTTGTGTCTTCTAGTTTCAATCGAATTTTGGTGGGGTATGTTCCTATATGTCCTTATTACTATACATATCATGTCAAAATGATTATAAACAATTTAATATCTCATCAATGGATTTTCTAAATAATTCTGTGATATCGTTAGGGTGCTGAATTTTCGTAAATGAAATAACATTTCTCTTTCCTTTCATGTTTCCTTTTTTAAGTGGTATGTCATTCAAATGTTCGCACCATGATCTAATTTCATTATATTCATTCCCAATACATTAAACTGATTTATTCGTGTATGGGATACCGTTTTCCACTTTATTTTTATTATATTCTATAACCATGTAATCTAACCGTTATGCTGCAGAAATTTAATCTCCCAATATATCTCCCTTTCTCTCAGGAAATTCATTTGTATTATTTATGTGAATACCCAGACATATTTCGTTTCTTTTGGTGTTCATAAATACAAAATAATGATATATTTTATTCTTTAATTTATATACATAAAACCCTCATTGCTTTTTCAAGTGTTATAAATGACATTACGATCACGTTTTTGAGAACTTTTATACATCGCGATTTTGAAACGAAACCAATTTATTTTATTCTCTATGAATTATTTAGGAAATTTTTATTATGATATATTTGTATAACGTGGACATAAATAAATATTAAGGATGTTCCCTTATAGTACTTTAATGTATTGGGTGAATAATTTAATATCATGAAATGACAAGTTTCATGATACCTTTGTGAATAACCCTGGATATGTTTATGACACCTTGGGGATGAACCTTGGTGATATATTCAAGAATTTCCAAATTAAATGTTGTTACCACATATTAAAGTTATTAATAATTTTATTTTTATTATGATATTTCTCTTCTTCCATTCCCATGTCTTTATGATTTTCATCAAGTTCTTATTAACATCACAAGTAAATTGAGTCCCTTGCTTCCCCTACTGGGCCTTCTGCTCACCCTTTCCTTTGATTTATATCTCCAGGTAATGTGAGGCAGTAATTATACTTATGATTAACATTATGAATCCTTACATATGGATTATATGAAATTTTAATGTGGTTTTCATGAATATTGTTCCCCATTTCCAAGACAATAGACTTTAATGATCCTTTGTTTGTAAAATAATAGGAAAAGATATGCAATAAAAGGGAAAGTTCCCATTGTTTTCATAAAATGATAGTTTAGTTATTTATAGAAATTTTGAAATTAAAACATAAGGTAGAACCCAATTGAAAATTTTAAATATAGGAAAACATCCAGGTGTTTTGGTGAGTATTGAGTTAATGTTTTACCTAGAAAATACATCATTGTCTGGAAGCGAGAAGGAAATTGTGGCTCATGAACAGATGTACCTAGGAGTGAAAATGCCAAAAATGAGTTTCGAGGTTGACCAAGGGTATCCTGGTACACAACAATGGGCCCTATTGTACACTTAGTTACGTAACTCCTGAGGGATATGTTTGGTTAATAAAATGATTTTTATGAATCATTATAAAGTATTTATATAGAAATGTAATTGATTAAGCATGAAGTATTAAGACATAAAATCATTTATTGTTAAACAATTTGTAAATGAAATTGACTTCTAACTAATGTTTTATTATTTCAGAAAATGGTGTGAAATAAGAGGAACCATGAAAATAGTGACCGTAATGGACCATGAGCCGACGACCCTCCCATGGAAGCCTAAATGGAATCATTTATTAGAATGACGAACCAACTGACGCAAGTTATGGAAAATAACATGAATCAGGCTGAGATTCCAATCCCACCGACAAGGGAAAAACATTATCTTGAGTCCTTTATGTGTCAAAGACCACCAACCATCTGTGTATCGACCGACCCGTTTGTTTCAGAATAGTGGATCAGCTCTACATAGATGATATTTTCTGTGCTCCGCTATTTAGAGCTAGAGAAGGCAACCCTCAATGTTTTTCGCTTAGAGGGAGAAGCTAATCAGTTTTGGGAGATTATTAATAACACAAAGACAATATTATGGTAGATCTATTGAGTGGGTAGAGTAATAAGGAATCTTCCACAGTAAATATTCCCCTCTTTCCATGAGAACAAGAATGGCTAATGAGTTTCTCGAGCTGAAGTAGAAGGAGAATGAATCTGTTGGAATCTATGAAATGAACATCACAAGGTTTTCACATTACACCTCCAGCATTGTCATGGATCCAAATGGATAGGTTGGTTGATTGTTTGGTGTACTGAGACATCATATGTGGAAGAATCTAACCAATCGAGACTATGATAGCTATGAGGAGATCATGTGGAGTGTCATTAATGTCTAACTGGAGTTTGGTGAGATGCAGTGGTCTCATAAATCTAATGATAAAAAGAGATCAATGGATCCAATCATAGGGAGGATCTTTGATTAGGGAAACAGAAGAAAGAAATTAAAATGTCCCACATGAAAAAATATGGGGAAAATTATTCTGGGAACTCTATGATTGGGAGCGAGAAGTGTTATAAGTGTTGAAGAGATAGCCAAATCTCATGGAATTGTCATAGTGAGGTGAATCCTAAAATTCCTAATAATAAAGATAAGGGTATGATAGTGCATGACCCACCTGATGACCAATGTTGTAAGTGTGAAACTATTGGACACTTTTCTAATCACTTTCCTAATCCAATGGCAGTGGTGGTGGACCACCATCAGCCTCAGCAATGGACAAGGGAGCAAGGTCCTATTTTTTCCTTCACGATGCCAGATGTTGAAACTCTGAATGATGTGGTGGAAGGTACTCTTGTTGTTCTCTCAAAGTAACCGTGTACTTTGTTTTATTATCATTCTACGCATTCCTTTTTTCCATCAATGTTTTTATAGAATTTAGAATCATACCCCGAGTTTATAATAGTATATTTATCAGTCACAACTCTTAGTGGGATTATCGAGGCATCATCAGTGTTTTGAAACTATTTTATTTACATTAGTTAGCACAATTTTATCGAAAATCTAGTAGTCATTCCCATGATGGAATTGGACACTATACTAGGGATGGACTATATCTTAATGTATAATGATAAGATCAAATACAGAAGCAAGGGAATCGTTTTAGTCTTGAATAGAAAACCTTCATTTATCTTCCAAGGAGAGATATTTCAACCTCATATTCTTCAAGAATATCCACCTATATCCTTCTTTATTTATTTTATCAGTGAAGTAGAATATGGAAATGATAGTTTAAGGATATAAAATATCGACAACAACTATGAATACGTTGATGTATTTCTTGAGGGGTTACCCGAACCTACCCCAGAAATAGTGGTAGAGTTATACATTGAACATGTACCTTGATCTCATCCAATATCATAGAAGAAACTCAATGTTCTTATAGAGAAGGGGTTTATCCATCTGAGTGTGTCTCCTTGAGTAGAGCTTATAATCTTTGTGATGAAGAAGAATGGATTGATGCACCTATGCATTTATTATAGAGAACTTAACAAGAACATAGTGAACAAAAAATACCATTTCCAGGAATTAACGAATTATTTGACCATCTTTTTGGGAATCAATTCTTCTCTAAGATTGATTTTCATTCTGGTTAACATCAATTGAGGGTAAACAAAGAAGATATTCCAAAAATGGCCTTCCGATAAAGATATGGGCAATATGAGTTTGTGGTTATGCACTTTGGACCGACTAATGCATCATCCATATTTAAGGATTTGATGAATAGAGTCTTTACGGACTGCCTTGTTAATATTGTGGTAGTATTCATAGATGATATTATGATATATCCCAAAATTCATGAGGAGATTGAGGATTAGATAAGTTCTTTTTTCAACCTGTATGGAAGGATAGGATTTATGGAACTTTCTGAAAATATGAATTTTGGTTACAAAAAGATGCCTTCATGGGGAACATTATAACCAATGATGGAATCACATTTGACCCGCTAAATTCAAAAGTTGTAGAGGAGTATCCATAGCCTACAAAAATAACTGATATTCATAGTTTCATAACATTAGTGGGATATTATAGGAGTTTTGAGTAAATTTTTTAATGATTTTATATGTAACACCCCAAGCATCCACATTACATTTCTCTTTGAATAATACATTAGCGTGTGTTGTACGCAACTTCATGTTCTAACACACACCACAAACAATCAAAATAGAAGTTATGAATAGTAATACACACATTTCGAAATTTTATACATTTTATTTTTCAAAACGTAATTTATTTTTGGATTTAGAATATTTAAATTAGCTTAGGTTGAATTTTTGGTATTTTTTCTGAAAACATTCAATTTTTTATGAATAGTTAAAATCACTAAATTTTAATTAATAACATCTTTTTTAATGTAAATAATTAGTAGTGATAAATTATTAATTTGAGTGGTTTTAATGTATATTTAGAATAAATTTTTACCATATAACACATTGTTGGTCATTGGATGTAAATTCACATTTAAACCGGACATAAACAATTGTCAATCTTATGATAGTTATTATTTCTTAAAAACACGCTTTATGTTTTGACTGCGGGAACTATTTTTAAATTAATTACCACCACTTTTGTGTTTTGAATTTGGAAAAATGGATTCCATATTTGGAATCAGGATGTCCAAATTGTGTATATTGGTAACTCTTATTTTTAGACATTTTGAATAATTACTTTGGTAAATATTTTATTTACTATGGATATAGGGTAAATCCGGTAAATAAGGGTAAAAAATAATATTATAATAATATTAATTTACCCTAAAACGTGTCCTAACACTGTTGGATGATACATGTCCGACCATGTGGATCTGTGGGTCGATTGTGGGACTCCATGTAGCCATTTGCAGGTGATAAAGACACTTTATATTAATTAAGATAAAGTAAATACAAAAAAGACATAAACATATATATTTTTGAAAAAAAAATTACATAGTGTCATATATGTTATAAATATTAAATAGAAAGATAAAAATATTTTCTACATAATGGTATTTTATTTATAATTTTTAAAAATTGAATAATTAAATTTATTTATGACACAATAATGATGCAGTATATTGTTTATTAATGAAATAATCAGGTAATTAGTATTATAAATTATAAAATAAATATAATTTGAATGTTTTGATTCCATAAAAGATTTTTTTGTTTAATATGACATTTTAGTATTGCTTAAATGAAATTTTCATCGAATTAATAATGTTTTTATGACTTTAATAAAAAACAATTATTGAATAGTGTCAATATTGACATAAATGAGTTTTTAAAACAAATATTATATTATTAATTGATATTCTATTCCTAAAAAGCTAAGTATTGGCCAAAAGACATATATAATGATAGGTGTATCATTAATGGATCACTTTGGGGTCACTTGTATGTATATAGTACGTTTATTAACTATATAACATAAAATACAATGTGACATAGTAAATGTAAAACTAATTAACTAAGAGGTAAAACCAAAAGATATGGTTAACATAGTGACTCAAACCTGTCTATAATCTTTTGGTTGAAAGGATTTCGACCCATCCCTACCTTAACCTTTATATAATCCATTTTGGAGCCATTAGAAACCAAATATTAATTTATTATAAAATAATATTTCTAGCTTTTCCTATGGTGCCCCTCGCCCCTCTTATAAAAGGACACCCCCCTTATCTCATATTCATACCACCAAAGCCTTTTAATTCGGCCAAAACCTGACTAAATATTCTCACATCTTCCCTCACTTTGACCTGGTTTCCTTATTTTGATCAAAAAGATAACCTATGGAGCCCTTTTGATCAAATCAAACGGAAGAACATGAAGAAGAGGTAATGTTTTCACCACCATCTTTCAAGTTCCTTTCTTCTTCAACTTCTTCTTTATTTTTTTTTACATTATAAAATATTAACACCAGTATATTCTATATACTATGATGTTATTATAAATATTTTACATCCATATTCAGTATTCTATCCATAAATTTAATGACATGTCACCATACGTGCGTACGTACGACTTAATGTCTCCACGTCGGGATATAATTGTTATTCAAAACATTAGTACTTGGATGGGTATGATAATGATGTGTAATTGATGTAAATAATAAATATAACATTATAATATTTCTATATATATGATATACTATACAATTATATATTATTTTAATATCAAAAGAATGATGTTGTCGCGCGTGCGTACGTACGGACTACCGTCACCACGAACGTGATGAGATTTATTCCCCATCGTATCCATTCAAGACTAATTTTCATTTGATGATTAAAATTAATGCCTAAGAACTTGATATCATTCTGGATATGAATATGATACAACCTATACATAACAAACATGACTTATGTAACAAAACATATAAAATAAAACGAGTAAGTTAACACCCAAAATGACGATAATACTAAGATATTATTAACAAAGTATTGTTAAAAGATCATATATGATATCATATTAATGTAAATAATTCTTGTTTAATTTAATAAAAATTATTTCACCATTATACAGGAAGTTAAACTACCCTCTACCAAGGAAAAGTACAAGTTATGTGGTTTCTTATCTCACTTTTAATTCTGTGAGATTTCCATTGGTCACCACTTATTTATTTCATGTGGTGTTTGTACTACCCATGATTGTATTCATTGTGTAATATACATTAATTTATGGATATATACATCATCATTGTGTGTATGTTTCATATGTTACCAAATAGATAAGAGAATTTGAAATCTCAATTTCCACTCATTCGGCTTTACGCATACTTCAATGATTATTTTACACCAATATTATGTATGGAATCAATATTCATTTGCTTATGTTATAATTTCCACTACCTTTTTTGTGGATATACTTTTGATTCACATAATCACTCCATTTATAAATTCTCAATTCATCAATATGAACTTGATAAGAGTAATTTTAACTCAATCTCCATTTATTGAGTTAAACATCTAATTCATTGGTAGTGTTTTTACAGGAATATGTGTGATTGTCCTTTGATTGTTTTACACTGAATATCCAATCATATTGAGTGTATTTATATTTTTCACACATAATTATGTCGTTGATTTACCCTTTACCAAAGGATACATTCGTTATGAGATATTTCATCTCAATCAACATTCCATTGAGACTCCTTTGTTGTAATACACGAATTCACTTTTCTATGGTGTATATAATGACCTTTGACATAGTATAACATGAATACTTTTATTCTCATGATATTACAAAGTTTTTATTACCTCAATTATTTGAATTCATGTTTTTATCTTTTGGTTAGGAACTCTAACTAAAATATCATTTTAAAATGTTTTAAAGATTTATTATTCTAAATCATTCTCATTAATGTCCATGTTTTAAAATGGATTATAGAATTTATTTATATGGACATTAATGTTTTGAAATTAAAATTCCTTTTAAACGATTCAAAGTGTTATGGGACACTTTGATTAAAAAATATATTTTAAATGGATTCTTTACAAATATAGTGACTTTTAAATGATTTCATGAAAAAAGGGATTTATTTCTCGCTAATGGTTTGGATGATTATATTCATCTATGTCAATATCCTTAATAATTAATGATTGTGGTTAATCTGATACAATAAAAAAATTTATATTCTATCTAATTAGTTATGTTTGACTATGGATGTGAAATTTTTATACCATTCATGGTTTGTGGTTAAAGTATTGACATTCCATATGCTAATTATAATACAAATGTTTATGGTGTGTTTCAAAATTTTCATATGAGGAATGTATTGGACTTAGTAAGTGACGGGTGGAGCCCTCTATAGCTCCTCGATGAATCGGTAGGTCTAATTAGGCAAACTAGTGTCTTAGCACAAGGCCTTGACAAAATATTATTTTTATTCTTGGCACGATGCCTTGACTATGTAGTTATGATAGTCTGGAATTATGCATTCCATCATTATGAAAATGTTTATTGATATTGCATGTGATTATTCGACTAGTAGAATATCCATGTGAATAAGTAAATGCTGTTATTTCATTTTATCTTTTCCATAGTATGATGATGTTCATGTTTAAAAGGCTTTTGTTTTAGGTATACATTGCCTTAAATGTTTATGCTTATTTAGGAAAGTTTCCACAATATTGTTATCCTTACTGAGAATTTGGGCTCACCCCTTTCTATGTTTTATTTATCCCAGGATGTGAAGAAGTACTTTATGAAAGACCTTCAATGATAGTATGAGGAAGTTAGTGTGGTATCTGAATACAAGATGTTGTAGTATTTTTTCCACTTTATGATTTAATATAAGACTTATGAATCTATCTAGTTTTTTCAAGGCTACTAAACTAATAGGTCTTCTAAGACATGATCTTTTGTGATCAGGAAAATATAATGTAATAATGCACCGACTCTGTGTAACTGGGGTCAGGGCGTTACAGTTGGTATCAGAGGATGTATAGTAAAATCCTTGGAAACAAGATTTATATAAACTTTGATTATATCACATTGCACTAAGATAGACTTTGAGGATTATAATAGAAGAAATTCCTAGAATTTTGGTAATGTAGAGATTTTATATGTTTTTCGAGCAATACAACCCTTTCTGGACATGAGTAGGTTGAGGCAGATCTAGCACAGATGT
This sequence comes from Viscum album, assembly GCA_963277665.1. Taxonomy (NCBI): domain Eukaryota; kingdom Viridiplantae; phylum Streptophyta; class Magnoliopsida; order Santalales; family Viscaceae; genus Viscum; species Viscum album. The sequence goes on from OY728121.1 coordinate 934,188,238, forward strand.
ACCTAGGGGTAAAACCCAAAAACACCGCTTTGAGCTAGACTCGAACGGGAATTGGTGCACGACAACGAGCCTTACTGCACTCTTGGTTACGACACTCCCAGGGGATATGATTAAGATAATTTAAATTTTCTTTACAAACCAATTTTAATTATTTTATTATAAGATTAGAATAAATGACCATGGTTAATCCTATGGTGTTTCAAATTAACAATATGGTGTAATTATGTTCTCTATGTGATTTTATGACTATAGTTACTCACACAATGCTTTTTGGTTTTAGTCAATTGCTGGATTCCAAAGAAGTCTTAGTAACATTGAGAAAGATATACAAGGTGGGAATGGTGGTGGAAATGAGAAAAAAAATGAAATGTTGATAGGCGTAAAAGATATAATTTTCATTCCAAATCAATTTTCCAAAAACATGATAAACAAAATATATATTAACCAACAACTAGACTCAAAAATAAAGAGAAAGGTTATGAATTATAAGATCTCCAGTAGTATAGACCATGAAGAAAAGAATCCTCAATTTTCATCATGCCGGAAATGTGGAAGGAGACACCCCGGAAAGTGTCTCAATTGAACAATGAAATTCTTTACGTGCGGGAATGAAGGACATAAAGTGAATAATTTCCAAGGAAAAATTAATAGTACTATGGAAGAAAATAAAATTGGTCCCAAGAATCCATTTACATTCAATTTCTGTAAATGTAGGGGACCTGGCCATTACCCGAGTGAATGCCATATTCTATAGGATATTTTCATGGTGAAAGAAGAAGCCATGTGGAAATAAATGGTTGGAGAAATGTTTAAATGTATTAGTGGTCCTTGTTGATGGGATTACATTGGAATAATTTTTTCTTGTATTTTTAATCCTATAGTTTTCCATGTGAGAATGATAATTGAGGAAGACTTATCTTTTCTTTTGGGGATATAGTTATAAATAACCATTTGGATTTATATGATATTTCAGTTTGAGGAAATTACCATTTATTATATTTTGGGATGAAAATTCAAGGAATGAGATATCATTTGTGGTTAAATTATGTTATGGTTATTTTGAAGAATTTATCTCATTTTTTTAATGTTATAAAATAATGTTTTTTAAAATGGAAAACACTTAGACCATATCACAACCCGTCGTGTTAGACAAAGCTATGGGAATTGAACCCACAACAAAAGTGTGATTGGGATTTATCACCTACCATTGTACTACGTGGAGTCCCTGGTTATTGTTACCAATTATTTTTAGTTAAATTATTTTATTGATCAATAATAAGTTTATTTTGGATCTTATGTCTTATCAAATGAATACCATTAGTATAGGAAAATGATTTTTTGATTAATTGATAAATTTTATTTTGGAATATGTTTGCATTGTTGGGAAAACTATATGCCCAAGGAAAATAGAATTCAACGGAATTTCCTTTGAGGACTAAGGGTGGATTTTATTCTATGTTGTTATTGTGGATTTATAGTGATTTGGGTTATTTATAGAAATGATTAACCTATAATTGTGAACATGTGATTAGGTTAATTAATTTTAAGTATGTGACTTTAAGAGTAGTTGATGCCATTTGGAGATACCATTTAACGTGGATGACTATATAACCAAATTATTCTATGTTTTGGGTTTCAATATTATTTGGGATTATGTTGAAGGATGTAAAGGACAACAGTTTATTGAATGCTATTTATTTAACATTGGGGTATTGTTGGTTTAATATTAGAAAATAAGATTAGTGTTTCTTTCTCAAATTGAATATCCGTTTTGGGGATCATCAGATCATATACTAACCATTTTGGTTTTGATTAATCTCATAAAGACAATGTAAATATATAGAATATCCATCGTGGATCATGTGATTCTTTAAGAAGTTTATTTTAGCTCTTCTAGTGTGACCAAGCCTTCTTGAATACTCATCGTTTAAAAATTAGTTAGTAGTAGAAATTTATTAAAGGATGAAACTTTTATTAAAAAGTAAGTATATCTCTTTATGTTCTTATTCAATCTCATAAATGAATTCCTCATCTTTATTTAATGTAACATAAAAAAATAAAAATAATAATGTTGTCTGTTTACTTTTCCTACTGGTAAATAATGATTGTTTATCCCCTCACAAGTTTGTGTTTTTCTTATTGTTAATTTTCTCTTGATCATGTTTTATATCTCTCTCCCTCAGAACATGACACTTATTTTATCATCCATATCCATGTTTTTCTACATGGAATCCTAGTATAGGTTATCTAGGGTGATCATTGTACTTCTCTTGTTTTCTTTTAAAGTGTTAGTTTTATTGACTCTATTTCTGATGTGGGACTTTACATTACATTACCAAGACCATTTTTAAATATTTTGAGGAAGAAATTTATTAAATTAGAGGAGAATGTAACACCCCATTCTTCCACGGTATGCTTCTTATTGAATAATACAGTAGCATGTGTTGTACGCGTCTTAGAGTTCTAACACACACCACAATCAATCAAACTAGCTGTTATGAATAGTAATACACATATTTTCAAATTTTATATATTTTTTCATTAAAAATGGACTTATTTTTTGGTTTTAGAATGTTGAAATTATCATAGGGTGAATTTTTGGTATTTTTTTGAAAACATTCAATTTTGATGAATAGTGAAAATCACTAAATTTTAATTATAAAAAACATTTTAAATCAAAATAAATAATATTGATAAATAATGAATTTTTATGCTTTTAAAAAATATTTAGAATATATATTCACCATTTAATACAATGTGGGTCATTGGACATAATTTCAAATTTAAACCAGACATAAACAAGTGTCAATCTTTTGATAGTTGTTAGATTTTAATAACATGCTTTTTGTTTTGACAACGGGAATTAATTATAAATTAATTTCTGCCACATATGTGTTTTGAATTTGGAAAAATAGATTCCATATTTGAAATCAAGATTTCAAAATTCTGTAAATAGGTAAATCTTATTTTTAGACATTTTGAATAATTATTTCTGTAAATATTTTATTTGTCATGGTTAAAGTGTAATTTCTGTAAATATGGGTAAACAATAATATTATAATAATATTAATTTACCCTGAAATGTGTCGTAACCCTATTGGTTTATACATGTCTGACCAGGGGCAACTTTGGGTCGATCTCGGGACCCCATGGAGCCACTTGTATGTGATAAGGAAACTTTATATTAATTAAGTAAAAGTAAATATAAAAACGACATAAAAATATATCTTTTAGGAAAAAAAATTTACATAGGGCTATATATGTTATAAATATATAATAGAAAGAAAAAAAGTTTTCCTACATAATGGATTTTTTTTTAAATTTTTAGAAATTGAATAATAAAATTTATTTATGACACAATGATGATGCAGTATTTTACTTTTTAATGAATGAATTAGATAATTAGTATTATAAAAGATTAAATAAATATAAGTTGAATGTCTTGAAGCCATAAAATTTTTTTTCGTTAATATTACATTTTATTATTGCTTAAATTAATTCTTTTCGAATTAATAATGTTTTTTTTGACTTTAACAAAAATCATTTAATGAATATTGTCAAAATTGACATAAATGAGTTTTTAAAACAAATATTATATTATTAATTGATATTCTACTCCTAAAAATCTATGGTTCAGGAAAATGACTTATATTTGGATATTTGTATCATTAATGGACCACTTGGGGGTCTCTTGGATGTATATAGTTAGTTTATTAAGTATAAAATATAAAATACAATGTGACATGGTAAATGTCAACCTAATTGACTAAGAGTTAAAACTAAAAGATAAGGTTAATATAGTGACCCAAACCTGTCTAAAATCTATTTGTTGAAAGGTTTTCGACCCATCCCCACATTAACCTTTAAATAACAGATTTTGGAGCAATTATAAATCGAATATGAATTTATTATAAAATAATATTTCTAGGTTTTCCTAAGGTCCCCCTCACATTTCTTATAAAAGGGGATTCCCTTTATCTCAAATTCACACCCCAAAGCGTTTTGGTTCAGCCAAAACCTGCCCAAATATTCTCTAAACTTTCCTCAATTTGACCTAGAGGCCTTATTTTGAACAGAAATCTGACCAATAGAGCCATTTTGGTCAAATCAAAAGGCAGAACTCGAAGAAGAAGTAATGTTTTCACCACTCTCTTTCAAGTTCCTTTCTTTTTCAACATCTTCTTTATTTGTTTTTTTCCACTCTAAAATAATAACTCTAATATCTTCTATATTCTGTGATGTTATTATAAATATGGTACATCCATATTCTGTAATCTATCCATCATTTAAATGACATGTTACCATAAGTGTGTACGTACGGCTTACCGCCTTTACATCGTGGTGTAATTGTTATTCAAAACATTAGTACTCGGATGGGTATGATAATGATTTTTAATTGATGTAAATAATAATTATAACGTTATAATGATTCTATATATATGATATATCATCAAATTATATTTTATTTTAATATCAAATGAATGATATCGTCGCTCCTGTGTACGTACGGACTACCGTCTCCACGAAGGTGATGAGATTCATTCCCCATCGTATCCATTAAAGAATAATTCTAATTTTTTGATTAAAAGTATTTTTTTAAGGACTTTATATCATTCTTTATATGAATTAAATACAACCTATCCATAACAAATACAGCATATGTAACAAAACATATAAAAGAAAATGAGTAAGTTAACTCCCGAAACGACGATAACACTATGATATTATTAACAATGTAATGTTAAAAGATCATATATGATATCATATTAATGTATATAATTCTTGTATAATTTAATAAAAATTATTTCACCATTATACAGGATGTTAAAATACCCACAACCAAGATAAATTAAAAGGTAAGGGGTATCTTATCTCACTTTTAATTCCGTGAGATTTTAATTGTTCACCACTTATTTATTGCATGTTGTGTGTGTACTACCCATGATGGTATTCATTGTGTAATATAAATTAATTTATGGATATCTACATTATCATTTTATGTTCCTTCTTTCATGGGTGTCTTTTTCATAAGTTACCAAATCGATAAGGGAATTTTAAATCTCAATTTCCACTCATTCGGCTTTACACATATTTAATTGATTACTTTACCACAAGATTATGGGTGGAAACACAATTTATTTTCTTATTTAAAAATTTACACTACCCTTTTTGTGGATATACTTTTGATACACATAATTATTCCATTGATAAATTCTCAAGTCATCGATATGAACATGATAAGAGTAATTTTAACTCAATTTCCATTTATTGAGTTAAACATCTAATTCATTGGTGTTGTTTTTACAGGAATATGTGTGAATGACCTTTTATTATTTTTCACTGAATATCCAATCATATTGAGTGTATTTTTATTGGTCACACATAATTATGTAGTTGATTTATCCTTAACCTAAGGATATGGCCTTTATGAGATATTTCATCTCAATCTACATTCCATTGAGACTCCTTTTTTGTTATACACCAAATCACTGTTACATGGTGTATATAATTTAATTTGACATAATAGATCATGAGTTCCTTTATTCTCATTATATTATGAAGTTATGATTACCTCAATTATTTTTATTCATGTGTCTATCTTTTGGTTAGGAACTCTAACTAAAATATCATTTTAAAATGGTTTAAAGATTTATTATTCTAAATATTTCTCATTAATGTCCATGTTTTAAAATAGTTTTAAGAATTTATTTATAATGACATTAATGTTCTAAAATTAAAATTATTTTTAAATGTTTCAAATTGTTATGGGACACTTGGATTAAAAAATCAATTTTAATTGGCTTATTGACAAATAGTGTGAATTTCAAATGATTTCAAGAAAAGGGGTATATTTCTCTCTAATAGTTTTGATGATTATTTTCATCTATGTTAATATCCTTAATTATTATCGATTGAGGTTAATCTGATACAATAAAATCTTCCATATTGTAACTAATGAGTTATGTTTGACTGTGGATGTGCAATTTTTATACCATTCATGGTTTGTGGTTAATGTATTTACATTTCATATGATAGTTATAATACGAATGATTATGTTATATTTCAAACTTTTCATTGGAGGAATGTATTGGACTTAGTATGTGACGGGTAGAACCAGCTATAGCTCCTCGAAGCATCAGTATGTATCATGAGGAAAACTAGTGTCTTGGCACAAGGCCTTGACAAAATCTTATTTGTATTCTTGGAACAAGGCCTTGACTATGTAGTTATGATATTCTGGCATTATGCATTACATCATTATGAAAGTTGTTATTGATATTTCATGTGATTATTCGACAAGTAGAATATCCATGTGAATAATTCAGTGGCATGATTTCATTTTATCATTGCCATATTATGCTGAAGTTCAAGTTTAAAAAATTTTGTTCTATTTATACATTTCCTTAAATGTTAATACTTATGTATGAAAGTTTCCGCTATATTGTTATCCTTACAGATAATCTGAGCTCACCCCTTTCTATGTTTTATTTATCCCAGGATGTGAAGAAGTATTTTATGAATGACCTGCAATGATATTATGAGGATATGAGTGTGTTCTATGAAGACAATATGTTGATTTAGTTTTTCCACTTTATGATTTAATGTAAGACATAGGAATCTATCTAGTGTTTACTAGGCAACAAAACTAATTGGTCATCCAAGACTTTATCTTTTGTGATCATGCCAATATTTTGTAATAATGCACCAACTCTGGGTAACTGGGGTCGGGGCGTTACATTCTATCAAACTAAACAAGTTTTCTAAAAAAGTGGTAATGTTAATCTGGACTAAGGAGTGTGAGGAATGTTTCAATGATATGTATAAGATATTGGTTACTGAACCCATGTTAAATATATCTTCAAATGGAGAAGTATTCATTTTTTTTATCGATTCATCTTCAAAATGGATTGGGTGCATCCTCATGGAAAATGAAACATCCATTTCTTATGAATCTCGATAGTTGAATACATGGACTATAAAAGGTTGAAGTATATTTTTACACAAAAGAAATTGAACATGATAAAAAGGAGATGGTTGAATATTCTTAACGATTATGATTGATCAATTCATTATCATCCTGGAAGAGAAAACAATGTCGCTGATGCATTAAAAATGAAAGACACAGTTTTTCATTCCATTATGAGGATTCAAAGATATCATTTGAGAAATGACCTAGTAAAGATGGAAATCGGAATTATATGGGAAGGGACATCATCCACCCTAACCCAAATGAATTTTCATCAATAATTAGTAGAGAATATCATTAAATATTATAATGAATATCATTTGTTACATAATATATTTGATGTTTTAAAGGATGTGATGTTTCATAAGTTCAATATTGATCAAGAATGTGTACTGGAATTTCATACAAGACTATGTGTTCAATCTATTTAAAAAATAAAGTAGGAGTTGATGTATGAAGATCATTTCTCTATATTTTCTATACATCATAGGAGAAAAAATATGTATGTAGACATTCTTGATCATTATTGGTGAGATAATATGAAAAGCGAGATTACTAACTACACATAAAGGTGCCTAGTATTTCATTAGGTCAAGGAAGAGAGACAACTTCCTAAAGGGGTATTACAACCACATACCATACCATTATAGATGAGGGACAATAACACAATGGAATTTGTCTCTTGTCCCTCATGTATTTCCAAGGGAAACAATGTGAAATGGGTTATTGTGGACTGTCTGACCAAGACATCCCATTTTATCTCCATTCATGAAGATTTCCCTCTAGATAAACATTCTTGGATTTATGTCAAGGAAGTGGTAAGGATGCATGGAGTTATACATTCTATATGATCTTATTGTGATCCAAGGTTCATAAAAAAATTCTGGAGAAGTCTTTAACATGCTCTGAGCAAGGAAATGAATTTTAGTATGGCCTATCACCACCAAACTGATGACCACTCTGATATGCAAATTGAAACACTTGAGGACATGCTGAGAACATGTTCAATGGAATTTAAAGGGGTATGGGATCAAAACCTCCCTTTAGTTGAGTTCTCTTACAAAAACAACTTCCACTGGAGAATTGAAATCGAACCATATGAAGATCTATATGGGAAGAGATGTAGACCTCCTACATGCTAGCATGTATTTGATGGGAGAAATATTCTTGGGCCTGATCTTGTGCAAGAGATGACATAAAAGGTCCATGTCATCCTAAAACACATTCAGGCTTCTCATAGTCAGCAAAATAGATATTCTTAAAACCGTCGAAGGGAGTTGGATTTTGATCTTGGTGACAAGGAATTTCTTCCAATTTCCCCTTGGAACGGAGTCATGAGGTTTGGGAAGAAAGGGATGCTTAGCCCTAGGTAAATTGGCCCCATATGGAAGAGAGTAATGAGGTGTGGCAAGAAAGGGATACTTTATTAAGGGGGAAAGAATGTAATGACACGAACCTTTGAAAAAATATGGTTTTCTTTTTTTGTCTGTCATTTTATTTTATTCTCAACAAAACAATATCCATTAATTGAGGAAGTGAGTATAATTAAAATGAGGTTTTTGGGATTCCACTATTGTACGACCATTGGTCAATATGACTATTGGAAAATATAATCAAAATTTTATGATTATTGTTTATAAAAAATTATCATGGTTAATTTGTACCGAAAGAGGTGTTGATGGCCTCATCCTGTAGACTCGGGCTATATAAAGCCCATCTGTCGGAGCTTGGGATGGGTGTTGCATCATTGGGATTATCCCTAGGCCAATCCCAAGCAGAGCTTCCACATTTTAAGTGTGAACAGAATCGCCTATGTGATAAGTTCAAGCTGATAGAAATCACCACTCGGGAAATGATGTTTGAGCTACCCCAAGATTCTATCACCATAGAACACCTTACACATTGGACATATGCATGTGTTATAGGAGGCTATGTAATGAGGCCTTATATATTGTGTAATCCTTTTGTATAAAAAATATTTTTATTATGGTTAATTTGTGATTTTCAAATGTCCAGATAAATATATGATGAATAATATTGATGAATTCTGGAAAAAGAGGTATTTAAAAATATTTATATAAACATTAAATAATTAATAATGTGAAATGATTTATAAAAAATGCTCTTCTACCATTATGGTTTGAAAAAAATTTAGAGTCTAATAAAATGAAGAAAATTATATAGTAAATAGTAAATAATGAACAATAATATTTCTTATTGGAAGATTATTGAATAGTAATAAGTAGGGAATCTGCCAAAAAAATAGAAACATCCCCTATGAATGTATAAATATAATTTAGAGATCTAAAAAGTGAAAAAATGACAATAGTATAAGTGTTGGTATTTTTATGTGTCATAAATATTTTAATTAAAATTTTATGATTTATTAATTAATTTAAAATGCAAATTTATTTTCAGAAAATGTAATCATAAATTGTTACTTTATTGTCTTATAGTAATAAGATAATTTTATGGGCCCCAATTTATTTTATCATGTGGTTATATAACGACTTATTGTTTTATTGTTATTATTCTAAAGTAAATGATAATTTTATTTAAAAATAAAATTAAAAATATATATAATTTTTTTTCCAAAAATTGATTTCATATTTGAATTATAAACATCAAAAAATGGTTATGGTTATTTTTAGTGATTTTCCAAAAATAGTACAATTTTCGGTAACTAGTAAAAATGCAGTTTTGAGGTTCAGGTGATTAATGACATCATTAATGAAGCAATAATGATGAAATAATTCTATTATACTTGTGAATTTTAAGACATGATATTAGGTGTCCCATGGGGCCAATACCATGGAAAATACCCCGCTAAAACAGCTTGGTCACTACTCAAGGCCTCTCTCATATATACATTCTTGATGTGTTATTGTGGAATAAAATCATCAAAAATATCATAAGTAATTAATTATCCTAATACTAGATCTCATAATTTATCCAATTTTGAAAAAATATCTCCCTATAGATATGGTCATATTCTAAATATGGGGAAATGAATTGTAGGTTTGTGAACTGTTTGACATAGTTCAACAATCGCATTTCCATATGTGTCAGCTTCATAGACAGATGAGATTTCATATACCTCAACATATCATGATAGTAGTGGATAATGAGATTTTACATCAATTCATTCCATGATATGTCCTCATACCACACATTCGACTCTTAAATATCCCACTAATTGGTGATTAGTGCAAAATTCAAATACAAATATTGATCCACCAACTTATCTATGAGTTTCTAATGTTTATTTAATATCATATGGAATTGACCTATCTATAAATAATCTTCCATGGGTCATACCTCCCTAGTCATCATAGGATGATGATGCAGAAGAAACCCCCACTTCAGCTCAATAATTGAAGGAATAGTGTGAACTATCTCTCATTCAAATGATTTCATGACCCTCAGGAATGTGTCAAAATGCAAAAGTTCCATATGGTCATCATGGTCTATATAAAGCTCTAGTATAGGTGTGTTTGTGTGTGATAATTTCCACTCTATATACACTTAACTAAAAGACAACAAGGATTTATATTCTATATAATGAAAACACAATCCTTAAAACATTTACTATAATAAGTTCAAATTTAACATGAGAAAAAAATAAAAAACCACTCCTTTTAGTCTCCATAAACATGGTTTACAAGTGTTTTAGAATGAAATATCAATTGTTTAATTTCATATATGATGCATAATAGGTATATCTTTTCAAATTTAACAAAGGAAAATAGATCGAATTTTATAAATATGTCCCTATCAGGACCAATTCATGTTAATATATATCTTTATGTTTGTATCATGAAGCATTCACAATCATTTCACCCCATAATGAGCCATGATAGAAATATTTATAAATAATATATCATATATCATTTAAATCACCCATGATAAAACTACAAAAACTACAACATGAAAACATCTTCATGTATAATCCCATCCACATGACCTTGAATTTTCCCCTATATATGGGTTATTTAATCCAATTAAAAATCTTGTTATCAAGTCTCTACAAGTCTTACTCTCCATTATAATGTTAAAAAATTGTAATGAAATAGAAAAGGAAAACCTACTCGTTGGATTCCACAGTGTAACATCCCTTGATCTGACACTCTCACACATAGTCCAAAATTCTATGTAATTAGAACTGATGTCTGACTCCACAAGTATGAAATGCTTCTGACTAGTAGTATTTGTGTGATCAATATATTGGAAAAAATATAAAACTCATATAGATTTATAATACTACATAAATTAATAATGTAAATAAATATTAGATTAATGGATAATAGTGGAAAAAATATACTTAAGAACATGGAGGTAGGATAACATACAATATTATAAATTACTATTTAATCATGTAACAAATGGATGATTTGTATCTAAATCTGAAATTTTAAAAAAATTAATAAAGAATCATCTAACTCAAATAAATAGAATGACCCAAATCCAAAACCCCATGTCGATCCTATGTCCGAAATCCACCACATCCAACATGGAGAAAATTAGTTATAAGGCCCCTATCCATTGACTAAAACTAAATCTTTGTAATCCTCTCTCAAGTAAACAATCATGGACCATATATAGTGTGAGTGAAACTCAATATATCGACACCACCACGACTAAAAAATATATTATGGCAATAAGTGTTTGTAATAGTGAGCTAAAATTGTCTTTTTTATTAATCAATTAATACAATTTTTAAATAAACCTACTTCAATACCATTCGGGATATCTGTGATAATGTTCCACAACTATGAAAACCATAAGCATATAAAAAATTACCTAATTCAGTGTCATGCTATTATGACTCAGAGAATGTAAAACCACCATAATAACCATAACCATATATATTCAATAAAAATCAACAAAATATAAACCATGAATTAAAAATATTCCTAACAAAATAGGTCTACGAAGAGCCTAATAAATATATTAATTACTAGATGAGACTAGGTATATCCCACTCAATATAAGATTTATATTATGGGACATGGAATAACCTACTAAATTTTTGTGTATTCACATGTGAATTGGAAGACCAACTAAATATTAGTAATACAACATTTGACTCGGAAGATACTTCTCAATATAATCATTGTAGAATATGACTGGGTTGAGCCCCCTCAATATTATCATTTCCACATGGGACTGGGCAGGGGATGCTAAATATAACAATTATATAATGGTACTGTGCAATGTTTTATCATTATAAACATCATTTAATAAATCAAAACACATGACATATCAATAAGGATATCATAATGTCACATCATATGACCAAAACGACAATTATGTAAATTACAATTTTTCAATCAATTACACCTTTTGATAATCAATTAATTATTAAACCATTATCATTCTAATGATATCAATAATCAAGTACATTGACTTACTGAATATATATAATGGAATAAAAAATTATCATGTCACGCTAAACATATTTTAATCAATTATACAATTATTATATATATTCAGGGGTTCACTCCCCAGTGGAAATCCCTATGCCAGGGTTCTATCAACTGGATCTAGTATAGTCCAAGGAATAAACCAATTCTTAATTTAGTTTATTAAAACACATGATATGTGGATGATATTTCAATATTTCACATACATTAAATTGAAGTATACAATAGGCTAGGTTTTAGACCCCCTGCCTTTAACTGGTGATTAACAAATCAATTCTAATCGGTAATTTTAATGAGTAAGAAGGTGAATAAGATCACAAGAAGATCGTAGATCAACCATGTTCAATATAAAAACCTAAAAATAAACTCACAGTATGAATATTTAAGCCACAACTAATGAGGAACAAAGGGAGAGATGTGAAATCCTATACAAAACTCTTACCAAATATTATTTGTTGAAACAGGTTATCCAAAATGGATGATGTCACATAAAATTCAACTAGAAGCCACCTAGGATCATGAGATAAATATTTCATTAGAAATAATGAATCTATAATATGAATTAATGGGGCATAAAATCCATTGGGTTGAATAATACCCCAATCAATTTCTAATTGGAGTTAATTAGGTTCATGATATCAAACAACTTCACATTGAGAAATAATTCATGAAATCTGTGTGGGTGTAGTTAAATTTCATTTATCATTTACTTGCTATGAAATTTATCTATTGATAATTTTTATCCCCATTTCTAAATAATTACTTGAACCAGCTCTGAGTACATTTAAATTATAGAAACCCCTCATAAAATTATTGAATATGTTTATAACCCAGAATCCATTAATTCAAAAAAATCATATATCCATGAACATTATTTAGTTTTCAAAGACAAAGTCACTCCGTCTCCAGAAAAGGATCAACAGTTAATGTTTAGTGAAATAATAAATCCCAATGGAGGATATGAAATGAAAAACTCAAGGATTTGTTTAAATAGAAAAATTTGCGATCATACAATCATTGTACAGAGAGATCATATTTTTTATAGGCCTATAGATAACACTCATGTAATTAACCTTGGGAAATTCTCAATATTTAGAAATCATTATGTGAAGATAGAAATATGTTTATATAGAGATATTTGTGACATGATGTAATATCCTGATAATTTAAAAAGGTATAATATATTCAATAGTATATAAGATACACAACAAAGAGTTCAAATAATGAATTATTATTTTTAAATTTGACAGTTATAACCTCGATATCAAGTTTGAGGGAATGTCTACTATTTACTAATTTATATGATTATTTTTTTATAATCATTTCTAATGTATTAATTAATTATTATTGAATTCAGAATGTAATTTTAGAAAATTTATAATATTATTTAAATGTTTTTTCTTTGAAAATTGATTTTATTGAATTTAATTGAGTATTAAAATTAATTTGATGAAATAACAAAAAATTTATTTGATTTAAATTATTCACATTTTTTTATTAAAAATGTAAAAATTATCTTATGATTTTATTATATCATTTTCAAAACTTTTTTAAAAAAATATGATACATGTCCTAGGAAATTAGGTCTCTTATATTATTAAATGAATGACTATATTACATGAGTTTTAAAATTTGAAATTTAAACATATTTATCTCAAGAAGAGATAAATTATCATCAACAACCTAAGAAGGCTAAGCCAAATATCCTCCTTGTGCATAATATATAATCGAACTGTACTATACATAAACAAGTGTGATGATATAATAATTGTAAGAAATATATTCCAAAAATTTAATCCATCGATATAGTAATTTCCATAAAACATACTAAGATCCTTCTCTGATAGCTTCAATAATAATACAAGTGTCACAATCCTACAAAATATTATTCCATCCATGATTCAAAATATTTTCATTGTCCTCAACAACAGAAATAATTTTTTTCTCAATAGAGAGGGTAAAACAAAAATAACCATAAATACATGTCAAAGAATTGCTATAATGATCTCTAAAAAGAGAACAATAACATTAGTGACCCTAGATACCCCTTGGAGAACCAACCATTTTAATTTTAATCCATCTTAAAAAAGGTGATTCCTAAAAAACATAAAGTTATTGTTAAAGTGGATGAAAGATACCATTAATAAAAATCCTTATTAAGATTAAATGCTAATGGAATGAGATAGAAAAATTCATTTGGTGGGTGTTAACATATTTAATAACCATTTACAATTGAGACATTGTAGTTTGAGATACCAAATAACTTGATCATGTAACTATTTTTTATAATCTTTCGAAATGATGTGAATCAACTCTATAATATAATCTTGAATGATCATAATGAATTAAGAGGATATTAATGTCAATGAACAAATTTTTTTTATGAACTCACAAATAGATATAATCTAAGGAAATGTGATCTTGAACATATCATATATGGTGCACCACATCTAAGAGTCATTGGTGTAGATTGAGAAAAAATGAAGAACATAATCTATCTGATGAAGTCAAGGTGAACATGAAGAGACTAATGATATTCCATGTCATTTAGAGAATAGATTAGTCAGTTGTATTCCATGTGCGACTCACCATATAATTACATAACGATCAGTTAATATGGATCTATGGTTCATTTTACCTAGAATTTGAATAATAAAATCCAATCCCTAAAGATTCGAATAAAATTTTTTTAAGTCAAGACACCATTAAAAGTTGATTCTCAAGCATATAAATATGATCTGGTTGAGAAACGATATACTTTGATTTCATTTAAAACTGTTTTTGGAAGAACATACAAATTAGTTAATTGATTTGAAATTGAATGAAAAAATTCTAGAATAATCTCATTTTCATTGATTTAATCCACAATATTTTTTATAGTCTAATTTTCATTCCAAAAATTTAAATAATTTTCCTCATAAACTAACAATATTGTGTGGAATGCAATGATTGAAAATGTGTATTTGAGGGTAGACCAAATTGAGGAGGCCATAATAAAAGGATTCCACTAATAATTTTCGGTAGAAATAAGGAAGAAAGGAAATCATGTGATGTATATTTTCAATTCTAATATATCCATATGAAAGGATATTATAATAACTTATGGAAAAAAACAAATGTGTTTACGCTAAAACCCATGGATTCAAAAGTCATGCAACATTTTTCCAGGCCACTATGGCTAACATTATTTCAAGAAAACTACCAATCTGAATAAACATTTAAATGTAGATTTCAATATTCATAATTAATGATTTATGCTAGAAATATATTGTAAATTAATAAACAATCTTTGAAGTGATGATATATTTCACTTGAAAAATGCAATCATCCTTGGAAGGATACTTACAATTCAATGATGAAATAAACTTTCTAATCTGATAAACAATACCATAAATATATCATGACTTTATCCTACCTAGGAACATAGGAACACTAAGAAAAAAAGGAATATCCCCTTCATTGATTCAAATATTAGAAATGATGTTATGATTTTTAAATAAAATATCCCCCTCAAAAGTACACAAAATATTTTTTCTAACTTAAAACCTCAATGGAGACTTCTTTATAATTTAATAATTATTTCACGATGTTACAAATTTTGGCACCATACCCTTTAGTGAAAGGAATGATATCATATTCACATAGAATATAGGGGTATATTAATGTTATCTTCAATATATAAAGTATTTAAGCATCCCATTAGTATCCATGAAAAATAATTCCTACCAAGATATTCCTCAACAATGGATGAGATTATGATATTGATATTATTTTATTTCAAGTCAATAAAATCATGTCACACTATTCATATTAATAAATATAGTATTTTTAATATAGTTTATCTAGTTGATATTTTTTTATATAAAAATTATTTTAAAAAATTAAATATATAAATCAATCATGGTAAATTATTTATAATTTTTAGTGGATAAATAATTACCAACAATGATCACACAACCTTGATGTAGTAATTATTCAATTAATCCAAAAATTTAAAAAATGATATTTAAAATATATACATTAATATAGATTGAGATAATTAATATGAAAAATGAATTTTGTATATGAAAATAAAATGTTTTAGATGTCTAATAAGAATATTTTTTTAATTTTGAGTGTTTTGTGGATATTATTGATGACAATGTAATGTATAGTTCTAGAAACTAATATTAATATTATATTATATTAAAAAATTGTTTTTGAAAATGATATAAATCTATTTTACCTATTAAACTCTTCATTGTTAATTATATATGTTTTATAATATTAATTATAATCTATTTATAGTCCTTTTTTAAATTTACAGTAAATATATTTACTATTAATATATTTTAAAAAATGTTTTTATGATATGTTTAAAAAGTGTTAATGAAGGGTTAAAAAAGATAAAGAAACAAATATAATAAAAAACTATTTAATTTTTTTTATATTTGGGTATTTAGACCCATAATCAACTTATATTTGAAATAATTTTTTTTATCCATATGGAATTAAATGTTATTTTATATTATGTTTGTACAATATTGAATTCAAAGAGTGATCATCCCCTCTCTTATAAATGAGATCCACTTAATCTCAAAAATTTATATTTATAAACACAAACTTTCATCTAATACCTACCAAAACACCTTCTTATAATCTTTTATATCATTCAATAGATATTTTTTAGAAAAAACTCCATCCCTAGTGGTCTTAAGCTGTTATGAAAATGAGGTTGTCCGAAGAAGCAGTATCATGTTTGATCGACCATTTCAATTTTCATTCATCTTCAAACTCTTTAAAATATTAATAAAATTAATACTGTAATAATTATATTATACTTTATATTCATAAATTTTTTTATATAAATTTAATATCCTATATTTTTCTCTAAAATCCATTAAATTGATTATGGATTCATTGTTCTTGTGTATGATTGACTACATCATTACGAACCAATGTTATTGGTTTTCCATCACCAACAATCACTAATAGTTATAATGATGGTTTTAGGTTCAATATAATATATTCATGAAATATTTATCATTTTTGATTAATAATATATCAAATTTTTCATACCATTCCATACTGTGGAAAATGAGAATTTGTTCATGTGTACATGTAGACCAACACCTCCACGAAGCAATGTGATTCATTTTTCATCACTAAAAAATATATATAATATGTAAAAGTATATTAAAATAATTAATATAGTATATATTGTTTTTTTATTCTTTAAATATATAATAATATGTTACTTCTTCCCAAAATGTCCTCTGATAAATTGTAATATATGTCTATGTATATTGGAATAAATGTCTCTATAGTGGTAACATAGTTCATTTTTCATAATAATATATTATGATTTTTTTAATGAAAAATATTGGTAAAAAAATTATTATTATTTCGTGATTATTTATTTTTAGTTGAATAAATAATTACATGTTTTACCATTTTCATGCTATCAATGTCATTTCATACATATGAGAAAAATATAATCATAAATGTCTAAATAGAACATAAATGATAATGTAATTGAATAGAACATGGAAATAAGTGATAAAATAAAATAATAAATAAGTTTAGGGTCATTTAGAAAGTAATTAAGTAACCTATGTTTATTATTCTGGATGTTAATAAACATATGCGATAAGTCAGAGTCAAGGTATGAGTCATTCTTTTGAAAATACTTTTTTTAAAGTGTATATTTCACATATTTGTAAAATTGTCAAAAGAAATCTACATATATATATTTATACAATGAATGAATTCTCCACCATCACTATTCCCCTATTATTAGATGTTTCCATTATAATTTTCTAATGTTTTTCACAAATAAAATATTTTCTTCCTTATGTGCACAATTTATTATTTTAATAATAGATTTTTCATTAAATTCCAATAAATTGTTTTCAAAATAAATCATATTAGGAACTGAATGAATTTCATTAAAAATGAATGAAAAAATATTTTTCTATTTGAACATATATGGTGAAAATGTATTTTTTGTGCCACCGTAACTGTTATTTAATTTTTTGTTTAAACTAAATGGTTTCATTTTTTCTTCAATGGAAATACCTATTTCCCTTTTTATTTTTATTTTTTTTTGGAAATTAGTTTTATAATTATAATGATAATTTGATATCCAAATGTGTGTTTCCCTAGAAGTTTAAATGTTTTTTTCAAATGATTTATTATTAAAAGTGAAAGAACACATATTTTATTCATAGTTTGTGACTTTAGAATTATATAATAAGAATGAGAAAGAATGTTATAGCTTATATGACATGTTGATCCATATTGGAGCTCATAGTAGAGCCCATTATAACATATATTTTTGGTGTGTCAAGATAAAACTATGTTAGATTGTCACAACATATACATTGGGTGCACCTATATTGCGTTAGGTGATCTCGTTATTGCTTTGGTCCACCCAAATAATGCTTCAATGCAGTATAAAATATTAATTATCCTAAAAAGAATGGTTGAGGGAGTTACTGTGGAATTTTCTCTTATATATTTTTCTAGTTTCTCGTTATTTCATACATGGTGATATGAATGTATTTTTTATGTTTATAAAAAAATTATTTTCCTGTAATTATTTGTTATATTTTTTTAAGAAATTATTTGGAATGATATTCATGTGGAAATGATTTATTTCATTTGCACAATGATAGTTAAAATAACTGGAAATATTTCATGGTTTTTCCTATTTTATTGAATCCTAACAGTTTCATTATTTATATGCCAATTAATGAAATTTTTGTGATTATTCTACATTTTAAAATGATTTTCATAGGTTTAATCGATGGATATGGACATGGATAAAGACAATTTGGATATTTTGATGATTTTTCATTATAATAAATAAATTTTATTTTAAATAGTTTTTTTATATGTGAAAATTGATATTGAGTAAAAATATACAATTTATAAATTTTTGGTTTGGTAATATATGAGGTTTGACATACTTCTTTAAAACCCAAAAAATTAAAATATCCTAAAATGTAATGGGATAAATTTCTGAAATAAGAATCATGATAATATAATTTATATTGTTAGGTTCGTAATGTTTATAATATAGGATTTTTTAGATAATTTGATATGATAGAATATATTCATTTTAGGTTATCATAAGTGTTATAGATACCACTACTACTTTATAATTATACATTTTATTATAATATAAAAATGTTTGACACCCATTTTTCTGTTTAAAGTGATTGATTTGAGGAGATTAATGGATATTGGATTTGTAAGGGTTCTTTAATTAGGTATAAATTATTTTATAGTCATTATATTATAATGATTATAATAATATTTCATCTAAAAGTGATATTTTAATTTTATGATATAATAATTCATATCATATTTTAATAATGAAATTTTGTATAGATTAAGGATCATATTTAAAATTGATGGAATGAAATATTTCCAAAACATTTTCTTTCATCCAGAGGAATTGATTATAAATTTTACTGAAATATCATGTTAAATTGATTTTAAAAGAATTTGGAGAATTAAGATAACATGAAAGAAACTGTTTTACTTATCTTCATTCTTATTATTTATTTAAAAAAAACATTCATTGTGTATTTTCATTTTTTTTCCAAATCTCAACATTACCAACATTATAATGCAGGGAGATTCTATAAGGTAAATGACTATTTTCTTTCTTGATTTTTGTATTGTGATTAGATGATTGGGGGGATATAAAATAAACCGCAATGTATATATTTATGGTATAAATTATATTATTACATTATAATTTTGAAAAAAAATCGGTTCATAATCATGAATCATAAAGATATAAATCATAATGTAGACTAATGGAATGGTGTATTGGGGAATAGGAAAATTAATAATTCATTAAAGTTTTATATTGAATCTGAAGGAAGGATTTTTTTAAGTACCGAGTTTCCAAATTTTGATATTGTGTTATTTTATCAATATTTTGGGAATCCTAATACAATAAAGGATTTATCTATAGGTGGTTTTCATTTCAAAACATTGAAACATATCTCTAATGAAGGTGATACCTTTGAAATGTGTTGTATTGAAAATGTGATAATTTTTTTGGATAATTGTTTTTCTATTTTTGATAAATATTTTATCTACATGTAACCATTTATATTAATATTTAAATAAGTATATTTAAGAAAAATGACTTTAATTTTTGTTTATGTATGCTTAAATGTATTTCTATCCTATAGAGATTGTATATTATCTAATTTTGAAGTAATTATGGGTTATTATAAGTTGGTAATATATATTTTCCATAGAGATAACCATGGATTGAGAAGTGATTTTGTAATGAAATGATTAATTTCATTTCGGAATAATATGACTATGATTTTTAGGAGAATTATAGAAATATGGAAAAAAATTACTATTGGATTTTTTTAGATAAACAGAGGAATATTTATATTTTGAAATAATATATTATTTTAAGATGACATTATTCAAATTCAGGTTTTTTATTAAAATTACTATCATATCATATAGATTATCTGATTAGGAAAATTACATTTGTTACCATAAGATAATAAGAGTTATTGATTTTATTTGGAGAAAAATGTGGAAATTATTTTTAGAAAAATATAATATCAAATCCTTCTAATTGTATGTATTGAATCACAATCTAGAATATTATTACAGAATTTGGATTTTCGTTATTTATAGAATAAACCAATTTTATCTTTGGTATTATGGTTGGTTTTTTTGAGATAAAATCACTTTTTCTTAATTTGATCGTTTATTCATTTTGGAAATCAACGTACCATTCTCTAACCAATTTGGTTTTTTATTTAATAGTTTCATGAGATATATATTCATATCATTTTTAGACCATGTTATCAATTATAAATTGATTATATTAGTTCAGGAATAAAAATTCATCTTGAATAAAAATTATGTGGAGAAAAAAGATGTGTTTTGGGTGGAGATTGATAAAGTGATTAAAGTTTTCATGAAAAGTAATTATATTTATTAATTTTCATCATCAAGGATGTAAAATAATTCATTAAATTTAAGTAACTATTATAAAAAACAAAATTTATTTACTTTTCAGACCAAGAATTCCATATTCTAATAACATATTATAATTATTTAGTTTGGTGTTGGTTAACTTTTGAAATTACCAGGTTTTATATCACTATATATTTGTCCATGGAATTTATTTTTTATTAAATGTAAATTATTTCACATAATAACAGTGTTTTCAAAAATGAAAGCATTGTTATTTTTTATTTCAGATGTGTTTTGAACTTCCCATTCTCTTTATTCATGAGGATTCATTATAGATTTGTTTTTCGATTTGGATTGTCAGAAAATGTATATTGAAAATCCCAACCAATTTAAAATTTTCAAATTAAAATTATGATGATGAAATTTCGAAGGTGGGTTGGGGGAGGGGTAAGATCGAATTATCTTGTTATTTTAAAAGGAAGTACTATAATCTACAATATAAAAGATACAGAACACTATGAATAAATAAAAATTAATTTATTATAATTTAAATTTTAATGTTATAAATAAGTTGTTAATTTACAAGGAATTAAAATTATTAACATAATTATGAAATCTATAATGTAGCTACTCATTACTAAAATTTTTATCAATGAATATAATATTAATCACTTAATTTTAGTTTTCATTTAATTATTCATGTTTTTCAGAAAAATTGGTTTTCTTGATTTTTGAGCGAGTGTTAAAAATAATTAATGGAAATATTTAAAAATGAAAAAAATAAATTTCATTGTTAGCTTCATCCTGTCAATATCATCTAATAATTTATTTTTTTTAATTTTCTTAATATATTTATTCTTCGTCGAATAGTGAAAATATCATTTTTTATTAATAATTAAATTTTATTTTTTAAATATTTTAAAAATAAAATAACAATTAAGATTAGTTTTTATATTTAATTAGTTAATTTTATATTATTATATTTTATTTATAGATTTTAAAATATATTTATATGTTTTAATTTTTCATAAAAAAGTTTCATATTTTCAAAAGACAAATTTATAGGAAACCATTTTTTATGTTTATTCGATTTAAATATAAATTAAATTATACAAAAAGTTTTTTTTTAAATTTAATCCTTATTTTTAATTATTATGTCTAAATTTAGTAAATATAACACTTTTAGTTTTTTCTTATATAAATAATATCCCTATTAATTTTTGTTACCACATTAATCCATAAATCTAGTAATTATAGTTAAAAATAAAACTATAAAGCCTAGAATATGTCTTGAACACAACAAATAATATTTTTTATGATTAAATTTCGTCCATACTCTATCAGAATTTCATTATATGACATTTTTTAGCTATTTGGTTGAGATTATGTAAAAATTATTATTTTATTTGAAGAAAAGGAAAACATGTCACACTATTGTTTTTAGTAAATATAAGATTACATATATGGGGTTTACCTGATGTTACTTCAACTATAAATATTATTTTCAAATATAATATATTTATATTAATCAATATAATATATTTTTAATTTATATTGAAAAAATTAATTACCATAAATTCTTACACAACTTTAATGGGGAAATTATTCTATTAATAAAAAACTAATAATATTTAAAAATATTTAAGGTATTATAATTTGAGATAAATAATTTCAAAAAAAATTATATCTGATCATGATATTTTTTTTAAATATTTGATTTTAATTCTAAATGTTGTCTTGATACTAATAAATTCAAATTAATTAATTTTTCTCCAAAGTGATTGCAATGAATTATTATCATATATAATAATTTGTTAAGTTATATAAAATTCATAAAATATTTTATATAAAAAATTGACTAATATATTGTTGATAATATAAACCATGTTAAAATTATGTATAGTTTTTACATTTATAGTAATTATACTGACTCTTATTGTATAAAAAAATTATTATCACGGTAAGATTAAAAGGGGTTAACGAATAGTTAAAACCAAATTATAATGATAAAAATTTATATAAAAATAAAAAATTATTTTATTATTTTATTATTCCCCTAATCATTAGATATTAAAAATAAAATTCTTTTGAGCCATTGGAAGTTAAATTTAAATTTATAATAATTTAATATTTTGAGTAATTACAAGAGTGGCCAACCAATATCTTATTAAAGGGAACCTGGTCTTCTCAATCCATCACATATCAATAACCATTTTTTTGATCCAATAACTATGTAAACATATTAAAAAAAATCCTATAATCAGTCTAGAGGTATAATTTTAGACAAAAAAGAAACCTCAGTTTTCAGATGGTGTTAAGAAAAATAGGTCATTTGAAGAAGAGGTATCATTTTTATCAAACAGTATTGTTTTATTTCATATTACAACCACATAAAATATTCATAAACTATGCTAAAATATTAACTCACGTATCCATAATATCTAGATATATTATTAATCTAATGTAATAACTTATTTCCATATACAACATCAGTCAAATAAAAAAGGGATCCATATTTCTTGAATATTGTGGATTATTGCTTCAAAAATCGATGTAATTCATATTCCATCACCACCTCCCACTAATAGTTATAATGATGGATTTATATTTTATATATATGACATTAATTAAATATTTATCCTTATATAATTACAATATAACACTAATTTTCGTATATTTTGATACACAAGAATAATATAACATCGTTTGTGCAGACATGTGGACTACCACCTCCATGAAATGATGTGATTAGTTTTTCATAACCACATCACATAGATGATATATAAAAATATATTATAAAAAATATATGATATATATAGCAAGATTATCATGATTTAATGATCAAATATTAATTACATTTATTTCATTGTGATTATTGATAAATGGAATTGTTACTCACACACATGTACAACCTATTGTCTCTATGTTTTTAGCATATTTAATTTTCATAAACATAAATTATTATTGGTTTTAAAAGAATGATTTATCTTTCAAAATTATATTTTTTTCATCATTATTATTATGGATATGATGTAATAATGACCACCTTGTCCATTCTCAACCAACTATGGTTATTTCTAGAATATGTCAAAAATATCATAATAAATATTAGATATTACATTAAATGAATAAGTAGTTATATATATCTTGTAATATGTGAAACAAAAGAAATAATATATTTGAAATATTTTTATAAGTAATTAATTAATTAACTTAAATTTTATATTTAAGAAAATAAACAATGTATGCGCCTATAAGGTCTCATGTAACCAAATTTCTTATAAAAATACACCATTAAGGTAAAATTTTTGAATAATCATTCAAATGTAAAAAGGGATACAAATTTTGAAGTATTTGATGTGAAAAGAATTTCCCACCCTCATTATACCTCAAAAATTTTAAATTTCATTTATAAATTAGTGAATTTTTTTTTCAAATAAAATGGTTTCTTCATTAAGTTCATAGTTTTTAAATGTTATTAATTTAATTTATTTAACATTAATTTAATAGGATTAAAAAGTAATATAATTATAGAATATTTTACTTTCTTTACAAAAAGACAAAAAATAATGATCTTTTTTTATTTTTAAAATGACAATGAATTTTTTTAGTATTATATTAATTATTTCATTTTTTGATTCATCTACAAGATTTAATGCTTTCATCAAAGAAAATATTTATTTTGATTTATCTAGGAGTTTTTGTATTGAATGTAAATTTTAAATAAAAATTGTATTATGATATCCAATTTTTTTTTCTCATATTGGTTTATATGAGTATTTATAGAGTTTTATGATGAGAATTGTATGAATATTTTTTTTCAAATGGTACGGTACATGATAATTATATATGAGATAATTTTGATCCCGATATAGATTACACGCTAGGTTAAGCTCTATTATAGAAAAATGTTGTGAATATTATTACTAATATACTATGTTAATTAAGATAGGGATGAGTAAGATTATTAATTCATTAACATTGGCTGAGCCCATATATACTTGGGTGATCCCATTATATATTTTGGAATTCTTAAATTTCACTACAATGTATTTGGATGTGTTCCATGTCAAAATATATATTATGGGTGATTTAGTTTTGAAGGTTCTCCTGAAGATTTTACTAGGATCCTGTTATTTTGGCACAGGTGATGAATTAATTTAATTATGTTTCCAAACTTTGTTTTAATTTTCTTTCTCTGAGTTTTAATTCTTATCTCCCAGAATAATGTTTTTGAGATTTTAACATAGGAATGATTTATTTCATCTTCTCAATGATCAATGAGATAATGATAAATATTACTTCTGTTTTCATTTTTTCACTATAATAAAATATTTATTCTATTTATATCATTTTTATATCTTCCTCATTTAATAATTTAATAAATTTAATTGTTTTTAAATATGATTATCGACATGGATGATGTCACAATGAAAATTTTCAAGATTTTTAATTATAAAAAATAATGATATATTTTAATGATTTTTATATTAGGGAAAATATATATACTCATTAGAAGTGTACACATATTTTTTATATGTTTTTTGAATGTATTATTATGATCTACATTTATAAAACTCTAAACATTAAATGATCCTAAAATTTAAGAGAATGTGTTATTAATGTAAAACTCAAAATTATGTAATGTTTATGGCCGGGTCCTTACAAGTGATCATTTTAAATAATATGAAAGAGAATTGAATTATATAAATAGGGATAATTTTTAAAATTTTGATCCATATATAAGGCATGGTATTCTATTTGGGTGTAAGAATATATTTGTTATTCCATTTAGACCATTAGATCGTTGATTTTAACATAGTATAGATGATTTACAATGAGTGTAATGTTTATGTACATGGGGTTAATGAAGTTTATATTTTCAAATATATAATTATTCATTTAAATGTTCTTCATAACAGTGATATTTTAATTGGTTGAAATTTTTCACAATTTAATATTTTAGTAATATTTGTAAATCAATTTTGAAATGAATTAATTTTGGAATATTACGTAAATGTTATATTAGCATAGTTTACCAACTAGAACTATTTCTACATAAATCAAAAAAAATTATTATTTTTTCGCGATCAAAGTATTCATGGGATACAAATTTTTCAATAAAATATAATGATGAATGCAGACATTTTAGGGCCATTTATGCTCATATATGATGCCTTGTAATATATTCCATCTGGTTATAAATATAAAATATTTACCCTTATCTCATAAAATGAATAAATAAAGGATAAAAAAATTTCGTCATTAAAATTGTAGATATTGGGGAACATATTAATTTAATATTGAATCTCCAGAATTATAATCCTTCCTATGGAAATATAGATTAGAATTCGGAGCATGTGAATTCAATTTAGTCTAGTGAAAATAAATTATTTCCCTAGTAATCCCATAAAAATTTTCTAAACTGGGGAAATTGAACTTATTATTTGTGCATAAATTTCCATAAGGAAGAGGAAAAATTTTATAGAATAGCTCATGTTTAAATATTTCCCTTAAATAGAAATTTTATTGATAAAATATCAATGAAAAATATTTTCTCTATAATATTCCGCTCTCATGCCAATAAATTTGTTACTCTTCTTCTTATAAAAAATTTAAAGAGATTTTTGTAGATAAGCTGGGTTTTCATATTATATTACTATTATTATATATTGATATATATATTATTTTATTATTTTCGACTTCTCTTTTTTTCCTCCCTATGCCAATCTCATCTTCATGAAAATATGGAACTAACCATGATTATTTTTATAATAGATTTAGTGGTTTTTTCATTGTGTTCTTTTACATTAGTCCTTAAATTTATTTTATTTTATGATTTTTTAATTAATTAAACTGATTAGTGTATGCAGTCTATCCCCTCTCTCTGTTATTGGATTCTATTACGCAATGAATTTTATTCGTCTCCTTAATCATTAAAATGTAGAATATGGGAACATATCATTATACTGATTGTGTGAGAATGATTATGCGACATATTTAAGGGCAGTGTAGGATAATAAAATTTCAAATTGTAGTATGTCGAGCGATATGGTTTAACTCAAGGATAGATATAAAATTAAGAATTATATTTTTTATCATAAATTATTATTTCACTTGGAACTCCTTATAACAATAATATCCTCTTCAATAATATTTTTAAAAATATTTTTTCCTTTTTTGGAATTTATATATATAAATTTATATCATGTTAATTATAAAACTCAAATTAAATTATATTATCATTTATTATTGTATTAGTTAGTTTATAAATAGTTTATGTCATAACCCATCCCCGAAGGCCGATGCCTTGACCACCCCAGGCCCGCCTCCCATAGTCCAGGGGCTTGAGACTAGCACTGAGTAAGCACATACCAAAAAATGGGAGGAATTTTCCTATGTACATGTACACACAACCACAAATACATGCAACATATGCTGGATAGTGAGATATCTATGTAATTAAACAGAAGTTAAACGAGTCTAGAATACCCGACCATCAAAATCAAAATTGTTCAAGTACAAGTCTCTAGAACTCCTCTGCAGAAAAACCTACATAAAGGGTTGGTACAGAAAAAAAATTATCTAATGTCACAAAACATCATCTCATTTGTTAGGTCAATCTATGAACAACCTCACACCAATACACTAAGGACTCAGTTAATGAATTGATCATCAGCAGAAGACATGACACATGTCGGTGAAGCCCATGCAGGGTGAGAAAAAAATACTATGTTGGGACCCCAAAACACATGGTTATACCACAAAAAATACACAACTATGACTACCAAAGAGGTACATGATGTTTAGCCTATAATAAGTAAAGTCAAGAGAGTTACTATAGTTAGCTCACACTGGTTTAAACTAAAGTATTAAAATCAAGTAAATCAGTCATAAAAACTAATATCCTTGTACTACTATTGAAATCATCCCTGATGAGTCTCCTAGGCCCACTAGGTCAACTAGACCCACTCATCAAATATGACTTCTATGTCACCTAGAACTACATGTCACTTAGGTCTACTGGGTCTTATAGACCTGCTCATCACATTGGCTTACTAGTTCAACTAGAACCTCTCCCCCAATCTTCTCATCACAGACATCCATAAGATTCCCACTCATAGCATGCTTGATTCAAGGAGAATCATCTCTTAAATCCCCCAGTCATATATCAATATCCATCAAAACCAACATAGAGTATATTAAAAGGAAAACCTCATTGGGAGGGTCCTAACATGGAAAATGGCTTGTCAATCGGACGTACATTTTAGATGTTAGGAGAGGCTTTGTGAAAAGGGGTCAGTTATGTCTAGGTCAAGTATGACCTTGTCAGGGTGACCCATCCATACCCATCTAAGAGTCCACAGAACTGACCCACAGGATCATACCTGATGCTCTCCGTAAACCCGAACCACCTTTATATCACAAACCACCTTTCTATCCTGGTCGGGTGTTGCATCTCCCAACCACCTCGTGGGTGACCGCTTTATACTTTAACTATAGTAAAGATGCACCATGTCTCTCCAGTTGTGTTTGATGAATACCATCACTTTACACCTATTAATGACCACTATCTTCCACGAGTTGCAGTTTCTACAAGCCACCCTATCATCGATCTTCGAGCCGATGATCCTTGTTGCTGACTCGACATGCCTGCCATGGCCCTCTACCACCGATGGCTCCCATGAAAACAGTCTATCGCCTGGAAATGCCCTCTAGTGCGGCTTCCAACTACGTGTTGATCTGTCTCTATGGTCCCACATGGGAATTGTTTTTCTGTCAACACCGACTGTCATATAGGTAGCTTGGATCCTTATGACATAAAGAATGGGAGATCAAAGAATTCTCAAATCTGTTAGTTTCATGCCTTGTTCGTGATGGCCTTGATCCATTTGTGTCAGAAATTAAATTATGGGTGGATGGTTGAATAAAATATATAATATTGGATCAAAAAGAAACATGGATAACCCTGATTCAAAACACCGAAATCAAAACCATCCAGCACACGTAATCAATCCGCATGTCAACCTATTCATGGGTTTATTGATGGTCTTTACTAAAATCAATGAACATGAAAGAATGATTTTACCTATAATTAAGACCCTACAATAAGGGATAGATATTTCATTATTGATGAATGATGTTTCACTATTATCAGTCCTCAACCCTCGATCCTTAGTCATTGATCCATGATTTGTGATCCTTGATCCTTCAATACTCATCATCACTTGTCGTTTGATTTCGACAGGCTACGCCAATGACATTTCTTTTCCAAATACTCCCATGAATTTATTTAGGATTTTATGTCTGATCTCAAATCAGTATCATGTTGTTAAATTATGAAATGCATTTTGGCATTACCATTTCATTGTGTTTTAGTGTCTACATATTATTTGATTTATAAAACGAAATAACTTCTTTTTCATGGAATTGCACTACTATTGCATCTCTATGAAACAATAAAAGAAATGAAATAAAATTTCATCAATTTTTATTTTATTGTCTTTTAAAACGTCCATAAATTAACTTTTACCCTCAACCTGTGATGATTAAGGTTAAGCCCCTCCAATAGACAGAACACCCTCACTAGCTCAAAGGTACACTTGGATTCACAATTATAATTATCATTTATGAATTATACGATTTGAAAATAAAATAATATGTATATAATTATTTTAATTACGGTCGCATAACAAAATAAAATTCCATTGTTGAAAAGTGTTAATCAATGTTTGGATCTGCATAAAGAAAAAACCACATTTTAAACTCAATAATGGACTCATATTTCCAATCTGAGTAAAAATTCATGATAAATTATGATTTTTAAAATAAAATAAAATAATTTTATTATTTAATTTATATATATATCATTTTTTTCTCAATGGAGTCCCAAACAAATAATATTTTGTCACGCCTATGGTCAAACTACAATTCTAAATGTAACAGTTCCCTTATATTTCTAATCTACGATCCCATTTAATTGTTATTCAACTTTTTTAGGAAAAATGTTCGTGCGTGCTATTTAAAAACATATAATTTTTTGACGAGCCATTTCAATCACATCATCCCTTACAATCGAACTCAATCGTAGCTCTAGGTCTTGGAATTTTAATGAAATTTGAAATATAATACTAGGAAAATACTAGTCATTACATTCTCCCCACAATTATCCATTACATCCTCAAAAGAAAAATTAATGGATTACCAAAAAGATGAGGGTACATGCACGAACCTGAGCCCTTATCTCCCTTGTTCTCTCCTATAGATTCATATGCTTCCACCATATGAGAAATAGATGAATTGAACACCCATAGTGGGCCATCTCATGTTCATCCTCTATCTCTACTAGAAACTCTAAAAATTTCTCCCTATCATCAATGTGCAGCTTTCACTAGTCAATGATGTGTGATGGTTCATGTACGTATCTCTTATGTTGGGATACATGGATGACGCCATGAACCTTCTCTAAATATGGAGGAAGATCAAATAGGTATCCACCTCATCCACACTATGTAGACTTTGAAAAGGTCCGATGATCTTCAGAGATTAATTTCTACCCCTTCTAAATCTCTATATCCCACGTCGTGGAGATACCTGAAGGTACACCTGTCCTCCCTCCTAGAACACCAAGGGTCCCTATAGCCTATCAAAAAAGTAATTATGATGGCTCGGTACATTCTTCATCTTCTCCTGGATAACCTCCACATTCTCTATAGTAGCATGCTCCATCTTCAAGCCCTTGAGCTCTGACTCTCCAGGGCCAATCTAGTAAAGTGGTGACTTGAAGGGTAACCCATACAATCCCTTCAATGGTTTCATACCGATTGTGGAGTGGCTGTACTTCTTGTATAAATACTCTACAAGTGGATCGTGATCCTCCAAACTACAACCAAAAACAAGGATTCAAGCATGTTTCATGTTCTATATGACCTTAATGACCCACTCCATATGGCCATCTGTGTGTGGGTGGAAAGCTCTATTCAAGTACACCTAATTCCATAACACCTCATACAATCCCTTCTATAACCGGTATGTATACATTTTATATCAATATGAGACTATCATCTATGGGACTCTATAGTGTAGAACAATCTCCTACAAAAACAGGCATCCCATTCTCTTTATGGGATTATGTTCTCAAATAGATAAGAAGCGACTGACATGGTGAGTTGGTCAACAATCACCCCTAAGGTATTGTGTCCCATGGATATATCTGATAAATCCATCATAAAGCCCATTGATAACATTTCTCAGTCTATTATTGACTCTCTAATGAAGAAATGGGAATTACCCTTCCAAGCATAGGGTCATGACACAGCGTTATAAAAACCCATGAAACTGATTAAAAATCACTAAGCTTTTATATCAACGGGTAAGACTAACTTCAACCTATTATATCATCCCCAATGTCCACCTTGACACCCACATGAATATCTCAATGCATCTCTTCATTGTAGGGTATATATTCTACTACTATTTGTCCTCTAAAAGTAATGGCATGCTCCCCACCTTTCGAATATCCATTAGGGGTATTCCCTGTGGAAACCATAACACGTAAAGATTCACAATCAGTATCATTGAGTTATTCCAACATAACTGACATTATGTACGGAGGGGTAATGACCACCGATTGGAGGTATGAAAAATTATCTCTATCCAGAAGGATAACTATAATGAGAACAACTACTCAGTTTCCTCGTTTAGAAACAATAAACTGGATCTCCCACTGAGAGAATACACTATCATACTTTCCTTAAAATCTTTATATACTATTTCATAGTCATAGTTTTGGAGGAACTAATGCCATTATCTGTTTAACTTGTTAAAATCCTTCAGAGATATTACATACTTGAGACTCTATTGGTTATAGTAGATGATAAAATGTTCACCCATAATGTAGTGTCGCAACATCTTCAATGTGAATACTACTACTACCTACTCAATTTCCTGGTTTACGTTGTTCTGCTCATGTGGTCTCAACTACCAAAAACCTTCTTAGTCCCCTCATCTAATCGAATATATCATTGATCATTGGAAGTAGATAATTATTCTACACAGTCACCTAATTGAGGCATTGGATTTCCCCACATAACCACAACACTCTCGTATTATTTTGAAAAAAAATACAAAGCCTTACCTTGGTGAAACACTAGCTCTCACGAAGCCATTATTTCCAAGTCTTCAAACTATACCCTCAATTCATGAATCTCTACGAGATCCATCTGATATAAAAATATAGATATCAGTGGAATACAATGGTACATGTCAATGCATAAGTCTACCTCCATATGAGGAGGCAGTCCTAGAACATCTTCCAAAATGATGTCCTCATACTCCTCCTCCACTGTACGAAACCATTGACTTGTATGATCTACTACACCGAGGGTCGTACATTTCAACTGATGAGTGATTGGTGGTACACTCCAATGAACACATTAATCTCGTTAATCCAGGGTTTCCTTTTTCTCTATCTAAAGAAAAAACAAATCCATTATTGAAGATATACCAATCCCTTTTTCATAAAAATTTAATCTGGGGATGGAATTTCAATTAAAAATCCACAAAAAGAAAGACATTGTGAGGCCTAAAAAACTCAACTTAGATTTTCCAACTGAATTTTTTTTCTCAAGGGCTAGATCACAATGTCAGCATAAGTATGTTTATCGAGTCTCCTCCAATATGTATCTAAATCAGTATGTGTTAGTTGAACAATTTTACTAGAAAACCAAGGCCTCGAAGAATATTTGTTACATGGAATAATTATTATCTCCAATGTCTGTTAATTCAAATGCTAATAATTGACACAGACGGTACCTCGAATCATTCATAGAGCCCTATGGTCATATGCCTTGACCAAATGTAGTTGTCCTTCCCCTTTCCTCCAGTTCCCTGAACATGGTGTGGACCATGTGGGGGTTGTGGTAGAAACATGTTGAAATGTATAAGTCTTTATACGACTCTCCCATCCCCTCTAATATGCCTGTCACCCCATAGATTCATTTTTTCCTAACACTTTTTCTACCCTAGCGGCCCATCCACTATTTTACTCAAAGCAAGATGGGCTGGAAAATCTCTAGTGAGATGTCCCCTGTCATATTTTGTAAAGAATTACCTCTATCTAGGATGTCTAGAACCACCCTATGATCCATGATCTTTATATCCCCTATCATAGGACCTTATCTTGGAATGTATCACATGTCCATGTCCTTGAGACTGACATCGACGTCCTGCTCCTGAGGTGTCTGCTCCTGCTTTCCCATGCTTGAAATCCACTGGTTATATCTTCACATCCAATGGATATTAAACCATAAAATTTCTCTCTAGAACCCTTTAATATATAGATATTCATAGAATACTAGTGTTGTCTTAGATGTATTTATATACACCTTTATCAAAGTCCTGATCCCTAAAGAACTAGACATATTAGATTATTCGAGTACCTGGAAATGTTGGAATGACTCTTATAATATGGAGATAACGAC
Organism: Viscum album; assembly: GCA_963277665.1. Classification (NCBI taxonomy): domain Eukaryota; kingdom Viridiplantae; phylum Streptophyta; class Magnoliopsida; order Santalales; family Viscaceae; genus Viscum; species Viscum album. The sequence goes on from OY728121.1 coordinate 934,222,056, forward strand.
ATTTCATACTATCAAAGCTATAAAAGTTCTTGTCCATGCATAAACCTTAGATTTTATGGTGAGAAAGACTTCAATGTAAATGGTTCTCAATGTCTATCCAAAGAAGTGTCACCTCATCATATGACCATCTAATCTAAACAATGTCATCATCTGGCTCATCCATGTAGAAGGCTCACATCCTGGACAACCATATGATCTATTGGTGACCCAACTGGATGAAATAATCTGTCAAAACCTCCTGCAATTCCTGATTTTCATGTGATTCAATTTCACAGCGGATCTTGAGGGGTCTCTATCACTAAAAATCATGAAGTGCACTCAGCCTGCACATCTCATCTGCATGTACAAAGAGTATCATGTCCTACTTCACATGTGGTTGTATAACTGGTACAATACAAGTAGGCGCTATATTTGGTACAAACCCTCGTACCAATCAAATGTATAGTTTGGATGTTATGAGCCTTTTCAATAAAATATGCGTGTTGGGTCACGGTTCGGTCTAACCCAGTAAGACTGACTTATCCCAAACCAGCATGGCATCCACAGACAGAACCAGCTGGGTCTGACCCGACCCACTATGCCTAGTACACCTACCTAGCCAAACCCACTGAAGCACAAAAGCTTGTTCCACCATTAATGAACTAGAAAACATGTCTCCCAACCACACTGTGAGTCACCATGGGGTTCTGCTGTAGTAGTCCAAACAAACCACTACTCTCGATCTATGTGATGTAGATCACTACTACATCAACTGAAGCCCACTATCAGTTGTATGCTAACAGTTTCATTCAGCCACCTCGCAGCTATGTAAGTCCTGGCTACGACATGCCTCACCACAACCCTCTACCACAAACTGCTTCTATGATGGTGCTCGATTTCATAGAAGCACCCTCTTTTGTGGCTTCCTGGGGCCATTTGATATGTCACTAATATCAAGCATGGACTACAGTTTAACATCACCATTGGTCGTCAAGATGATGACATCGATTGTCACAACACAATTAATGGGAAAAAATAAAATTCCAAAAATTAATGGATCTAGGTGCTGTTCATGTTGGCCCCTATACATAAGTGTTAAAATTTAAAATTATGGGTAATGGGATAATAACATCTCTAAGAATGGATGACATATAAACATGGATAAAACTTATTCAAATCCTCGAAATCAATAAAATATTTGTTACCCGATCGATCCATGGGTCAACATGTTCGTGGTTTAATCTACAATTTTCACTCAAATCACATATTGGGAAAGAAGAAATTCAATTAGAATTAAATCCCAACCTCAAGGAAGCAATCATTTGTTGGTGAATAATGGAGTTGCAATGTCATCATTCGTCGGTCTCCGATTTTTGATCTTTGATATGGGATTCACGATTTGTGATCCTTTCACATTAATCACAACTTATCATTCACATGTGAGAGGTGTTGCAAACACCGTTTCTTTTCTAGAGCTTCTAGGGAATTTTATAGGATTATTAATCTGATCTCATATCCCTATCAATCTATAAAATGATGATACTCATTTCATAATCATCATTTTACATTGTTGCACTGTCACCGGACTAATTAATTTATGAATGGAAATAACTAATTCTTCGGAGTATCGAACTGTCACTACATTACTGTGAAATGATAAAAGAAATAAAATAACCTTTTTCTGTTTTCTATTTTATTATATTTTAAAACATCCATATATTATATTTTAATCATTACCCTTGTCGTTCGATGTTTGGCCCCACATAAGTTAAGCACACACTCAAGATCTCAACAGTTCTCTAAGATTTCAAATCTGAGTTACCATTTATGAGTTATTTGATTTGGAAATACCATAATCATTATTTAGTTATTTTATTCATCATCACATCCCAAAAAATAAATTCCACTGTTGGAATGCACTCTATATTTTTAGGCATAACATATAGAAAAAAATTAATTACGAATACAACAGTTGTACATAATTTTCAATCTGATTCACCATCCATGAGATATAAGGATTTGAAAAATAAAATAATTTTATTCAAGGTTATTGGATTTTTGGGTTTTATCACTATAGGACCACATCGACTAATGTTATGTATTCCCTAGGGTAAAACTTCAATCCAAAACGCAATGGGGCTATGATATTTTTAATCCTGAAAACTATTTAATAGTTATTACACTATTAAAGGAAAAAAACTCACATGAAATTTTTATTAAAATAACATTTTCCTACAAATAATTTTTGGAACATTGATCCTCAGATGCTCAGGTCGTCTCAGCACCTTTTCAAGAAATTTTACATGAAATTTTATTAAAATACATTAAAAAAATATGATATATTGTAGTCAAAACATCAAATCAATGTGGGTGAGTGTCCAAATCAAGAGATTGAACATAGAGTTCATACTTTTCTACATTCTCTGTAAACTAATAATTTATTAATAGGGATTCTTGGAAAATAATGCATATAAATGATTGGATATCATGTCTCAAAAAAGGCACAAAATTTTATATTTACCCTCTCTCTCTAGATATAAAACTTATGAACTATCTAACCATGTTGAAAATATGATTCTATAAGATACAAAAACTCTCAACCATATATTGAATCACATTAATCTCACTCATATTATCACCCATATATAATTTTGAAATGAGATCCTGAAAGAACAGTACACACAATTCCCCTTATGGAATCCCATCCATGTTTCCATGATTTATTTTCAACCACATATAATCCACATTCTAAAACAATCCAGTCCCCATGGACTTATTGAATTGACCTGAACTTTGTAATAACTCAATAGATCATTCAAGGTATTTTAGCCATTCATCATCCACGTGGATAAATAATCCACCTACAAACATTATGATTCCTTCCAATGAATCATAAATATCACTATATTCACAGATTAAATTTTTTTCATCTCCTATCAAATGTATTGAAAAAATAGGTAATACTTCATATTCAATTATAAATAATAATATAGTTATCCTGAAACAAAAAAAATTACAATAACATCACAGTGTATATAGAAATTCAAAATAAATCCATCAAACCATTCACTACCATTCTCAATTGGAAAATTTGTACAACACTTCCAACAAACACATCACGATTCTCATACCATAGTCAAATATCCAAACACTTCCATAAACTACCTACCTAATACTAATCCTTGTCTATTAAAAATAAGGATCACATAAAAAACATATTCCGAATTAAATAGGGAATATTATCATTACATATTGTATAATAAAAATAATTTAATTTGGATAATATTATTCGGCCAATATATTCCTTCTATAAATATGTGTTTGGTCTGAATGAATCATAGTAGAAATCATCATGTTTTAGAACCACCATTTCATGGAAAATATCTTCGAAAAATATTATCAAATTAATTCATCATTCATAAAACAATCGTGAACAAGATTAAAATTTTTTTAGTTTACAATCCTATGAAATGTAGATAAATTATTCATTTGATAACATTAATTATACGTTCTATTTTATTGTTGAATGAAATATAAACATTCATTATTATCATGATTCATACATAAAATGTTCAATGTAAATCATTTATGTTCATCTTATCACCAATGAAACATTATTACACATTAGATAATGGGTGTTATATATTTAATTTAATATAATTTGTTGAAAATCTTTAGAAAATATTAATAAAGAGATTCATAATAGTTATTCAAATTAAAAATAATTACCATGAAAATATATAACATAAATTCCATTATAATTTCCTAAACATTCAGTAAAAGAATATTTTCTGTACAATAATAAATTAAACATATAATCCATTTTATTTTACTTGTTTATTCCTATTTTTATGTAAGTACCATTAATAATGAACATCAATATTTCATAAAACTACATATAGAATGAAAATATGATCAAGTGTCTTCAAAAACATAAAATAGGATACTAAAAAAATTCCTTCAAATTTTTCATGAATAAATTTATTTTTTTTGTATATCCTTAATTTAGATGGGACTTACTAATTTTTCATCATATGAAATAATAGTTATTTTGAAATAATTTATTTACAATTATAAACAACATTGGAATGAATTTAAATTTTTTGAATTCAAAAAATGACAATGAATGTTAATTTAAGAGAAACGCAAAATACAAACAATATAAAGATAAATTTGTAGAATCAACATGGAATTGATAAACAAACCCAAAGAATAAATAGTTTCTTATATAAAAATTTATTTTTGATCACACCATTTTAATTTAAATCAATAAAAAAATAACTCTAGTGTGTGTGTTACAAAATTTCCATAGTTGTTTCTTACATAATAAAAAATGATTAAATCATAAATTTCAATGTCGATAAACCCATGATAACGATGCATTGAACACCTAAATATTTAACCCATAAAATGATTGAAATTACACTTAATCAAATTTAATTTAGAATCTAGGTACTTCCATCAGATCCCAGTGGGGGAATACAACAATGTCCTAGCCTATCTCCTTTTCTTATGTCGAATGTTATGAAGTATTTTCATTACTTTCCTATGAATACCATGTTATCCACATATTTTCCAAACACCAAATCCCATCTTGACTGTTAACCGTGTGTCTTATACGTCTCTCTCACCACCCACCCTCACTAGAACCCCATGTGGTCTGATAGTAAAGGTGATGGTGACCCCTGATGCCTTCTACAAATAGTCCATAGTTTAGTGTCAAACTCCAATGGTATAAAATATGTAAATGAGTTTTATTTACCCTATAGAAAAATTTATATAAAATCATTAATAAATATAAAATTATTATTATTCAAAAAAAATCCCACAAAAATATTTTAAAAAGATGGAAATTTGTATGATCATCCTAAAATCATATGTACAAATGTACACTCAACAACACAGGTCATCCAAAAAAATACATTCAATATCTCCAAAAAGAAGCCCCAATATCATTGAAACTATCATATAATACACTAAAAAAAATTGGAGGGTAAATACATTATGAGTAATAAATAGAAACTCCGTCAAGATGAATAATAAATTATTTGAAAAAAAATATACATGAGTATACTTTTGTGATATAAAAATTAAAAGATCCATGAAATATAGTATTAATTAATTTAACAAATATAAATCAATAAATTATCCATTCCATCAAAAAATACAAAACAATCCTCAATTTTCAAAAACCGTCTGAAACTCTTCCATAATAAATTTTCAAACAACCCTCCTAGTCAAACAAATGAATACAATATCATAAAATATAATAAATAAATGATAAATAACATCTAATAATATAACATCCATAAAAAATAAAACACCCTATAAATTTAATTACCAATGTTACATATTAATCTAAATCCATTTCACATAAGACTCATATCAAAATTATAATATGACATATACCAATACCTCCACAAACATGATAATGAAAGAAAAACATTATATCACATCTCTTAACACCAAAAAAACCACCGTATTACAGATCCCTATACTATTACATCACAGTAAAAATTGAAAATATTCTACTACATGTCAAAACATCCCAACCATAACAAAAATCCACTTCAAAATTTCATAAATATAAATATATATACCACATCACCAAATTAAAATAGTATAATGGTATAGAAATTTAAACATGAAAGAAATCAATCTCATTCTCTCCTCCTTCAATGTATTCCCCCACAAAATTATCATCACAATATCCTCCTCTTCATCATAGTTGTGTATAATAAACATGAAGGACAATAACCTCATAAAATCCCCATACCTTGAATATATGATGAACCATAAAATTCATACAAAAATATTATATCTTATTATATAAATATTCAATACATTATATTATAATCAAAACTAGAACCATAGAGGTTTAGTTTCTTTGGAGATTGTATAAATTAGAATAATTTTTATGTAAAATATCAATCATTTATCATACTATTTTATTGGATTAAACCCTTCTTGAAAAGAGATACTTATACATTTCATCATAATATATGTAAAGGGAACATGAGAATGGGTGATCTCATATGCTCAATAAATGAAAACATGGGATATAACAACTAATGATATTTTTCATGAATAATCTAATCATAAGTGTATGAGTTCATGATCCATTCTTACAGTGTTCATAACCATTGTCACATTGATCATAAATACTGTCAATAAAAGAAAACAATATACTTTCAAATGTTTTAAATGATAATAGTGATAAATTATCTGAAATAAATAATGGAATATAATTTCATATCGTATTCATATTAAAATTCAATAACAATGTCTCACCGTCATATGCATAGAAAAATATAATAATAATATGTTAACTAATTATACCACCAACTCATAGTGGATGAGGAATCATCATAAATTTCTCAGATAAAAATTTATTAAAAATTACACCATGTTTCCCATATCCTAGCGAATCAACCATCCCTACCCCTTTATGAAATAAATCGAGTACCTCGTCATTATTCCCATAATTATCTCATTATATATAAAGGTGTACAAAATGAAATAGGGTAATTCATAATTCATAAACCAGCTATCACTTATTGAAAATAATACATATTTGTTCCAAAATATCATAAAACATTCTTTATGTCATCATATCTGATACCATGAAAAATAGGTGTTATAAAAATTTCACCTTTTCATTATAGCATACAACATGGGAAATGAATGGTTTTTATAAAAATATCATTATAATATTCAAATTCTATAGAAAAGAATGATGTGATCATTAGATAACATTTCTACAAAACCATAATTTTAATCAATGGGTTTTACAATAATTTTTTTTACACATCGACGTAATATTTCCTAAGAAAAATACCAATAATATTTTAAAATAACTTATTTCAAATAAAACTGTTTTCATAATATAAAGGGAAAATTTAATTGAATGAACCTTTCCATAAATAAATGTATCCCTAAAATTATTGAATGTTCAAGTTGGTAGGAAATTAAATTTATGATGAGTTCATTAAAATGATCATTCAGTTCACATTTTCAATAAATAGTAAAAAGATAATCATTCAAAAATTTACAAGAATATTCTATTCAAATATTAATATATTTTGTCAAATAGTTTGAAAATCAAATATAAAATAATAGTTTAATTAAATAAAATTATTAAAAATATTTTAATGAAAACATGTATATTGAAGTAAAGGTATTCTTATCTAATGACGAGTAACAACGATTTATTTTCATAAATTAAATTTATGAACTATTTTATTTATAAATGATAGTAAAATGGTTATAAAACCTCAAAATTAAACTAAAACATAATTGATAATTTTAAAATTAATGCAATTTGTTATTTAGTTATCTGATAATATCGTTATTGGAAATTTATTAATGAACTATCTCAATAACAATGGGATTGAAATATTGAACACTTACCTCATGTTTTCCCATTCTTCATTAGTGGTTAATCATAATAATATATATATATATATATATTATAAATATATAAAAAAAACCATAATTATATATATAAAACCTTATATGATTAACATCTTATCATCTTCTTATTAATATTTTATTAAATCATCATTTCTAGTGATAACTACTTCATTTTTCATTCATGAACTTATTCAGAAGTCCTTGAAATATTAATATTATATTTGTTAAAATGTATTAATAATTTAAATAATGTCATGGGAATTTTATTTATTCATTATGATAATATTTAAAAACCATTAATATAATGTAGTTTTGTAAAACTAATTACATATATCATGCAGACTATAGTGCATATGTATTCACTAGTGAAGTTTCTATTTTTTTGGTTTATGGAATGAAATAGTTCAATGTGATAAATAAAATTTAATGAAAAATAATAATAACTTAAATGTTATATATTTTAAGTAAATCAATCATTATAACCCTAAATTGTAAGTTGACATGAAAAATTAAATGCATCGCTCTGAAAATATGGTAGTGCCACATTCACACGAGGAATAATTTCATTTCCCAATTCAGGAAAAATGGGAATAATCATTATTAAATCATATTAATAACTCATAAGTATATATAATAGGTGAACAAAATTATTTTATAATGGATTGTATATGTTTGGAATATGTAAAAGAAAAAATAAAATTGAATGATCTTGGTTAAGAGTTATACCTCTTTGTTGTAAAATCCTTTTTTGATACAAAATAATTGTAATGACCCGCCAATTCTCATTGTCTTGGGAGCTCAATGATTCATTACATGGCCTTAAGCGACATCCCCAATGCGCCAAAAGCTGGCAATAAATGCCGAAGGGTTTTGAATACAAGTGGGGGATGATTTAACCTTTAAGAGATAACCCATAGACCAACAAACCAAAACTCAACATAACTACATGATGCACGAATAAATGAGAGACAACAGCAACAACATCATTTATAACAACCACATCAAAGTACACAATAGCAGAATATTGAAAAAAGTATCAAATTCATAGTAGATAAACAACCCAAGACTCTCAAGAGACTCCACGACTCTGTGATCCACAAACTCCAAGCTCCACAACATCTCCCAAGCATCACCACCAACCACTAGTAATGAGATGTTTTTCCTTTACCTATGTCTCAGAAAATAGCATCTTCAAAAGCACTGATGTGCCAAGGTAGGGGTGAGTATAAAACTCAGTAGGTTTCCCCAAGGACTTCCCTACTCATGCCACTAGGATAGAAGAGTTATAAATATTTATATAAAAACATTTTATAAAAAACATTTTCACAAAAGCAGTTTATAACTAAATATAAACAAGTTCCAAAACCATTCACCACTGAAGGAATTCCCAAGGCAATCAAAACCAATTTTTCCAACAAGTTAATTTTCCAAAAAAATAACCAAATATGCTTTCAAACCATTTCCCAAACATCCCTTTTTGGAATTTCCAACCATTTCACAAACCCGTGAAATCAACCTTGCATTCTTCGTTATGACAGTTCCATACTCATGAGCGGTCTCTTGTCGTTCTACAAAGTCTTCACATGGTAATTGTTCCCCATGTTCCATTACACCTTTGGCACTGAGCACAAGGACATATTTCAACCAAGACTCGTACTTAAAGTCAACATGTACCATTAAACGTTTGGCACCAAGCATAATATCCTATTTCAACCAAGCCCTGTACAATGCAATATGAACACACACCACACAATACAAACAATCATGCCAAAACTAACCTTTCAATAAAACACATTTTATTGAAAACCATTTCCATCAATCCATGTGTGTTCAAACCATTCATACAATTTCAATAAAACAACCCTTTTATTGAAAACCAATTTCATCAAAAAAAATCAATCTCAAAAAATTTCAATAAAACTCTTATTATTGAAAACCCATTTTCATCAAACCATTTCCAATTTCAGAAAACCTACAATTTAAAATCAACATTATAAATTTGAGATTCCAAATCACTTTGCACAACAATTCACCAAGATTTCACAATTTCACCCAAAACACAGATCATCACTAGAGAAGATTTATTTCATACTTTCAAAAATCAATTTCATACAAATAAAACAATTTCATTGTAATCCATCCAATTCTAGAAATAGGAGTTGAGAGTGAATCCACCTACTTCAATAAAATAGTAGAAACCAACCAAGAACCGAGCCGAAACACCACGAAACCTCATTAGATTACATCCCCTATCACCAACATGACCAAAACCCGACTTAAAATTCATCCAATACCTTAGATCTACCCACCTCAGGCATAGATCTAAGGATCCAACAAGAGGGAAGAAAAATATATAAGGAAAAAATACAAGAATGAGACTTACCGTGATCAACCGGCCTCTAAACGCCAAGGTAACCCTCTGAATCACTTCCAAAACGACTGGTATGTGTTCTCCCACACTCCCCAGAGAGAAATCCCATGTTACGGCCGTTTGGGAGAAAAAAAGAGTGGGTTAAATGATAAAACATATTAGATCCTAATAAATATGATCTAAGTTGACTTTGTGCATGGTTATTCTGCACGGTTAGTCCACACGGTTAGTTAAACTGTGCGCTAACCGTGCAGTAGTCACTGCTAGAGAGGGGATCTCCTTACGGCTTCCTCGAATGGTTTTCCCAATCCGTGAATACATCGTGCAGTCTCCTCTGTCCAACATACCACCACCTGGATGGAATCCACATGGTATGGAAACCCGTATGCAGCCCGTGGATTCCCACATTTTTACCTTTTATGATTTAAAAGTCTCCCAAACATTCCCCAATCATCTCCCATATGATTCATGACCATAAAAAACATGAAACACGGGTTACATACGAGAGACCAGGGGTACTATATTCTCCCCACCATTGGCCTTTCTGTCCTCATAATTTAGAAAAAAATCGCTTGACTAAAAGAGTTATGGCCACTGCTCCTTCATATTTTCTCACATTCCCAAGACTCTCACTTAGTCTGACCATGTTTCCACAAAACCTGCACTAGACCGATGCTTTTTCCATGAAAGACATTATCCTACCTATCCGAAATCCACCCCGGGATATGTACCAACGAAGCATTCGTATCTAGGTCAATGTGATCCCATCTGATCACATGGCCATGATCGGGTTGATACTTCTTTAACTGAGATACATGGAACACATTATGCACTTCACTGAACCATGGTGGTAATTCCAACTGATACGCCACCTCACCAACATGTTCATGTATCTCAAAAGTGCATATATATTGAAGAGATAATTTACCCTGCTTCCCAAAATAACATTGTCCAAGCCTTGGAGAGATCCTCAAGAAGAAGTGATCACTCACTGCATATGACAACGGTCTTCAAAGATGATCCTCATAAGATTTCTGTCGACTTTGAGCCATCTCCATCCTTTTTTTAATCAACTGGTTCTTCTCCTTTGTTTCTTTGACAAGGATTAGCCCAACTAGTGAAGTCACACCTATTTCCACCTAACAATGTGCAGAATGACAGGGACACCCATACTATGCTTCAAACGGAGCCATGCGTATCGAGGCATGATAAATGTTATTGTATGAGAACTCCACTAAGGGTATATGCTCCTCCCATGAGCCACCAAAATCCATTACACAAGCATGCAACATGTCTTCCAATGTCTGTATGTTCCTCTCAGATTTCCCATCCGTCTGAGGATGATACACCGTGCTCATAATCAACTGAGTCCCAAGGGATTGTTGTAATGATTTCCAGAAACGAGATTGGAACCTCATATCTCTATATGATATGATAGACACTGGTACACCATGTCTCTTTACCACTTCTCCGATATAGATTTTTTAAACATCTTCCACCATATGGGTTTCACGAATTCGGATGAAATGGGCCGACATTGTTAGATGATCCACTATCACCAAAATGAAATCTTGTTTCTGGACCGTTATTTGAATACATGTAACAAAAACCATTGCAATCTACTCCCATTTCCTCACTAGGATAGGTAATGACTAAAACAAAATAGCTGGTCTCTGATGCTCTATTTTAACATGCTGACAAGTTAAGCACCATGAGACGAACTCAGCCACCTTCCTTTTCATGCCTCACCCCCAAAACTGGGCCTACAATGCCTTATACATATTTTGTGTACCATGATGTACAACCAATCCTAAATGGTGGTATGTATGATGGAGTTGTTACTGAAAAACCATTGGTACGACCATCCGATCTCGAAACCGAAAAACTAAACTCCCATCCAGCTTCCATCCCTCAATGGTCTCCCCACCATTGAGATTTGAACTCATTGCAACATAGTCTACATTGGATGTTTGTGCCTCCCTTACTATCTCCACCAAATCAAGAACATGAGAAACTGGAAAGAAAGAAGAAACATCACCACAACATTCACATTCCACATGCATGTCATCTTAGACCGACATCAACTGCTATTCATCTGAAGCTTCTTTCGCCAACTGAGCATATGACTTCCTACTCAATGTATCCACAACCGAATTTCCCTTACCCGGTTTATACATCAAGTTAATGTTGAAAATTTGAAGATACTCCATCCATCTTTTCTACCTCAGATTCAAATCTCGTTGTGAGATGATGTGTTTCATGCTTTTGTGGTCTGTAAACATAGTGAACTTCTCACCAAAGAGATAATGACGCCATGTATTCAAGGCACGAACAACTACAACTAACTCCAAATCGTGTGTTGGGTAATTCTTCTTATGGAACTTCAACTACCTTGATCCATAAGCAACAACATGGTCTCCTTACATGAGAACACATCCCAACCCAGATCCTGCATTGTCACAATACACCTCGTACCCGTGTCCTGATTCCGGAAAAATCAGGATGGGAGCTGATGTAAGGAGAACTATCAACTCTTGAAAATATTTCTGACATTCTTACGTCCACTGGAAGAGAGCATTATTTTTAGTCAAAGCAGTCATTGGTGAAGCTAGTCATCAGAAGTCATGCAAAAAGCATCTATAATAACCCGCTAGACCACAAAAACATTGAATTTCGAAGAAAAACATCGGCAGTTTCCATGAAATGACATCTTCTATCTTTTCTGGATCCACTGAAACACCTTTCTCAGAAAAAACATGTCCTATAAAGCGTACCTATTGTATCCAAAAATTGCACTTTGATAATTTGGAATACAGCTGATGGTCCATCATGATTTCCACCACAGTTTCCAAATGTTGCTCATGTTAAACCCTTGATCTTGAAAACACCAAAATGTCATCCACAAACACCACAACAAAGGAATCCAGATATGGCTGAAATATCCCATTCATCAATGCCATGAAGACTGCTGGTGCATTAGTAAGAACAAAAGGCCTGACTACATATTTGTAGTGGCCATATCTGCTCCTGAAGGCTATCTTCGAAATATCCTCCTTCCGAACTCACAACTGGTGATATCCTGACCGTAACTCAATTTTGGAGAACCACTGAACTCCCCTCAACTGATCAAACAGGTCATCAATGTGTGGAAGTGGATATCTATTCTTTATTGTAACCATGTTAAGTTTACGATAATCCCCACATAGTCTCAAAGTTTTATCTGCTTTCTTTATAAACAAAATTGGTGCTGCACATGGGGACATGTTTGGCCAAATGAAACCCTTTATTTCAATCTCCTCTAACTACACCTTTAATTCCTTTAACTCTATTGGTGCCATCCTATAAGATGGAAGTGAGATAGGACTGGTCCCTGGAAGGAGAGTAATCGTAAACTCCACTTCTCTTATATGGGGTAACCTTGAAAAGTTTTCCGGAAAAACATCAAGAAATTGATCCAACACAGCTGGAAAAATATTTTCCGTGATCCCTTCCAATGATGGAAAAGTCAACACTGCCAATTGGTATGAGATCATTCTCACCATTGGTTCCAACAAGCTCTGTGCACCTTTCATTGCCATCCTCTCTCCTCTGAAGAGAAGTTCGCTACCGTCCTCAGTCATGAAATTAACAATTCTCCTATAACAGTCGATGTGAGCCTTAAACCAAGTCAACCAATCCATTCCCAGGATTACATCATAAACATCCATGTCCAACAAGGAGAATTCCCATTTCAGTTCTGCTCCATCAACAGTTATAGCACATGCTCTACACACAGAGGCTTGACATTCCATTTCACCAAGAGGAGTTTGAAGTTTCAAGACAGAAGGAATCATTTCCATTTTTAAACATAGCAAGTCAATAGCATGAGACGAAATAAAGGATTGTGATGCACCAGTATAAAACAACACTTTCACAAGGGTTGAAGTCAAAAGAATCATACCTCTCACCGTAGATGGTTCAACATGATCATCCACCATCATTTACTCAGCTCCATACAACTGCTTCGTCGCTACACTGTTCTCCTTGTTTCCTTGCAGAGACTGCCCTGGTTGAGGAGTCATGGTATTCCGAGAATCACCATGGCTTGCTCTGTTCTGTTGGTGAGACTGATTTTTTTATCCTCACCCTGTCGAAGCATATCATTCTTGCGACAGATGAGAAGTGTCACGAACACCTGACGATGGAGCACTCCGACAATATCGCTGAAGACGCCCCATCTTCTTGCAATTGTGAAAGGCTATTGGTGGTTCTGTACATTCTCGTTTGATGTGATTAGTCGAACCAATTTGAAAACACCAAGCTTTCATCATGGGTCGTGGAGTCAGACTCACCGATCCAGTTGTCTGATTCTGATTGGTACTCCCACCTTGGAAGTTGGTGTCTCTCTTCTGCTTGTTCCCATAATTGGAGTTCCCACCAGTTCCCATGGGTATCATCATACTTCCTCCTCTCATAACTCTTGAGATGACCCTTTTAGCCATTGTTGCTCTGTTTACCATCTCTGTATAATCTGTAATATAGAGCACATCTATCATCGAACGAATCTCCTATCGCATCCCCGATTCAATGATGTGTGCCTTTAGCGACGCACTTGTAGCAACTTCCGGTGCTAAGCGCACTAAATTCATAAATTTAGCCACATACTCCATGAAAGATATATTTTCATTCTTTAGGCTGAAAAATTCTGTCATCCTGTGGATCTTGAATGTGTGAGGATAGAATTGTTTGTTGAACAATTCCTCAAAATCCACCCAGCCCAGGCCCTTATGCACTTTAGCCTGTATCACTAGGTCCCACCACTATTGTCCAAGATCCTCCAGCATATACGTTTCTAGATTTACTTTTAACTATACCTGTGTGCCAATGAAATCGAATATACGATTCATCCTACTTAGCCACACCTCCACCTTCTCGGGTTCAGCATCACCCTGAATGCTTGGTGGATTCTGATTCATGAACTAGATGGTATGATCCACATGCCTTGGTTCATTCCTCCAGTTCCTCGTATCCACTACTTGAAAAGTTTGGACAATGCTATGAACTAGATCTTGGTTCACATATGGTTCAGGTGTAACCACATTCTTCGCTGCTTCTTCGGGTTGGTATTGACAACACCTTTCGGGTGACATTTTCTAAAACAACAACAAACTCCATCACTCTCACTCTCTAGAAATTGTTGGCTTATCAATTTAAATTCAATAACATCAACTATCACAACATTGTTCTCAAAATGAACCTTTTCCATGTTATAAAATTTTTTAAAACATACAACCTACTTTTTGAAAATCAAACCATTTTCAAAATACACCAAATATCTTGTTTTCAAATTCATTCGGCTGAAAACAATTTCTGCATTTTCAAAAATTGGAACCTTTCAGATAATTATTACTCATTCCTAATAATAAGATACACAATCCTAGTGGGAATTCATTCTTATACAATGCATGATATGATCATCTCATTGGATAAACCCATGAAAATAAGATTACCAAATTTCTAGAAGTGTATCCAAAACAATTATGTACCCACACCCTGGTAACTTGATGTTCAACATAAATGGGTTAGGTATTTCCTTTTATGCTATACCATTCATGTTCTGACAATCCTACTCCTGTCTAAGATTCCAACCCAAGGAATAGATGAGAATGAATTTCAACTCCAAGACCATTTGTTCCTCAAAGGAAGAACCAGACTGATACCATTTGTAAGGACCCACCAATTCTCATTGACTTAAGATCTCATCGAGTCATTACTCAGTCTTAAGCGACATCCCCAAGGTGCCAAAGGATGTAAATAAATGCCAAAGGGTTTTGAATACAAGTGGTGGAAGATTTTACCTTTAAAAGATAACACATATACCAACCAACCAAAACTCAATATAACTACATTATGAATGAATAAATTAGAGACAACAGCAGAAACTTAATTTATAACATCCTCATCAAAGTACACAACAATGGAAGACTGAAAAAAGTAAAAAATGCATAGCGGATAAACAACCCAAGACTCTCAAGAGACTCCATGACTCCGTGATCCACAAACTCCAAGCTCTACAAAATCTCCCAAGCATCACCACCAACCACTAGTAATGAGATGCTTTGCCTTTACCCATGTCCCGGAAAACAGCATCTACAAAATCACTAAAGTGCCAAGGCATGGGTGAGTATAAAACTCAATAGATTTTCCCAATGACTTCCCTACTCACACCACTAGGATATAAGAGTTAGAAATATTTATATAAAAACAGTTTATATAAAATATTTTCACAAAACCAGTTTATAACTAAATATAAACAAGTTCCAAAACCATTCACCACCAAAGGAATTCCAAGAGCGATAAAAACCAATTTTTCCATAAAAATATCCACATAAGCATTCAAACCATTTCAAAAAGATCTATTTGTGGCATTTCCAACCATTTCACAAACCCGTGAAATCAACCATGCTTCTTCGTTATGACAGTTCCATACTCATGAGCGATCTCTCATCGATCTACCATGTCATCACAAGGTAATTGTTCCCCTTGTTCCATTACACCTTTGGTACCAAGAACAAGGTCATATTGAAACAATTCCTCGTACATAAAGTCACCATGTGCCATTAAACGTTTGGAACCGAGCAGAAGGTCCTATTTCAACCAAGCCCCATACAATGCAAAATGAACACACACCACACAATACCAAAAATCATTCCAAAACCAATCTTTCAATAAAACTCCTTTTATTGAAAACCATTTCCATCAAACCATGTGTGTTCAACCCATTAAAACCATTTCAATAAAACCTCCATTTTAGTGAAAACCAAATTCTTCAAAACCATTTCAATCTCAAACCATTTCAATAAAGCCCTTTTTATTGAAAACCCCATTTTCATCAATCTATTTTCCAATTTCAGAAAACATACAAATTAAAATAAACATTTTAAATTCGAGAATCCACATCACTTTGCACAACAATTCACAAAGATTTCACAATTTCACCCAAAACATAAATCATCACTACAGAAGATTTATTTCAGGATTTCGAAAATCAATTTCAATCAAATAAACCAATTTAAATCTATCCCAACCAATTATATCAAGAGGAGTCGAGAGTAAAGCCACCTACCTTAATAAAATAGGAGAACCCAACCAAGAACCAGGTCAAAGCCCCACGAAAAATCCTTAGATTCCTTCCCCTATCACCAACACTACCAAAACCCGACTTAAAAGTCATCCACTACCTTAGATATACCCACCTTGGGCGTAGATATAAGGATCCGACAAGATGGAAGAAGGAGATCTAAGAAAACAAGACAGTAACAAGACTTAACGTGATCAACCGAACTCTAAACGCCAAGGCAACCCTCCAGATCGCTACCAAAATGCCGGGTAAGTGTCCTCCCACCTTCCTTTGAGAGAAATCCAAAGTTAGGGACATTTGGGAGAAAACAAGAGTGGGTTAAATGATAAAATGGATTAGATCCTAATAAATATGATCTAAGTTGATTTCACGCTTGGTTAGTCCGCACGGTTAGTTAAACCGTGCGCTAACCATGCGGTAATCACTGGCAGAGAGGGGCCCTCTGCACAGCCTCTTCGCACGGTTTTCCCAAGCTGTGCAGACACTGTGCGGTCTCCTCTGTCCAATAGACCACCACCTGCGCAGCTTCCGCGCGGTTTGGCAACCTGTGTTCAGCCCATGCATCCCCACATTTTTCCGTTTTATGCTTTAAAAGTCTCCCAAACATTCCCCAATCATCTCACGTATACTTCATGCTCTTAAAAAAACATAAAACAAGGGTTACTAACCAGAAATCGGGGGTACTACAAAAATCATCAAATGGATGGAATTGTGGAAAGGGTAGAAGCTATAAATAATTTTTTATGAATATTTCATCATAAAATTTTTGGGATTGAATGAGATATAATTATAAAAATCATTGAATAGTAATTAGTAAGATGTTCTCTTTTATAAGTGATGGAAAAGGCTAATATATAATTACTTAAGAGAATACTATATATATAAATATATCATAATCAAGTCATGGTTCACCAAAGTACCACAAATTATAATATTAAAAGTTATATATTCTAAATAAACTCATCCAATAAAATCTAAGAATGATTTTTTTGACATTTTATGGCTTATCATAAATTTAAAACAACCTCAGTGCGAATTTAACCATAACCATGAAAACATAACATTGTACAATGATAAATACAAAATATAATAAAAAATAAAAGGGAAATTATAAAAAAATGTGAAATATTTCTGATTATATATTTTTAATCCATTTTCTTATATTTCATTTATATAGGCCGAAAGAATTATATTTACTATAAAAACAAAGAATGTAATAAAAATTATTTTAGGAAAAATTCATTTTTTAGCGTAAAAATCACTTCACCATGAAATTATGTAATAATTTATTTTCCTTGATTTATTTTATCAATAAATAAATGATTCATTTTTTATTTTTTTTCATGGTGAAAATATATTTCTATCTTCAAACGATTCAATAAATTTCAAGGTCAAAAAAATGATTTTGATTTAAAATAAATAAAACTTATCCTAAAAAATTCAGCATTATCACTAAATTTATACTATTGTATTAAAGTACATTATTTGACCGTATAAAAATAATTTTTTGTCTAAAATAGCACATAAAATATGGTAAATTAATGTTTAACATTTATTTCAAATCATTATGCCATAATTTTAACAATTTTTATATATTTTATCGAGGTTAAAAACCATTACCGTAGATACCTTTTATAACAACCAAATAATAAATATAATGAATTATATTACATTAATTATGTTAATAAAAAATTATGGAACCAATTTTAGGGGAAATAATTACATGAATTGGAATTGATTTATTTCAAAAAACTGCAACTGAGACAAAGAAAGTTTTTTGAAGAAAAATAAATTTTCCTAAATAAAAGATGATTTTTTCTTATTAAATACCTAGTAGAAAAATATCAATTGAATGTAAAAAATTTTATTGTATATATTTGTTTAAATTTTTATGAAAATAATTAAAAAACTAGTAACATATTTGATTATTTATGACAAAAACCATTGGCCCACACAGAAGTAGTTTTTTTAAACATGTATATTTAATCCCAAAATTGGGAAGATACTAATATAAATTATGATGTTAATTAATATGAATTTAGTTATATTATTTATTATAAAAAATTTATTATGTTAATTTTGGGTCAAATTAAACATAATATATGACCATTTCATGCAAAAGAAATGATAGTTTTACAAAAATTAGAATGTTTCACTATAAACTAAAAATTCAATGTTTTCTGAAAAATCCCAAAAAATTACCCTACGGTTATATTGGTATTATTATTTAAAAAATTATAAAAAATTTATTTATTTCAATTAATAAATGTTTTATATGTTGACTATAATATTTTCACCAAAAATCAAATAATAACCATTTTATATAAAATTTATTTTGGTAGCATAAAATATAATTTACTAAATATATTGTTTATATTTAATATAAATTAATCAACTATTTTGAATTATATAAAGTATTTAGTATTATTTTTCATTTGCTAGTTATTTATCTTCATACTCATCAATTTAATAGCTATGCAATAATATATCATAGTTCAATTTATCCAAATTGTTATGATTGAATAAAACTCTTAAAAACATAAATTTTATTTAAAGATATATATATTAAATAATATCAAGGTTTTATATTATACACCAAATAAATAAATTGTACCATTAAGAATTTTACTTTGAAATAAAAACTCAATATTTAAAAATATAATTGTAGAAAAAACAAATTTTATAATTTCAAAAGAATAATCCCTTAAAAAGAGTATAGTGAGTAATATAATGGATTCAACAAATTAAAAATAATATTTTCAAAAGATAAGGATGGAACTAATTAAAATTTATTTTACAGATATATTGGAGAAAAATAATATTCAATGAATACTGAGAGTGATATATTACTCGGTCATAAGAATTTAAATCACAAGAAAACAACAAATTAATGAGGGTTAATAATACCATAAATTCATCACAAAATAATTCAAAAGAGTAAAATTTTATTTAAATATCCTTTTTTAAAATTTGAGGGATTATTTTACTACCAAGATAGATAATATTAAAATTTACCTGGAGAATATTTCATTCCCTTCAACAAAAAAAATTCAGTATTTTTTTTGTGATTTAATTAATTTCCATTTCATTTATTACTACCTGAAATTGATTCTCAAGATGAATTATTCATTCCTTAATAATGAATATTAATAATTAATGGATTATGAGTTTGAAAAAATAATTATATTTCATTACTTTTGTTCTAAATATTTATTATAACCAAAATGGGTTTCACAAGTTATACTACATAGAAAATATAACACATTACAATCTTAAATATAATCTATAACAACCAATGAAAATAATTAATCTTTAAGAAAATATTTTCAAAAATGAATCCTCAAAATTTGTGATAGAAAATCAAAAATCAAAAAATCCAAATGATTTGATAAAAAAATTTATCCATGATCAGTTTAAACATTTATCCCCAGAAAACATGAATTAGTTCATAATGTCACATAATAAACATTTTAATACCATAATAATTTATTCTAATAATATATGATAATAATTTCATCAAATTTACATAAAAGTTCAATGGAAAAATAATTCATTCTAAATATTTAATATAATAATCTATGAAAAATATTCTATGAATTAAAAAATTCAGAAAACATTTGAAATGATCACAAAATCACTAATCAATTCCAATGTCATTAATACTATACAATTTAATTCATCATAACTTTTTTATGGTATACATTATTTTGTCTGCATCATGAACATATTGTGTAATATGTGTCCGTCAATAATTTTTTTAATAAATATTACCTTATCACTATAAATTATTTTTCAAGATTATTATTACTATTCAATATATAGCAATACTTTACGAAAAAATATTACTAAATACTCCCATGTTATTTCAAGATTCATTTAAATTTAATATCTCTAATAAGACACTTCTATAACTTAATTTAAAATCATAATACATAATCACATAGATCATTCCATTTTGTGAATTTTCCTAACATTGTCCCTTCCTTGGTTTAGGAGTTAGTTCTTTGATTAGGGAATCAATATGGATAACTCCCATGTTCCCCTCACATTATACATCAAACTATAAATGGTACGTTAGAATGAAATCACTTCCCTTTATTAAAATCTTAATTTTTAGATGGATAAAATTTTTTTCAGTTAATTTCAACACATTAAACATCTTCTGATTCAATTTATTCATTTCAATGGGAGATTGTTCCACATTAATTATTAGTAGAAAGTTGAATCATAAATCTTCATTAGCATCATAAACTTAAATCCCATGATAAAATATTTTCCTCTTATAAGGTGTTTTACAAATCTCACCCATGTTGATCATTTCAATCATATAATGATATTTTTCTATTAAGAATAATACCAATAATATTCATTCAAACTCCCAATTAATTTAGCTTTATAGAAGGAAATTACATGAATCCTAGTCGATTCATCCAATGAATAAAACAAAAAATCATTTCATTAGAGTCCATAATCATACTGAGTATCCTAGTAATTAGAATTAATGTTCCATAGAATGTCTAAATCATATCCAATTCCCTTTAATCTATGAAATTTTATGTTTAAAATAGGCCAGTCAAGGTAATTATCAATTCCAATCCTAAATATTGGTTAATAAATAAAATGTTAATTAACCATACCATATCATATAGGAGGTTCATTAGAGGTGTGCATTCTTATGTACAATCATCATGCATTAGTGATGAGTGAGTTAATTACATGCCTTCCCCATTTGGAGTGGGTATCCCAATGTGAATATTTTATAAAACCACATCTTCTATATAATATCTTGATAGGTATGTATTTTCATTGAAAATACACAATATCTAATTTACACAACATTATTATTTAATTATATTTATATAATAATTCCGAGGGTTTATATTATGCTTTTCTAAACATAATATCTCATGAATAAAACAACATACTCTGATAACAACTGGGATGGACCATACATTCTATATATAAATATTATATCTTCTTAGATGATTATTCAAGAAATAAAAATATGATCTAGGTAATAAATATAAAGTTTCCGTGTATATATGTTTTGTAGTTCCTTGAAACATGAGTTCTATATTTATGAATCATTGCTCCCAGGTGGTTTCAATTGGATTTATTTATGGAACCAAAAACGTCCAACAATAATTTTTCTAATGGGGATTTTTTTCAAAAGGAATACATTCATTATGTTTTAACTTAGAAATACACATGAATGTTCACTGGTCGAGATGATGATAGGTCGGACTCATCACATGCTTTTGGGATGAATTATTGTCTACTCTAAAACTCTCTTTGTAAATTTAACAGATTTTCATGAATCCTGATTAATTCACATTGTATATCATAAGTATCACATGGATGTTTCAATAAATTATTTATAATGTGAAATGATTAAAATCATCCATATTTATTTGAGTTTCTCCATCAATAGTATCCTCTCATATACTACTAAAATATTCTATTAATCATCGTTATGACGATACTGGTTTTTTAGCCACTCAACGGGGCACTCTAGAATTTATTGTCAACTAGGGAGATGAATGTTTGTTTTGATATTGGGATCATTCCCATAAAATGATCTACCTACATATCCATGTGAATGGAATCATAACCCTCATAATTCAGTGCCAGTTAATGGGACACATCATACCATTTATGGCCATGTGATAAGGACCTCTAAGCGGAAGGTTCTTAGTCCAAATATAGTGCGGGACATATACTGATGCATCCCAAGAAACATGGAAATGAAATGAATTTCCATGTAATATTAGACCCTATTGGGAACATTCCCTAAGAAGAATGGGATTGATTTGTAGTGTTGGGATTGAACCTCAAAGAGGTTTCCTATGTATCCCATAGGGATCGGAATCAAATCCCACACAGTTAGATAAGCGTCATAGGAGTGTATGGTCCATTGAGATAGATGAATTTGGACTTATTTCCTATAAAAGGTTGAATTGATGATCTAGGGTTTTAATCCAGGGAATTTTACTAAGGTGGATTCCCATATTAAGAAAATTATGATTGGATTCATGAAGAGGATATCCAGTGACCTAGGGCACTGAAAAATCCTTCCTACGTATCCTAGTTTGAATACGAAATAGAGTTCTTATAGTTCATTCAATTATGAAAATGTTGTAATCAAGAAAAATATATAATCCCACATTAGTCATTACCTATGTGAGAAACATGAGGATGTCAAGGAATCAGCAAAGGCATCCACACATTCAAAATTTTCCTCCTCTGCTGGTGGATGAGGGTGCACCGATATCATTGAGGGTGGACGTGGTCGAGGTGACCGTTGAAGAGGGTGAGGCAACGAGCCTTCCCTATATTCAATTTACATTGGAAAACGATCCAATTAATGGAGGAAGGGTTAATGGTTAGTGTATTATACTAGGACAGCTGCCCATGGTGACAAAGCCCAATGGGAGACGGAAAGGTTAACAAAGGTCCAAGGGGCCATCTCCCTTCTCATATTTGGCACTGAAGAATAATGGAGAAGCAATTATTCTACCTCCATCATGAAAATATTGGAGCTTACGCTATGATGTTTTCCCTAAAATTGGTTCTGGTAGGGCAGGGAGACTTCTCCTATGCTTTCACGGAGAGGTAAGTGTGAACCATACCTTCCCTACTAGTGAATTGAGGATTCAAGTAATAGAGATGAGAAAGGGAGGACAGAACCCACAATCGTACTCTCAAAACTGGGAACATCCCAACACTTTTCCTTGGAGAAAATTCCATGTGACGGTGGATATAAAACCCCAATGATATTCCATGAATCCTAACCCCATTATGAAACAAATTTAGGAAACCTCTGACTGTGTGTATACAACCCCCAATGGGTGATGCGCTAATGTGTGTTTCCCAAATATTTGATTAGTAAAGAGGTTTTGGTGAATGTCTTAATAGAATCACTTTAAAATAAAGGAGACAATGGATAATAATCTTTTCCATGAATGGCTCTAAAAAGGGATTGATGGCTTTTAGACTGAAAGGAGTAAGTGAATCAATGAGGGGATCTCAAGTCAATAAGGGAACACAAGTATGGCGACACATGTTGACTAGGGTGACCTGATGATCACATTAACCATGAATAACCTGTAAGCTAATACCTGGGCAAGACCATTCTCTTTCCTTGAAGAGTATTCACTGGTGATCCCAGAAGTGGGGCGCTCAAGTTCCTCAGAGAGGAATGGGCAAGGCACAAGTGTTTCTGACTTGGGAAGGTTGGTTGCAATAGGCACACAAGTGTTGTGGTTTTCTAACACTAAATGACTTATTTCCAATGATCCCCCCATAAATCCTCCACACAGAGGGTCTAATAATTGCGTTGAATGTTTTTGGAGACATGAGTGAATTACTAGGGATACCAGAAAAGCAATTGGGTATTGGGGAAATTTGATGCTGCAAATGTGGGCTCTAAGGGTTTGGTTATAGGAAAATATGGGACCCTTGGTTTAATAAAAACGGGCTTTCAATTAGGCTACACACCATATATGGGCATGCAAGTGGGATACATGACGGTGGTGCATTGGCTTAAACATGGCTCATTCCAGTGAAAAAAAAAACCATGATTTTCATATTTTATTTTTCATGTTTTCTTTATAATGGATTAATTTTTTTAATTTTTTTACACTCTTGGATGGAAGGGACTGTCAACAAACCCCCCCCATCATAATTAGATTCGAAATGAAAAGAGGATCCTATTCTAAGTTAATGTTATGATAGGAGAAAGAAAATAGAACATGGGTGCACATATATTGGTGCACAAAAAGAATGGGGAACGCATGTATTGTTGCGTATTAGATATTAATTCGCAGGATGGAATGAATAACTGATATGTAACAGCTTCATTTCCATGAAAATTCTCACCACTTCCACATTTTTTATCTCTTGGCACACATGTTTTCTTCAAATGAGACTCTTCTATTTCGTCGTACTTCTTCAATAAGTTTTTATGTTGCATTCTATAAGGGGGGTGCCATACTTGTGCGCCGACTTATACATTCATGCCAAGCATTAATCTAGCGTGTCATAATTCAGTTTCCAATGTTTTTAAAAAAAAGACAAACATACTTTTAAAAGATGATATCTATCTTTTTTTATGGATCAATTGCTCCCAAATGTTTTGGAACTACTGATGATCTTTCCAATGAGAGGATTGATTACATGAAAAATATCATTGGCCATTATTACATTGACGTTTGTGAAACCAACCTTCTATAATTAGAAATATGAAATGAAGAAGTATCATTTCAACTCTCCACGAAGCACCTATTCAGCATTGTATAGCTATGTCCATTGGTTGGAAGCTAAAAGTCCATATCAAAAAAAAAATATCCCACATTCCTGGTTTCAATTTTATACCAATATCTTGTTGGACAGTATTTCCATTGGGAGATCATTTTATAATACTATGAAAGTATAGAAATCTCACATTATTCATCATATCCCATGTGCTCTATATTTGAAGGCCCATACACCCCAGATACAGCCACAATCATATTAATCCTTCTTTTTAGATTCATAGAAAGATCAGTCTAAGGGTTGGAAGAAATGTTTGGACTTATGCCCAGAAAGAGGATGGAAACTCGCATGGATGGTGGAATACTTGGTGCGAAAGACATATGAAAAATTTTCAGATGATTTTAGAGTTGTTAGGATTTATGATACTGTCTCGGTTGGGAAAATGTATTTGTATAGGAATGGTGATTTTGTGCCTGAATTATTATGTCGATGGATCCAAGATAATAATTCCTTCCATCGCACACATTGAGAGTTAGGTATCAGCTTGTGGGATGTTTACAAGATTTATAAATCCCTAGTACATGGAGATATGTATGATGAGTTTATTCCACCCATTGTGACATATATTTACTTGGAGAAGACACCATATTTGGTTGGTGATTTGATGAAAATATTTAAAAAACTCGATAATTAAATTACCATGAAAACTCACACTAGGAGGGATATACATCTGGAAGAATGGATGGAAATATTTTTAATAAATAAGAAGGAAAAGGGTTCTACTTAAATCCATCAGACTAGATTTCCCTGGGAAGAGAAGTGAGGCACTCCAGACACCAGTTGGCCCACATTAGAGAAAATAGAATCTGATAAATGGGGATATGAAATCAACCAAAAAAATCCTACAAATCCATGTCTGGTAGGTTTCTTGACCATGTGGCACATCATATATTTATTAGTAGTTTAAGACTCCAAATGAGGCTTGAGGATGAGATCCTTTATTATTTAAACTATGTTTGTAGAGAATAGGTTGGTAGGATTGCCCAATTCTGTTTTGGCCATAATTTATAGGATTTTTCATCACACATACAATGGGATGTCTCTCTTTAGAATTTTATGACAATTATAAGTGTTTTGGGGATGGATTGCAATTCAGTTTTGAAAATATGCAATACAATGATGATTATATCTTTATGGAAGTTATTTTTGACCATATGTTTAGGCCTTTTCTGGAATTTCACCCATGTCATTGAATGCTTATGACATTAATAATAAATTGAGAATGCATAAGGAAGTCCATTTCCTTCCATACGGGATTCCACCGAAAGGGCTATTTTTTATGGTGGGACGGCCAGTTTGGAATTGAGGGCATATATTTTAGCTTACATAGTTTGCATGTTGGCCACCATAATTGACGTTGAAATCATATTTGGGGCCTATGGTCCTTATAGATTTTTCATTCAATTAAAATATCTAGAAACAAATAATATAGGACTTCCTGTGAATGTCAGATTAGTGAAACACCCAATGGTTTCCAAAAAAACTATGGATGTATGCATCTATAGAGATGAATGGAGAAGTATTTAATTTATCTGTCGCTGATTCAGTAAGTATATTGACCATCTGATATGCTGAAAACTGGGTTTCATCTTACCTTGATGGGGTATTAAATCATGTAGTTCCTCGAGTGTGGTTGAAGAAAAGTACCAAGAAATATCCCATTCATTTAGAAGATAATTATTCATCATCAAGGACAAAATCATAGGAATCAGACAGTGGAGGTGATGATGCTCAAACTTCACTAAAGAGGACATTCACCAGATATATTCATCATACCAGAACGAAAATAGCCACTCTATCCATACATACTAAAGTTGTATCGAGGTGATATGGTCTCCATAATTCTGAAGAGTGGAGAGGTCCATTTCATAATCCCTTATCTATGACTGCGGGTGTTGGAAAGACACATATTTACAAGGTTTTGTGATCCTCTTCACAACACTCAGATAAATTTTTTGAATATATATGACAAGAGGGTTTTAATATATTGTAGAATCTGTACTGTGATGACTAAACCATGTGTGTGGATCTGTGCGATGGACTACATATTCTAGGAGTTGGGGACTTGTGGGATTCTTCTAGAATTATTTTTAATAATAATCTCAATGAGGTGAGGAACTACAATTGAGAGCTGTAAATTCTCATATATGCCACTGATGAATCAATACATACTACAATGCGGGTATTGGAGATGATTGATCGTGGTACCACTGATGGGATCAATCCTTCATTACATGAAGAGTGGCATGACATTGATGATCATGAGGATGTATATTTCCATTATCTTGACTTACCTTACATTGTGGAATATGAATTTTATTCCAAACACTGTTACCTAGAAGTAATATCATCTTAACATACTACTGGGTAAGGAAAGGGAAACTAATGTTCCATCAATGCAGTATTTCCCTACAGGCATCGCTCTTGGAGCTACCAGATCAAGCCATGAATCCAGAGAATTTTTTTTGGACATCAAGCCCTTGAGGGAAAAATAGGAAGGGTATTGGAATATCCAATACCTATCTTTATAGATTACAATGAAAGCCCACCAAAAAGGTGATGAAGAAAGAGCCCATAAGAAATAAGGCCTTGGTTAATCGCTTTCTTGGAAGTTTTATGTCTCCATGATAAATATGAATTTTAGTCATTATTCATGAAAAAGTGTTTAATATTTTTTTATAGAGGATTCTTCTATTTCTTATATAAAAGAAACTACTGATAAGATTCAAGGAACTATAGAGTATGTTGATAAAAAAACCTATTCCTTCAAATCCAACAGTTCCTGAACAGGAATTGAAGCCAAATGACCCAAAATCTATTACCAGTAAAGCTCCTATTACTACTATCAGGGTAGAGGAAGCTTTGGGTAAATAAATAATACTTCATAAGGCATCAAATAAAATAACAGATGACTTCCATTCTGTGATACTTTTAGGCTCATCACATACAATAGAACATCTGAGATCAATTAATGTTGACCCAATAATTATTGCTGAAGAAGATACTCAGGGTCAAAGGTTTTTGTGGGATGGTTACGAAGAAAACACTCCAACTGCTCGCACAAGTACGATTATCCTGGGATCTGAGATATCATTGGATGAAAATATATTCCTTGGAATTTATATTGAAGAACTATTAGAACATGTTAGTATATCAAATGCTATAAAGGATATTGGAGTACCTTATATAGAATAAACTATATGCCAGTTCTCATTATTTGTCTAGTTAATCTACTTATGATTAACATTCTAACCATGGTTGATTGAAATATTAATTTCCATCTAAATAAATATCAACCACAACGATAATTGAAGGTTGTGTTGACATTAACAACAATCCCACCATTGCAGTGACATAGGCTCAGGTGGATCATGATATATGATTTCTTCATGTGGTTGAATCTGAAAATCCAGAGCATATTAAAGATAACTGTCCTCATCTAGAGACATCATACATAATTACTAAAACAGAGAACATTGGGGAGGATTATTCTCTATCTATTGACCTATTTTTAGGTTATATATAATGATATTTTGATTGCATTCACTTTTGTTATCTCTTGAATATAATCATAACAATAATTCTTGATTTACCATAAAGGGATATCAACTTCAATTCCTAGGTCTGGAGGTGAAGCCGCTGCATCAGCCCAAACTACATTAAAAGGTGAAGACACCATTATTCAAGAATGAATAGATCATGGAACCTATTTAACTGCATTAGTCCCAGAATATACCCCTCCTTATGAAAATGAATCGGAATCGGATCCATAACTATAGAAGGCTCTTCATCTAGCTCGTCACAAAGCAAGGAAAACATCTAGATTATAATATCTAATATGCCCCTAGAGAAACTAACTTCATGAATTACATGACTTTTCTTTCTATTTATCATGCTATGATTTGGCGGTTTTGATGTCACGAACCAGGCTGGGTCGTTATTCAACCCGGCGCTGCACCCAGTCTGTGGAAATGCCTAAGATGCGTTCATGATCCCCATGGGATGACATAAGTTCTCAGGTTTCAAAAATAAATCATGGGAATGACTAACCTAAAAAATAAATATAAAACAAAAAAGAAGATGATTAAATTGATTTGAAAATCAGGAAACCAAACAGACCCTTATTCCAAGTTCAGATTTAATGTAAACAACATAAACTAAAAACACATAAGAGACTACATCAAGTGAAACCCAAAAATCCAACACAAACCTCCGTGTGACATGAGGAGTTACACCACCAAGCCACCGCCACCAAACCAACCTGTGGATTCCATTGACAACCCGAAAAATCGATTTTATGCTCGATGCCTCAGCCTAGAAAAAAATAGGATCAACGTACATCCAATGGTGTAAGTAAAGTGTGAGATAAAATCCCAATAGGATACACATAGAAAAGGTTCTATGTATAATTTCTAAATGATAAATTCATTTTCAATTTAATGGAACAAAAATAAATACGTGCATAATTTTTTTTCATAAAAATAGTTTTTATGGAAAAAATACACCAAAAAGGAAAACAACATAAATTTACACACACCCACAAACACTTCCTTCGTAACCCAATGTCACATCATGTGCCGATGGTGATCGCCAAGAAAAAGAGGAGCACAAAACATTGGAGAGGCCCAAAAGATACTAGCGGGAAATGGGACCATAGAACATCGTGTCTCGAGGAACAATTGTATAAAACACAACAATATAAATTCTCATGCAAGAGACACTAGTAGGGCAACACATCCAGAACATAGTGGTCTCCCAATATCATCAAAAAGTTTAGTAAGTGTTGTAGTCAACAATCCATCTGTGTGAAACTGGACCGATGCCACTTCTGTATCCCTAGTGCACTAGTACTAGTCAACCCACCTAGTACCCAGGCTTCCTGTTTCTACTCAAGTTGTTCAGAGTTCATGACACATGTTATAATCACATACTCAAACCAAAAAAGACACTACACATGCCAAAACCACCATTTACAAACACAAAATCCATTTGAAATAATATGCACACATAAAAATATCCCAAAACCAAATCCCCATCATTTACACAACCATATTAAAATGAATGCACAATCAAAGATAACCACTATAATCATAAAACACAACATTAATTGAATTTATTTAACATTTTCCACACACATCACATGCCTTTATCACCAAAAACATTTACACAATTTAACCAAAATATTTTCCCCCTTAAAAATTACTTAATAAATCAATTCAAATTTTAGAAAATAAAATTTTATTGTCAAAACACTTCTTCATACACTAGACTAACCCAAACCATCCTACATGAAAATACACACACCTCACCATCTCAGGAATAGAATCTGCATCATGCAAACAATTAAAAAAACCACCCACACAATTAAAAAAGACCTTTTCTATACTTAAACGAACTACCTGAAAAATGTTCCAAAAAATTTAAAAATATGGCACATGGATGAAAACTCCACAAACTATTAAAATGATCAATTATGAAAAAATTCATATAGAT
This sequence comes from Viscum album, assembly GCA_963277665.1. Taxonomy (NCBI): domain Eukaryota; kingdom Viridiplantae; phylum Streptophyta; class Magnoliopsida; order Santalales; family Viscaceae; genus Viscum; species Viscum album. The sequence continues at coordinate 934,252,745 of OY728121.1, forward strand.
GATATGACTAAAACACCATTCTCACCATTTTAACATCCTAACGAAATAAACTACACAAATTATAAAACAATAGCATGCAGTTCGACATGGGTTTTCACAACAATATACTCATTTCATATTAACACAGTAATAAACACATTAAAACATTCTGATCCTCAAGTAATAATTAAAATTAAACAAAAAAACTGATTAGTAAACATGCTAAATAATTTAATTGTTCAAATAAACTTAGCAATTAACACTCAAATGCATAACCACCTACCTCAGTGTATGGAAAACCACACAAGATGACATGAGGCTCCCGTCGCATGATGTTTGCACTACAAGTGGACCAAAGAGACCCCTAAAACCCAAAAACACACAATTCAATAAATAATTATACAAAAAACAAAATAAATTCTAATCGGAAAAAACTGCCAATGGATGAAATTACCCAACTAGAGTGACACGCCGTCACACCGATGTTGTGGAAGGAAACCGAGCAAGGGGAAGACCATCCGTGGTTCAACATACCGGAATACTAACTGAATGAGTGGGGTGATGTCTGTCTAGGTTGTGCGAGCCAGCGGGGAGCCATTGGTTCGGTGTGGGGCACGCTGCATGGTGGTGTGAGGCATTGGGTAGAGAGGAGGGGTGTCAGTCCAGGTCCACATTACCAGTGGCTTTGAGAGTGGTAGTTCGACAAGGGAGGCGCTTCAATGGGCGAGAGACAGGGTGGCGTCATATGGGAGATGGAGGGGTGTGCATGGCTGGAAGAGAAGCAGATGGGAGGGGACATGTCGGTCTTGTTCACCGGAGAAGGAGTGGAGCATAGGGCTATTGGGGGTTGTCTTGCAGGAAGAGAGGAGGGGTGGGCAGTTTACTAGGGTTAGGAAGGAGGAGGTGCACTATGAAAAATAGAAGGTGGAAGGGAGGTGTCCACGTTGGAGAGAGGGTTGACATGGATAAAGGAATAAAAAAAGAGTGAGAAAGAAAAGAAAAAATAGAAAAAAGAAGAGAAAATGAGAAGAAAATAATAATAAGAGAAAATAAAACAACAATAAAAATAAAAATAAAAATAAAATAATACATCAAAATTCTTATTAATCATTTCAAATTTTAATAAAAATAATGAAACAAAAAATAATAGAACCAAAATAATAAAAACAACCAAATTAAAGTATCTATTGATATAATAATAATTATAATAACTTAATTGAAACACTAACTTATATAATATTAAAATAAGAAATAAAACTAAAAAAATAAAACCAGATACAAAATGATTGCATTAATTATTGAGTCTGGACTCCGTGCACATACTTGCGGATAGATGCGGCATATTTTTGTGCCAGTGTAAAAATAAATTTAATCATAAAACGTTTTTTTATTAACATTGGGCACTACACACAATAGTATGCACGGTCGTGCACCCTTATAAGAACCCAAATTTCATTAAATTAAAACTGGATCAACCTGTGACTCATGAGTGAAAACCATATCAATTAAAATAAAATATGGCGTCGGGTCGGGTTGTGACCATTATCCCCACCATAACACTTTTTGCCCCCAGAATGTCCCAAAAGACTTAACCAAGCCAAGATTCTATGCCATGCTGTGAAGATACCAAAATCAAAACTCAAGAAACCAAATATCGGGCATTAAAAACACCCAGGACATAAAACTCCAAATATCTCAAAATGAGAATCACCATGAAAAAATGACAAATAACAAGGAATTCACCTCGAAACAGAAATAAAACATGGAACACCCTGTCCCCAATATTAGGGTTCAGTAGGGCCAATAGAAATCTCCAAGAACGCCCGTCAAGCGACCCACTACTCATGTTATCGAATTATCATGGACAAGGGCGGGCGGTGTAGATGTAAGAGGTTTCCTCAACAAACAAACTTGCAAGAATGAGTTTTTATACAAGTTCGTCTTATGGTGGTCTCTCCTCCATAATGGAATTGTTATTAAACATTAGTTATCCAAACCATAACGCCTCCCCAGCCTAGATAACCTCTAACAATGGCTTGAACCTCCAAGCTCCCTATGTTAAACCAAACCAACACAATAGGGGATGCGAGCGAGACACATTGTGGTTCTCCTCACCTTTTTAAAATTTTTCTAACACCATGACATAGGTGTATACATTTCCAGTTCACATTGAGAGATACAGACTGAACTCTTCATCACAAACCCACCAAAATAGGCCAACCTTCATTGATTATTCATAAAGATTAAAAAAACTCTTCATCATGAGATGGTTTTTATATTGAAAACCCATAACTAGAAGGAAAACTAGACAGGTGAGAATCAATTACATGAGACATGAGTATTTCCAAAACGAGTACAATTTTGTTCTATAACTGACCACAAGAAGGTTCACAGAGCATTCCCACTGGCTTTGCAAGAATACAGATTTTCCAAAACTATTTAAGGCACAAGAGGATCTCCCATTAATGAAGACCACAACATGGAGAAAAAGGGCTTTATGCTCCCCGAAAAAAATGAACCTTCAGAGGTGATACCACAGTATGTAGATTTTAGTTGTCCCCATCCGTCACTACGGACATATGTCGGACCAAGATCATCCAATGTGTGATGTGTTTTTATTGTACATAAGCTTCCCCCTGAGACCTATGGTTGGGGTCCTAATGTCTGATGCATCTACTGCCTCATAGTCATATGATGAGAACCTCTGACTGGAACATCCTCTGCTGGAAACGAAATCCGAATACTTCTCCAAGTTCCATAAGTGGCTCATCCATCAGTATACCTACTATTAATTGCAGTGAACAACATAGAGTGTCGAAATGACCACACTGAAGAAAAAAGAGTGAGTGGTCTGTCAAATGCGAGACACAAACTTATGTAAGGTGCACTCCAAGAATAAGTCATATTGGTTCACAATCCTCATTGGATGCGGAACATTAACTTACCACAATATAAACATGGACAACAACTTGTATAAATTTTAAACTGATGTTTCCACACTATCTCTGGGGAGAATTGAACTAGATCATCAGAAAGGTCAAGACACGTCCACCACCACCTGCTGATTGGTCAAGAACCTACTAAATCCTCAAATTTCTCTCACCTTCACTTCCATAGTTAAAACTATAAAATGAGTAAAATCTTAAGGTTCGCTCCGGATATCCCCACTCACAAAAAAATGGAACAATCATTGTTCACTGGTTTAGTCCTTCTCCTCTAGACACACTCGAGACAACATACACTCACACATCTTTTGGAGTTCCTAAAAAACTAAAGACACTTCCAACATTCTCAAAGCACTCAATGATATCCAAATAACATCAAAATCTACAAATAGTCAACCCAACCAAGAATAACCCAATTCTGCCACTCCACTAGAAGTCTGGGCTGATCCATGAACCTAGAGACTTGCTGGAAACCCATGGGACATTTCTAGGGGGTATATTCGAACGACAAACACAAAACAACCTTCCACAAATCAAAATACATCACATAAAAAACTTACAGAGCATAGAAGCAATTTTATTACATCCAATTTAAAACACCAAATCATTCGTAGAGAAAAACACATGCTTGAGGAACCGAATACAGTACATTAAAACTCAAAAACTCTTTAAAACTAATCCATTTCACTCCGGACTCGAAACCATTTTCCAAATTCAAAAACCATTTAAGAACAAAAACCCAATTTAGAGAAAACCCCACTTTTCAAGAAACAAGAATAATCTTTAAAACTCAATCACTCACCACATATATTCCTAGATGCCTCGCAGATATGTATTTTTGCAACTCACACACTCCTCTACATGATCCACCAGCTATCAATTAATCACTTCAACATACACATGTGGTCACCCATTGGAATACCACTGGATTAAATAATGCACTTCTGATTTCAGAACAAAACATTCCCAATATTCCTAAAATATGTTTTTCCTAACCATTTCAAAAATTAATGACATATTTTAAAAAATCCTCCCATTTCAAAAATAACTCACTTAAATTTAAAAAAACCCCCAAAGTCCTTTTATTAATTCATATTTGTCAAATAAAATGCTCACTTCCAGAAAAAAGGTTTTTAAGGAGCACACCCTATGAATCTTTCCAAACACACAAAAAAAAATATGAACAACACAAAAGTTCCTTTTCCATAAAAAACACATTCATGCCAACCCAAAACTAAAGAAAGACATCACAAATAGTAAATCACTTGGACAGAGAAATAGTGGTCATGTCTAACCGAGTTACATGGTATAGTAACCCATGCCCTAGAACAACACCAAACACTAGGAGTGTCGAACAATACTCTTGGGCATCACATGGATCGCTACTCCATGTGAAACCACACACACTATCAGTTTACTCCTATTATAATACCCCATCCATATAGACAAAATCCAAAAACCTAAATCCCAACCAAACCCGAGTTACTCGAGGATCAAAACGGGAAAGAGTTATTGATGATATTCCGGCACTTAACCCTCATGTCTCAACCATCCTATCTCTGATCTACCTGGAATCCCAAATATCAATAAAACAATCCATCTTTGATACCATTTTTTCATGATCTAGGACGAGTCTTCATCTGAACCGGTGCCCAACCATGTCTGTGGTAAGGCCTGAGGGGAATTCCCAATCCCCATGGGCTGTAAAAATTGCTAAGCTATAAAAAATAAATCTTCGTAAATATTTACTTGAAAAATAAATAGAAAGATACAACATGGCGAATAAATTGATACAAAAGTCATGAAACAAAACATACCCTTATTTAATGTTCAGATTTACAATTTACAACTTTAAGAAAAAAACTACAAATGACTACATCCTAGGAAAACAAAAACTCTAACTCAATCATCAATATAACATGAGGAGTCACATCCCCAATCCACCGCCACCTAACCATCATGACGATGCCTTTGAAAACACGAACCACCAATGTGATGCTCAATGAATCAACCTAGAAAGAAAAAGAAACATGATCTACATACACCCAAAGGTGTATGTAGGGTGTGAGCTAATAGAAAAGTAGGATCCTATCTAGAAAAGGTTCCATGTATAATTATTGAATGACAAATGCATTTGAAATTTAAAGGAATAAAAATAAATACGTTCTTAATCAATTTTAATGATAATATATTTTAAGGATTAACTACTCCAAAAAGGAAAACTACTTAAAACAACACACACAAACACAGAAACACTTCCTTTGTAACCCCAATGTTACACCATGTGTTTAAGGTGAGTGTAAAGAAAAATAGGAGATCAAAACATGGGAGAGGCCCTAAAGATACTAGCGAGAAGTGGGACCCTGGAACATCGTGTCTCGGTGAAAAATGGTATAGAAACACAACAATATACATACTCAATCACAATCCACTAGAAGGGAACCACATCCATAACCAAGTGGTATCCTAATATCATCCGAAATATTAGTTAGTGTTGTAGTCATCAATCTACATAACTGAAACCGGGCCGATGCCACTTCCATATTACTAGCGTACTAGTCCTAGTTAGCCCACCTAGTACCCATGCTTCTCGTTTGTTCTCAAGTCATTCAGAGTTCTTGTGACATGTCATAATCACAAACTCAAACCAAATAAGACACTATTCATGACAAAACCACCATGGGAACACCCAAAATCCATTTGAAATAATATGCACACTAAAATATCCAAAACCAAATGCACATCATTTACACAACAAAATTAAAATTTCTGCAGAGTCAAAGAAAACTACTTTCATCATCAAATAGAACATTAAAATAATTTGTTAAACAATTTCCATACATGTCGCATGACTTTACGCACAAAATAAAATTTACACAATTTAACCAAATAAATTTCCCCCTTAACAATTATTTAATAAAAAAAAAATCAAATTTTCAAAAATAAAACTTTAATGTCAAAACACTGCCTCCCACACTAGACCATACCAAAACCTCTTACATGACCATACACACACCTCACCATATCAAGAACACAATCGGCATCATCCACACCATTAAAGAAACCACCCTCAATGTTATAAATACTATTTCTATAATTAAACAAACAGCCAGAAAAATCATCCAAACAATTTCGAAATATTCCGAACGATGTAAAATGCCAAAATCTCATTAAAGGTTCTTTTATGAAAATATTCATAAAGGCACTATCCTCTAAACACCATTCACACACTTTGAACATACTAAAGAAATAAAATGAACAACTAATGGAACACTAGAAAGTAGTTCGACATGGTTTTTTACAGCAACATACGCATTTCATATTAACTCACTAATAAATACATAAAAACATACTGAACCTCATGTAAAAATTAAATGCACACCAAAAAAATTATTAGTAAAAATTCTAAATTAATTAATTAAGGAAATTAACATAGAAATAAATAATCATACATGTAACCACCTTCCTCGTTGTATGAAAAACCACACAAGATGACACGATGCTCCCACAACACGACGCATGCACTACAAGAAGACCAAAGAGACCCCATAAATCCAACACTAGAAAATTTAAACAATAATTATACCAAAAACAATATAATTTCTAATCACTCAAAAAAAATTGGTGGAATTACCCAATGAGAGTGAAACGAACTCACACCGAGGTTTCGGATGGCAAACTGATCAAGGGGAAGACCATCGAGAGCGAGCTCTATAGGAAAACCAGCCGAATTAGATGGGAATTGATTTTCTGGGTGGTGCGAGACAGAGGGGAGCCGCTGGTTCGGTGTGGGGCGTGATGTAGTGTGGCGCGAGACAACATTTAGAGAGGAGGGGTGTCGGTCCGGGTGTACTACACCATAGGGGTATGAGAGGGGTAGTGCGACGAGGGAGGTGTTGCGATGGGTGAGAGATGGGATGGCATCAGACAAGAGAAGGAGGATCATGCATGGATGGAAGAGAAGCGGATTGGAGGGGAGACATTAGTCCAATTCATAGTATAAGGAGAAAAGCATAGGGCTGTCGGGGTTTGTCCTGCAATAAGAGATGGTTGGAGGGCGATTACCTATTTGTTTGGAATGGGGGGAGGAGTGATGTGAAATACGTAAGGGCGAAGGGAAGTGTCAATGAGAGAGATAGGGGATAATAAGAGAGAGGGCAAAAAAATTGGTAGAAAGAAAAGGAAAAAATGAATACAATGAAGAGAAATAGAGAAAAAAATAATAATATTGATAGAAAATAAAATAAATATAAAATAAATATAAATATAAAATAATACATCATCTTTATAATTAATCATAAAAAAAATTATTTATAATAATGAAACTAAAAATAATAAAAGCAAAGTAATAAAAACAACAAAATTAACGTATAAACTAAAATTATAATAATTATACCAACTTAATTGAAACATTAAATTAAATAATAATATTATTAGTAATATAACTAAAATAATAAAAATAGATACAAAATGATTGCCTTAATTATTGAGTCTGGACTCCACGCATAGATACACGCATGGTCGCGACAGAGTCGTGAACCAGTGTAAAAATAAATTTAATCATAAGGCGTTTTCTTATTAATGTTGGGCACTACACACAATTGTGCAGGCGATCATGCACCCATATAACCAGCAGCTCAAGAGGGAAACCTAAAATAATTAAAATAAAATAAGGCGTTAGGATGGTTTGTTACATTTTAATATCATGAAATTCATACTAGGTGAAAGAGATTATTCGGTGGAGGGAGAAAGAGATAAAGCTTCAACAAGTCTTAATAAAATACAAATTTTCAATCAATATTGAAGTGTTATATGAATACTTTCTCAGGCTGAGGCTAATCATAATTCAATGATAAATGGAATGATATAGAAAATTAAAGGAAATGTTGTTCAACATCTGTACCATCATGATGAGGTATATTTCATTATATAGGAGCTTGAACAACTTCAGAGCGCATTGGGAGAAGTCCACAATGATGGTGGAAAAGCCATTGCAGATGCTGGAGAAGCACTTCTGCATACTGAAGAGAGTGACGCTAGTCAAATAGAAAGACATAAAAAAGTAGATTATGGGGATCGATAGGTTATCCCACAAATGAGAAATTGTGTAGAAAGCCTTTTTTAAATTTTGAGAGAGTGAATCAAATTTTTGGATGCTCCTATGTGAAAAATATTCATAAATGAAATTAATTTTTTCTTTAATCATTTGTGTTTTTACTTCTCTAACTACTTTTGTTTTTTCCTAGTCCATTGGGCCCCATAAGCATAGTTTGTCATTTTTCTAGGGTTATATGGAAAATCCCACAAACATTTATATCTCTTGACTTTTAGAACACAATATTATATAAACCATACAAAATGTACGTTTAGTGAGTTGGGACTCAACTTTTGTATAAGGTTCCCTTTGTGGGTTTTTAATCTAATGAGTACCATGTCTTTTGTTGATTGGATGTTTAGAGTCATACATGTTGGACTATAATGGGATAATATATAGTGACCAATATCATTGACCATAAATTTTGAATTAGTTCCCAAAAAAACACCATGGCTAATAAATTGGTAATATTATATAAATATTTCCTAGGGAAAACTTGACCCAAGATTTTTATGGTCACCAAATCTAAAACATATATCAACATAAGGGTAGTTTCTTCCATTAACAATTTTACCATTATTTCATAAACCCATTATGGGGGTAGTGTTATACAAGGCCAACTATGGTATAAGATTCATAGCCAAATAGTGACATCTTTATGTTAACCATCATATTATATAGGAAACATATACAAGGAAACCTAAGGGCTTTTGCTGCATAGTTAGGGGAAAATAGATCGTAGATTTTTGACATTTTTCTTCTGATAGATAGGGTAAAATGTAATTTGGGTCACTGAAGACCATAGTGGGTGGTTTCGACAAGGAATGGGATTTTTATAATGAAAGGGATATTTTATACCCACTTTTGTCATGAATAATAAAAACGACATCTAAACAAATTTTGTGGGTGAGGACTGGTTTAAAATTTATCATAAAGGGGAATTTTTTTTATCATATTGTGTAGTTTTAAGTCATGTATTGAGGTCGTTGTACTGTGCAGTTTTAAGTCATGTAGTACACACATTGTACTATGTATTTTTAAGTCATGTAGTGAGGAAATTGTATTGTGTAGTTTTATGTCATGTAGTGAAGACAATATACTATGTAGTTTTATGTCATCTAGTGAAGACATTGTACTGGGAAGTTATAAGTCATTTTTTTGAGGACATTGTACTGTGATGTTTTATGTCATGCAGTGTGGACATTGTGTGACATTAACAGAAGGATTTTAGCTCGGACCAAAGGTATGTGATTATCCCAATTTATAGATAATTTTTTTGGAAATATACTATCATGTTTAGGTATAGAATAAAAAATAGTAAAGTGTGATTTGCGAAATTTTTTGAATCCAATGGATGATAAGGAAGAAAGGATAAATGCATTAGTGGATTTAGTTTCTAAGAACAAAGATACCATTATTTTAAAAAGTTATTATAGGGGTTGTATTTTTCACGGAAAACTGGGGAATATTCTACATATCCAAATAGTGGCTTCTTTTGGCTGACAAGAATGTTATGTAAGAAACATATGTGAGGGAACCTAAGAGAACATACTGTATTGTCAAGCAGAAGAGCTCTCAGAATTGTGACCTTCTATTGCTAAAAGTTGAAGAAAGCATATAGAGATTCATATTTATCGAGGAATATAGTTTGGCTTACTCGGAAATGTAATATAATATGGAGCGGGTATTTCTAACCAATATTTCTGAAGAATCTAACGAATAGGACTCCCACAACGATCTAACCCAAATACAGTAGTTATGTAGTCTATTGTTTTAGGTCGTAAAATTGAGACCAGAAATGGAAATAATATATAATATGTGGCCATGCGATTTGAAGGGTATTTCATATTGTATTGAACACGTGGTGAAAGAAATGTGAAATCCATGTTCTTGAAGACTTTATGATACTGAGAAAGATAATGGTACAAGTATACATTAATGACTATTTTAAAATACATATTATTTTATACTAACCTCAATGTTTATAGGGTACAAGGATACTATAACAAAAAATGATGTTACCATTATTTGAAAAACCCTTTGTGGTGGTTGTCTTATGCATGGAAAACTAGGGAATATACTGCATTTCCAAATTGTAGCATCTTTTGGTTGACATGTGTGTTATGTAAGAAAGTTAGGCAAGTCCACCTAAGGGTATATGCTGCAAAGTCAAGAAAAGTAGTTCTTAAATATTAGAAAATCATTCAATTGAAACTATAAGAAATATTATTTGGATCTTGAAATATTCATTATTAAGAGTGTGAAATATAGAAGGGAATTAAGTACAATTCATATGTTAAATATTTGAATGAATATTGGCCATGAGTTTGACATCCTTTTCATAGATTTGACTCATATGTAAAATGGTGTCTTTCTTTTTTTTTCCTTTGAATTAATGTTGTTGTGTGAGCTTTTATGTTGTACAATGAAGACAAAATACTATGAAGTTTTAAGTCATGTAGTGAGGAAATTATACTCTGTAGTTTTAAGTCATGCAGTGAGTACATTGATAACCCCATATTAAGTGAAATACCTTATTTATATAAAGAAACCTTTTACCCAATTCTTATGCCCATGTGAGCTATGATCATTTTGAGAAACAAGGATCAGTAAGGGTTTCTTTTAAAATGTAAAGGTGATGTAATTGATGAATAAGGGTTTTAGATTTCCATATAGTTTAACATCATTTGGTAAGGATGAATATGAACCGATGTGAAAAGAAAGTCATATTGTAACTGGATTAAGGGATAACAACCAAGTGTCCCAATATGTCTTGTTGGTGAAATAAATCAAGTTATAAATAGTCCTTACAACATATCATATTTTCTTGTGATTCTTATACAAGGAATAAATGGAATTTTTTTATCGTGGTCATGGATGAGACAAATATTGGAGATTTAGGAATCATTATATATTTCAAATACATTATAATATAGATGGACATAGTTCTTTAAACAATCATTTCACATTAGAATCATGTTTTACAAGATGAATGGGGGATTTTGACATGTTTTGAGAGAATAGTTAATCTTAAGACATAAAATTTTATAAGGACCAAATCATATATCTTAAGGAAGTACTTTTTATAGATATGATTCATATACAGGAGGAGAAAATGAAATAAGAATATTTGGTGACTGTAGTTGGGCCCAAAATTGGATATTTAGGCTTCTTTACGTATCTCATTGAAAAATGAGAATCAAGAAATACATAGTTCATGACGTATTGTATTTATGCATATCTGACTCAGACATAGGAATAAGAGGGAATTATGTGCCACAAATGAGTAGTGATGATGTCAATGATTTTTTCTTATGGAATCCTCTAACGTAAAAATAGATAAAACATTAGTTTTAAAATTGATGTCATTTAGTTTAACTTCATGTGACAAAGACGAAGATGCTACACATTTTAACGTCAAGTGACAAGGACAAATATGGTTGTTAGGCAGTTTAATGTCTTGAAACTAGGAAATGATATTGTTCAATTTATAGACTTTTATTGAGTATTAAGATGACGTCAACTACAAAAAGTATTTCATCAAAAATCTCGCATTGGTTGGAGTTTTAATAAGATCTCCAACCATTGAGTTTAAGGCATTAGCTCAATTTGAATAGACCATATGTATGGAATAAGGTCCCTCACATTTTGGCTCACGCTTTGAAGGTTTTTCCCCAGTATCATTGGAGTCCTAAGGACCAATACAAATTATCATTGATAAAATGAATGTAGGTGACCTATATTGATAAAATATTGTTCTATTATGCTATGATAGACATATAGATAATGTGAAGTACGCAATCATGACTCATATAATCTTTCCAACACATTTAGTTTTTTCAGAGACCTCTCATCTGTTGAAAACTGTTCACAGATTGCAACACTAAATGGAGGAAATTTCATTTCAATTAGAAAAAATGATTTTCCCATATACTAATGAATAATTAGTTTCATGGGTAGAAGTATGGGTAGTTGTCTATTAATACCACAAAAAATTTATAATTTTATCAGTATAGTATTTATTATTTTTATCCACCATATTCTATAGTATGTTTGATAAGGTCTGATTGAATGCCTCTATTTATCCATTGGATACCTCATTATTGTGAGATGAATGGATGGATTTGATATTCTATTCCTAATATATGTTTTTTACTTCATCAGAACAAAAAATGGTACCATTTTCCATCAAAATAGAACGAGGAACACAAAATCTGGTGAGGATATTAGATTAGGAATAAATAACTATTATTTTTGCTCCAACATCTTTGAGGTGTATTTCCTTCATCTATTTAGAGATGTTGTTAGTGGTAGTGAAAATATACATGATCTTCATAGTCGTGGATAGAGTATAGGGACCCACTATATCCATTCTCCATGTGGAAAATGTCCAGGAGTATTTAGTTGTATGTAGAAACTCCATGGGTTGATGAATGATGTAGGCAAGCACCTGGAAGGGATGAATTTTTTTAAAGAAATCTATACAATCCTGCATATTTGAAGGTCCATCGTATCCAACCCTTCGGTTCTGATCAGAGAGTTTATGCCTAGATTTGTGGGCTCCACAAACTCATGATTTTACTTCTTTTAAGATAGTTGCAGTATCTTCTCCATCAATAAATATGAAGAGGATTCCATCCAAGACTTGCATGTAAAGGATCATGTGGTGGTATGGACTATCATAAAGTGTAAAATTAGCTGCTCATCTCAGTATCTATTCTTTTTCTGGCCTATCTAGTTAATGTACCCCAGTTTGAACTTATTACATGATGAATGTTCTCTATCCCGTGGTATGGCCATATCGTTCAGAAATATGGCTAATTTCATTAATTTAATCCATTATGGTTTTAACAAAATGTAATACAAAATGAGGATGGGCTATGTTGTTGATTGCCTCATCCTAATTTAGATCTTCCAAGGATGTAGTGTCATTTTCCAGTTTATCTTTTTGGGCATTTAGTGATCACGAGAAAAATGATAATGTTGGATCTGAGGTAAATTCATCCATTAAACCTATGACATAATCACACAATGGGATTGAATATTTTTTATTATATAATATTCCCCATTAATATGATTTATTTAAAATTTTGAATCACCTTTCACTTTTAAGTGATACATTTTCACCAGAAGGGACAATTTCAAACCTACGATGAAAGCTTGAAATTCTACCTCATTGTTTGTAACGCCATATGATAAAAAGAAGGAATAAGGAAACAATACCTTTTCTAGGGAAATAAAAGCAATTCATAAACCAAATTTTTTTATTTTAGTTTTATATTTTCTTCCCTTCCAGAATTAAGGAAGAACCATAAAAATACATTTCCAATGTTTGGTTATTATCCTGAATAGTGAAGACCTCTTCATCAGGAAGTGAAATATTAAATGATGTATCTTTAATAGATGGATGATCAGAAAGGATTCCAATCAAGGAATGACCTTTTATAACTTTTTAGGCACAAATTGGATATCAATCTATTGCAAAATTGTTTCCCACTATGCCAAATGCCCTATAAGCATAAGACGACTGAGAATAAATTTGAGTAGATTATTTTGAGACACCAATTGGACTTCATGATGTTGCTGGTATTGTCTCAATTTCTTGAATATCAAAGAATAAGTCTTGGAATCACTTTTCACACATTGAATACTATGTTTTTTCCTCATGCATAGTTCGATGAAGATAATAAAGGCTGTTTTTATTCCAAATATCATTATTTTGGGCGAGGAAGGCACCTAGTGATCACTCTAATGTTGTCAAGTAGAGAATAAGTGGTATTCCATCAATAGGTGGAATTAATACTAGTGGGCTCAAGAGATATTTTTTGATAGTATCCAATGCTTCATACTAGTCTTCAGTCCATTTAATGGTGAATCCCTTCTTCGTTAATCTGGTGAAGGGTAAATACTTTCCAACTAAATTAGCGATAAAGCGCGGAATATAAGACACATTTCCTTAGAGTCCTTTTAATCCATTCATATTTTTAGAAGGTGACATACACATGAATGACTTTTTTTTTCTTCAGATAAACTTCAATACCACGATGGAGTAAAATGAAGCATAGAAACCTCCCTTAGGTTACCCCGAAAGCACATTTCAAGGGTTTCATCTTCAAATTGTGTTTCACATGTTATTGGAATGTGGTCTCCAAATCAAACATGTGATTGAATCATGTACTGGATTTGACCACCAAATCATCCACATAACATTCAAATAATTTCCCTAATAAGGGTTTAATGATATGGTGCCTGGAACGTTTGGTATGTTTCACCTGCATTCATTAAACCAAAGGAAATTAACTGATATTAAAACACACAATGAGCTGATTTGAAGGCTGTATATTCTTTATCATCTATGACCATATGGATTTTATTATACACAGAGTATCCATCTATAAAGTTAAGATCTTCATATCCAGTGTTTGTATTAATTAAAATCTCTATAATCGGAACTAGAAAATCATCATTAGGATGATGCCAGTTAAGATCATTGAAATCAATGCAAACACTAATTTCCCATTTATTTTACTAGGACAATTCTGGCCAACCATTTAGGATATTGAACTTCACTGAAAATATAATACTATATAAGATCATCAACTTCATCTTCTAGTTTAGAGGGATGAGTTTGGTGTGTTCTTCATGCTTCTTGATTGAATCTGTGATGTTCTTCTGGAAAACCCAAATGATAGGGGCTACATCAGGATTAAGACCTAGAATTCATGTATAATTTAAAGAAAATATATCATTATGTGTTTTTAGAAATAATTTAAACACATCTTGTTCTTTAGAGGTAAATGCCACACTAATTATAGTGGGGCATGTATCTTGTTCTCTACATAGATTTAGATCACTGAGCTCATCCTCGGTGGTAGAGAAAACTTCTCCAAATGTCGGAGTGGAATCTCTACAATTTTTTTCTTCTTCTTATTCATTACACATTACCTAATCTATTTCCATTTCATATTATATGATGATGAAAAACATCTAGAGTTAGTGGAGGAGTCAATATATGAACACCCTAAATAAGAGGCCACCATATCCGACCCTACTCATGACGAAGGGTCTTCCTGTTGTAATAGAGAGGAAATGATTGATTGAGAATCAAAATTACTGTCTTCTTAAATCATTACTAGAATTTATTTTACTCTTATTAATGAAGAAGAGCATTGTTTTAATTTAGTGGATAAAATGATGAAATGTACATTTAAGCATCCATCACAACTTGATGAATAATCAATTTCTCCCATGTTGTCCAGCTCAGTTTCCATAATTGAAATTATGGAAATAAATGGATAAGTGTTGGTATATAGGTTTACCATTTTAATTTGATTGATGGATAACACATAATCTGTACTCAAATGCATAAATGGATTTTCTGGGTTCTTTTCATATCCATTTGCAGCATTAACTCTGTTTATTTCCTTGGCCATGGACATCATTCCTTTCGTGTGATAAAACTATACCTTGATGTATTGATACTAACATGTTTTTAACAAATCCATGTCACCATAAAATGTCCTTCTATGACCATTGAAACATTACTTAATACATTTGTGGCATGGTGAAGGTATGGCTACATGTTGAAGCAGCCAAGGCCTTCCCAGTAGAATATTGAATGCTTTTTCCTGATGAAAAACCATGAAATCTGAATTAGACACAAGATCACCAAATTGAGTTCTGAGTTTAATCTCACCCAGATGATCTTGTTCATTCATTTCATACCCTTGAAACATTAATGTCTAAGGATATAAGTCAGATTTAACAAGACGAATTGATGAAATGTACGAACAAGAATGAGGCTACCCAAGGAGCCATTATCAATAAAACCTCGTTAGATGTCTACATCATGGAATTTTTCAGAAAAATAAAAAGGTCTGAAATGTCCATGTACAACATTATCTCCATCTTCAACTGTTAAATAAATGATTGTGTTACATTCTACAAGATCATTCTCTATACGGTAAACCTCATTAGTAGCAACATCAGTTTCAAATTCTTGTGGACTTTAAAAAACCTAAATAAGTGCTTCTTGAATATATTTTGATAGATAAAATCATCCTAAATTGATATATTTGATGGTACATGGGAGAATTGTATCAAGATGTAATACTATAGGTCCAAAGGTCTGTGTTTCCCAGCATGGATATGTAGTTTTTCATGTGACTTGGATGTTGATGCGCCTGATGAAGTTTTATTCTGTATTGAAGTTAAAGCTGAATATAATCCTGACATTAGGAGATTAGACTGACTATGTCTATTCATTTGCAGAGAGGATGATGACGTAACTTCTAATCAGTCTTCCAAAATAATTCTGTCAGAAATGGATATGTTTCACATGGGCAAAACTCTTGGTTCTTGTTGATCCTGCAGAAGGGAACTTCCACGAGATTCTTCTGCATATATGGTTCGAGTTGGGGTATATTCAGAATGGTGGTTTCTAGAATTCCCACGTCTTCCCCTGTATCCTTGACCTTGGCCTCTTCCTCTAGTTCCCCAATTAGGTACAAGGAAATCTGGATCATTATAATCAGAGTCAACATTGGCATAAGGATCTATTAAATTGATAACATTAACCTAACCAATGTCCAATTATTCATATGAGGATGATTCTACTAGATATGTTACTTCTGATTGTTCCAATTGGATGGGAGGTACTGGCACCTTTGAAATATATGGCATAATAGATTCTAGGGTCAAAAACAACATTGGCCTGGACATGAGCTCATCTCCTTCTGATTTATCATTAACATTACGATCACTTCGTTTCATTGAGGAATGACACTTTGATGAATGTTTTTTTGTTGTGGTAGGAGTGGAAGAAGATACAATAGGCTGTTTCAACAATGTTCTTAAAAAGGAATGAGTCTGGTTGTTCATTTTCCTGATCATCCAATTGTTATATTTCCTCAAATTTTTACTTTTAACCTCTAGTCATTATCCTTCTTCCTCGGGATCAGTAGAAATAACAAATTCTACCTGAGCTGATGAACTTTTTGGTTTTACATGACCACAATCTACCAAATTTTTCAAGAGGACTTCGAAAACCAAAAATTCTTATATGGGATTCCCTATCATCTGGTGAAAGGGAAAATAATTTAGAAGATCATCATCTCATTATTTATTTGGTTTATTTGGCCTTGGAAATTAAAAGAATTTGATATCTAGAGGTGAGATGAAGTAACCAAGAACGTTCTCATTCTATAAAAAATAAAATATTTTATTTAAATCAACAAACTATTTCAACCTTTTATTTTTTTATCATCTTGATGAGGTGGTCATTGTTGATGAGGCTCAGGAGGTGAATCCCTTCAGTATGATGAAGGTTTTGATGTAGTAGTAGGTATAGGGGCCTGATTGAGTGTGATTTTAGAAACTTTCACCTTTAACATCCTATTCCCCGGAGCTGATGGTATTACATGAGTTTTAGCCTTATTTTTCATAATGGTGTCTTATATCTGTTGAGAGATTTAAATAAGGTCTCAAAACCGCCCTTTGTATTTCCTAGGGATCAATGGTCTTCATAACTCATCACAAATATTTTCCACATATATTGGTAGCAAGTCTTATTGAGTGAGTACTAGACATAAGAAATATGTTAATCCTTTCTATCGAACATTGAAATAAAATCCTCATTCATTCTCCATTTTTTATAACTAATAAGATAAAAAATTGTCGTAATTGTTTATGTTGGGCTAAATTGAAGAAGGAATTTATGACTGAGATCTTCCCATCTAGTAATTGATTGATATTGTAAACCTATAAACCAAACAAAATCTGATCCTTGTATTGATATTACAAAACAACTATACTTTACTGTATCTTTTTGTTGAGAAGCTATCATCATGGGATCACAATGAGAAACAAAATGTTTTAATTTTTATTCCTGATCTCCTGAACCATTATTGATTGGGAATGTAGTTTTCAAAATAATTGGTGGGGGAAGAATTCAATCTGCCCATTCAGGGTAAGATTTCATTTCCAGTTGAATGGGTGCACGTCGTTTCTCCATAGGGTTCAATAGAGTTGTTAATGTCTCGGTTTTGTTCATATGAATTTGGGGAATATCCAAATGAGCTTTATGCTATGTTGGAATAGAAACTAGATATTGAGATAGTGTAACGACCGGAAAACCCACTAATGGAGGTGCTAATATTTTTCATGTATAACCCACGAGAATAAGCCTATCTGGATGTGTTTGATCCAACCATGATTGTGTAATAAATGGAGGGAATTCATTATCCTCTTCTTTAGTTAATAAAAATCCTCTATGCCGAGGAGCACCTACATGATTTTCAAGTTGGGGACCTTCCTGGGGAGTACGTCTAGTAGAAATGCTATTTCTAATTAACACTGTATTGAGTTTTTTAAACTCCTTCATTTCCTCATCTTGTTGTGCAAATATATCTTCAAGCTAAATAGACTGACATTCTCATGTAGAAAAGCGAGATGTAATATAACATTTTTCCTTTCCCCTTGTTAAATGCCTTTAAAAGAGGGGGGATTTGGTTATTTGATGGAATACCTCAATTCTAGGTAAACCTCTAATTTTAGGTACACACACCTTGTTCATTTTCCCTAGTTTTTACCTTATTATGGACATGAACTTCATATACTAATTCCCCTTAAGTATACTCATTTTCAATTGGATATTCTGCAGTGGTGTTAATGAAATTTACTGAGGCATAATGCATCGGGGGAATTCTGTCTGTATTTTTGCGAGATCTTATCCTTTTGTATCTTTTATGAGGCTCTCTCCTTGCATGTGATGAATTCTTGGGGAATATATGGAAAAAATTAACCCAATGGGAATCCTATGATATTTCAGTTGTATGCTTTCCATATGGGTTCTTCCCTAATATGAAGAAACTAACTTCTATTGAAGAGGGGATTGCAGATGTGAAAAATTTTTAATCCCTGCATGTTAGGGATGTTCTTATTCTTATTATTCAAATCCTTGAACATTATTTAATGAATTTTATGGTTGAATTAAATGATCACCATATCCTTGTATGTTGGGGTGATTCAAGAACATTTATGGTTGAAATTCGTGCAACATATTTTCTTATTTTTTGAATTTTGGTTCAGATATTATTTGGGTGCATCATTCGACAACCACTTAAATCACCATTTTCGGAAGATCGTTATGCTATTTTAGACATTCTCATTCTCTAATGGAAGTCATCCTATAAATTAGAAACCTACTAATGATTCACATATTCTTGTTGTAAAAGCATCTCAACAACATATTTTCTTATGGAATGACTCTGATGAGAGATATTTGAGGATTTTTCTTGAGTGTACATTTGATTACACAAAAAACCTATTGATTGGGGATTACTATGGGAAATAACATTGCATGAAACCACTTTTTGTGGACTCTATTGATTTTGGAGTGTTGTGGAATGAAATTATCCATATACACCCCATCCTATAATATGAACACAAGATTGGGAATCAAAAATTAACCGTTATAGCTTCTTTAGAGTGTTGTGGCTTTAATGCTGATGGGTTACCTATTTTGATTCATCCTTTGGTTGTTTGGAAACAGAGATAGATTCCAAGTCAATTTTTCATTTCCACTATTCTATTACCTATAAATGAGTTTGATATTAATAATATTTTAATACTTTGGTTTTCAAATGAATAATGTTTTTCTATAAGTTGAGGTGGATTTTAGGAATTCAATTTACTATAATAAATTCTTGAATGTTATACAGATAATTTTCATAAGGCATGAACAGGACAGATGTATCTCCTTTAGCCAACTTTTTTCTCATGTTTAGTATATGTTCATCGTCTTTCACTAGTGGTTTCTCAACTTGTTTTGACAAAAGTGGATGCTCTATATTAGTAGATAAATGACCCAAGGGAGGTTTGTATAATTAACATTCCCTAAAGATTTCTTCTGGTTGAGATTGTGTTTCACCTATAAATGCAATGGAATCAAACATGACTGGGCTTGTTTTTTCATGTTACATGAGATAAGAGGTCCTTATTCTTTCTACATTGTTAATTATTGAATTATATTGAAATTGTGAAATACTACTATAGAGAGGATTTTTGCAGTGAATTGCATAATGGGGAGGTTCACCATGATGGATTACAAAAACTGATAAATCTTCTTGTTCCATGGTCTTCTGGCCACACGTATGGTTGTTGTGGCTCTCATCCGAATATTGGAACTTGAAATTTTCCTAATTTTCTAGAAGCAAGCCTTCATGATAAATTTTCCAAATACAAACATCATAATTTCAACTACCACTATAAAAATTAGGTAATGAAGGTCTAGAATCATGACCTGCAATAGATAATTGTCTGAGGGCTTCATGAACTCCATCATTAAGATAAACCAAATCACAGCTTGAATCATGATTTTCAAATTGTGCTTGGCAAGACTTATTTTGGATGTTCTATTATAGCTAGTTGGGGCCACTTGCTCTGAGAAGTTGTTATCATGGTAAATTGTAAGTGTTCTCCATGGAGTGGTAACCGGAACAGAACAATTAACTCTAATTGTAAAGGGTCCATGTCTCCAATCTTGTTTTCCATATGATTTGTGGGAGTACGACCTATGTACCTCTTGGACAGGAATAGAGGTTTTTATCTACTCTAGGATGTGATGTAAATGTTATACCCCATTTGTGGGGACATATTTTTATGTTTGTTCCAATGGTACTACTGAAGATGTTGTTACAATATCATGTCATGATTCCATAATATGGATATGGATTTCCATCTGCCCTTTCACCATTGATAAGATTTGATTGGTTACTTTAGCAGATGAAATGTGGAAATAATTGAATTACAAATAAATATTAGTTATATGTGACTTCTACTGTCCTTATTTTTTTCAATGGATATTGATTGTACTCATTCATGGGGAAGAGAGTTGGTTCTACCCCAAATTTGTTGTCCGAGATTTCTAAATACCTTCTCTATGTGCTACCAAATGAGACTATTGGATGACTTGTTGAACATTGGCAGGCGTATGTTCCTGCTAGCTGTTTCTCATGAGTTATGGTTTATAGACTTATTACAATACTAGAAAATGAGACTAATAATAGTATTGGTGATTTTAAACCGGTGTCTGTTACAATATACTAATTTCCACAAAATTATATTGGAAGACATATTTAAATGCAGTTAGACGAGCCTGTTGATGGGCTGATAACTTGTAAGCAGGTGTATGTGCCTATTCAAAGTACTACACTAGGTTTATCTAGTGGAATTGATGGGATGCAGCGAGATGAGTCTACTAAGTAGAAAAATTAGGACGAATGGTTTTATGTTCTCTTTTGTTGTTTTCCATCAAGTAAGGTTGATGGAATTCTATGGAAGGAGTAGAGGTAAGAACATGATCATTTTTTACTAGAAGTTGTTCCCAGTGGTTCATCTCACATGCTCGGGTCTGAGAACCCCAGACTGAACGTCCAGAGGAAACACCCCTATCATGTTGGGTGTTCACTACCGCACGATCCTTCTGGCGTAAATTTCTAGTGGGGGTCCTCATGAATGTCTCTTGCATTCTTGAATTGAGGCCTTGAGTGACCTCTTTATCCACCTCCTTGTCGTACTGGAGGAATTGATTGTTCAAATCTAGGGATTAGGTCCTGAAACAGTTTAAGACATTGGTTAGAACAGTCTTATTATTCATCATTAGTCGTTTTTGGTAAGATGATCGGGGGTTGTTATTGACTGGAGGGCCTGATGGGCAGCCTCCAAAGTCAGGATTGTATTGTGCCTTTGATATTACTTTAGCAGTAAATTAGAGACTCATTGTTGAAAAAGTGGGTTGGTGATGACGTCCTTCCTAGGGATGGGCATATAGCTAGAGAAAAGGTTGGGATGTTCACAGATGCTGTCTTGGAGAATGCCATTTATGGAAAAAATGGAATTCAGAGATGAAAAACATGGAAATGACAACAATCTCCATTAATTAAAAATCTTCATAGATGGATACAGGTGTGATTGATTCCTTTTTCTATACCTACATTGTCAATAAATATTTCCATAAAAATGGTTAACATTATTAACATGGTTAGAGATTCATGTTGGGTTCACTATTTTTGTTTCGTAGTTCCTTGGAACGTGTATTCTAGTTTTAAGAATCATTGCTTCCAGGCAGTTTCCATTGGATTTATTTATGGAACCTGAAACATACAATAATTATTTATCCAAAGGGGACATGATTTACAAAGGTATGTGTTACTTATATTTATAATTGATGATATTTAAGAATGTGCCTTGGTCAAGGGGATGATAGGTCAGACCCATCACCCCATTTTATGGGGAATTATTTTCTTCTACGAGACTCCCTTTCTAAATTTATGATAATTTCATGAATCTATATTAATTCACCCATTATATCATAAGTATCCATTTTAATTTTTATTCAATTACCAAGAATTTGAAATGTTTAAAATCATTCATTCATATTTCAGGTTCTCCATCAATGGTATCATCTCATATATTACATAGATACTCTTTTAATCATTGTTATGATGAGACTAGTTTTTAAGCCACTAAGTGGGGAACTCTAGAATTCATTGTCATCCAGAGAGACAAATTTTTGTTTTCATCTTAGGAATGTTCCCATAAAATGGACTACCTATCTATCCTTGAGAAATGAATCATAACCCTCGTAGTTCGGTGCTGCAAAATGGGACACATCATTCATTTTAAGGTCATGTGATAAGGACCTCTGTGAGGAAAGTTATTTGTCAATACATAGTGTGGGACTTATGTAGAAGTAGACCAAGGAACATGGAAAGTATATAGGGTTTCATGTAAGATTAGAACCTGTTGATAATATGGCCCAAGGAGAATACGATTGATTTGATGTGCTTCGTTTAAACCTCAAGGAGGATTCTTATGTATCCCATATGGATGGGAATGAAATCCCATGTAGTTTGATAAGTCTCATAGGAGAGTATGGGGTTTTGAGAGGGTTGAATTTTAGACTATTTCCAGAAAAAGGATACCATGATGATCTGTGTTTTTAATTTGGGGCTTATAACTAAGGAGCATGCCCAGATTATGGGAATTAGTGTTGGATTCCCGTAGAGTATATCCAATAAGCCTGGGCCCTGAAAATGGATTCCTACATATCATGGTTTAGACAAGAATCATCGTTCTCATAGTTCATTCAATCATGAAAATTATTTATTCATGAAAAATCTATAATATCATGGGATTCATGTCCGATGTATGTAACAAGAGAATGTAAAATATTCAACAAATACATCTGCAGAATCATATTTTCCCTCCTCCGCAGGTGGAAAAGGGAGCACTAATGGCAGTGAGGGTGGATAAAGTCGAGGTGGCTGTGGAAGAGGGTGAGGTGACAATCCATCCATCGGTTCTATTTACATTAGACCAAGGTCCAATGAACGGAGGAAGGGATGAAGGGTAGGGGCTTATACCAGGATGGCTTCACATGGTGAAAAATCCCAACGGGAGAGGAAAAGGGTAACAAAAGTCCATGTGACCATCTCCATTCAAGACATTGTCACTGAAGAAGAAAGAAGAAGCAATGATGCAACCTCCTCCAAGAAAATCTACGTGCTTACGCCAAGGTAGTCCCCATAAATATGGTCTTGGTTCCGGAGGAAGACTTCATCTATGCTTTCACAGAGAGGTAAGTGTGAACCATACCTTCCCTACCGGTGACCCAAGGTTCCAGGTCTTATAGATGATAAAGGGAGGAAAAACGCAATCCCATATTCACAAAACTGGGAACTTCCCAGAACTATTCACGGTAGAAAAATCAATGTGACTATAGATATACACACCCACAAACATTCCATGAATCTTAATGCATTCTAAATCAAATGTGGGAAAAATATGACTGTGGAAATACAAAACCAAATGGGATACATGCTAATGTTCCTTTCCGAATGATTTGATAAGTCATGAGATTTTTGTGGCGATCTCAACTGAATCCCTTTAAAATATGGGAGACAGTGAAGAAGAATCCATTCAATGAATGGCTTTGAAAAGGGCTTGGTGGATTTTAGACTGAAGAGAGTAAGTGAATTAAAGAGGTGCACTCAAGTAGATAAGGGTGCCCAAGTATGGGAACAGAAGTAGACTATATAGACCTGATGTTCACTTATGTGATGAACAAATTGTATGTTAATATTTCGGAATGACATTCCTCTAGCCTTAGAGAGTATCTATATGTGATCCAAAAAGTGGGGTTCTCAAGTTCATAGAAGAAATATGGGAGGCGTGCAAGTATCTATGACTTAGCGAGGTTGGTCGTTTTAGGCACGCAAGTGTTATGGTTTTGAAAGAGTAAAAGGAAATCTGTCCAATGATCCTCCATTAAATCCTCCACTCAATGTGATTCTGAACTAACTTGAATGTTTTGGAAGACCAGGGTGAAGTATTAAGGAGTCTAGAGTAGAAATTCGGTTTCGGGGAATTTTTTCACTACAAATGAGGGCCTCAAGGGTCTATTTATAGGAAAATATATGACCCTGGGTGAAAAAAAGTTAGAGCACAAGTAGGATGCATGCAAAAATTGTGGCATGAAAATATGTTGAGCACAGGTGGTGCATTGGCTTAATAAATAGTCATGAAATTGAAAAAAACATTTATTATATTCTTGTATTTTATCATTTTACTTATAAGGGATTCTTTTATTTCATTTTTTATACGCTTTGATGGAATGGAGTGTCAAAAATATAGACACTAGATATATAAAAATGTTATTTTGGTATAGTATTTATCATCAATCATAATTTTCTTCTCACATTTTACCCTTACTCACAATCACTACATAAAACCATTCGTAATGAATTGGTAAAATATACTATAATAAATGGTGATCATCAATTGTCAGTAAGGGTAAAAATGGGAGATATTAATCCAAAACAATATTCAAGGATACTATTAAAAAATTGATTTAGATCAAGATAAATTTTTTTTACCAATATATAATAGATCATAAGAAAGAGTTCTTAAATAACGAAATATCATTTCAAAATACATGAATTGTAAGAGTGGGGAATCATCATAAATAAATCATTAACCAAATTTTCAAATCATAATCATAAAATAGTATTTGACTGTTAAACTATCATATTAATAGAAACTATATCATTTGTAATAATTTTTTATCAAGACCATAATATCATAATGGTTAAAGAATCAACTCCTATTTAACATATAATATTGAATCTTGCATCACCATAGGTTTCCCATATCAACGGTGACTATGAACTCATTCCCATTTTCCAATGTTTATCAAACACATCAAGTCATTCACTATTATAAGATCATTATAAATAAGGCTTTCCACAATGCATTTGAGAGATATAAATCTATAAGAACACCAAAAACATTATAAAAAACAATATATGTGAACCAAAAAATTCAATATCTTTCATCATCTCATCATATAAAACCCCATGTAAAATAAATGGAATTTAAAAGCATTTCATCATTTCAATATAGAATAACCCAGGAGAAATAATATTGTTTTATAAATATATGATCATAATAATCCTAAAACCATCCGTAATATGGATGTCATACTTGAATAATCTCTCTAATATAATTAACATCAAATTATGATTTCATAGGTGAAAAGTGTTTTTTAAAATATTAGTAGAATACATCTTGTGGAAAATACTCTTTTATTTTGAAATCATTTACTTAAAATATTAATAAACAAAATATATAAAGAAGTTATTTTCAATGAAAATATCACTTGAAACATTTATTTAATCCTCAAATCATTGAATTTTAATGATGGCATGAATTTATGTCCATGATAGGTACCAATTAATCAATAAAATGGTGCTATTTTTCTAGGAAAATAATCTCAATAATTATGGGAAGAATGATAGGATGGTATTATGGTTTGGAATATAAAAAATAAAAATCTTAAACATTATAAATATTAAAGTTGTGCAGGTTCCATTTAATATGTAAGAGAAATTGAACACTTGGAATTATATTAAATATTAAATAATATACATATCTTAACAATGATATAGTGGTAGAAAGGAGACACAAATTCGATTATAATAACTCATACAGTCTAAATAAACACATATAATTTTATTTTTGATATTATTGGATTAATTTAAAAAGTTATAACTTTTTTAAACTAATTTAAATCCATTTCAACATTTAATTTGGTAAAATCAGTTTTTTACATGATAACATATTTGTAATAAATAAATAAAAGGGGTACTCAAAAATAAATTTTAAATTATAATTACAAATATGAAATCAATTATATTAGATATAATATCTATAGGTGATATAAATTTCATTTAATATAAGAACCAAAATTCATGATTACTATTTTGTAGGGAAATACCTCATTTTGGAGTAAATCATTTCAACAGGTAATCATGTAATAAGTTGGTTTTAAAAAATATCATTGGTGAAAAAATAAAAATGTATCTTTTCAGACATTTAATAGAGTGAAAACCTGAATATAAACTTTAAATCATGCCATTAAATGTAGCGATCCAATAATAGTCGTTAATTTTAACAAAATATAACTTAACTTAACAAAAATTCTGTATTATCTTCTAAATTTACAAATAAATTGTTTAAATACATTATTTTACAATGAAAACATATATATATTTTAAGAGTATTCATCCAATAAAATAATGAAATTTATTAGAGTGATTATAATGGTTCATCACAATGTTTGAAAATGGTTTTACCTTTTTTACCGAGGTGAGAAATCAATACCCCAATTATTGATAAAAATAAATAAAATTAATTTGAAAGAAATTTATTTTATATAATATTTTTAAAAATTTTTTTTAACCCAATTTAAAATATTAAATTTCAAGATGTTTCCAAAATATATTTTAAAAAATGTGCAAAAAAAGTAGCAAAACTCAATTTTTTTTAAAAAATAAAATTTATCCGTAAGATTGGATTATTTGTTTTTTCAGGACTAGTTAAAACGAAAAAATTATTTTTGAAAAATTATAATGAAAATATAATCAATAAAATTCAATAAAATAATTAATCAATTTTTATTTATTTATTTAATTATGATAAATATATTTTTTTCATAAAAAATAATTTTTCGAAGAATGTGTTTTTTTCCAATAATTAATGATATAATAAAAATTGATATTAAGATTATTAAAATAATTATAATTTGATTATTTATATTTACATGAGAGAAATTTTAATTTTGAAAAACATAAAATCATTTTATTAACTTTTTAATGAAAAAATTATAATTTTACAAAATAAAAGTAATTTTTCACTATTCCATGAAAATATAATCATTAAAAATTTACCAATATGTCACCATATGATATTTTTATTAATGATTAATTAATAAAATTATATCATACATATCAATTTAAATTTATAATAATGGGTGAAAGAATTTATAGTATCTTCTCACAATGATCATTAACAAAAAATTTTGAAGATAACATTTTTTTGAAGCATAATAGGTATATTATGGAAAATTGAGTAATTATTTATAATGTAATGATCTTTAAATTTTTAGTAAAAAAACATTAAAAATAAATTTATTATATACTAATTCCAATTTATACCTATAAATTTAATGACTTTGTTATAATATATCACAGTTCGTTTTATGTTCAGTGTTACATGCCTTGAATGATAACGATTATTTATAATTTATTTAAATATGAATTATTCAAAAAATCTTGTGGTGTTACAACATAATCCCCCACATTTATCATACCTTATATCCCATCACCAAAAAATCAGGGACACTTTAATAAACAAACAATTATATAACATGTTTCATAATCTAATGCCATTATAAACTATAAAAGTTCACCCTTCTTACAACATTACCGTATAATATCAACAAAACCACATTCACCATTGAAATATAAAAAAAACAAATAATTCAATAGTATTAATGAAACTAAAAAAAAGGAAGAATCCAAAAATAATAACATTATATTTTTCAAAAAAGCATCCAATCCCCAAAATTTACCATTAACAAAAAACACTATATTTTTATCCCATTATATAATTACATATCATTATTCAACACCAAACTTATCTTTTCTTCATTTGATTTTATTTAAAACATGATATGAAATTAATAATATTAATAATAGTTTCATTTAGTTTCTAACCTAATTTTTACCCTTAAATATTAAATTTAATTCCACCACTTAACTTAGTATCTAAATACATTGGACACATACCCCATTTACATTCTGGACCACACAGACAACACTCCTAAACGAGCTTCAAATTTTGATAACATAATGAATAATTAAGAAAACATTTCTCAACCCTTCCCACATAAATTCTCCAATCATCACATCCTAAAGGAAACTAGACTCTCTTTTTTCCCACTTTATGTAATATATTTATCTTTTAATATATTATTTCCATTACATAAGTTAATGTGTTCAATATCATGAATCATTAAATAAAAGGAAAATAAAAAAACTATAATATATATAGATAAAATTATAAATAATAATAAAACTTATTAAAACCTAGCCAAAAAATAAATGATAATAAAAAGTAGTATCTAATTTATAAAATATTTGTTAAAAGAAATATGATTATTAAATTTAATACCTATGAAATTCATTAGACATAGTTAAAAGAACCATTATAATCATTTTATACTTTGAATTTCATTTAACTCAATATTTCCTATAAATGTGATATAAATATTTATATAAAGAATATATTTATTAAATATGATAGGATAATTTTTTTATTAGGGTAATATATTAAAATCAATTTTATTCATAATTTATAAAAAGAGTTATCAATAATTTTTATAATGTGATTTTCCATTGAATATAGTTTTTTTTATATTTCTATGTTATTATTTTAAATTCAATCTCACAATATATATAAATTAAAAATTTAAAAATAAAACCAATTTTTTGATTCCACATTTCTATATATTTTTAATATGATTATTCATTATTTTTCAAAAATATTATTTTTTTTTGTGAATAATGAAAATTAAGATTTTACTAAAATCTATCACATTTATGACATTATATTAAAACATGTATTAACTAAAAATTTAAGGATCATTTGATATATATAAAAATTATTTTATAATTTAAAATTTAACATTAAGAAAACATTTTAAATTCATTATTATTATTTGTATCATTTTGGAATCAAAATTGTCATTTTAATCTATATACTTTTTTTAATCACTTATATTAATCATTAATATCAATTGTATGATGAAATTAAATATATTAAAATGGTTTTAATAAACTATATCAAAATAAAAATATTATGTAAAAAAGTTGAATATAATTTTTATTTTTAAATATACGATTACAATGATTAATGTTAATCACAATGATAATGGTAAAATTTTAATTAAAAAAATATGGATTATTAATAATTTTAAAATTTTAAATAATAAATTAAATAAAAATTTCTTAATTGATGAATGAAATATTATTTTTAAAATATTTTTTAATATTGATAATAGACATTTAATTTTTAACTAAATAAAAAAATAAGAAATCATAATTTATAAAACAATATTTTCCTAAAAAAATCTATTTTACTATTTATATAATATAACAACATAATATTTCTTTTTATATTATTTTGGAAATTGAATTATATTAAATTGATAATGTAATTTATTTTCATAATATTAATATTTTTTACAACATTTACCCAATATATTTTATAAAATATTACATTTTTATAGTTAGGAACTAGATACCATTCTAAAAACCTATATGGTATAATTTAAAAAGTAATGTTAAATTTATAATAATATGTTAAAAGGGTGTGTGAATACTAGTTTTAGGATTCCTAGATCAAAACTCACCAAATAGTCCTTTATTTATTACTTATGGATTTAGTGACCCTTGAATTGTGTAATTTTATACTTGAAACGTAATGGGTATTTAAAAAAGTTCCCTTTTATTTACATATATAATGGTACACATCCAACCTTTCCTGACAAAATAATAATAATTATATACGTTATTGAATATTTCTAATTTTTATCCATCAATAATACCTTTTTTTTATAATACATTGGCCTAAATTATTTTTCTTAATTATATATTTTACATGGATTCGATGAAGAGAAATTTCAATGTACCAAAGTGAGTATTACCAACTCCTTAAAATTAATTATTAATATTTTTAATCCAAATCATCCCAAAACATAATAATATGATAATTTAATTATAATTAATCTAAATATGTTTTATTATATTAATTTAAAAATGATTATTTATTCATTTCGATTCACTTGGAATAATAAAAATGTTAATTGTGCATTGTGGAAATTATCGACTCCATGATTTAAGGGTATTAATTTCGTTATCATTATTTTCTATATTTAACCAAACCAATAAAATTACCGTTCACCCAAAAAAATATATCTAAATAAATTAATTATTATTTTATTATTATAATATGATATTCTTCTTTAATGAAACTCATCCATCAAGATATTTCTTATTTATTCTCTTAATTTCATTTTACATTTTTTATATTATAACTATTTTAAAATTTATACTATGCTATAACATTATTCACTCTATTTTAAAATTAAATTAAATTTCCCTCATATATGATTTTTTAATTAAAAAATTTCTATATCCATGTAGGCCTCTTGTCACAAATATTACCAATTATAAAATAATTTATATTTTATAGCATGTTTTCTTTATAATTCTGTATCAAAAAACATTAATATTTTAATTCCATAAATCTCCAATTATTTATGGTATTTTATTTTTCATTATTATCCATATCATTAACGGTGTTTTGAATTGAATTCTTCTTGTATCATAATGTTTTTCATAGTCTCACTTCTGATTCATTAGGCCATAATACCTTTTGTGAACTATGTTTTCATTGAATAAAGTATATTCATCATGTTGATTTATTTTTCTCATAATATTTTAAATTAGTTTAACATTATATCCAAATCACATTCCCTAATGACTGAGCTAAATCCATATTAGTACGAAGTTTTGGTAACTCAACATTCATTCACTGAGTTTTGTTAATTACCTTGAACTTATTTCGTATATTTTTGGTCCATTATTCAATTTAATATTTTATATTCTATTGTTTAATTATTTTCTATATATATAATTTATTTCCACATAATCCCTTTGACATATATTTATCACTTCTTTGGATATGTTATCTATATAGGTTATTTGTAAGTTATATTTCATTCATATATTTATAATGTATTATCATGGAATTTATTCATACATTATTGTGTTCTTCCATAGTAATATTTTATTATATCATATTTTATAATAAATATATGGAAAAATATTATTTAATATAATGTTTTTACTTATATTTCGAGAGTATGTGTCTTAAATCTAGGTATTTAAAGATGTTTTGAAATGTTTTCCATTTCAAGACCACATGTTCAGTCTTCCACAAAAAATTTATTTTTGTAGTCTATAATGTCATTTTCAAGGATCAATTATTCTAAATTATATTAAAACAAATTCATTAAATTTTTTTTCACTTCAATTATATGTAAATTACATTGCAATGTGACCATAATGTTGTCTTTTATGAATATAATAAAAATTATTTCTAAATAAACTTTTATGTTTTCAAATCTGTATCTATTACCATATTCATATGTAGTTAAATTTTTAGATTTTTAGTTTCTTATTTTAGAGTCATATATATACATTTTTATTTTGGGAAATTTAATTCATGGTATCAGACAATTTCATTCTTGATCCCTTCATGTGTAATATTGTCCGATGACTTATTTTGTAAGGATTCTTTTCATATATGTAATCAACTGTGAGGTTTACTTTTTTATATTGGGGATATGTTCATTTTTGAACATATAACATAAATTTATTGATATATTATTATCTAGTTATTCTAGTATTGACATACCAATATACTCATTAATCATTCTGCTGTGAAAATTAAGTTTTCCATAATTTTTATTGGATATTTTTGACCAAAAAATAATTGTATTATATTTACATTAAGAAAATTATTAGAAATACATATACATATATTCAAATAATTATTTTTGGTATCATGATTAGGTATTTTTTGACTATCCACATTATTTATATAGATGTGTTATTATCATGCTATCCATTTTACTAACACTATAAAAAGTGTTTGTGCCTTTATTTTGTTATTCAAATATGGTTGATTATATTAAAATTTAACTATTTATTGTTTACTCATTTTATAAAATTATCAATGTATTAGATTTAAAAATATTATGGGTGGAGTAAATATTATAGTTTCCGACAATGAATCTATATTTCGATAAATATTTATGAGTATTTGATTTATACCTTCCTAATTGAACAGGTTTTTTTATAACATCTAGGATGCACAAAATTTTGTCTTGTATACGGCCTTGGTAGAATGAGTTGTGTATTGGATGAGGCCTTGATGGAATGAAAAATACGTATGAAATTATTCATTCCATCAACATGAATTAATTTATAGTAATCCATCTGATATTTTTATTTCCATGTATATACATGGATATGTTATGCTATTAGTTTTAATTTATTCTTACATTATAATTATTATATATTCTAAATATACTACTTATTCCTTAATTTCATCTATTTATTACATTTCCTTACTGAGTTTCTAATATAATCCCTTCTTGTCATTATATTTACAAAGGTTATGAATAAAAATAATAAACATGATATGACTAAAATAACAGCTTTTGTAGAGAATTTATGGGTGATTATTAAGAATTAGTATGGATTAAATAGTTTTATATATGGTAGAGGAAATATAAATTCATTTATAAATTCTTGGTAATTACAATTTTTTACTAATTATCTAATGATCTATTCCAAAAATACGCCAAGAATTAATATAATGAAAATTCGCATTTCTGCCATGTAATTTTATGATTTTCTAGTTAGGAAATCTACAGTTGGGATCAATGAAAACATGTAATGTATGTGTTTATATAATCGGTCTTGGGAGTGTTGTCATAAGGCATCACAATTGGTATCATATTTTGTTTTTGAAAAATTTTGCGATAATGATGTTTATTGATAATTCGAGGTTTTGCAATGTATGGATGATCAAAATTTGAATCATATAGATAATACATTCATGTAATATATGAATTATCGCTAAAGTAGAAAATGGAAATTTTATATTATTATAAGAAAACTTTAGTAAAAAACATATGAACAAGTCTGTGTAATAATTATATGTATGGGAAAACATCATGATGTTTTGAAAAAGTTGAGATTGTGTGATTATCCAAGACATCATATCAATATATAGATACTAAATATAGATGTAAGGACTGGAACATATATACCAAGGGACAAAAAACCTAAATAGAATATTTTTATTTTAATAAATCTTCATTTAGTGCATATAAAATTATAGATAATGTCACATATAGTTTGACACACTTAAGGGATATAATATGGTTTATTCACATTATTTATAATGATCCATATTATGGATCTGAATATTATGTCAACATATTATGATATAGAACATATTATAAAAATGAATATTAAAAACTAATAATTAAATAAATTGAGTAATACGGTGAACTAAAGGTATCATTTGGCTAGAATGATCGTAATATCGAAAGAAATATTTATATTTAAGGTTACAAAATAACATTTTTGGATTAATCAAAAAAAATTTCTTTTTAATATTTACTTGGTAATGGATCTAAAAAATGAATATATGAACCGTACATATCATTATTCAACTATGTCTTATTAAATAATAATAGGGAACACTTAAATGGTTAATTTTTTTGTATGATTGTTATTATGATAATAAAGTGAGTTTCTTTATCCTAACTATGATAGTGTGTTTGATATCAGAATATCAATTAAATAACGATACACCTAAATATTGTCATTATTGATTGATATTTATCAATGATATTATATTATTTTATGATGTTTATGGGTATTATGTGGTAAATAAAGGTTTTTTCTCCATTAGTTTTATTATAAATATATGGAAATATATATTAAATGTTTTCAATCACCATAAAAACAATTTTCTAAAATTCTAATATATTTTGGACACCATGTTATTTACCTATGTATAAATTTTAGGATCAATATAAAAATTATGTCGGGTTAATGATTTGATGATTGGTATTAAAAAAGTATATTAGATTATAATAGTAAAACTTGGATTGATAATTGATTGAGTATATTTTTGGTAATGTTCATAATTTTTTTGATATTGTTGTACATATCGTATGGTGTGTGATTTTATAAAGATTTAGGGTTGAAGGTATTAATAATTTCTGGAAGGAAACATGGTTACATTATGGTTTAATTTCTTAGAGATGCAATTTGTTTTATGAAAACATTATTTCTGAAAATATTTTAATAGTATTTATATATACCTGGGTATATGTTTTTCGAATTATTAATGACATAG
Source organism: Viscum album (assembly GCA_963277665.1). NCBI lineage: Eukaryota > Viridiplantae > Streptophyta > Magnoliopsida > Santalales > Viscaceae > Viscum > Viscum album. The sequence continues at coordinate 934,287,170 of OY728121.1, forward strand.
TCTAATAGAGTATATTTGATGTCACATCAGAGTTTATACCTCAGATTATGACCTTGTTAATAATAAGATCTCCTACATTATTAAAAGTTTAATAATTATACATGAAAGGAAAGAAATTTGTTTAGGTTAGGGTGAGAATATACCATCATGAAATTTTAACACATGATTGCATTTAAATAATTTAATGTGTTTAAAAGTAGCACCACCAAAAATAATAAAATTAAAAAATCATGACTATATTTAGATAAAAATAAAAATATTATTTATTACTATTAAAAAATTAAATTAGGTGGAATAAATAATATTATATTATTTTTATTATTTTTATATTATTAAATATAATTGTTACATTTAACACCCATGATATTCAATTATTATAGAAAAAACTGAAAATATAGTCATTATATGCTTAGATTTGTATTTTTCTAAATATTTACTTTTTATGAAATATTATCTACTTTTTCTTGAATATAATGATTGATGATAATAAAATAAATTATTTAATTGAGTAACATATTAACAATAATTTTAGTATTAAATAATAGGAAATAATAAAGTGCATTATATATATAAATATTTTGTAAATTTATAAACTATTTTCATTATATATCAATTTTTTTATAAAACAATAAATTTCATAACTTTTAGATTTACCTATTTTAAAAATAAAATCATTTGTCTATTTCTATTTTATGCAATATTTAAGTTAAATTTAACTATTCTTTTCTGTAAAAGATAATTTTTAGTTGAATAGTTAAAATAAATATTTTATTAAAACTGTCACATTTACGACATTGTGATAAAAAAAAGAATTAAAATTTTTAAATCCATTTCTGTAAATTTATTTATTTACATATTATAATAAATAATTTAAAATTGCAATTATATTTCATTTATCCCATTGTGTAATGTTTTGGAATCGTAACTAATTATATACTTTAAAAGATGTTTTTATTCGATTATAATTTAATTTAAATTTATTCACTTTTATAAACTAAATAAATAATAATATATCACATAACACGGATAAACATGATCATATTATGTACTAATTATAATTTTATTTTCATAAAAAATGTATGATTTTTTAAATTAATGTTAATGAGATTGATAACAGAAAAACTATTATTTATTTAAAATAGATTAATTAATATTTTTCAATTATAATATAAATATTTAAATTATTATATTTTTAATTATTTCTCTAATATAAAATTTAAACACATGAATTATTATATTATTTATCAATTAATTTGTAAACAATTGTAAATAAGAAATATATAACACAATGTTTGAAATATCTTTTTTCACAAATATATATTATTAGATATATCATGTGATTTAATTATAATTTAATTTTTCACTAATAAATAAATTTAATTTTTAAAATTTGAATAAATTTATATTAAAAAATTTAATATTTTCAATAATCGACACCTTATGTTTTTAATAAAACATAAATTAATTTGTTAAAAATTATTTACAATATAAAAACTAAAATGGTAAAATGTAAAAAAAAATAATGGTAGATTACTAATAAAATGTTTGGAACATGTGTGTGAATTGTTTTTTCAAATTTTACAGTCTAATATCACCCTAAAACTCATTAATTTACAACTTTTTTAGTCATTTTCCCATGAACAGTTCCATAATATAATTAAAAATTAGTGGGTATTCACGAATGTTTCATTTTATTCACTTATAATGAGGAACACTTCCATCTATATAATGTGACACAATCTATTTTTAAATTTATTTTTAAAAATATTAATTTTCAGTCAAAATATAATCCTATATTGAGATAATAGGAATTTGGTTTAAAATATTTATCATAATCCCTTCATCTAAAATGATACACTCAAGGGTAATTTCTAAGTACGAAATTTTGTATTACCAACTCCATAACATTTCTTATTAATAATTCATATTCAAACCTACATTAACCATGTAGATATGTGGACCTCAATATCATTATTTTATATTATGTGTTATTATATTAATGAAACAACAATTATTTATTCATTTCCATCCACCTATAATAATATAAGAGAATTAAATTTGTGTCGTACGAAATACCCCTCTATGAAAATATATTTATCATTTTTCATCATGATTATATTTCATTACAAACAAACCCAAAAATAATAATTTATAACATATTAAAATAAAATTAATATCATTATTATTCAATTCTATTAATATTTTATTCTTCCATTACCATTATATCCATTTGATATATAATGTGTTAATGTTTGGGTTTATTTAATCATGAACATGAATAATTCTATTAAAATATATCATTATTGATTTTGTTAAATTAAATAATTGTATTAATTTATATTAATAAGAAATTAATGATGGGGGTTTTATGCAATATATATATATATATATTTTTTATTATAATTATTTTTCAAATATAATATTCTATCTCTAAAATTACGGAAATAAGCTCACACTGATTTATGTTCCACTTTGGAATTAGGGAATTTTTTTTTGTAAATTAATACAATAGGATAATAAAATTCCCATATTAATCTCAACATTGAATAATATGTTTCCTAATAATTTATATAAAAAACTAAATTTTATTATTTTGAATATTATGATAATGCAAAAAAAAACCAACCGAGAATAATTTTATGTTTTTTCTTCTCAAAATCATTTCTTTAAGACCCATTTTTATTAACAAAATATAACTTTAAATGTTATATATTATGAATTTTTTATATATTACATCTTGATTTATCTCATTTTCATTGTACATGATTTAAACCATACATCCCATTCCATTATGGGTTTCAAAATAAAATATTACTCAAACCGTAATGGATTGTTATCTGATTTTTTATTCATTAAGATAAATTTTATATTTTACTCATTTTATATTTGGGATGGTTTATCTACTACTAAATTATTATTTTCCTTCATGATTTTTTCATTATTGAAGGGTTTTTAAATCATTTTAAATAGTATACCCTAGGTTTTTTATATTTAAATTTTTATAATGTCATATGGGATTTAAAATTCATAGTTATGATTCATTAATTAAAAATTCATTTTTTACCATGTAATTATTTTATGGGGTTTTTTAATACCATGGATATATTTTTATCATACTAATATTTATTCAAGGGTTTTACTAGCCAAATCATGTCGCCTTATTCAGTTATCATAAAGTGGCGTAGGAAAAAATGTCACATTTATTTCAATATTTTCCATAAATAATCATTAAATTTTATAAATAATCACATAAAATAAATCACATAAGTATATTTGTATTACTTTACTAGATCAAATAATTAAATTTCATTATGAAAATTTGTAAATATTATCCATAGTTGAACCAAAATGGACTCTTTCAGGACCTCTCATAACTGATACTCCTTTTCGAAACATGTTGAATGGAAATGTAAAAAAGGGGTGAGATCATTTTCATAGTAGGGGTAATAATATGTGATACATTTCAATGTTCATAATTGATTTTTTGATAATACTATGGCTATAATCAATATACATAATTACTTCATACCCCAATAAATCATCTCATAAGCCTTGTTTCATTAAGTATATCTTGGAAAAACATTTTTCATGAATCAAAAAAGTGTGGAAGCATTCATCAATAAACTTGATCCTAGAGATCATTACATTTGAATGAGAATGTGCACTTTATTTGAAAAAAAACAAAAAAACCATAAGAAAAATCTTCATACAATGAAATTATTCAAATAATTGGATTGGCCTAATCACCAATTTACCTTAATGGGATTGGGATAACAACTCTATAATCCATAGGATTTGGATAGGACCTCATGTAGCCCTTCTGAATTGGGTAATTCCACCCATGTACAATTTAGATAGGGATAAATGATGTTGTATACCTTTTTCCATCATATTAATAATCCTTGGTGACCTTTAGTCGTAGGATAAATCCTCTTAAGTACCCTTTGGCTTGGGATAAATCCACACATACTCCCTTTAATCTTTGGATAAATCCTCCTATGTACCCTTTTTCTGGTGATAAATACACCCATGTATGATTTGTCTTGTGATAAATCCACCCTTGTGCCATTTGTATTGTGATAAATCCTCCATTATACCCATTATTCATGGGATAAATACACTCATATAACCTTCTGATTTTCAAAAATTAACCCATTACCCATTCGGGATGGGATAAATCCTCCAATATATAATTTTTATTTTTTTAATCGTACAATGAACATGTTTGCATGGGTTAAATGTTCCAATGAACCCTTTTAAGATCATTAGATTCAATCAATTCCAATACATTGGATGTATATAGAGGATCCCACCATGAATTAGATATATATATGATTCTTCTAAACAAATTTTCATTAAACACGTCATAAATAACAAAATGAGAAAATGGTTTTCTCAAAATTTCTAGATGTTTTCACAAAAATTAAACTCAATAATGTAAATTATTGATACCCAAAAATTCAATCCTCAAAAAATAATCCGATTATAACATTAGTATGGCCTTTCATCAAAAATAATTTCCAATAAATTAATTTCATTAGAGATGAATTGGAAAATGGTTGTGAAACCATAAAATAGTTTTTTAAAAATAATATTTTGTCATCAGTGTAACGAAAGAAGTTACAATCATGTTTGATATTTAAATTTTATAATAAAATAAAAAAAACATTGAAAACTTTTACTTTTATCAATATTATTCCTTAATTGGGATTTAAAATGAAATAAAGGATGTCAAAAAGGATTCATTATTGGAAAATAAAACCATTAATTTTGTAAGGATAAATACCTTATAAACACTTTAAATAACATTATTTAAACCAACTTTATAAAATATGTTTACCAACTTACTTTAATAAAGGTGTAAATATAATTATTAGATTATTTGAAAATAATATATACAATCTTTCCCAGAATTTGAGGATAAAAGTGGTGAGAAAGAAAAATATATACATTAAATAATAATCTAAAAAGGTAATTGATGTTTGTTCTAGATAATGTAATACTTTTAGGTGAGTGAAAAATAAATTTTCAGACATTAAATCAAATGGATATTTATGGTAAAAAATAAAATATAATATTTTATAAAATTAGAAACATGTTAATAAATATAAAATTAATAGTAAAAATTCAAATGAAACCTTATAACTCAAATGAACTAAATTGAGTTACTCATTTCCCTAACAGAATGCCTTTTTCATGATGTGAGAAACATTTGGAAAGGGGTTTATGTGGCGAATATTTAAATCCCTAGAATTCACGATTTAATGACACATGATACAATTAGATTTTAATATTAAAAAATGAATAATAAATATATAATTTTAGGTCAATTATAACTTAATGAATGAGAATTTAGTTATTAAAAAACCATATGACATAATAATTACTTATATCTAAAAATCATCAAATATAATGAATTAAAATGAAAATAAATTACTATGAATAAAATAATTTTTTTGAGGTAAAATATCAATTTTTAAGTATATATGACCCATAAATAATTATTTAAAGACCAGGAAATTCGAAGGAATTTTTTTCTATATTCTTTGGAATTTTACGAGTCCGTAGTTTTTGACGGCGCCTGATTCCAAGGCCTAGAGTGCCCAGAATAATCTGTCAAAGTTTTGTTGGGCATAAATTAACGTGCGTAAGCAGTTTTCATGAAAAAGTGGAATAACTCTTAAATGGTAACCCATATCAAAAATCTGAGGGAACCGTTGTGCTCAGGATGGCGTTTTTACCCTAGGTGCGACATATGTTTAGTCGGCGCAGGCCTCCTGTGAAAAATAAAAAAAATGGAATAACTGTAAATTAAATAATTATTTAAATTATTTTATTCTTCAAATTATTATAACTCACAAAGGGTAGCTCTGATTAAAAATCTTAGACCACCACTAAACTCGTGAGGGAATGCTTTGTTTAAGAAGATCATAATGTTGGCCTGTAAAGGCCAGTAGAAAAAGACAGTTTTCGGCCGCAAATAAAATAATTAAGTGACAACTATTTTATTGTAAAATTATTTACTTCAAAAAAGTGTGTCGGATTAAAAATCCAAGAGTACCATTGGGTTCTTCATGGCATGTTTCACCTCAGCAAAGCCTAACCTCGACTGGCGCAAGTCGAGGGTGACTGATAATAATTTTCCGATCTTTTTTTTCGGGTACCTTCAATAAATATATGTTTGGGATTTTATATCCTTTGAACTAGTGCTCGGAATTGAAATCGGAGGGCACCGTTGAACTCGCAGCATCATTAATTTCCTATTGAGACATTCACCACAGATGTGTTCTGGCGATTTTGGAAGTTTGTTTTTGGATTTTTATTAAAGAAAATAATAATAAACTAAAGTACACGACCTTATATTATTTTTTAAAGATTTCATGTGTTGTGTGTGTGGTTATTTGGTTAAAATCTCCACTTGGGAGTTGGTGTTCGGACCGCCACAACCTAACCTCCCATGGGATGATAATTGGGGTGGGGACAACCCGAGCAGCATAACCTCCCACGAGAGGTTATGACATGGGGTCCACACGTGGCTTAACCCCCAATTTAATGGTGAGGTTGAAGAAACCTCTCAACCAAACAATTAATTTTATGTGTCGACGTAAAATTAATTGTTGTCAATTTATTTTATGTGACGATGTAAAATTAATTGTTGTCAATTAATATTATGTGTCGATGAGAAATTAATTGGAGTCAATTAATTTTATATGTTGTCATGAAATTATTTCTCTCAATAAATTTTCTTTGTCAACATTAAAATTAATTGTTTTCAATGATTTTGATGTTTCAATATAAAATTTATGTGTGTCTTTTGTTTTGATGCAGGCTAGCTGGGGGGAACTTCATGGAATCCTCCCCTCATTACTATTCCAACACACCTCTTAAATTGTGCCAACACAATTTAATTCTCCCAACCCCCCTTTTTAATTAAGTAACCACATCATTAGAATTTTATAAGGCTCCTAATAATTGAACAGTCATAATTATACTATGGTTACATATCTATCCCCCTATCCTATATATAGGGAGCTTGGGAGAAGGTTTTGAAAAGACTTCACCAAGAAACGAAGTGCTGGTAAAGTATCACGATTCCCAACACATGGAGAAACTTATATTCTCCAATGAAGAACGTGAAGATTCTGATGACGATGCTACTTCCTCGGAACCCCCTTCTGACGCAGGACCACTCTAATGACCCTTATTCCATTTTATTCATCGTCAACGGACCGACGCACGAGGTCAGAAGTGGAAGCGTACGACGAATGTCGAAAACATCGTCTTCTCCCGCGATGAACGAACACCCGACAATTAAAGAGGTACGGGTGTGTTTTATGCTGTTTAACGCCCAATCATCTCTTGTTAAATCAACTTCTTGAGCCACAGGCTAACATTATAACCTGGATGGTTCAGGCCGCACTAACACGGCCCAACCCCTCGGAAACCATTATGGTTTTAGAACCATGGATCGATGGAAACGTAACAGCGGCATGAAAATGTGGCGACGACAATGAAGACGGCCAATAGAGGTGGTACATTCTTCGACCTCCATGAACCGCACAACCGATTTAGCGGCACCCGACCAACCTACCCGCGTGCTGCCGGCGCACGCCCCGGCTGAAACCGCGGCCAGCCCGGCCCGCCGACCACCTGATCGCGTGCCCCGCGTACTTCCGAAGCTCCCCGCACTTGTCCGGCGCCCTCCCGGTGCCTTCCCAGCGCCCAGGTCACCCTCCCTGATCCTACCCAGCGCCCCCAGTGTGTAGGTCGCCTGCCGGGCGCCCTCCCGGCACCTACTCGGCACCCTGGGCCATCTGCCTGGTGCCCGACCGGCTGCCCAGCGCGCCGTGCGCCCTTCTCGGTCTACCCGCAGCCTTCACGCGCCCCGTGTGGCCCGCCGTTGGCCTCTCGGGTTGAGTCGTACGAGCCGCGCCGTTTGAGGTGATGGCCAGACCTACCACTGGCCTTCAGGCCGAATCACACACGTGGCATCTTCGAGACGAATTGTCCACGCACTCCGTGGGGCCGGGCCCAGCGGACTGGGACAACTCAGCGGGTTGAACCACCCAACGGTTTGGGTCAAACCAAACAAGTTAAAACGGGAATTCCTAGACTGAGTTGGGCCGAGTCGGTCCGATCGAGTCGGACCGGACCTGTGCCCACTTTTGACCATTTTCTTGCGGTGGTCATATCTTGGGCACCGGACGTCCATTTGACGAACCGTCAGTGGCACTGGAAATATCTTTTACAATCAGTCCCTTCAAAAATACCCCATTGGATTTTGGGGTAAAATTGTGATATGGTCGGGTTGGTTCGTACACTAAACCAACAGGTCCCCAGGGGAAAAAAGTCTAATAACTCACAGACCGGGCGTCAGATTGACTCGTCCTCTATTGAGTTGAAACCCCTATGATGAGGCAGTACTTTGTGATACTTCTATGTGAGACTTCGTGAGTCTTGGAGTATCAAACAGTAGCTCATAGAGAAGATCCTCCCAGAGACGAGCAGACAGAGTGCGGAGACCTAGTATCTGTAGACATGACGACCGCATGACCAATTCGACTCGGAGTGATTCAACAAGCCTAGTGGACAGAGCACCCAGTTTGGCAGCAGACCCACGGCGGACTGAGTGCCTAGTTTGGCAGGAGACCCGTGGTACTCGACAGGAAGAGTACATCTGACGGCTATTAGGGGGAGCGCCCCGTTTGGCGGCAGACCCACAGCGGAGGAGCTTCTGGTTTGGTAGCAGACTCGTGGTACTCGACAGGAGGAGTACCTCAATAGTCTAAGGCTAGTGAGTAGCACCTGGGAGTCACGACAGGGCCCTTTTACTCGACAGAGGAGGTGTCTCCAGCTGTTTGGGTTTCGTTAATGAAAATCCGGGTTTGAGCTGAGTCAATGACCTTTGTGTTTTTCAAATGATTGAGATGTGTTATTTGATAACATAGGTATATGTATGGTCATATACCTAAGTAAAGGATATATATTGAGATCTTTCTTGGTGGTTTATCCATTTTGGATTTAGTGAGACCTTAAGGGTCTCGGGGTCCCTACTGAGTATCGGTATACTCACCCCTACACGGGCTACGCCCGCACCTCGTTGTGTTGGATGCAGACGACAGACAGTGCTGACCAAGGCAGAGTGAATGAGGACTGGACGGTACCTAGAGGTGGATACTCAGCGTGATAGTACATGTAGAGACCTGATAGACACAGAGTGCTGAGGAGTACATCTGTACCAACACTTTAGGTAGGATTCGTGGTGGATGATCCAGGAGCTACTAGTCACCTACCAACTATTTATCTTTCAGTTTTACTTTCATTCAGTTTTAGTTGTACATTTCTATTGGGCTTGTATTTCTGGCCCCTTTTTACTTTCATCACAATTTTCATACTGCTTTACTTAGTGTTTTCTTCCGCTTTTACTCTGGTTGTGTGTGTTAGGTTTTATAAAGGCAATCCATTCTTAGTGTTTAGGGAATTACGCCTTTGGTTCTAGACGCCCGCCCCTGGCCTATGAAAGGCAGGCATGGGGTAGTCACGATACGGGCCCTGGGGGACGGTTCATGACAAACTGGTATTCGAGGAGTCGATTCTACCATAGACCTTAGGACTCTGATATTTATTTCATTGAGTCAATAGAGTTAAGGGTACTAAGTGTGGTTTTCAGTTCAGGGAGTCCAGTGTGGGTGCGGGCGGTGGACGTATCCATACACAAGGACCCTGACATCTAATTTTCGACTTAGTACACGAAAACACTGATTGCGTGTGTGTTGTCAAAAGATTCTTTTAAATCAGCTCATTCCAGGTCAGCTCACCAGGTCAGCTCAGCAGGTATAGTCTTTGACCGTGTCGCATCTGTTTCTTTCAGGATGCCTCCTCGCGGACGACCAGCTAGAGCCCCGAGAGTTTTATGTACTAACAGACCACTAAGAAATGAGGCCTTAGTATAGGTTCATCTCCCAGTTGACACACCATCAGAGAGTGCATGCCGCATGAGCGCGTTTCACAAGTTCTAGTGATAGAGGCCTCCGAGGTTTCGAGGCGAGTCAGATTTTCATATGGCTGGGTAATGGTTGGAGTTTGTAGCACGATATTTCCACACAGCTAGGACACCCACTGACATGATGGTGTACCTAGATGTTAGTCTCTTCTTGGGAGCAACTGAGAGGTGGTGTAGCCAGATGCTTCAGTTTTTTGATGAGACGACCTTCACCTGGGGAGACTTCGAGAGTTTTTTTAGGGTGGAGTTTATACGAGAGACTCTACACTTTGAGTGTGCTAAGGAGCTGCTGCGCTTTCTACATGGTTTTATGACCATATCATATACTTCTACAGCTAGTAGTAGACAGATGACATAGAATTCCATGTGGATTAGGCCAATAGGTGTGCGACCTCGGCATACAGGATCGGTTGTGTGACGCCCACGAAACAGATCCCGCCATACGAGGAGCAAGAAGTGCGATGTATGCAGCAAGCAGGGTCACATGGCTCGAGACTGCCCGACCTATCTAAGAAGATGAGAATAAGGTAGTAGAGGAACCTACTAGATTAAGGCAGAGGAGCTGGCTGTACAGCTGGTGGTGTACGACGCTTAAAGTTATTTCCACCACCACCACAAGGACGTCCACCCCTACCGCAGGGAACATTTGGATATGAGAGAGACCAACTTCATCCAGCTCACGAATATGACTATGGAGCTCCGGAAGTAGGTGGGAAGAAGTGAGACTAGTTCCAGGCATGGAGGCATTTTATCTTATTGCTTTTAGTTTCCATGTTGTTGTTGTTTCTGGTTGTTATGTGTCTTTGTACTTTGAGCTGCAGTAATAAAAGACACTTATCATTGTGACGTTTACTTTCCTGACCTTTTTGTAAGGTTAATACTAAGAGTTTCTAGTTAAAACTATTGACTGGACTCTCACATTCGATATTCTTACTAGAGGGGACCCAGTGACCACACACTTATGCCGATAGTGTGACTCAACCCTTGGAGGCGAGAGTAACGGTTAGATCTCTTGGTAGTAGCGTCGATGCCTTACGACGTCATCCATGACATGGACTGTACTGTTAATGTAAGGATTGCCTATATTATGGAAATAACGTGGTTAATACAGGTGATGAGACCAGATTTACCTTTTCGGGAAAGGTGAAATCTTAGCAGCTCTTGTAGAACGTAGGCGAAGAAGGGTGAAGTCGAGTTCTTACAATTGTATAGTCTCACCCATAGTTTAGAGGGAGAACGGTGTATAGTTTACTACAATCTCAATAGTCTCAGGTGTGTCTTCTGTTAGAAGGATCTGATCCTGAGACAATGGCGATAGATTGAGTTCCACTGGGTCTCTGACATTGATATAGTCTATACTCCTCGGAAGGGGAACTTAGTAACAGATGTTCTCAGAAGGAGATCAGGTATTGAGCTGCTAGGAGAGGTGACGGATCTACTAGCTTCCTTTCATATATCCGTTGGGGATAGAGATGGTGAATATTATCTATAGTCTCTTGCAGTCACTCGTTCATTTTCAGCAGAGTAGTCATGGTGTCTTATTGCATGGCCCTTCCACCTTAGTTGCACCAAGTGCAGGACAACTTCCACATATATCATAAGAGGAGATGTGTGCATGACCTGTCCCACATCATCGACCATTGGGAGCTCGACATCGAAGATAGGGAGACCTTCATGGAGGTTCCAATGGATATTGAGGATTGACCGGAGTGGGTACTTCATGGATGATCGATTCCCTTGGTGCGCATTCGCTGGCCGCACAAAAACCTTCGGTAGAGCACATGGGAGTGGGAGGCTCATATGCATGCTCAGTAGCTCCTTTTTGTTTCCTTAGTGTGTGTTGTAGCTTTACGGGGACGTAAAGCCCTAAGTTGGGGGTAATGTAAAGGCCATGAAATATCAAGGATTTTTTTTCATAAATTTTTTGGAATTTTACGAGTCTGTAGTTTCAGACGGCGCCTGATTCCATGGCCCAGAGTGCCCATAATGATCCGTCGAAGTTTTGTTAAGCATAAATTAATGCGCGTATGTAGTTTTCCTGAAAATGTCGAATAACTCTTAAACGGTTACATAGATCAGAAATATGATGGCACTGTTTTTCACTTAGTATGGTGGGTTTACCATAGGTGTGACTTGAGTTTAGTCGGCGTTGGCCTCCCAGGAAAAATCCAAAAAATGGCATAACCGTAAATAAAATAATAAAATAAATTGTTTTAATTTTCTAATTCTTATAACACACAAAGGGTAGATCAGATTAAGAATATGAGACCACCACTGAACTCATGAGGGTATGCTTGGTTTAAGAAGATATTAACTTTGGCCAGCACAGGCCAGCAGAAAAAGGTAGTTTTTGGCCGCAAATAAAATAAATATGGGACAATTATTTTATTTTAAAATTCATAAAATCTAAACGGTGAGTCAGATAAAAATTACGAGAGTAACATTGGGTTCTATTGGGCGTGATTTAGCTAGGCATATCCTATCCTCGACTGGCACGAGTCGAGGGTGACTGATAATAATTTTCTGAACTTTTTTTCGGGTACATTCAATAAACATATGTTTGGGATTTTATATCATTTGAACCACTGCTTGGAATTGAAATCCGAGGGCACCGTTGAACTTACAACATCGTTAATTACTTAGTGAGACAATCACCGCAGATGCGTTCTAACGGGTATGGATGTTAGTTTTTGGCTTTTATTAAAGAAAATAATATTAAAATAATGTACAACACTTTATTTTATTTTTTAAACCTGTCATGTGTTTTTGTGCCGTTAGATGGTTAAAAGCTCCACTTGGGAGTTGGTGGTGGGACAACCACACCCTAACATCCAATGGGAGGATAATTGGGGTGGGGACCACCCAAGCAGCATAACCTCCCACGATAGGTCATGATGTAGGGTCCACACGTGGCTTAAACCCTATTTAATGGGGAGGGAGAAGAAACCTCTCAACCCACCAATTAATTTTATGAGTCGACATAAAATTAATTACTATAAATTAATTTAATTTGAAGACGTAAAATTAATTGCTGCTAATTAATTTTAGGTGTCGATGAAAAATTAATTTCTGTCAATTAATTTTATGTGTCGTCATGAAATTATTGCTCTCAATTAATTTTCTGTGTCAACATAAAAATTAATTGTTGTCAATTAATTTCATGTGTCAACATGAAATTAATTCGTGTCTTTTGTTTTGACGTGGGCTAGGTGGGGGAAACTTCTTGTTATCCTCCCCTTTTTACTATCCCAACGTACCTCTTAAATTGTGCCAATACAATTCAATTCGCTCGACTCCCCTTTTGAATTAAGTAACTGCATCGTTGGAATTTAGGAAGGCTCCTAATTATTGAAATTTCATAATTCCATGATTGTTACATACCTCTCCCCCTATCCTATATATAGGGAGCTTGGGAATCGGTTTTGGGACGAATTCACCAATCAACGAAGCGCTGGTAAAGTATCGCGATGCCCAACACATGCAAAAACTTATCTTCTCCAATAAAGAAGGCGAAGATAGCAACAATGAAACTACTTCCTCGGCTTCTTCCTCGGAACCCCCTTCTGACGCGGGACCTCTCAGACGACCCTTATTCCTTTCTATTCGTTGTCAAAGGACCGACAAATGAGGTTTGAAGTGCAAGCGTATGACAAACGACGACAACATAGTCTTCTCCCGTGAAGAATGAACGCCCGAAAATTAAAGTGGTTGGGGTGCGTTTTAAGTTGTTTAATGCATAATCATCTCAGGTTGCATCAACTTCTTGAGCCTCTTTCTATCATTCTAACATGGAGGGTTCAGGCCGCACAAACACCGCCCGACCCCTCCGTAATCTTTATGGTTTCAGAACCAGGGATCGAAAGTTACCTAACAGTGGCATGAAAATGTGTCAACAGCGACGATGGCGGTGTATAAAGGTGGCGCTTCCCTCGACCTCTGAGAACCTCGCCGCCGATTGAGCGGCACCCGACCGGCATACCCGCACGCTGCCTGGTGCACGCCCCGGCTGAAACCGCAACCAGACCTACCCACCGACACCCTGCTCGCGAGCCCCACACACTACCGGTGTGCCCCATGCCCGTCTGGCGCTATCATGGTGCTTGCCCAGCAACCAAGCCACCCTTCTGGTGATTGCCTGGCGCCCCCTTAGTGCCAACGACGCCATCCTGGCACCCCCCCCCCCCCCCCGGTGCCTACCCAGCGCCCCGGGCCATCTGGCTGGCTCCCGACCGGCTTCCCGGTGCGCCCCACGCCCTTCCCGGTCCACCAGCGGCCTCCTCACGCCCCGTGCGGCCCGCTGTTCGTTTGTACACGAAACCTACCGGTGCCCCAGGACAAAAAACCTAATAACTCACAGACTGTGCATCTGATTGATGCATAATCTATTGAGTTGAGAGCCCTAAGAGGTGCTGGTACTTTGTGATACTTCTACGTGAGGCTTCGTGACACATGGAGTATCAACCAGTAGCTCATGGATTAGATCCTCTCGGAGACGAGGAGACATAGATCGGAGACCTAGTAGCTGTAGACCTGATAACTTCACGACTGATTCGACTTGAAGTGATTCGAATAGCCTAGCGGACTGAGTGCCCAGTATGGAGGCAGACCCATGGTGGACGGAGTGCCTGGTTTGGCAGCAAACCTGCAGTACTCGATAGGAGGAGTACATATGACGACTATTTGGCAGAGTGCCCTGTTTGGCGGTAGACCCACAACGGAGGAGCACCCGATTTGGCAGTAGACCTGCGGTACTCGATAGAAGGATTACCTCAGCAGTCTACGGTTCGTGAGTAGCGCCTCAGAGGAGCGACAGGTCCACTGTACTCGAAAGAGGAGGAGTTCTTCAGCATTTGTGGTTTCGTTAATGAAAATACTAGTTTGAGTTGAGTCAATGGCCTTTGTGTTTTCCTCATGATTGAGATGGGTTACTTGATAACTTAAGTACATGTATGTGCATATACCCAAGTAAAGGTTATCTGTTGAGATCTATCATTGTGGTTTATCCTCTTTGGATTTAGTGAGTCCTTGAGGGTGTTTGGGTACCTACTATGTATCGATATACTCACCCGTTCACGGGCTATGCCCGTAACTCGTTGTGTAGGATTCCGTCAATGGACAGCGCTGACCGAGGCAGAGTGTATGAGGAATGGACGGTACCCGGAGGTGGACACTCGGCGTGACGAAACATAGAGCAGACCGATAGATGCAAAGTGCTGAGGAGGACATCTGTAGCTACCCTTCAGGTAGGATCCGTGGTGGATGATCGAGGAGCTACTAGTCACCTTTCATCTATTTGTCATTCAGTTGTACATTCTTTTAGTTGTTGTTGTACCTTTATGTTGGGCTTGTATTTTTGGACCCTTTGAACTTTTAGCACACTTTTTTTACTTTTTTACTTAGTGTTTTCTTCTGCTTGTACTCTGGGAGTGTGTGTTACGTTTTATAAAGGCAATGTCTTCCCAGTTTTTAGGGAATTACGCCTTTGGTGCTAGACGCCAGCCCCTGGCCTATGGAAGGTGGGCTTGGGGTAGTCATGATATGGGCCCTGGGGGATAGTTCATGACAAATTAGGTGAATAATACAAAAAAATGACTCTATGAGAGGAATTCTGTGATGAAAATAAATTTTCTTGTCATTGATTCATTATTCATTTTCACCAATCACAATAAATAATTAAATTAAATTTTTTAATTAAACACCCCTGAACCATTTTCATAACTGCAACCATTTATAAGATTTATCGATAAGTTCTATATATATATATATATATATAAGTTGTATTTTTCCTATTTTACCACATCATATGTTTTATTTAATTTGTACATTATACTTGTTTTGGATGGGTTTTGTTAGTATTAATTGATCTTTCAATGTTCACATTTATAAAATAATTAAGTTTATCTTAATTGTATATTTATTATGATATATGAGGTTCAAAAAATGTTTCAATATTGTTTCATTATTTATCATATAATATGGAATCAATAGTAAAATTAATTCAATGATTCATATCCAACCATTGGTGTTTTCATAACTATTTAATATATGTCCATAAAACCAAAACATAAAATTAATAATACCATAAAAATATATATTTCCACATTATGATTAAAATTTGAACCATTAATGTTGAAGGTTGATGAATATTGATTTTTTTTTCATGGTAGTGGTAACCAACATGTACCCATGAATGAAGATTTCCTTTCTCTAAATTGAAGGGAGAAATTGACATATATTTATAAAATATATAAAATAATAACATTCTAACAAGATGATAATGTTTGAAATATGATTTATATGTAAAAAGTATATATTTTACACTCATAATGTTATTCCTAAAATACCTATTTTAATACATAATATCTTTAAATCTTATAGTATACTTTTACATGATGATAATTTAATAGATTTTTTTATGAAAAAAATATCATTTTCTTAAAAAAACAAAACATTTCATGAAAGATAAAAAAATAGAAAAGAAAATTTTGAATCTTGGAAATTAATAAATATTATTTTTCATATTTAAATATATAGTTTTATGAAACTATTTTTAAATAAAATGTAAAACCCCAATATTTTATGTTATGTTTTCTTTTTGAAGTTAATTTTCTCGATAATTTACATTGCATGAAGCAATGAATTTTAAATAAACCACAATATACTTATAATATTATTATTTAAAATAAAATTTTAAACATGATGTTAAATTAGATCTTGTTAATAGGAATAATTATATTATAAATATATATAATTGAATTCATTGGCATCCAAATAATTAAAAATAAATAAATAATAATAATTAATAGAATGGATATGATTTTATAAAAAACTATTATTATATGCAATGGAATTTTTACCATAATTAATTAAATTAAACACTATAAGTGAAAGTTACTAGTTAAATTTATATTTAATATATTAAATATAGTTCTGAAAATTCATCCTATATCATTTCTATACATGAAATAAAGATAAATTATATTATTACACATAAAAAGTTATATTCATATATAAGTGTTTTGATCACCATTTTATTGCACAATTTTTTTAAATATATAATTTTATAAATTAAAAAATTATATTTGAAAAAATAAACTTCTTATTTTAAAGTGGAATATAAATATTTACATTTTTCGGTGTTTTAATAATTTTCTAATTTCTATCATGTTTTTATAATTAGTAAAAAGGTGCTTAATTTTATTTAGAAACACCCTTAAATTCAAAATAATATATATTGGTAAATAATATTATTGGTATGTATTAAAATATAATTAGATCATTTTTTATCAATAAATCTGACATAGGTCCTTAAAATCGATATCACATTGAAATTTAATATAAAATTATTTCAATTTTTTGAATGTTTACCCTTTAAAAACATGTTTTCTTGTTCTATCGATGGGATTAATTTTTAATTTATTCTATTATATTTGATGTTTGAAATTTTGATTTATGAATTCCTTATTTTTATTTAGTTGGAAAAATGTAAATTGTTTCATTTTCTTTTCTCACATTTGGATTAGTAAATTAAGAAATTATA
The DNA here is from genome assembly GCA_963277665.1 of Viscum album. Lineage (NCBI taxonomy): Eukaryota > Viridiplantae > Streptophyta > Magnoliopsida > Santalales > Viscaceae > Viscum > Viscum album. The sequence continues at coordinate 934,304,713 of OY728121.1, forward strand.
TCATTAAAATTATTAAATCTAAATCATGTAATTTAGGGAAAATATTATATTATAAATATTATAAAATTACCCTAAAACTTTTCAAAATTTAATTTGGTTATTGTATTTCAACCAATAGATTCATGAGGATAATATTATACCCTTTTAGGCCAGTTTATGGGAGTATGGAATTTCTAATATTTTATTTATAGGAAAGTTAAGGATGTCACCTCATATCATTAATAACTATATCTTGTTTAATATAGGGCTATTCAGAAGATAAATTCTACTATAAATATTAATATTCATTATAATGGACTTCAAGTCATCATGATAATTTATTTTTTTATTTCTATGAAATAAATAATTTCCATAAATGCTTACATAGTGATGATGTGATAATTTTTTAATTAGGAGAAATATAAAATAAATGATATTAAATAATTAAAATAATTATTATTTGAGATAATTGGTACCATAAAATGATTTTTATTGATGATTAATGAATATTAGAGTTGTATTAATGGTTTTTTAATTTACCATTTTTATCGATATTTTTTATAAAATGATGAAATGAATAGTATCTAAATTGACATTAATATTAAATTTAAAAAATATTTTATTAAATGATACAAATTTCATAAAAATATAAACATTAGAAAAATGACTGATTCGATGATTATAATGTTATCCACGCACATTTAATGCATTATTGGAAATCTAATATAAATATATTAACATTCAAAGTGTACAAACACATGTTGATATGGTAAGAGTTAATGAGTTTGTATTAAGTTTAAAAACAGAAGGTAAGGGTAAGACTGAAAAAAAATCTCTAAAAAATATTATTTTATATGATTTTGAAGCATATTCATCATATCATAAATATTACTCACAATGTATCCATATGTAATTTTAAATTATTAATATTTAATTTAATTTATTTTGGAGTTTCCAAAAGTGAACCACCCCTCAATTAATACAGTGAACCTCCTCCCTCACATCCCCACACCTATTTAAGCCTTATAGATTCACCAGACTCTTAAAATTTCTCCTCATAACATCATTATACATGTTATGGATCCTTGGTTCATAAAAAAAGACCAACTCTAGTTCCATTGACAAGTGATATAATGAAATTTGTTTGAATAAGATGTAATTGTTTAGCAACAAATTCAGGTTCTTTTTTTCTTCTACATTTTCTTCTAATTTTTCCATGATAATGTATTAAATATATAATCATATATATTATTTTATGTTTTTTATTATTATAGGACCAAAATATTCCATGATTTATCCTCCCAATGAAAAATTAAATCACGGCACAGGTATATGTACAACATACTGTCTCCACACAATGGTGTCATTTGTTTATAATTACCACTTTATTTGGATGGGTATAATGATGGATATGATGGATATAAAAGATATATGTCACATGATATTGATTATATATTATTAAAATACTATCCAATTCCTTACCTTTTCATCATTAATGGAAATATATTGTCATTCGTCTGTATGTATGGCCTACCATCTCCATGATTCGATGTGATAAATTTTACATATTATATAGTAATTAATGATTTTGGAATTTTATATAATAATATAATATGATATCAATGAACTAAATATATTAAATATTATGAACATAATATATTCCATACATAAGAAACATGGCATAGAATAAAAAAATAGCCAGAAAAATGAAGTAGTTAATACTGGAAATAAATGTATTAACAAAATGTTATTAAAAAATAATATAAGAGGATAATATATGATATCATAAAAATGAATATGTTTCTCCAATAAATTAATAGCATCATTTAAACCATTATACTAGAGAATAATTTACTTTAAAATAATTTAATGATCAAGGTATGGGTTATTTTCACAATCTCATTTTTATTCAGAATTGTTATTACATATATATCTATTGAAGAATATCTATCATCCAAGTTCATGTTTTTAAAATATATTCCTAAATATTTTTTCTCTTGACCTTTAAATGTTTCAATATTGTTTACCATGATTTAATATTTATAAGATTATTTTAAATGAATGTTTTTCTTCATTTTCCAAATGAAATACTTTATAACATTTACAAAAAAATGAAATATTATATTTATAACTTATATCTCATTTGAGGATTTGTCTTCTATAGTGAAACATTAATGACTTAAATATTATATTTAATTTTTAAATGTTCCTTTTCAATCAAAATGGTAAATGTTATAAATATTCAGATTTAAATAAAATGTGTTCAAATTAAAGAGTGTATATCGCTGAAGACATTTTTAATGATTTTATTGGAGTAATTTCATATTTGTTTGCATCCATTTTTTAATTTTAAGATTCATTGAGGTTGATATATTATTAAATCTTATACTATGTATTATTAAATGTGTTGTGATTATTTTGATTTTGGATGATCTATTTCCATTACATTTACGGTTTGTGTTTTATGTATTGACATTCATTATGGTAGTTTAAAAAAAACTAATGTTGTTTATGTTCTACCATTTTCATATGAGGAATGATTTGAACATAGTATATGAATAGTGGTGCCTGATATATCCCCTTGATGCATTAGTAGGCCTTATGAAAAAATCTAGGTATTGTATTGTCTTGGGCCATATCTATTTTTGTATGGTGTCATGGATGATGTCTTGATAGTTTTTTTATATTGTCTAAGGTTTTTCATTCAATAATTATGATATTATTTATTGATGTATCATGTTATTATTAGTATCGTAGAATATAGATTTGATTATTTTTATAAAATTACATTATTTCAATTTATTCTTATCACATTATAAATGATATTATGTTTAAATAGATTTTATTTTAGTTATATGACATCCTATAATATTTAATCATTTTTATTCATAATAGCTTATGTTGATATATTAAACTTACTGAGAATTTGATATCACCCCTTTCTTATGGTTTATTTTTCCTAAAATTTCATGTCATAAATTATGACAACTATTCATGGTAAATCATTATGAATTTTTTTTCTCTCAAAGGATTGATTATGTTGTATTTTGTAGTTTCAATTGTAATATATGTTTCAAGTATGAAATATGGTTTCTAAAACTGATAAAATTATATTCTCTTTGGGATTATAGTATTGTATATATGCCAATGAAATCAAGTAAAGCACTAGCGACATTCTACTCTGGTCATAGTCATTAATATTGGTATTAGAGTATGTTTATTAGAATAATTGGGAACTAGATTTATTATAAAATGAAAACATATACTAGAATTTGGAAATATATCTAAATAAACTATTTTTGTGATTTAGATATTATTTACAAATAAATATTTTATTTAGATAACATGATTCATATGAATGGACTTTATAAATTATGTTTTATAATATATTGATATAATTGTGTGTATTCCATTATATATAAATGTAACCTAATAGAAGAAACGGAATCCATATCAATGAGAATAATCCTTATAGGGATTTATCTTCTCTGCATGATAATGATGTTCGAGATGGAGATGCAATGGGTGTAAAACAACTTATAACCTTATTCGGAAAATAGTCTCAGGTTTTGTACAATAAACATAAACATATGTAGCATCCATATCCACAACATGGGGGAAAAATTTTAGTCCCCTTCATGTGACAAAAACCAAAAACATTATATGGGATTAAAACCATTTTATTTCTACACAATAGATCACTGTTTTAAAAATGATTTTTCATTCATTGGGAAGAAATAGATAAGATATTTTCTTCAAGAAATATTATCATCACTTGGGATATGAATATCAATGGTGGTCTCAAATTCAAAATATAATTGATAAGTAATAAATTGAAAACATAGAATGGATATATTTATTGTAACTTGTCTAAGAATGATAACTTCTGTACAAACAAACAATAGATATAGAGGACTATTCATTAATTTGAGACAAAATGAGAATGAAATTTTTTTAATTATCAATATCTCATTATAAGAATACAAAGTCCTACAATAGACTAAATATGTAACCAAAATATTGTGATTGATCATTTCATTTATGGGTTGAAGAGATTATATTAAAAGGCATCGGTCTCGGAAACATTCTCATCATGGAAAGACAAATTCTCTTGTTCTATCAAGAGAGAAAAATAATTGTCCAAGACATATAAAATTATAAAAAATAAATAGAAAAAGTGAACATTGGAGGAAGAAATGGGTAAAGGGATAATGGGAATGAAGAATTTTTCTACACATGGTAATTGTGGGAAGAAACACTCTATTAGTTTCCTAAAGGGAATATGAGTCTGTTACATGTGAGGAAATAATGGTCAACATGCTCCTTATTGTAAGGGAACAAAAGAATCATCAAATTTTCAATGTTTCATCATTACTGTGATGGGACACTACTAATAAGAATGCCTAAATCGTCCTAGAAATATAGGATAGAAAATGAAAACGTATCATGGTCAATAATATGATATGACTAGAGTATAAGTAGAAAAGTTAATTTATTTGTTTTTGGATTCAAGAATTACATTTTTAGGTTCCAAAGAATCATGATATATATATGTATTTACTCTATTACTTATTCATTAGGTATTTGGAAACAAGATTGTTTTCATTATGGGTTTATGGTGATCATGGTATTCATATATTTTCTTATGTTAAAAAAAATCAATATTATGTTCGTTTGGTAAAATTTGATTATAGTTTGATTTTGAAAATTTACCGGCCTTCATTATAAATTTTGGGATGGTGAATATGGAATGATTTTATCAGGGTGAGAATTATGGTTTGACAGGACTATGTTGAACTTTTAATATTATTATTTGAGGTTAAAGTTGGATTTATAATATTGGGTCACATATTCTAACCATTTGGGTTTCAATAATATTTTTAAATCTGAATTAATGACTATTGGATAATATGGTTCACAAAATATATTTATACAGGGATAATTAACTATGTACAATTTTTTATTGGTATAAGGGTTGAAATAAAAATAGATTGCAGTGGAACCCAATGATTATATTATTATTATGAAATGATATGAAATCATGTGCCTATATGAATAGTTAAATAAACCACCAACTCTATGAAATAGTATTTTAAAAAAAAATTATCATTTACTTTTCTTATAATGAAATTAGGGATCATACATATAATCCAAAATTTAGGGTTATGTGATTGTTAAAATTCTCAGGACCATGTTCTCTAACACTCTTCATAAGAATACAATAGTAATTTTTCTCTTACATGTCCATTTTTCCTACATGGAACCAGTGAATGTGTCATATAATGTGACCTTGTAACATTCCGATATATTATGAAAATTATTCTTCTTAATTTCATTTATATCTTTGGTTATAAACTACACCAAAATTAGCTTTTTCTATACGCAACACTGTATACAATTCCCGTATACGGAACTCCATTCTTGTCTTGTGTTACACAAAATTTTATGTTAGTTTTTTGGAAATTATTCTATGCAAAATTAAGTATATATTTTGTTTAATGTATAAATGAAATAAGTTTTGATTATGTTATATGCAACATCAAATGGAGCTTTCTCGACGCACAACCCTGACTTAAATTTCATTACACGCAATCGCGACCTTCCATGATACCGTGTGTTGTATGCAATACCAAGTTTCACTAAACAATATATTATTATAATATTATTATGAACTAGACGTTATCAATAGTAATACCCACTTATTGAAATTTTATAAATTTTAACTTTCAAAATGGAGTTAATTTTTTGGATTCGGAATATCGAATTTATTCTATGGTGAAATTTTGGTATTTCTCAGAAAACATTCGATTTTTTATGAATAGTGAAAACAATGGGTTACAATTCAAAAACATACTTTTTATATAAATAATAATTTATTTAATTTAAATTTATTTTAGGTCAAAATTGATACATAATACCAATATATGTTCTAAGTAATTCATTGGGGTCATTTTATAATAATTTTAGATATATAAAAATTTTATTGAACTTTTCACCGTCTTTTACCCACCGCCTAGGAGAATTTGAAAATTTATATAAAACATAATTTTACCAATTTTGTGAGTGGATTTTCCAAAATCCTAGAGACACAGTTAATATCAAGGAGAAAAATGTGGTTCAATAAGATAAAAATAAATTTTGGGGAATAGTAACTTTTTACTTTTTTTTAACACGAATAAAAGTAAATAAGGTAATTAGGGTAAAAATGATATTATTATTACCCTAACACATGTTCTAATTCTATTGGATAAGTTTAAATATACCATAAACAACCATTGGAATAAAATATTACCCTTTAGGTCCACTTGGATTATATTAGGACACTTAATATTATTTTATTTAAAGAAGAGTTAAAATAGTTAAAATCAAATAATATTAATTACAACATTTTTAATATTGGGTTATATATAAGATAAATTAGACTATAAATATTCATTACAAATATAGAATGATTTAAAATGTAATGGTATTTTATTTATAATTTTTAGACATTATATTAATTAAGTTATTTGTGACACAATGGTGATGCAGTAATTACCTAAATGTTGAAATATTAAAATAAATGATATTATAAATACCCAAATAAAAGTAATTTGAGATTTTTTATGAATTAATCTCATTTTTTATGTTACCATGAAATGTTAGTATTGATTTAATTAACTTTTTTTCTAACTAATCATGTTTTTATGATTTTCACAAAAATCAATTACCAAATTGTGTCAAAATAGACATAAAATAATTTTAAAAACAAATATTATATTATTAATTGTAATAATATTCCTAAAAATCTATGGATCAGAAAAATGACTTAGATAAGGTTATATATATTAATAATGAACCACTTGGGGTTCTTTTGACTTGTTATTTTATTTTTATTAACCATATAGGGTAAGAAAACAAGAAGACAAGGTAAAATTATAATTAGTTATCTTGGAGTTAAATCTAAATGATATGGTTAAAATAGTAACCTAAACTTGTCTAAAACCTATTGGATGAGATTATTTATACCCATCCCCACATTGGATTCTAAATAAATCAATTGGGATCTATTATAAACTGAATCTGACTTTTTTATAAAATAATATTTAATGTTTTTCCAATGGTGCCCCTCTCCTCCCATATAAAAGTGCACCTCCTCTCTCTAATCCTCACACCACATTGAGCCTCCAAGCTCGGTAAAACCCAACCAATTTATCTTCTCCATTTACCTATCAACATCCTAGATGTCCTGGTATTCTTCAAAGACCATCTTTAGTGCCCTAAGAGGACGTTAAGAATATGCACTTCAAAGAAGAGTAAATGTCCGTTACTGATTCATTCCAATTTATTTATTCTTATACTTCGTCTTATTTAGTTGTTTCATTATGAAGTAAAAACATAAGTATAACTTATATACTGATATGTTATTATAAATATGAAAAAGCCCTATTTCACCTTCTATCCATCCTATGGAAAAAAATCACCGCATGTGCGTACGTACGGAATACCGTCTCCACGCCGTGTTGTAATATGTTTGCCACCACCAACATACTTGGATGGTCATAATGGGTTAAATAATAACTATATATGATTATTGTAAAGTGATATTGATTCTAAAATATTATACATACACTTAAATACAACTCCATGATCACGGGAATGATATCATCGCTCGTGCGTACGTACGGACTACCATCTCCACGACACGATGAGATTTATTCTCCATGTTAACCATTCATGAATGATTATAAAGTATAATGAATAGTAATGAAATATATGACATAATAATGATACTGGATTTATGTATATATATATATATATGTATTTCAACTACATAATTCCATTTAATTCAATAAGGAAATGAAAACAATGTTCCTGGGTACGTACGACCTACCGTCTCCATGAACGGTGTATTTCATTCCATTTATCGATCTATCATATATATATATGTATATGCTGAATATAATTATATATAAATCATGTTTTAAATTCTGGAATTATGTAAATCAGGTTATAAGTAATAATATGAAGAACAAAAAGTCGAAACACGTATGATAAATGAAACGATTTTACCCAAAACGCTTCTTTAACATTGAATTTACAAAAGAACGGGTAATATAAAGTCATAAGTGAACCATATATGATATCATCACAATGAATATGATTCTGTAATAAGTAAATGACATTATTTACATCATTATACAGGATGTTCGGATACATACGAAGCATATCACACATAAGATAAGGGATAACTATTCCAATCTCATTCTTATTCGAGATTGTCATTCGTAAGTACTTACTGGGGTTATTGTTTTCATCCATGTCCATGTTTTATAAAAATGTTTTCATGTATGTTTATTTTCCTTTTTACCCATTTTTTTAATTTTACCACATTTTATGAAAGGAATCTTAAATGTTTTACCTCATGAGTAACTTTTTGACTTATCCAACAAAAGTACGAGAAGAATGTTATTTTTAACTTATACGGCAAGAACGGATTTTTACGGTTTTATAATTCCTAATTTTCATGAAGCATAGAGTACAATATTTCATGACTATTTTCAAAAAAATCATTCTCTTTTAAAATTTCCAGTCATTTTTTAAAAAAAGATTTTGAAGAAGAAAGGATATTTTCCTCAAAAATTCATTTCAAGTGTTTTATCAAAACCATTTTCAATATAATATGACATTATTTCATATGTGTATGTTTCTAGTATAATTTCTCTATGATTTACATGGATTCACTTTTCTTGTGTGGAAATGATATCCATTTTTTTGAATTTATTAGGTTATGATGGGGTGATGTTTATGAAACCCATTTTATACTTTGGGTAATGATGAATGATTTATGTTCATGTTGTGGAACAAGTAATAATTATTTCATTATGATATGGGTGGGAACTATATCTCCCTCCAATTCATTGGGTAAATATTTATATATGATGAGATAAACATGGCTGGAATGGTATGTTAATCTGTTTCAGTGACACAGGACTGGAACAAGGAGTGAACTCGATTCAGAAAGGGACTTTGTCCACTAAGATGGTCTTGGCAGTAATGCCTTGGCTACTATAAAAATACTATCATTTGCTTAAAGGTTTCCAAAATAACTTGTTTTATTTCCCGGATATTTTACAATGATTGATGTTCCTTTAGGATATATTCCTTACATACTTCTAAGATTTATGTCTTTTATCAAGATTTTGATGTTTAGATTTTATGTTCAAGTTTTTTGCATTCAAATGTTTATGGATTTTTTTATGTTTTCTATGTTAACCCTTACTGAGCATTTGAACTCACCATTTTTCTGTTTTATTTTCCCAAGGATATAAAGAATGTTTTTAGGTAAGAAAACCAAAATGGGAAGATCTTTATAGAAGATGTTGAAGATCTTTCACCATGATTAGAAGATTACGTTCCGAGTTTCCAAAGACACTAAACTAATACGATTGTTGGGCATCTAATTTTTTAATTTATTAAGTATTCCATAGAAGTAATGTAATGTCAATGTACATCATGCTTTGGGTCTCTACAGTTGGTATCAGAGAAAAGATTTAGTTAACCTTTTGAAAATAGGATGCGAAAACTTTAGTCAAATATCTAGAGATATTTCTGTGGTATGTCTAGGGATGTCCCTAAAGATAAGTATACTTACAGGTTATAGTCCTATAATTACGGTAACGATCATATAGTTTAACCTAAGATGTTAGAAATTGACAGTACTCTCCCTTTATTATGTTGTTTTCCCTAGCATGTTTTTTTATTCCCACACTATTCTTTTTTGGTTTTAGAAAATGGCTGGAAACAGGAAGATTCACGATAATGGAGGATATGATTGACAATGGAATGATATTATTCATGAGCAACCAAATGAAACGAGATCTGGAAGTCCATACATCATTATTATTCCTAATATGAAATCTCATAATATGATCAATAATCTCAACATTGGTAAGTTTCTTGACTCAGCTAGTAAGAGAAAGATGGAGTTTCATGATGACCATATTGGAAAGAAGGTTCAATTTCCATCATGTCAATCATGTGGTAAGAGGCATCAAGGAGTATGTTTCATAGAAACTGGAAGATTATTTTGGTGAGGAAAAGAAGGAAACAAATCCACTAAGTGAAAAGGAAAAGGTTCAGTTAACACCATGGAATAGATAATGGTATTGCTACGACATCAACAATGATTAGATGTTTTAAATGAGGTATGTATCGGAATTATGAAAAAAATTACCCTAAGGGAATATATCAAAAATAGAATCAACATGGTCATATGGGTAGTATTTATGTGGATGATGATGAGGAGACTACAAATGATAAATGAGATGAAGTAAGTTTTTAAGCTTGTTCATTGGTTTAAGAAAGTAGTTGAATGATTTATGTTTATCAAGAGTTATGTTGAATAGGTAATGGTAATATGGAATAAATACACATGTAAGGATTTTTACACTATTGTTTTTCCTAAAGTATTTGAAAGTATATGTTGAATGGTACCGGTAACCATGAAAGGTCAATTGATATATTTTTGGAAAGTAGATGATATGCGCATAATGAAGGGATAAGGAGATAATGAGATGTTTTATAGTCTTGATGAGATCATGGCAGATAAAAGGACAATGTGATATCATGGTTTGAGTATATAAAAATTTTGGGATTTTGGTATGTGGAAAGAGTTGACTTTTGACAACATTCAGGTTTTCACTAAGGTTCTATGGTAATTCATTTTTTAAGTGAATATATGATTGAGGTATTCACTTTTTTGGAATGCGATCAACAAGATATATCTTATGACATATAAATGGTGGTATTCAGATGCTTGTTATGTGACCTTTACAGTAATCAATTTCTTTATACTATGACATTGGACATATGGATAAGTCTAAAGATTGGAATGGATTATGTTAGACATCATATTTTATTGTATAAGTCTAGAAATGTTTTTCATATTATTTCTGTAATGTTATAGTAGTGTAGTTTTAGAAAAAGGATAACCCGTAGGATGAGCGACAACCCGTCGCGTCGGACATGGTTGTGGGAATTGAACCCAAAACCGAAGTGCGACAGGACTTTATCGCCAACCACTGGCCTACAAGAAGTCCTCAGTTAGTAGAATACTAGTTTTATTTTATTATAAAGGATGATAGATGAAGTATAAGTACATTTTCGAACCATATCCGATTAATCTCCCCATAGATGGACATATGTATATAACATTTTCTAACCATATGTTTGAGATAGATGGAGTGACCTATCATTCTTTCGTATGACCTGTTAACAATTCACGAAAGACAAATTGAACATAATTTCTTTTAGAGATGAAGTGGAAATTGTTCGAGGCACGATCAATGTTGATATTGTATCAAAATCATGTAAGATTTATTTTAATTCAAAAATTCTTCAACTTTAGGGAAATGATCTTGAAAACTAAAAAACGTTGACCTAGTTTCCTTACATCCGATGAATCAGATGGTACCTTAAATCATCAAAAATTTATGGCTTTGTGATTGTTGGCTTTTTCATAGCCATGTTCTCTACCACTCTCCATCAGAACATGATGGTTAGATTTCTCTTCCATATCCATATTTTCACTTATGTTCTCCTATGTGGAAACCCAGTGATTAGTTAATTTGGGTAACCGTTATGTTTCATACATTAGTTTTTACAGATAAGTTTTGGTATTCTTTTTCACGATGTGGGTTTCCATTAAAAACATTCATGTAGTAAACCATTTATAACCCCGATGAATTTCGAGGGAGAAATTAATTTTAAGGGGGGTAAAATGTAATAAACTGATATTTTATGAGAATTATTCTTTTTAATTTCATTTATGACTAATGTTATACAATACACAAAAATTATCTTGTTCTATATGCAACACTATATTATCTTGAAGTATACACAACACCATTCTTGTCTTGTGTTACACACAATTTCAAATTCGTTTTTTGGAAATTATTCTACACAACACTATGTATAGATTTTTTTTAATGTATAAATGAAATAAGTATTGATTATGTTATATGAAACACCAAACAGAGCTTTCACTATGCACATCCCTGACTTGGATTTCATTACACGCAATCGCGACCTTCCATGATAGCGTGTGTTTTACGCAATACCCAGTTCCACTAAACGAGCTATTATTTTAATATTATTATAAACTAGTCTTTATGAATAGTAATACCCAATTTTTGAAATTTTATAAATGTTTTCTTTCAAAATGGTCTTCATTTTTTGATTCTGAATATCAAAATTAGCCTAGGGTGAAATTTTAAATTTTTTCTGAAAAAATTCAGTTTTAGATGAATAGTGATAACACTGGCTTACTGTTTAAAAAATGATTTTTTATATGAATAGTTATTTATTTAATTTAAATTTATTTTAGGTAAAAATTGATACATAATATCTATATATGTTCAATGTAATTCATTGGAGTTATTTTATAATAATATTAGATATATAAATAATTTATTGATCTTTTCACCGTCTTTTACCCACCTCCTAAAGGAATTTGAAAATTTACATAAAACAAACTTTTACCGCTTTTATGAGTTGAATTTCAAAAATATGAGAGACACGGTTAATATCATGGAGTGAAATGTGGTTCAAAAAGATAAAAACAATTTTTGTTGAATATTAACTTTTTTCTTTTTTTAACCACGGATAAAAGTAAATAGGGTAATTAAGCGTAAAAATGATATTATTATTCCCCTATCACATGTCATAATTCTATTGGATTAGTTTAATTCGACCAAAAACAACCTTAGGTATAAAAAATAACCCTTTAGGTCAACCTGGATTATATTAGGAAACTTAATATTATTTTATTTAAAGAAGAGTTAAAATAGTTAAAACCAAAGTTTAATAACTTTAACATTTTAAATGCAGGGTTATCAAAAAGATAAATTCGACTATAAATATTAATTAGAAATAAATAAATATTTAATACATAATGATATTTTATTTATAATTTTTAGATATTAAATAATTTAATTTATTTATGAAACAATGGTGATACAGTAATTACCTAATTGATGAAATATTAAAATAATTGATATTATAAATACCCGAATAAATGTAATTTGATATTTTTTATGAATTACACTAATTTTATAGGTTAATAAGACGTGTTATTATTGATTTAATGAGGTTTTTTTGAACTACTCATCCTGTTATGATTGTCACAAAAATCAATTACCAAAAAGTGTCAAAATTGACATAAAATAGTTTTTAAAACAAATATTATATTATTAATTGTTATAATTTTCTTAAAAATCTAAGGTTCAGCCAAATGACATAGATAAGGTTATATATATTAATAATTAACCACTTGGGGATCTTTTGGCTTGTTATAGTAAGTTTATTAACCATATATTGTAAGAAATAAATAAGACGTGGTAAAAGATAAATTATTTAACTTAGAGTTAAATCTAAAAGATATGGTTAAAATAGTAACATAAACATGTCCAAAACAAATTGGTTGGAAGGATTTAAACCCATCCCAACTTTATCTTCGAAATAAATCAATTTTGATCTATTATAAACCGAATATGACTTTATTATAAAATAATATTTTATGTTTTTTCAAAGGTGCCCCTCTCCTCCATTACAAAAGAGAACCTCCTCCCTCTCCTCCTGACACCACTTTGAGCCTTAAAACTCGGCCAAAACCTACCAATTTCTCCTCTACAGTTCCCTAGAAACATTCTAAATGTCCCTGTCTTCTTCGAAGTCCATCTTTAGATCCCTATGTGGAGGTTAAGATGAGGCTCTTCAATGAAGAGGTAATGTCCATAACTGATTCTTTCAAATTTATTTCTTCTTATACTTCCTCTTCTTTAGTTGTTTCATTATGAAATAATAAAATAACTATCACTCATATACTGATATGTTATTAAAAATATGAAACAAACTTATTTAACCTTCTATCCATCCAACGGAAAACGAAATCATCGCGCGTGCGTACGTACGGAATACCGTCTCCACGCCGTGGTGTAATCTGTTTTCCACCACCACCTTACTTGGATGGTTATAATGGTGTAAATAATAACTATATATAATTATTTTAAAGTGATATTGATTCTGAAATATTATAAATACACTTATATACAATTCCACATTCATGGGAATGATATCATCGCTCGTGCGTACGTACGGACTACAGTCTCCACGACACGAGGAGATCCATTCTCCATGATTACCATTCATAAATGATTATAATGTATAATGAATAATAATGAAATATATGACATAATAATGATACTGGATTTATATATATATATATATTTATGTAATCTACTTAATTACATTCAATTCAATAATGAAACGAACACAGCGTTAATGAGTACGTACGGCTTACCGTCTACATGAACGGTGTATTTCATTCCATGTATCGATCTATCATATATATATATGTATATGCTAAATATATATTATATATAAATAATGTTTTACATTCTGGAATTAAGTAAATAACAATATAAGTAATAATATCAAGAACAACAATTCAAAACACGTACAATAAAAGAAACGATTTTACCCAAAATGTTGTTTTAACATTGAATTTACAAAAGAACGGGTAATATAAAGTCATAAGTGGACCATATATGATATCATAACAATGAATATGATTCATTAATAAGTAAATGAGATTATTTAAATTATTATACAGGAGTTTTAGATACATACAATGCTAATCAGACATAAGGTAAGGGATAACAACTCCAATCTCGTTCTTATTGGAGATTGTCATTCGAAAGTACTTACTGGGGATATTTTTATCATCAATGAACATGTTTTATAAAAATGTTTTCATTTATGTTTATTGTCCTTTTTACCGTTTTTTTAATTTTACCACATTTTATGAAAGGAATCTTACTTTTTTTACCACAGGAGGAACTTTTTGACTTTTCCGACAAAAGTATGTGATGAACGTTATTTTTAACTTATACAGAAAGAATAGATTTTTACAGTTTTATTATGCCTTATTTTCTTGAATCTTACTCTACAATATTTCATGACTATTTTCTACAAAATCCATTTCCTTTAAAATTGCATGGCATTTTGTTAAAATAAATTGATTGTGATGATGAAAGGATATTTTCCTCATGAATTTATTTCAAGTGTTCTATCAAAACCATTTTCCATATAAGATTAAATTATTTCATATGTGTATATTTCAATTATAATTTATCTTTGATTTAAATAGCTTCACTTTTCATATAATGAAATTATATCCATTATTTTGTATGGAATATGTTATGATGGGATGATGTTTATGAAACCCATTTTATACATTGGGTAATGATGAATGATTTATGTTCATGTTGTGGAACAAGTAAGAATGATTTAATTATGAGATGGGTGGGACATATATCTCCCTCAAATGAATTAGGTAAAGATTTATATCTCTTGAGATAAACATGGCTGGAATTGTAAGTTAATCCAGTTCAGTGATATAGGACTGGAACGCGAAGTGAACTCGATTCAGAAACAGACTTTGTCCACTAAGATGGTCTTGGCAGCAATGCCTTGGCTACTATAGAAATCATATCATGTGATTAATGGTTGCAACAATAACAGGTTTTATTGCCATGCTATTTTATCATGATTGATGTTACTTTATGATATATTTATTATGTACTTCTAAGATTTATGTCTTTGCTCAATATTTTTATGTTTAGATTTTAAGTTCATGTTTTTTCATTCAAATGCTTGTGGATTGTTTCATGTTCTCTATGTTTAACCTTACTGAGCATTTGAGCTCACCCATTTTATGTTTTCTGTCCCCAAGATATAAATAAAGGTTTTAGGTAATAAAACCAAAAGGGGAATATCTTTATGGGAGATTTTGATAATCATTCCCCATGATTAGAAGATTCCGTTCCAAGTTTTCAAAGACACTAAACTAAAATGAACTTTGGGCGTCAGTTTTTGTCCTGTATTAATTATTCTACAAAAGTAATGTAATGTTCATGTACATCATGCTTTGGGTCTCTACAGACCTGCATGCTTCTCTTTATTTATTTTAATTTGGAGGAATCGTTATCCCTATATTCAATATGGGTTTCCCACAAAGGAATTTTAAATTATCAACCTTTAATTTTGTAAATGACATTTCATGTTGAGAGGATAAAATTTATTGATAGAGGGAGGAATTATACAGCGACATATTTTTTGTTTTGTCATTTTTTATAGGTAGGCATTTCAGTAGCTTACATTTCACACACTACTGAGTTTAAATTAAATCATAATATACTATTATTATTATTATTTAAAATGTAATTATATCATAGTTGTTAAAGTGGTGGTTATGAATTGGATTAACTATCTTATGAAAATATACTATTTAAATAATTGGATACCAAATAATAAAAAATAAATATAAAAATCAATTTAATATAAATGAAATATTTTTATAAAATATATTATTATGCGTTAATCACATCATATCTTAGTAAATTAATTTAATTTCTAGAATTTAATGATATTCAATAAATATATATTTAATATATTCAATATAATTTTTATCATTCATATTATGTGTTTCTATATGTGATTGAAAAATAAACCATAATTCTATGCTTAAAAAGGCACATTTTTAATAAGGAAGATCAACCATATTTTAAGGGCACAAATTTTTTATGTCTTGTTTTGGAAAATTTTATAATTTATATTTGAAAAAAATAAAGTTCTTCATTTAATGTGGAATATAAAAATTTACTTTGGTTTAATTATTGATATTTTTTTATATTTTCAATGTTTTGGTGAATAGTAACAAATTACTGAATTTTAATTCATAAATTGTTTTTCATCGAAATAACATAAATTGATAAATTTTAATTTTCTTTATTTTAAAAGTATAATTAGATTGATTTTATTATCATTTAATCCAATGTAAGTAATTTTAATCAATTTAAAAAGGAATTTTTATATACAAACATTTTAATATTTTTAATATTTTCAATTTAAAAATTGTTTTTCGGTTTTTTTAATGGAATTAATTTTCAATTAATTAGTAAAACATCATTGTTTTTCATTTTGAAAAACTAATTCCATATTTTTTACAATTAAATTCAAATTATATTATTATATTTGTTTTATTTTTTGAAATTATGAATAGTAACATTAGTAATTGTTTAATTAACACAGCTAATGGTAATTCAAGTAATTAAGATTATTCTTCATCAGGATAATATATTCGAAATTTTTAATAAATAAATATTTACCTTATAGTTATACACATTGAATTTGAATTAATTTTTTAATTAATATAAATATAAAATAAATGATATTAGAAATATTAAAATAATTTTTATTTGAGATAATTAATGTCGTCGAAGAATATTGGAGATGAAATAAACATATTACTGATGCATTAATTTTTTCATTTCAATGATTTCTTGTGTATTTATTTTTTTATAATGTCAATAAATGAATAGTATCAGAATTAATAATAATGATATTTAAAAATAAATATTGTTTTATTGAATGACAAAAAAATAATTAAAATATTAACATCAAATAATTATTGGGATAAATTTTAAAATGGAATCTATGAATCATTTATTATTATTTTGGTAATTTATAGGTACTATATTTACCTTCAAAGAGTAAAAACGCATGTTGAAACAATAAGAGCTAGAGAGTTCAGATATGGGTTAATCACGCAAGATAATGGTAATAATGAGATGTAAGCATTTCAAAATATATTTTCCGTTGGATTTCGACCCATACTAATCATATACTTGAAATAAATCACTTTTTAGCCCTTTAAAATTAAATATTTATTTATTTTCAATTAATATTTTGGGAGTTCCTAAATGTGTCCCTTACCTCTGTATTAAAAGGGCACCTCATCCCTCACATCATCACACAATATTGTTCTTTCCAGCTCATTCCTAATCTACCAATTTCTCATAATAACAACCATTTACAAGTTTTATGGTCCCACTCATCCAGAAATTAAAACTATAGTCCCCTTGAGAAGGTATCCAATTGAATTCCACCGATGAATTGGTAATTATTTTCCTAACTCATTCAAGTTCATTCTGTATTATACATCCTCATCATTAGTTATTTCCATTATAATGTAATAAATCTGTTAATATATTTTTGATTAGATTTTATTTTTATTATGGGAAAATGATTTTATTTAATTTATCCTTCCAATGAAAAATGAAAGAACCGCGAATGCATATGTATGACTTACTATCTCCATGTTGTTGTGTAATGTTTTTTATCACCACTGTATTTGGATGGGTATAATGATTAATTTTATGGATATAAATAATTAATATGAAACTATGTTGATTATATATAATTAATATTCTATCTAATTCCTTATCATTATTTGTTAAAGGATTGATACTATATCTCTTGTGAATGTACAACCTATTGTCTCCATGAAATGATGTTATTAACTTTTTGTGGTACCCATTCCAGAATGATTATAAAAATGAATATATTGAGTACATAAGATATATATTTCGTTAATATTATTCAATATATGAATGAAATATAGACTATTCAAAAAAATTAAACATACACGCCAAAACATGCATAGAAAAATAAATCCATTAACCCACAATGTATGTGTAATAACTAATAATTGGCAACCCAACTATATTATTGGATCATATATGATGTCATAAATATATATATGGTTTTTCAATAATGTAATATCATTATTTAATACATTATTCTAGAGGTTAAATCAGTTTCAACTAATTTATAGTGCAATGTAAAAATTAATCTCACAATCTAATTATTATTCGATATTGTTTATATGTAAGTATCTCCTATGGAATATTTATCATCCATGGCCATGTTTCAGAAAAATGTTTTCTAAAAATAATTTTCTTATTTTCATACCAATATTTAATGTCTTTTTCAATGTAAAAATCTTTATAAAATGTTTTGAAATGATTATTTTTATCATTATCCAAATATGGTAGTTTAGAAAATTCTCGACAAAAAAATAAGTGGGAATGTTTTTTATATATTATATGACATGAGCACATTTCTCTACTGTCATGAAGCCTTAATGTCTTGAATAATCCTTTATATTTTTTCAAGATTATTTTTAAGAAAAAAAGTTTTTTTATAAATGAATATGTATTAAAAAAGGATTTCAATGTAAAGAAAGTATTTATCTAAAAAAATATTTGTTGAATTTATTAGAGTATTTTCCACTATGTAAATATCAATTCATAAATTTAATGTATCATTGGGGTTGATCTATTTTGAAATCATTTACAATGATTTACTACGTTTTTAGGATTATTTGTACTTGGGATGTTCCATTTTGATACCATCATTGATTATAGTTAAACAGTTAACATTTCATATGCTAGTTATTCAATACGAATTCTAACACTGTTTATGTTTCACCCTTTTCATATGAGGAATAAATTAGACATAGTAACTGATCATAAGGTTTTTTTATGAAACCCTAATGAGTCATCATTATGTCTCATGATACAAAATTGTTTGGGTATTGTTTGAGGCAATAACAATTAATATATGGTCTCTTGGACGAAGACTTGACGGTTTGTTTATGTGGTCCAGTATTATAAATTCAGTCATTACGAGATTGGTTATTCATATTCCATGTGATTATTATGTTTTCAGAATATAACAGTTATTATTTATGAATTTATTTGATTTATATGTATTCTTTTTATATTATTCTCAAGATTATGTTTATACATCATGTTTCTCACTTATATTGCACTCCATAATAGTTATTCTTATTTATTCCTAATAGCTTCAAATGTATTCGATTAATTACAGAGCATATGATCTCAATCCATTATTATGTATTATTTTTTCTAATATTCCATTATGTGTATTATGATTGATATGTAGGAGCAATTAAGAATAATAGTGGTGATATCGAAGGATTGACATTGTGGTATTTTATAGTTTAAAACGTAATGAACTCTTCAAGTATGTAATCTGGATTAAAATTTTTCTAAATTGATTACTCTTTTAGGATTACATTCCTGTATCTATGCCAATTTATTAATGTACGACACTAGATTTGGGCTATTTGGGTTGAAGTCTTTATATAAAATCACAAAATTTTGGGGGAAACTGATCTTATTTGTAAATTGTTTTTAAAATCAATAAATAAATATCAATATAATTCTCTATCATTTACTAATTGATTTATTTTTAATCCATTATTGATGATACCCATATATATTATTTAATTACTTAATTCCAATTTTCCGGAAAAAAAATTAATATTTATTAGAGATTTATTTTTAATCTCTATGATATTTTCAATGTTATTATAAATATACTATTTCATTTAATTAGTATTAAATGGTTATTTTTTCATTATACTCATATTTCATAATTATTTTACTCTTTTCTATACCTAATAATGAAATTTAATATTTATATTTTACATAAATATGATACATTTTTAATTTAATTAAATGTGTCAGTGGAAAAATTAATTAAAGTATTAATGTAAAGAAAATATATAATGAAATCTCAAGTCATTCTATTCCACCCCTCAAACAAATTACATCATCTCAATTTTAACTGTTTCTAATAGATTAGTTATGTTGTGGGAATTATTAACAAACTACTCAGTAAGGGTTTATCATTATATATGACATCTAGATTACCTTATTTGGTTATATAAAATTATATATCTTTCTTCAGAAAAAATTATATATTCATACAATCATATAATGAATTGTGTATACACCATAATAATATATTCTCCATAGCATAATTTTCTAAAAACCATTTAAATAACTTTCCCATTATACCATAGTGAAACCATATATTCTTTTTAAAATTAATAATATTTTCCTCTAAAATGTATAAAATTACATAGCAGTTAATATAAACCACAATACAAAAATTTCAATAAAATTAACCGAAAATATCATGAATCAATTATCAATACAAAGAATAAAAATACAATATATATTACATTTTTAAAATATATAATCCTTTAATTATCTGAGTAATAGTAGTAAAAACTGAAATGGATATCAAATACCCAATCTTGTGTTCTTCAATATTTATCCCAAAAAAGATATCCATATCATAAATTCAATTTTTAATGTTATTAATACCATTTAATATAGTTTTTCACTAATAATGAAAAACTATCAAAGTATATCTCTTAAATATTTCACAAAATACCAAATATTTAAAAATAAAATAAATTCCTTTAATACATACTAATAAAGAAAATAAAATATCTTGGTTAACAATGAATTCATTTCAATTATTCAAAAACCTCTTAATTTTTAAAAAAATATGTTTTCTAGCATATAAGACACACACCACTGAGCCTAAAATAATATGGAATATTATTATATTACCATTATAACCTAGTTTCTAAATTGGAGGGAATGAATAAGAGAAAACATTTTATTAATTATGTAACATCCTTGGTAATGTTGATATAAAACATTTTCATATATTCATTACTTATTTGAAAAATAGCATAATGCTTTTCATTTAAAAGTAAATGGTTTATTTCTAACTAAATTAAATTTTTTTGTATTATATATTTTTTTATAAAATATATATTTACAGATTTTATCATTTAATTTTAATAAATTATGTACATTTGTAAAATTAAAATTTCATAATTATATTAAGATTATGTTTTGAGAATTATTATAAAATTTTGTGATTTTAATTAATTGTGTAAATATTGATAATTATTAGGTACATTATTTTCCATTAATTATTAAAAAGTAAAATACAATTTTAGAATTTCATTTTTTTTATTTTTATTAAAAAAATCCAATTATATTTTTTTAAATTAATTATATAATGGAATTTATTATAATAAAATATTATCTTTTATAAAAATTTCTGCAAAGTTTCCCTCATTTCATTATCTTGGTTTAATTATAAATTAGAATTTTCCAATTACTTTCTTAAAAATTTAAAAATTGGAATCCAACTTTTTATTCATTTTTTCAAATGTTTTTATATTGGAGCCTTTCACTTTTAGTTAATATTTATAATTACACTACTAATTAATGCTTTCATGGTAATGTGAAACTCATGTAATTATGGTTGAAAAAATGATAAGAACTAAATAATAACCTTAGCACATTGAGAAATTTTATTGGATTGTTAATATTGTACATAATCATCTAACATTAAAATATATGGGATATTTTAAATTTTGGGTTTGATTATAACATCTTTAATATTTTATGTTAAAAAAAGTTAAAAATGTCACACTATTGTTTTAAATTACAATAATATTTTTAACATGGGAATAACTAGAATATATATCAACCTTTAAATATTAATATGAAATATAAATAATATATAGTAATCTTTGAAATTTATTTTCAATTTTTAGTCAATAAATAAAAAACATAAATGCATACAATATGTTGATGTGGTAATTATTCAATTAATTGATAAAAAATTTATGAAATAAAAATTTCTAATAGGATTATAATTAGAAATAATTGTTTTGAGCCATGAATTTATTTCATTAATATGATGTATTATATATATATTTGTATGAATTTTAGTTTAATTCTTTTACTGTAATTATTTTATTAAAGTCAAATTAAATGAATTTTCTAAAAATTGAAAATTAATATATATTATAATAAATACTATTTAATTGAAAGATTTAAACTCATAAGAAAATATTTTTGTAAAATTTTATAGGATATTGTTCATTAAATCAACCATGGACCATTTATGGGGCTTTTTTTCATTTTATATTATTATTATTATTATCCCCCAATGGTTTAAAAACATTAATATCATGGTAATTATGAAATGGGTTAATGAATAGTTAGAAAAATAAAATGGAACCAATGTGTTGAAATCATGTCCAAAAACTAAATTATTAAAGTATTTAAATTAATTATTTTATAATATTAGAATAAAATAAATTTGGAGCAATTTTTAAAAAAATATTAATTTTTATTAGATTAATATATTAATAAATTCTTAGAGTGCCTCTCCTCGCTCTTATAAAATGTGTCTGGTTCATCTAATTATCTAACCTATCAATAAATTTTTTTAATAGAATACCTACCAATATACGTTACTATAATTCTTACCCCAGATATATAGGCATTATATTTTAGAAGAATACCATTATTAGTGGTCAAAAGGTTTTAAGAAAAGGATACCTTCCAAATAATATGTATTGTATTTAACCGAATGTTTTAGTTTTATTTCTGCTTCCACATCATTAAAATATTAAGAATCCATTATAAAATAATAACAAAAGTATCCTATAAAAATATATATATTGTTATGTTATTGGAATAAAATATATCAATTTCCAACAACCGTTAATTCGGAAAAGAATTCAGTGTTCATCCGTACGGCAGACTACCGCCCCACAGATAGATGTAATTCATTTTCCATCAACACTATTTAGGTTTATAATAATGATATAATTAATTTCAATAAAATAAATTATTTCAACATGTATAATTATTAAAATATCATATGTCATTAACATTCATTAAATTTAATTCACTAAAAAATTATAGCGTCCCTCACGAGTACATGTAGATTGCCACCACCACGAAGTGATGTGACTTGTTTTCAATCACCAAATCATAATGATTATATATATATATAATTAAAGAAATAATTTTATATATATGATATTATTATAATTATAGAAATATTAATTTATATCTATATTATTTCCATGTTGTGCATTAAAAAATGGAATCCTTACACATGCATAAAAATGACCTTAATTCGCTATTATTGTAATGTAGGTCATTTTTCATAACCATAATTCTTGATTGTTTTTAAACTATAACTTAAATATAAAAATTATAATTTTATTATTATTATTATTATTTAGATTATGGAATAATGAACTCTTTGAATATAGTAAACTATGTGATGTCATTTTCGACATGTGAACCAAATATCTCTAAATATTATAAGATAAAAAACAATGTTTAAGAGAATGATATAACATTTTAATTTGTGATATTAAATGAATAATAATGTTGACAAAAATTCATAATTTTAAAAATAATTAATGTACGTTTATTTTTCAGGATGATAAAGATATTATGTGTTGAGTCAAACTCAAGATAATATATTTTCTATTTAAATATCTTATTATAATGTATCGATTAAAAAATCTTTTTTCATCCATGTAAAAAATTTTAATGATATTATAGGGATTTAATTATATGGGAAAAAATAAATATCTAGGGAATTATATGTCTATTTTTAGTTTCTTCAAATCTTCTTAACAATGAATCATATTATTGTTTTTTTAAATTTCATTACAAAAGGAAAACATCAATGTTTTATTTTATTTCAAATGAAAACAATGATTCCCCTACCTCTATAACCATTATTTTATGTTTCGGTTCTATTATATGATTTTATGTTTTAATAAAAGAAAAAAACTCCTTCCCTTTATTCTTGTAATTTTCTTTTTGAAAATGGGTTTTATTTGAAATTAAAATATCTATATCTCAAAATAATTTCTGATTGATGAATATAAAATTTTATTATCAAAATTTTAGTATAATTTTTTATTGTTCATGGAAAATTATTTTGAGGAAGGGACATTTCATTATAAACTAGGTGTGGGTGAGCCTATTATATATCTCCAATTCATTGGTTCTTTTTATATAGTTAACTAGTTTGGTTTCTCCTAAGATAATACAAGATAATATTGTGATGGTTATTCCATGTGAAATCGTGTGGGTTACTCCATATGTAAGAGTGACAATAAAATTATTCCCATGTTTCCTACATGATCTTTCTACATATTTTGTGGTTCTTATAAGATCCCACTTATGAATTTTTTTCATTATTAATAGATTTAATTTATAATCTCAAATAATGTTGGGAGAAAAGGTATGTATTTTATGAGTTTTCATGTTATTCAATAGTCTAATGAATGATTTAATTTATATATATCAAAAATTTACTTTTCATATCATCAAATATATTAAAAAGTTTTTTTATTGATAATATATTTCTAAGTGAAAAGAAAAATCATAGACGAATGTAATGAAATTTTTTC
Organism: Viscum album; assembly: GCA_963277665.1. Taxonomy (NCBI): domain Eukaryota; kingdom Viridiplantae; phylum Streptophyta; class Magnoliopsida; order Santalales; family Viscaceae; genus Viscum; species Viscum album. The sequence goes on from OY728121.1 coordinate 934,329,707, forward strand.
ATGAAAATAAAAAAATATTCATATTAATAGTTTTTCTTGGTGGGAAAACTGTAATTTAATTGAAGTATCCAATATTTTTAAAAGAATTTATATATAATAAATATGACATTATTCCAAAAAAAATAATACTAAAAATATTTGGCAATGGATAAATCGAATTCCCATCTAAAGAAAATAGATAATGTAATTTTTATAGACGAGACATTACAGTTGGTATTAGAGTGTGCATTAGATAACTTTGGAGGGTAGGATAATGTTAATAGAATTAAATTTTAATATTTTACATAATATTCATTTTTAAATGATTTATAATTTCATTATTTCATTGTTTTTTCATCTATACTAGGATCTTCAAATGGTTATCTATATATAGGACATAGATGTTGGAGTAAAAGGCATTGAGGGGATGATGACCATCCAAATATGAAACATGGAATTGTTGGAATTGGAACTGAGATGTTTATTATAGTTATTAATCAATTAACATACGATAAAATTAATTTATGTATACAAACAAGAGAGAAGTTTGAACATCTATAAAAGAGAATGGAGATTGTTTACTATTATATAAGGCAATATCCTCCATCATTTAGTGGATCATTAGACCCATTGGTATATAAATGGTCAATAAATGCCACATAAATGTTATTTTATGTCATGGTATTTTTCGATCTACAAATGGTAAGTACTTCTATTTTTCATTTTGATAGTGAAGCTGGCTAATGGTGTAAAAAGGATAAAAATGTCAAGAAATAGATGAAATTGAGGCCTTGTAAGGGGATGAATTTCAGAATACTTTTATTCATAAATATTATCATATGGATGTACAGAATAGGATAGAAAATAAATTCATGGAATTTAAAAATAAGGATGATGATTATTAATACATTTTTAAAGAAAAATAATTCCAATTAGCAAGGTACACAATGAAATTTATTTTCATTATGTATAGAAAAATTAAAGTGTTTAACATTGGATTAAATATAAGATATCGAAGGGAATTGGATTCCTAAGAATTAAAAATTTATGAGAAACTTGTGTGATGTGATGAGATGGGAAAAATGGATTTCATCAAGGATCATGTTTACATATAAAACATAATAAAAATTGGTCATGGATGGGGGAAATTAGAATTATGGATCAAATTGCAGTTCCCTAACTAGCGATTCTTTCAAAAACTGTGATCCGGACCGAATTACCATGGGGACATTGGATCACCTTCGAATACTCTAATGTTAAATGACTATATGTGAGGATGTAAATAAGTGAAAGTGTATATAATATAACCTCATGTGATTATTATAATAAAATTACATACATATAAATATAGCATAAAGGAAAAAAATATACTCAGTAAAAGAAAATAAGAACTAGCAGAATCATAGTACAACTGCAGCAGGAATGAAATACCATTTTTTTAAAAATTCCATAACATGTCATATATATAAATAGGAAATAAATTTTTCCCATAGATTCCCACCAATACATGTATATATAACTAATTTTCAAAACAAAAAAGGTACTCTAGATGATATAGAGTAACATCCATGGTCCTCTTTTAACCATCCCATGAAAAATATTCAAGTTGTTCTTTAATTTATATATATCAAGGAAGATCCAATAACTAATCCTAGAGACATAGAGGATGAAAATGTAAAAAGGGTCCTATGTAGTAGTTGAGAATATATATCACTAGGCAACTGCCAATGAGTTACATTCTTATATACAAGATTATGTAGGTGTGTGCTAAAAATAAATATGAGGAACCACATGTGAATTTAATAAATTATCCACTTCTCTTATGCAGGGTAGCCATAAAAAAGTGAAAAATAGCTTTTCCCATTCCCTTTATAAGTCACTACACATTCCCCCAATTATATATATGGTATAATACATTTGTCTGTATATTTATAAGTTATGTGGAGAGGATCCATGTAATTATCCCAACAAATTCTATAATAAGTGTCATTTGGGTGAATACCCATGTTCACCTATAATCCTATAATATTCAACTTTTTTCCATTGAAAAAATACAATGAATTCATATGAAATGCAACGTTATATGTTCTGCGTCTCATAGAACTCTACTCAAAGAGGCCTCGTCATCTCAATAGTCTATCACCCCAAGGAATTGTGATTTTTTCCTCCAATAAATATTAATTGCAAAATCAACATTTGAATCCAAATTCATGATGATATCCATGATCTTAATAATCCCAGAATGACAAATCTATTATCAATGTGATCCACATTCCCTAACCAATATTCTCAACACCATCAACTGATTGTCCATTTCCATCCATAAGGCTTTGACACCATGAACCCACAAACATATTCAAAGGTCAACACCATCACATAATACCCATAATATAAATGGGCTTCCATAAACAATGTGTTCTAAAAACCACATTATCTGATTACTATTTCAATGCAGGTGACTCCTATGGTGCTTCGACCACAAACAAATTAGTTAAAATAACCAAAAATCATATTAAACATCATCCGGAATGTCATTACCTAGGGAACATGTAATTAAATCAGTATGGTCATCACCATCTCATATCACTGGGACATATCCACATCATTAGGACTTTTTTTCTCAATATGATGTCTATTTAACCCCAATATAGTGATCAAAATTTCACCGCGTATCCTGGTCAATCCCCAAAATGAGAAACTCCATAACCTAGGTCTAAGTGATCAGCACCACCTCAATCCACGAACGAAGCCCATCACATTATCATGTCACTCATGAATTCAATTAGAAAACTAAATTTAATTTTACAAGAACACCCAACGTAATTTTCCTAAGCATATTCCAGAACCTTACTCCGCATAAGTATCTTTATTCAAATTTTATTATTCCCATTGGAATCTGACATCATATATTTAACAATTTAATAATAAACCATTAATTTATTATAGTATCGATCTGTTTCCTAGAATAGAATATAATGAAGGTTCCCCTTAAACCCATATAAAATGATGGTGAAATATAGGAACCACAATCCATGTACTCATTATATATAACCCATCTAGTATTTTCCTTTGTCCAGATCTATATCAAGCGAAATTACTTTTTAGATGAAGGCCATAAAAAAATTAATAATATCATGATCATACATATCATTCTTTTTGCAATGATAAATCAGTAAAATTAGGTAGAAAATTATTTTTCAAAGTGATGTGTTTCTATCAAGACCAATAATGGTTGATTCTGATTTTGACTGATTGAGTTCCTATAATGCCAATGGGGAAGGGAGATAAATGGTCTTCGTCAGTTGTGAGGTGGAAATGGAAGGAAAGGGAGGATAAATAAAGAAATTAAAGGAAGAAACAATTCAAAATTTCACAAAAATAAATATTTTTCATGGTTTGGACACACTATATTCGTAATTTTAGGCCAAATATTCAGTGTTCACAATCCAAGAACCGCACTCCATGTGGTTAGGCACACAATTATCCAAAACATGTGTAGAATCTTAGAAATAAATCTTTTTAAAACTATAGATGTATATCCATGGATCTATATTCCAACATGAATTGTTTGGAAACAATGTCTTCTGAACCTAGAGGGAAACACAATTTGTCTTAGGAGTATACAAATTTTGTCAAAATCATGTGCCATAGTGAGTGTTTTAATGAAATTGTGTTTATAGCCTCTGATGACATAAAAAATTACTTCAAACCATGAGAAATATTATGAGACTTAAAAACTGTATAAAAACCAGTGATTGGGTTAAAAAAACTCAAAATTATGTTTCAATACATAAACTGTATAATGGACCATACACCTATGTCAAAAATATCAAATTTACTTGGATATTGCCCTCTTCAAAAACCTCGGACATTACAATTTCCAAACCATAACATAACTTTTCCAAGAGATATCATTAATTACCTAATAGTTCTACATAAAATTACCTCCTCATCAAAATAAACCCTATATACCATGGACATCATGTTATAGGGGAACTCCCCTTATAGTGGTACCCACCATAAAAGTTACATACCCAATAACGTTCCAACCCAAAATAAAACATTCAATGGTCCACTGAATATCCCTAAACTCTAAATCCATCCCATGATGTATAGTAATTCATGAACCTCATCATGTGATCAAATAATTCTCATTTCACACCAGTAATCTATTACAGCCCACACATCTTCATATTCCAACAATAATAATCAGTGTCATGGACCTTGTAAAAACATTACATCGCATTGATAACAACAATCAGCCATGGTTCCACACAACTCAAATAGAACTCACATATGAGAAATGACCATATGCATACACTCCACATAAACACACACACACACACACAAATATATATATATATATATATATCAATGACCATTTTTTATTTCAACCAACTATATAGCATCTGGTTAGTACAGAAAATATATCAGTGCACCTCATGCACCAAAAATGACAATACCCTAAAATAAATAAATCATAGTCATTCCCAATACATTCCTATTACTGTAGTAAGATCCCTGACCTAATATACACCAAAAAACTAAACTAGATGCACATGTACTAATGACTAACTGACCTATGCCTGACCTCCGTATGTAACAACACTAGTTACAACCTGTTGAACCCAATATTTATCGCATTATCTCTACTATGACTTCTACATGTATCTAAATATGGGATACCAAATCATATCAATGATATCACATTGACCTCACATCCCTAAGTTTTCTATAGTACCTTGATCCAATCTATCTGGAAATTCTTCTTACATAACATCTCTAGATGGCCCATATAGCCGCACGCCGAGTGCTCCTTCGAAACCTAATCAAACATGGTCTGGAAATTCCATCATGGCCTACATTGGAAGAATATTAATAATGTCCTACTCCCTTATTTTATAATATAATCAATGGTCTTGCATCCCTTCTAATAATCCCCTTGTCCACACATCCTTCCAACAGAAGCATTACCGCTAAAATCCTTCGCTTCCAACACCTGACTCAAATATGACCTACCCTTCAGATTTTCCTTTTATACCAGCACACTAACATCCACCAAAAAAGAAATATTACTGAAAAAAATACACATATTCCTTGATGTCATTCAACAAAACAAAATGAATATTCCTCATATTGGCGAAATTTTTTAAGTCTTCCTTGAAAAATTATTCCCCTACTAATGATTCATGAAAACCTAACAAAATTAACCGTTAAAGTCAGTTAAATGATGTTCTCAAAGAACCTTGCATTGAATTACATCCAGACATAAACTTGTGTCTACCCACCTAAACTTGGACATCAAATCAACTATTTCCATTACCAAGATCAAATATGTCTCCAGCTTCACCCTCCACCCCAGGGGTGTCTCTATATGATGAGAGACTCTCGGTACCAATTCTATTCCATACTATACAACATTACATCAACCATCACAGTGAAGTAGCATTTGGTGACAAGAAATTGGAACTCTCATGCAATGTTAGGCATAGATGGTTCAACTCCATCAGTCCCCCTATTGATACCCTATTTAGCTTGAACTAGGATTTACCTGATCTTCCTTTTAGGCCATGATACAAATTATTCAACATATAGTTTCCCCCCATATACCTTATACTATACCAAAAGAACATGATGTTTCTGACCATCCATGGCCTCATCTCGAATCTTAGCATCCTCATTCAGTGCATTCTCATACGACATCGTATCACTACCCAACTAACGATGTTCTAGAACCCATCTAGTTGGAATCCTACTGAATACCATTATAATGTTAAAGAACTATAATATAATTTAAATAGTAAAAAGAATATGTTAAATAAATTAGGTATCACTTATCACCACCATTACACTATTGTAATGCACCATGTGACATGACATCTGGAATCATGGACCCTCACCCACCTATAGTAATGTCATCTGTAATGTTTCATCTATTCTCATGGCATTCTACCTACCCTCATCATAGTATATAATCACATTACATATATCAATCGAAGTAAGTTGAGAATATTTCCCAGAAATATGATATATGATAAAATATTGTCTAGATCCTTTTTTCAAACATTAAACAACTCCCCCTATCATCATCCCTACTTAACCATATCAAGGAGATGACCATATATAACATTCATATAAAATCACATTGATTCACATACAAATCTCATTAGAATTACATGTCTAGGATTAATCAGTAGGATTCAACCAAAAGAGGCTATGTAAGAAAACACTGTTTATCTTCTTTTTTAAAATATAATATAGTCCAAATACAATTATCGTAATGATGTCTCTCAATGAAAATACCCAGAAAACACATTATGTGATCTTAATTTCTTATCGTTACGAATAATTAAACCTCCCTATCCATACCAAGCTATGTGTCACAACCATATAATAAATAACTATCACCCCAAGTGAACCACATGTGGTTGATGTCATGTCAACTATAAAAAATCAATATAGAACATTATTTTCTTTAATCCATTGAAACCATTTCTATCCCCCAAGCATTGGGCTACAAGCACCCAATAACATGCTTTGCTCCCAGTTAAGATAAGATACTAGTGTCAAGACTACCATATCCAAAATAGAAATACCATACATAAAAACGAACAAATTATAAAAATTGTAGCTTGCCTAATGTGTTTTTCATCTAAAAACAATGTCTTATGATGTCTCCAATCAACACAAACAAGAACATTCTATACTAACTAATTTAGCTCCAAGTCCTAGAAGCAATATTCAAACTATGCTCTGAGATGGAGTACAATGAGGACATATTCGTGCCTCCCCATAAACTAAATACTTACCACCATGAGTGAGGGTTTAAAATGAAATATTGTAGACACTAAATCGATAAGAGATGATAATAATAATGTTACATTTTTAAATATAATAGCGAAAAAGACCATAATGAAATAAATGACAATTACAACCAACAAAATAAAAAATATACAATAATGGAAATGATTTACCATGTGTAAAAAAACATTTCTTAACAAAAATCACATATTAACGGTAATCCCAAGTAGCCTATGGATGACCATATGTATATACATATATAAAGCATGCTAAAAAAGCAACTCTTGCTAATACGGTGGAACTGCCGTGGTCATAACCATCCATACAATGAAATATGATGAAATTTGAACACTAATGACTATCACCCATGCTTTTTCACTTACCTAATTACAGTGAATTAAATTCTACATGAATCTCAGTGGGACTATATAGGTTGTGCGAATGAATGTCAGTACTCCACCACCAAAGTGTGACTGTCTTACATCCTTGATTGTATTGCTTCATGAAAAAAAGAGGTTGTACATAAAAAATCTATAAAAAACAAACTTCCCTATACTCAACATCTATAATAAATTGATCACCAGCTTCAAACATCATAGCTATAAATCTAAACACTTACCCCTAATAATATATATAGAATTTAACATCAGTCTTCATATATATAATTATAGGGGCGAGGATCTATGGCATAACACAAAGGCATCCCCGGATGAGTATCATACCTGTGAACCCTCAACTTCCATCTAAAATCATTTGATCAACACATAATGCCTTTAAGAGTACCTAAATCCCATATGGAATTCCTAATAAAAAGATCAATGACTCACAAACCTCCACTCAAGGAGTCCCCATCAGCTAAAAAGCCTAAAATCCTGAGCCAGAATGATATCTGTCATCCAATAAATAATCAACCTCATCTCAATAGAGGACATATTGGGGTATATATATATATATATCCATACTCTAAATAATATTGTCTCGTAGAATCAAGTATCAGAGAAAGACCCATCTCCCAACTGATGGTCCCAATACCATCAATTGATTTTGCATCATAAATAACATGTATTTCTTTAGTGAGTACCCTTAAATGTATCTAATGGTAAATATGATGACGTAATATGCATAATATAGAGGGGACTACAGCCATAATGATGGGTTGACATAACATCATATGTGTCATATATACATGCAGATGAAACCAATGATGCATCAGCCAAAAAACAGTGAGCAGTGATCACAAAACATCTAATGCAAAATCATCTATACCCTCATCCCCCTTTGATGAGGTTTCTATATCCCAAAATTCAACACCATCTCAAATCACATGGGTCATTCCATCATCCCAACTACCTCATTGTCTTAATCTGAACTCCATTTTCACTCAAACTAGTGATAGACATCACCTAAGGTAGCCCAGGCCACACCCAACCTGATGAACAACATCAAATCATTCTAGGTGATCGACAACACATCAATCCTCATCCCAATACCAACACATTCCCAAAGAACATATGAATTCAATTAAAAAATTAATTTTAGTTTTATAAATACACATGTATTATTATTTTGAAGCTTTTTCAAGAATGTTAGATTAGATAACAAACTATAGTTGCGATGGAGAATTCCGATTCGCATCTCACATCATCAATTTAACTAATTAATTATAATAATTTAATTTATGATATTACCTCTCACTAGACCCATATAAAGTATATAAGAATATCCCTTGAAAATATCTCTGAATAAATGAGAAATAAAAGAACCACCAACCTCATAAACTTTGTTGATCACTTGTCCGATATCATCTACTAACTCGATACATATTATATGAAAACGATGTTTTAAAATAATTCCCTAAAAATAGGGGGGAAATATCATATTAATTTAGGTATTTCTACAGAAATAGAAATAATAAATATAAGGTATCTAATTATAGGAAGTACTAATACTATTTAAATTATATTAATTGTTGTATATTTATAGTTAAAATCAGTGAGTTACCTAAATGCCTACAGAGAATGAATATTGATGAGCTCCCTCCATTATGTGGGGGAAATGGGAGGAAAGGGTGAAGAAAGTAGGAAATATATGGATGTGCAATATTCATAATTTTCCAAGAATAAATTATCTACATGGTTTGGACAAATAGTTTGGATAACCATATTCCAACTACATTATTCTCCCTATTTAATAACCCCACTAAATAGAGTAACTCAAAATATTTTCAAAACTATGTGAAAACCATGTGGGAGTCCTCTATAAAAAACTAAAAATGTTGTCACACTACCATAAAACCCCACCCACATTTTTTGTAACACAACAATCTTCTACGGTATGCTTCTTTGGAATAATACAGTAGCATGTGTTGTATGCAACTTCGAGTTCTATCACACTAAACAACCAATCAAACTAGCCTTTATGAATATTAATACACACTTTTTGAAATTTTATAAATTTTATAATTCAATATGGACTTCATTTTTTGATTAATAATATTTAAATTAGCATAGGGTGAATTATTGGTATTTTTTCTGAAAACATTCAATTATTTATGTATATTGAAAATCACTAAATTTTAATTAAAAACAAATTTTTTAATCAAAATAATTAATATTTATAAATTATGAATTTTAGTGGTTATAAAGTATATTTATAATATATTTTTACCATTTAATTAAATTTTGTTCAATGTAAATAATTTCACATTTAAACTAAACAATAACAATTGTCAATATTTTGATGGTTATTATTTCTTAAAAACACGATTTTTGTTTGTATAGTGGGAATTAATTTTAAATTTTTTTTTCCACTTATGTGTTTTGAATTTGTAAAAATGGATTCCCTATTTTTAATCAATATGTAAAAATTGTGTAAATAGGTAACACTTATCTTTAGTCATTTTGAATAATTACTTCGGTAAATATTTTATTTACCACGGTTAAAGGGTATATCCAGTAAATAAGGGTAAAAAAATAATATTATAATAATATTAATTTACCCTAATACGTGCCCTAAACCTATTGGAGGATACATTGTCGAGCATGGAAATTTTTGGGTCGATTTTGGAACCCCATGGATCCACTTGTAGGTGATAAGGACACTTTATATTAATTAAGTTAAAATAATACAAAAACGACATAAACATATATCTTTTAGAAAACCAAATTTTTACATAGGGTTATATATGTTATATTTTAGACTATAAATATTCATTAGAAATAAAAAAATATTTCCTAAATAATGTAATTTTATTTATAATTTTTAAAAATTTAATATTCAAATTTATTTATCACACAATAATGATGAAGTATTTTCTTTATTAATGAAGAAATCAAATAATAAGTATTATAAATGTTAAAATAAAGATAATATGAATGTTTTTATACCATACACAAATTTTATTGGTTAATATGAAATGTTAGTATTTCTTAAATAAATTTTATTCTAATTAATAGAGTTTTTATGACTTCAACAAAAATCATTTATTGAATAGTGTCAAAATTGACATAGATGAGTTTTTAAAACAAACATTATATTATTAATTGATATTCTATTCCTAAAAATCTAATGTTCAGCCAAAGGACTTATATAATGATAGGTGTATCATTAATGGACCACATGGGGGTATCTTGAATGTATATAGTATGTTTATTAACTATATAATATAAAATAAAAAGTGACATGGTAAAGGTCAAACTGATTAACTAAGAGTTAAAACTAAAAGATAAGGTTAATATAGTGAACCAAACCTGTATAAAATATATTAGTTGAAATGATTTATACCAATACCCACTTTAAATTTTAAATAATATATTTTTGAGCCATTAAAAAACTAATATTAATTTATTATAAAATAATATTTCTAGATTTTCCTATTGTTCCCCTCACCCCTCTTATAAAAGGGCACTCCCCTACTCTCAAATTCATACCCCCAAAGCCTCTTGGATTGGCCAACCACCACCCAAATATTCTATAAATATTTTCAAATTGACCTAGATGGCATATTTTGATCATAAATCCAACCTATGGAGCCCTTTTGATCAAATCAAAAGGAAGAACCTGAAGAAGAGCTAATGTTTTCACCACCCTCTTTCAAGTTCTTTTCTTCTTCAACTTCTTCTTTAATTGTTTTTTCCATTATAAAATAATAACTCCAATATAATCTATATAATTTTATGTTATTAAAAATATGGTATTTCCATATTCAGTATTCTATCCATCATTTGAATGACATGTCACCATATGTGCGTACATACAACTTACCGTTTCCACGTCGTGGTTTAAGTGTTATTCTAAACATTAGTACTTGTATGGGTATGATAATAATGTGTGATTGATGTAAATAATATATATAACATTATAATGATTCTGTATATATAATATACCATCCAATTATATATTATTATAATATCAAAAGAATTATATTTTCGCTTGTGCGAATGTAGGGACTACAATCTCAACGAACGTGATGAGATTCATTCCCCATCGTATCCATTGAAGACTAATTCTCATTTGACGATAAAAAGTAAGGTTTAAGGACTTGATATCATTCATGATATGAATATGATACATACTATACATAATGAACATGACTTCTGTAACAAAACAAATAAAAGAAAATGAGTATGTTAACACCTGAAATGACGATAACACTAAGATATTATTAACAAAGTAATTTTAAAATATAATATATGATATCATATTAATGTATATAATTATTTTATAATTTAATAACAATTATTTCACCATTATAAAATATTTTAGACTACCCTTGACCATGGAAATTTACAAGGTAATGGGTTTCTTCTCTCACTTTTAATTTGATGAGATTTCCATTGTTCACCACTTCATTATTGCATATGGTGTGTGTACTACCCATGATTGTATTTTCTGTGTAATATATTATTATTTATGTATATTTAATTAATAATTTTATGATTCTAAATTAATAGGTGTATGTTTCTTAACTTACCAAATCGATAAGGGGATTTTAAATTTCAATTTCCACTCAGTCGGCTTTAAGCATACTTTATTGATTATTTTACTCCTAGATTATGTGTGGAATCACTATTCATTTTCTTATATCATAATTTCCACCCTAAATTTTTGTGGATATACTTTTGATACCCATAATCACTCCATTTATAAATTCTCAAGTCATCTATCTGAACATGATAAGATTAATTTTAACTCAACCTTCATTTGTTGAGTTCAATATCAAATTCATTGTTGTTTTTACAAGAATATGTGTGAATGTCCTCTGATTGATTTACACATAATATCCAATCATATTTAGTGTATTTATATTTTTCACACATAATTATGTAGTTTTTTTATCCTTAACCTAAGGATACAATCTTTATAAGAGATCTCGTCTCAATTTACTTTCCATTGAGACTTCTTTGTTGTTATAGGAAAATTCACTTTTATGTGGTGTATATAATGTACATTAACATAGTATATCATGAATCCCTTTATTCTCATGATATTAAATTTTTTTTATTACCTCAATTATTTTTATTCAAGTGTCTCTATTTTTCTTAAGAACTCTAACTAAAATATATTTTTAAATGTTTTAATGATTTATTATTCAAAATCTTTCTCATTAATGTCCATGTTTTAAAATTAGTTTTAAGGATTTATTTATATGTACATTAATGTTTTCAAATAAAAATTCCTTTTAAAATATTCAAAGTGGTATGGGACTCTGTGATTCAAAAATATATTTTTAAATGGATTATTTTCAAATAGTGTTACTTTTAAATGATTTCATGAAAAAGGGGGATATTTCTACCAAATAGTATTGATGATTATTTTCATATCTTTCAATATCTTTCATTATTATCTATTGATGTTAATATGATATAATAAAATCATCTATATTGTATCTAGTGAGTTATTTTTGACTGTGGATGCGCTATTTTTATACCATTCATGGTTTGTGGTTAAATTATTGACATTTCATATGCTAGTTTTAATACGAATGTTTATGTTATGTTTAAACTTGTTCATATGAGGAATGCATTGGACTTAGTAAGTGACGGGTGGAGCCCACTGTGGATCCTAAATTCATCGGTAGGTCTTATGAGACAAACTAGTGTCTTGGCACAAGGCCTTGACAAAATCTTTTATTTATTCTTGGCCCGATGCCTTGACTATGTTGTCATGATATTCTTACATTATGCATTTTATCATTATGAAAGTGGTTATTGATATTGCATGGGATTATTTGACTAGTAGAATATCTAGGTGAATAATTAAATGGAATTATTTCATTTTAGCTTTTCTATATTAGGATGAAGTTCAAGTTTAAAAGGTTTTTTTAGTTAAACATTGCCTTAAATGTTTATACTTATTTATGAAAATTTCCACTATATTATTATCCTTACTGAGCATCCGAGCTCACCCCTTTCTATGTTTTATTTATCCCAGGATGTCAAGTATTATTATATGAATGACTTGCAATGATAGTATGAGGATATGAGTGTGGTCTATGAAGAGAAGATGTTGTTGTTGTTTTTCCAATTTATTATGTAATGTAAGACTTGTGAATCTATCTTGTGTTTCCAAGGCTACTAAACTAATCAGTCTTCCAAGACATGATCTTTTGTGATCATACCAATATTATTTAATAATACACTGACTCTGGGTAATGGGGGTCGGGGCGTTACATTGTCTGATAAGCCATTTCCATTATTACTTGACGGTGACACCATTTTTCATGGGAATCTGCATGGTTAGTCTAAACCATGCGTGAAATCATGATTTTCAAGAAACAATTTCTCCATACAATAACACACATAAAAATCAACTATAATTCTTAGGCATTATCCAATACTTAAAAATATTCATAAAATTTTTTTTAGATCATTAAAATTCGTAAAATTAGGATCTAAAACCAAAAATGTATAATATGATTCATAATTTCAATTTCAAATATCTTGGTAGTTATAATCCCAATTCTGATAGAAATGAAATAATGTGTTTTAAATCTAATGTGATAGAGTGTTACAAACACATTTGTTTGATTAATAATTGGAATGATATGAAGAAGAAATACTAGATGATGAATGGTATGGTGAAATCAGTTTAAACTACTGTAAACGATTTTTATCCATCTAATGATGTGATATCAGGTACATTGATTGTTTTTTATATATTAATAAAATTTATTTTTTAATTTTGGATATAAAAATTTAATGTTTTTTATGAAATTTTGGGTTAAATTAGAAATTCCACTTGAGGAAATAAATCCATAAAATTTATTAAAATCACCCATGGTAATTGTTAATAAAAATTATAAGAATCTTCCAACCATGGATGGTGGATTTATTTTCCCTAAAAACCATGATTACATTCTACTAGTAGAGTATGATGTCAATCAAGGTATGTTTTGGATCTCTATTTACAATGTTATGATATATTTTTGAAATAAATATGATTGTTTAAATAGTTAAATTTTTTATACAATAATTACATCATACCTTTGAATCACATTATGAAATAGATAAGTTGTTAAAAAATGTAAATGAAATTTATCACGCCCTTATTGTTGAAGAAATGGGGTTAAAAAAATTTATGATGTTCTGGTAGTAATGGAATACCTTGATGTTTATCTTGATTAGTTTCCCACTGGAAAACATAAAAGAGAAGTGTAGTTTTATATTTAGTCAATTCATAATGTTAATTTAATTTCAAAACACACTTGTCAAATTGATCAAGTAGAACATCTATAATCAAAAAATAAATTATAGGAGATTCTTGATAATGGGTTCATTTTTCATGAACATAACTAGTGGGTTCTCATTTTTAGTTTTTTTAAATGAAATTTTCTTCCATGAGGAATTTCTTTAAAAATACTGTTTTCAATAAAATTATTATTATGAATATGTACTTATTTCCTCCCATCAATTATTTTTTGAGTTTCTATTATAGATCATTATTATTTTAAAGATTTAATAAGGTCTAGGAACTATCAAAAACAGTTGTATGAAGTTGGAATGACTAAAATAGAATTTCTAATAAGATATAGAAATTATAATTTATTGGTTGTTCCCTTTGAGTTGAAAAATTTGGAAACAATATATACAAAACGATTGAGTATATTATTCCATGAATATTTTGATTGGTTTTTTATTTTATATGGATGATATGATGATTTATTCAAAAATTACTAAGGATCATGAGACTAATTTAAGTTTTATTCAAAAAACTCATAATAAAATGTTTTTATATTGAAAATTTATACAATGTGTTTTTATATGATGTATATTTCCTACCTTGGAATCATTTTTAATAATGAATGTGTTACAGTGGATCCTACTAAAATTAATGTGGTTAATGAATGGACAAGACCTTATAGTGATACTGAGACTCGTAATTTTTATGCATAAATAGGCTATTAGAAGTAGATTGTAGAAAAATATTTATTATTATATAACCCACAAACTATTTAAACTTGGAATAGAGTTTTGTTCATCTGCACAAAATAATGAGATGTCTATTTCTAGGAAATACAAAGATTAATTGTGAATGCTAACTTTGTTATCCTACATCAAATAATGTTGTGTTTTTTATATAGAGTTCTATTAGTTAAAAAATACTTGTTTATGTCCTGATATCGATTGATCATATACATTTATATGTTTCACGATAATAAAAAACCTCAATTTTTTTATTCCCATGAAATCAAATTAATGATTTATTGTTTGATTTATAAATTTGAAGACAACATTTCTATAGATCCAGGAATGAAATATGTATTGATCATAACAATTTATGTCTATATTCATTCTCAAATTGTTAATCATGAGGTATATTATATGGATGAATTTAATATGGGATTATGACCACAAAATTCATTATCATCCTAGAATAAAAAATAATTTCTCTTGAAGATGGTGTGTCACATGAAATGGTATATTTGGTTAAAAAGGGTCATATTCAGTAATTTTACATTGATTTTTTAGATATTTGTATAGATATTGTCTTCTCATTATAAATACCATTAGAAGGGATAATTTATGAGTGATGACCATAGTACCCAATATTCCATTTATCATAGAAGTACTAAGATAAATAGTTACCATCAAGTGTATTACTGCACGTATAGAAGGAATGATATATTTCTAATTTTAATGTGTAATATTTGACCTTTCAAGAGGATAAGGGAGAAGGATAATTAAAAAAGGGGTTACTTCAGAATTTCACTATGCCAGAGTAGAAGTGGGAAATTATATATATGGATTTTTTAGTGGAAATGGTAATGGAAATATTGAGCTAATTATATGACTTGGGTTATTATTGATCAATTAAATAAATATGTGATTTTACTTCCCTTATGATATTATATGTCTTTATAATATATTTATAGAATATATAATCAGTATATTATTATGTTACATGGTGTTCCAATCTCAATTATATTCGGTTGTAATATCTAGTAACATTAAATTTTAGGAAAGTGCTTTATAAGTCATTGGGAACAATATAAAATTTCACTATAACCTTTCATCATCACTCTGATAGATATTCCAATAAAACATTTATATCATTCAATACATTTTAGTATTGATTTTGGGATGATTATATATATTTATTTAATTTTTATTATGGTAACCATTTTATTTCTAGTATACAGATGGCACATTTTGAGGCAATATATAGAAAAAGGTGTCTATCTATAGAATATTTGGGATTATATATGAGAAAGGAAATTTATTAGACAAGATAATGTAGATTAAATGTATTACAAGGTAGGGATGATTTATAAATAATTGAGGATAGATTATAGTATTCCAAAATGTGGTTTACATAACATGTAACAGATCATTCTATTGTGGTACGAAAACATATTTTAATTTATGTACCCCCATGGAAAAGTTGTATGTGTTTTGGTAAAAGAGTATTTTATGTGTAAGATTCATTAGATTATATTAAATACTAGAAAAATTTAGGCTAGTTTCCATTCGGGTGATATTTACATAGAGTTTACCCCTTATACACAATGTTTTTCATCTTTCGATGTTATGAATATTTGTGTTAGGTTAATCTAATTTTTTCATATATAGGTAATATTAAGTGTAATATAATAATGTTATATGTAAAAAACTACTTAAATCATTTAAAATTGATAAAAATAACATGGAACATGGTGTCGAACTAGGTTACAGTTTTTTTGGGAAAACAATATGGTTTAAGAAGCATCATGTGGTGTGTGAAGACGCTATGAGGGAATGGTATCCACACTTTTTTAAGATGTTAAAAAATTTAGATGATGTAATTTAAAAAAATGGTGGAGCAATATAGAAACCCTGATAATGTTTATTTAAAACATTTACATATATTAAAATGTTAATTATAAAATATTGTAATTTTTTTATCAAAATGAAAAAAGATTTATTTTCATCTAAATTGGAATTTTATATATTATATAGCTTTATATAAAATATTAATTTAAAAAATTATAGAATATTAATTTAAATAATGAACTTCATTTTTCCATTCATAATTTCATAATTATCCTAAGAATAATTTTTAATAATTTTAATTTTTTTAATTATCAATGAATAATTATAATTACCATTTTTATGAAAAAAATTATTTTCTTTTAGGATATTTATGTTGTAAAATTAAATTTTAAATTATTTTTACAATTTATTTAGTTAATTTTAATTTATTATAATCCAATTCAATTTTCCTAATTAATTTTTTACTTTATTTTATTATTAAAAAAATTATACATAAAAAATAGTTTTTTAGAAATCATTTTATCACTTTGTTTTTTTATTAAATATAATTTTTTATAACATTTTTTTTATTTAATATTGATAAATACATTATATATTTTGAATAAGTGGGTCCAAATTTGATAAAGTGTTCCATTTTTTGTAAATAGGAAATGTAACCATAGTAATTCGTGTTACCATAATAAAGGTTAATCATGAAATTATTGTTAAAAGTAAAATGATAATGATTATAAAATGATCATATCTCCTAAAATAATATTATTTTATGTTTATATATAATTATTAAGTATTAAAATATTTAATATATGTCATTTAAGGTTTTTGGGTGTGATTATAACTTTTATAATACATTATTTAATTAAAAGGTATAATGAAACACAGTTGTTTGTAACAACTATATTATTTTGGGAATATGGATAATAATAGGATGTGCTAGTTAATAAATATTTAATTTAAATATAAATTATTTTTATTTATTATAAAAATTTATTTCAAATTTTTAGTGGAAAACAAATTATATAAAATTATTATACAACATTGATGTAGTAATTATTCAATTAATGGGAAAAATAAAATAGATGATATTCAAAATATTAAATGTAGAATAATATGAAATAATTAATGTGAAATAATAGTATTATATATTTTTAAATCTTATTTTATATTATTTTGATCATTTTATTTAAATTCATTTTTTTTTGATGTTTTTAGGGGAATGAAAATAAATAAATATTAATTGTCATTAGTAATATTTTTTAAAAATAATATTTTATTAAAATACTAAAAATTTTAAAAAAACATTATATTTGGGAAACTGAATGGGAAATTATTTATTTTGTCAACCATGTACTAATTATACGGTTTTCAATTTATTGTAACATTATTATCAATTAATGTGTGGAAAACATTAATATTGCTGTAATTGTTAAAAGAGTTAATGGAGGGTTAAAACAAGAAGATAAGGGTAAAAATATGACACAACTTGACCAAAAGTTATTATATTTGTAGATTTCAACTCATCATAATATAATATTATAATAATATCAATTTTGAAACATTTGGACATTATAATAAAATTATTTTTAATCATTATTTTAATAAATTCTATGAGTTCACCTCCCATATATTTTAAAAATAACCCCTTAATATCATTAATTCAAAAGTAAAAGCGTTTTTATTTTTCCAATAAAATCCCAAATAACTTATAATATTCCATCCACAAATTATAAATACCATATTTTATATAAAAATGAAATATAAGTGGTTTTAATGTATTAGAAAAGGAGACTTCCAAAAGAATAGGTAGAGTTTTAAACCGCATGATTTTGATATATATATTTTTTACACTTCCATTATATTTTATTCAATCATTATAATGTAATAAAACCATTATAATATATATAATATTATATTATTAACTTCATTTAATAATCTATATTTAATCTCCATCATTGATCATATAGGAATGTATTTCATCGTTCGTGTGTATGGGGAACTACTACCTCGGGGACTAGTATAATTGTTTCCATCACAACCCCACACAGATGGATATAATTATTGAATTAATTATTATATATTATATTCAATATATACTTTTTATACAAATAGATAATAAATCTTTTAACATTTTACATATCCGTTAACAATAAATTATAATGTCATTCATGCGTCAGGGTGGACTACCACCTCCAAAATGTGTTGTGATTCATTTTACATCATTATATTACATGGATAATAAATATAAGTATAAATAAAAAATATTATATTATCATATTATGACCATTATAGAAAGTTTAAATGATACATACCTTCACTCTATAATGATCATTCAAAAATGGAAATTTTACTAATGTGTTTATAAGGATAATTATCTCTGTGATTGTAACATAGTTCATTTTTCCTAACCATTATTCATCATTGATTTTAAAAGTGTAATTAATGTATAAATGTTATTATTATTTAGTGATAATTATTTTTTATATGTTTTAACAATTATCTCATTTACTATAGAAAACATTCCAATGTCATTTTGGCCTTATGAACCAAATATCATCGAAACAAGAGGCTTAAATTTAAATGATAATATAATTGGTATAACATGGTAATAAGGGAGATATAAGTAGTTATAAATTAGAAATGGGATCTAGTTAAATTAATTATTTATCTTAAGTATATCATTAAGGAATATAAATAATGAAAATGATGAGACTAAGGAAATGTAAGTGAAATTAATTTTAGACATCCACTATTAATGACTCATATAAAACAATATTTTCATTTGTGTGAATATTTTGAAAAAATTTCTATGGATATATTTATATGGACATAAATTTATTATAATATGAACTTTTTGACTCATTTGACGTACGTCCAAATGTTGGAAAAATGAAGCTTTTTACATAATGTTTTTAGTTCCTAAAAAAATAAGGTTCTATTTTAACAAATATGATGACAATGACATTTCCCACAACCATAATTGTACTGTGATACTTTGATTTCATTATAAAATTTCACATTATATTCAAATATAATCATTATTTTAATTATCTCTTGTAATTTTAGATTTTCAAAATGGGGTTTAGTGGAATTGGATATTTCAATATCCATTAAATTTTTTTTCCTTGGTGAAAAGAAATTTCTTTCATAATATTCTTTTACGTATTTTGTAATGGTTATTAGGAAATTTTTATAAGGATTATTTGCTTCAATATATTTTTTTTACAGATAGGTAATTATATCTCTCCAATGAATTACAGAATTTGAAATATTTAACTGATTTGGTTTCTACTAAGAGAATATGGAAGTATATTATAATGATTATTCTTAATCTAGGAAGGATTTAACCAATTAGTTTTCTACACAATGATTATGGGATTATATTATGGTGGTTATTACTAGTATATCAATTATGGTTATTCAATGTCAATCTATTAGGTTTTCAACATATTTTAATGTTATATGAAATTTAATCTCATGTTTCATAGATTTTTTATCTATCCTTTCTATGTATATTAAAAGTATCAATTGAAAAAATATATTAATTTTCCCTGGGAAATAATTTATTAAATATATTCAAGATATTATTCGATAATGGTATTTATTTTTTGGGTTTTATTTTTTTTACTAGACCAACATATTTATTTATATATTTATCTTTTATGTAGCTTTTGGTTCTAATGCATAATTTTCAAATTTCTTTGACATGGTTAATGATGGGTAAGGGAAAAGAACAATTAATGTTGCATGTTCTGAATATTTTTCAATAAAAATAACAATATTCATTCTACATGTTTTTATGGTTGTAAAAATGTAATATAAAAAGAATTTTCCACTTATTAATATATGGTTTTTTATGTAGTAGTTTATCACCAAACTCTCTAATACTCTACCATTAAATTATTATTTGGAAAGAATGAAATGAATTATAGTCTTAATACTCTAGATAATTTAATGTTTAAGGATGAAAACTTAAATAAATATATAAATATACATTTTAATATAAATAATTTTATTACTTATTATAAAATATAAAGTTAATTTTTAGTAAATAATTTTTTTAAAAAATATATCACCTCTTTAAAATTATATTTATTGTATCTTGTGATAAAATATTATTATTAATTTTGGAAGTTATAGATTTTTTTATATAAAATTAATATTTTTCTATGAATGATAATATCAATAATAAATTTGGTTTTACATTTTTTATTTTCCTAAATGTATTTATTCTCTGGTGAACAGTAAAAAAATGTTGAATTTTAATGAAAACTGTATTTTTGTTTCAAGATTTTATGACATTATATTTTGATTTAAAATTAGTTAAAAATAAAATTACTTCTCTTATATTTTGAATATTTACATTATATTCCTTAAATAAAATTCATTATTTAATTTGGTATAAATCAATTTTTCCATAAAAAGTCATTTGAGAAAAAAATTTATTTTTTATTTTTATTTCAATATAATTGCATACAATAATAGTAATTAAATTTGTAAAAAGGACTACATATTTATAATATAGTGGTCTTAATTTGGTATATATGTCACTTTTATGTGTTTTTTTGAATAATAACTATAATAAAAAAATCTCACCACATTAAAGGAAAATAATGTAATTATGGTAAAACAATAACATGATAAGGGAATGGAAATGACCATAGCACTTATAGTAATTTCAATAAATGAACCAATTTCATCCTTAATCATATATTATTCAATATATGATCTCTTTCAGATATTTTTTGTGATTTTTATATTTATATTGATTTATTTAATGACAATTTGAGAAATGTATTTCTCATTGTTTTATTATCAAGAAATTATTTTCATAATGATAAACAGATTCAATCTTAAAAAAAAAATATTCATTTTAAACAATAATAATTTACATTTATCATGGAATTTTTTTTTAAAAAATTCATATATAACTAATTACCTTAATTAATTATGCGATACTAAAACAATATCTATTTAATTAATAGAGAAATAAAATAATTAATTTCAAAAAATTTAAAAGTGCGATAATTTGAATGAATTATATCATCCCATGAATTTTAAAATTATATAATACATGTTTTTCTAATGGGATATAATTAAATTATAATTTCATATTTCTATTGATGTATTTGAAGTCATATTAAATGAATAATGTAATTAATGACATTAATAATAATTTACAGTAAAATTTTTTTTTGTAGGTGATTCAAAAAATATAAATTTTTAAAGAAATAAATTCATTAGATATAAAAAGTAAAATATTGGTGTAACCTTAAATGATTTTTTGAAAAATCATTTATCATTGGAATAAATTAATACGCATTGTCACATTGAAATATAATTTTATAAGGGTGAATTTTTTTAATACATTAGTATTTAAAAAAACTAATATATATTTGTTATTTGAAAAGACAAAATGGTAATAAAAATAAATTAGGATTAGATGATTAAAGATATAATTTTTATAATATCCAAATCATTTTTATAATTTAAAATAATCTTATAGATAACCTACATCATTAATTTTTTTAAATTTTCATTTAAAAATGGACAAAAAGAATTATGGAAATCATTAAAAAATTCAATTAAATTTTCAAAATAATATTTAATATCATTAGTTAGAAGAGAAACATGATTTTTAAAAAAGATTCAGTTAAAAGATGTATGTTTGTTCTTGATAAGATTATAATTTTAGGAGAGATAACAATCATGTAAGAAACATAGAATCAAAAAAGTAATTTCTATAGAAATTTGAAAGGTAATATCCTATAATATTTGGAATAAATTAATAATGAGAATATTTATTGTTGAAATTATAAATAATCCATATAATACCATGAATGATAATTGAGTTAATAATGTTCGTTAAGGATAGAAACGTTACTGATGTTTCTTTTTCAACTGGATTTTGGTTGGAAAAATCTAAATCTCCAGAAATAAAAAGAGAATAACATAGGATACAACAAAATATCACAATTATCTAACACATGAGAAAATTATTTTTTAAGATCAATTATAATACAAGAAATAAAATTTCTGTTAATAAAAAACCATTTATCATGAGGAGCATTTAAATCGAAACATCATGAAGGGATTAGAATTAAAATGACTATAAATTCTCATGTGTAAAATTTATAACATCACATTATATATTAATTATGAATCATATACCCCAAAAAAATAAATAATCCAAATAATAAAAAATGTTCCACAAGAGATGCTTTTTTCATTACAACCCCCTACATTGGTTCAGATTTGTTTCGTATATGCACCAAATGTAAAGAATAGTTAAATGATGAATATTAATTACATACCCAATAAAAATATTAATAAATATAAATATTTATATTATACATTCATAATCATTTAATAAATACAAATATGAGTTATTTTTTAATTATATTCCAATAGTAGTTCTTTTATAACCATAACAGTGTATTCTAGTTTTATAGTAGGCGTGTTAGTGTTTTTTATTAAAAAGTTCATATTTTTTAAATAATTAAATTTACTCTATGGTATGATTTAATATAAAAATTTATGTACACTTCTCATTTTAGTAGTTTTTCATTCTTTATCCTAGAAAATCAAATCGATTAAAATATTATTTATGTGATTATTGAAAAATGAAAGATATTTCATTAATATTATAGTTAAATGTTCATAAAACCCTTATATAAAATTTACTATTCAATTGATATATTATATATTCTTAAAAATCATTTATGTACCATCAATTATTAGTGGTGATGGAAAATTAATTTTGTTGCTTGTGGTGGCAGTAGTCTGCACATAAACATGAAGAATGATTTCATTTTATTTAATGGATTGTATATCTGAATAGACAATGATAATAACCTTAATGTACTTACATTAATGAATATAAAATTGTCTAATACAATCATTCAAGTGTGTAAATAATAAATCATTATGGATAAAATTATGAATAATATCTATAAAGATGATAATACTCATGTTAGGGACCTGAATTTTTCTCAAAATTATCCCTGGAACAGAAGGGCATATTCTAACTAACATGAATATTGGATTTTTTAAATGGGATACAGAATATATGAGATTTTTTTTAATAATTTTAATTTAAAATTCCAATGTAATTTGAGTCTTGAATTGACGGGTGTGTTAGCTTTCTTATGTGAAGAGAATATCGATTTTGGAAGTAACCAATATATTTTTAATCATTTAATGTTAATATTCAAAGGGAAAGGGATTGAAAATGAAAAATAGTGTAGGGGGGTTTTATTGGTTCAATGTTTCATAAAATAATTTTTCGGAAAACATTTTGTGTTTTTAGGTATTTTATTTTATCATTTTCTGATTTACCATTACTTACATTTAGGTTAGTAAATAACTTTTAAACATAGTAAGTAATATTAATTAAAAATTAAAAAATATACAATTTCTCTAATTGTGGAATTATTATTTATTAATACTAATTCATTTAAAATATATAATTTTAAATGGATTGAAATATTATTTTAACAATAAACACACATAACACGTAATAACGGGTTTTTTTGGAAATTTAAATTATTAACATTATAAATTTATATATGTGACTTGATTATAAATGGTAAATAATTTTACAAAATAAATAAGTCTATTATAAAACAATATGTGTTTTAGGTGGCTTCCAAATAAATCCAAACATGAATATCACCATTAAAAAAATTAATATGAAAAAAATCATAATTAAATTTTATCAACATAAGATTTTAATTTAGTTAAAAAAATTATCTACAAAGGATTTATAAGATCATAAATTTTTTCACAATTTATAATTTTATTAATTGAAAAAATATTTTATTACATAAATGTTTGATCAATAAACTATGATTATTTTTCATAATTAGAAAATCATAAATATTATCATTTTTGTAAAATCGTATTTGTGACTGAAAATATACATTATTTACAAAAATAGAAAAAAATATTATGATAAAAATTGGATGTGAAGATTTTAAAAAATGTTATTATGTTATGAAATATAAATTCATAAATATTGAGAATTTAATATTTAAATATAATCAAAAAATACAGTGGAAAATAATTTTTATTGGAATATAGATTTTAAAATTGTAAAAAAATTTCCCTCTTAATTCATATCTGTTTATACATATTGTTTTGGTAATTTTTTTTTTATATTTCCAATATATTATATTAATATTTATTCAAAAAATATTTTGTGGGGAGAAATAATACTGTTATTTTGTAAAAATGTATTTTTAAGAATAAAAAGATTTTCTTAGTTTTTTTAGTTATACCAATTACACTAAATTTCTATTAATAATATTCTTTATATCAATACTATTAATATTTATTATTTTTGTTACACTCTTTATACCTGTTAATTCAATGTATAGGTATTAATTATCATATTTAATAATTATATTTTACCAAAATATATTATGGGATTTATATTATATTATATTGTGTGTGGAGTAAGATATAGAATACATTATATATTACTATAAAATATACTATGAAATATCAATTCGTTACATGTCTATTGATTGCACTGATTCATCGATAGTATGGGATTTTTTAACTCCGCATTAAATTGTTAATTTATAGTATTTATATTTAAAATATTTCACTTATGTTGGGTTCATTCTTACCATTGATTATTTTATGTGGTATTATATAATTATTTTCTAAATATATAAATTCCTAAAATATAAACCCTTTGATAAATTATTTTTACTTTTGGGATATATTTTCCAAAAGTATTATTGGTAAATCAAATCTCTTTCTTTAAGTTATAATTTTTTATTAGGGTAATTTTTATATAATGTTTTTGTGAATTCTCCCTAATATGTCAATATATGGTATAATTTAATATGCATATGATAAACAAATTAAAAAATGAATTGGAGATGGCGAGATCGGAGAAAGTGGTGAGTGTGATAGAACATTCTCTTTATCCTTGATATGGCATTTTAGCATGATCTTAGTGTCTTATTTGATTCTCACCATGTGTTCATTCAATCCTGATTGGGAGTTTTCTTTCAAGGATGATCGACTCTTATCAAAGGGTCTTGGTTCTTCATCAAATCCTGTAGATTTCTATGGGATGAGAAATAAAGATGTTTCTTTTTCGGACGTACTTTCTGGTTCTTCTGTTATGAGAAACAGAGGTATGTCTCGTTCCTCAAACATTACCAAACTTGTAAATGGTCGTTTTTTTGTAGTTGCGTATCCGAAGGCTTTGCTGCAACACATTGATCTTCATAAGTTTACAATTCTTGGTTACATTATTTATTCCAAGGGTGATAAACCGTGGTTTTGTGTTGATCTTAAGAATATAATTTATCATTGTTTGGGTTTCAGTAACTGGAAATTGATTCCTATTGGGAGGGGTTTTTTCATCTCATCATTCAATCAGGAGATGATTTTAATAGGGCTTGGGATTTTGGAAATCTTCATCTCAAACCTGGTGCTTTGAGATTCTCTGAATGGGATGTAAATTTTAATCCCTTTAACCTTAAGTAAACTAATGCCTAGATCTCGATCAGACTTCCTGGGTTTAATTAGAAGTACTGGAATTCTAATATCCTTAATGACCTAGCCTCATGTGTTGGCACTCCTATTAGATTGGATCAAAAAACATTGGAGGTGGATCTTGGTTATTTTAATAGAATTCTTAGTTATGTAAATCTGGAAAATAAAAGACCAGATAATGTCACTTTGATTGCTAATGGTAATAAGATTGATGTTAAAGTAAATATATGGAATTTTCTAATCCTCCTGGGGAAAATGATGTTTTATAACAAATAAATATTATCAACTCTTTTTGAAAAATTTATTTTAAAGAAGGAATATTACGAATATTTAAAAGGTTATACATTTTAAAGTAATATTTTACATATTCTACAAACAATTTTAGGTAAACTCTAACACCTATATACAATAAAATATATTTCTTTTTAGAATAAATTTAATTTCATCTATAGATTTTGATGTACAAAACATTGAGATCAAATAAAAAATACACTATTAAAATATATTTCTATTTCCATAATCATTATAAACTATTAATTAGGTCATCCAGTAATAATATGACTAAAACATTTATGAAAATTATATGGTTTACAAATTTTAATTTGTTATATAATGATGAGTAATTAAAATAAAATTCATTTAATGAAAACTAAACATTTTATTAAAATCTATTTCATCATATCTTATTCTCTTATAGAAAAATAAATTTTCTATTATTTTAAGAAAATTTATTGGATTAAATGAACATAATTTTGTAAATAAATATATAAAAATTATTATAGAGTACATTTTTTATAAATTTAAGAAATTTATCATTTTTCGATGACTAAATGAAAAATAATTTTTAAAAAATATTGGAATTTCATATCATACCTATAAAAGTTATTTTTTTTATAAATAGTTAAAATTTTAAAATTAGAACAATTATATTATAATTATTCAAATTCAATTCATTTAAATTAATTATAAGCTCATTTCTGATAAAAAAATTTGTTATATTTTTTCAAGAACATTCTTTTTTAAAAGGATATTTTCATCACATCTGCTCGTTTAATTTTAAATTAAAATATTCTATATATTTTAGATGAATTAGTTAAAATAGTGTCTATATTTATAATTAGATTAATTAATAATATATAAAAACATCCACTTCACATCTCATTATATTTAATAGTCATATTAGTAAAAATTAATTAACATGGTTAATGGGAAAATGGATATATCGAGGGTTGAACAAAAGAGATAAGGATTAAAATGACCTAATACCTATCTAGTTCATATTATGAGTAATTATATTAAATTTATATGAATAAATTATTAATAAATTATATTTTTTATCCATTCAATTTAGAAAAATATGTGTGTAATTCATTCATTACAAAAAAAATCCATTTGTGTCCTCTCTCATAGTTATAAAATCCCCTCTCTTCTCCTCCCCTATTCACACATCCAAATAAATTTGGTCTGTTAGACACCTAAAAATAACTATTTTATTTCCCATACAATATCTTATTGTGCTTTTTTATCATAATTCAATCTTTTAATGATTTTTGGTGAAAATATAAAGAGGACATCTGATGAAGAAATAACTTTCTAAAACAAGCATTTTAATTTTTGTTCTTCTTCCTCCTCTCCCAAATAAATCAAAATCACGATAAAATGATAAATAAATATAAGTCATTTAATTAGATTTTATTATTATATTTTAATAACCTATGTCTATCTTTTCTTCCATCAATTGAGGTAATAAATATTAAATCGTGTGTATAGTATACTGATGCCTCATAAACTGATATTAATCATTTTCTATCTAAAATTATCTAGGATGGATATAATGATGTAAATAATTTATCAATATATATAAATGAAATTTATGATATAATTATAATTTTCTAATTATAATATCAAATATAACTTTTAAATTTCCAACTCATTTAAAATATGGTAACTTTACTTGTGGGTCTGACGGACTACCTCCTCACATAGTTATTAGATTAATTTTTCATATATGATTTTAATGGAATGTAATAAAGATTATATTAATGAATATTTGTAATATATAATATGTGATATTGTTTAAACAAATTAATATATCACCCTATTCTCTAACATTTCATTCAATAAGAAGTGATATCGTCAGCCATGCTTTGGAATGACCTACCATCTCCATGAAGCGATGTGATCAATTTTATTTTCAATATTTTAAAGAATTATAATAAATATGTATCTAATTAAAAAACAATATTTATAAAATAAATACCATTATTTAGATGATGGAACTATATTCTGTATTCATTATCTTGATCCTTTATGAAAATAAATGTAGATTGAATAAAGGAAACTAACACATTAAAAATTGTGATAGTGATATATTATTTAAAATCTGTGATAACATTTTATAAAAGGATCATATATGATAAAATATACTTTTCTATAGTTTTATTATAATTTATGAGTATTTTTAAATGACAATAAATCAGTTTAATGACTTCTAATCTAATGTAAAGGCTTAGGTAATGGAATTTGGAAGACTTTAAATTTCATTAAGGCATCATTGTAAATATGAACCTATTCACATTTATTTTTTGTTTAAAGTTCCATTTTGATGATTTTAAAAAGAATAAATATTTATTATTGACTTTAAATGATTAAATAAATCTTTATGGATTAAAGTGTTTACAATTTAAATTTTACAAAGTATGTAAGAATCTATTTTACAATCTCACATTATTTTAGGAATACTTTTAATCTTTGTAACAGAATTTTATATTTAATTTGTTATAAACTTTAATAATTATATTATTCTATATATATTTAATTCATATATACGTACTTTTATATATTTTCTACTATTTATTACCTAGATCATGTAGATAAACAATTATAATAAAATCATATTTTTTTCAAATTAAATCTAATATATATTTTTTCTAAATCCATGACTTTGAAAATTGTATACAAAAATTAATTTTATATAAAAAAATTATTTATTTAATAAATTTTAATTTAACCAACACTTTTAAAATGGGTTTCAAAGTAATATTTTGTTAATTTTTTTCAAATAGGATGTTTTCAAAAATTTGTCAAAATATAGTTTTAAATATATATACATCAAAAACAAACATCTGAACAACCATAATTATTTTAGAAATAAATCATCATATATATTTCCTCACTTATTTTAAAAATGAAAAATAATTGTGAATGATTATTTTAATATCTCACTTCCATTACATTTATTCTTCCAAAGGAATACTTTTTATATTTAAAATCGATATTCTTGATGAACTGATGGTCACAAAAGAGTAATTTATTAATTTGGTTATTATTAAATATCTATTTTGATAAATAAATATCATTCTATATTTTTTAATTATAAATGAAATTTATATTAAATATACATATTCATTTTATTATTTATATGATCATAAAATAAAACTTATAAAATTTATACATAAGGTGTTTACTTTGAATGTTAATTGATTAACATTGAAAATATTGATAAATCTAAATTATTTACTCAAGACATATATTTATTGATAAGAAATATTTTTTATGAGTCACATAAATTCTTGGATATATTATTTAGTCTCTATACATGTTTAAAAGGGTGGAGCCATGAATATTATATCCACTTTATTCATTATTAGAACTCTTGAGACAAATTAGTTGGCTAAATTAAATGCATTATAAAACAAGGTGTTAAAGTAACTTTGGAATAGAAATGAAGCCATATATATCTCGTTGACAATGATATTTACTTCCATTAATTATTAATTTGATTCACTGATAATTTAGTTTAATATATTATTAATTTCATTTTTACATTGATATTATCTTGGGACATATTTCATTAATTGATTTTGATTGAATGGAATCTTTTTTCTATAATTTACCAATCAATATTTATTATTCATTATATAATTATGATAAATTAGATATTCATTACATGGAATGTGTATTAATTTTTTTAACATTATTTTTGAAAATTTCTTTATTTATTCATGATAACATCATCTATCTGAGAACATTTCTATGAATTTGAGATCACCTTTATTTTCTCTATAGGATGTAAAGATGAAATCATTGAATGAGTTTAAAGTATTCAAATTAATTAATTTAGATATTTAGTTATTTTATTTTCTATAAAAAATGTAAAATTTTTATCATCTAGATATCTTCTTCTCCAAAACTGCTAAATTGATTGGTCCATTGTGATTTTTCCCATTGCATCTATTCCAATGTAATAAAGTAGATATAAGCTCCAGGTTACTGGAGTTAGGTTTCATAATTCTTTTTATCAAGTAATGAAAATTATAAATCAGGTTAATTATATTAATAAAAACATATATTAGGGAACCAAACCCTCTGATGAACATTATAGATATGTATATAAGAATATAGAAATGTTTGGAATAGAAGTTGTTATGTGGGCATACATTGAAATACATCTTAATTGGATAATATTATAGGATGTGGTTTTGTAAATGATTCTTGTAGTGGTAATGGCCATGAAAATAGTTGTTCATGTACAACATTGAAAACATTATGTTTCACGATGAGTCTTCCCTTATTACAAACCAGGTTTAACCCTTTTGGGGGATATGGTTAAGTCATATTCCATTTTTATTATAAACCATGAAGAATAATTTTATTATTACGGTTTACCCAATGAAACCATAATTATTATTCCATGATTATCATTGCAAAAATATTAATATTATTTGAAATACAACACCATACTTTTCATTTTTAATTGGGATTTATAACTCATAAGAATATGATTTAATCATGTTTTTTCCACTGTTTAGAAATATAATCTTAAACAAAGAGGGGTATCAATAATCATTATGGGTTTAGATATATACCTACTAAGAATCAAAATACAACTATTATTTTAATGGAAAACATAAAGTCTATATTTAGGAATATTAATCATTTTATGAAAAATGAGATTTGTTTAATATATAATCATATTATTCAAAAGAATGATTCATCTATGATGGATTGTGTAATGTTATATAATCCCCCATAATATTTTTAGAATAATAATCCAATGGTAGCTGAGAAATAGATTATGTCCCTTTAAAATATATTTCTAGCCTAGATATGTGACGAAAATTTAAGGTATACACATAGAGTGAATTTTATCAAATGTCAAACAAAAAAATGGTTGAAATGATCTAGATTACTAGCGAGGAATTATAAATGGATCACATAGAATGGAATTATTACCTGGTGAAATTAATCCAAAAAATTACCACATGTGAAATGAAAAAAAATAAAGATAATTTTACTTAAATTAATGAATTATGTAGAGGAATTTGTTTTTGATTATGAGGCTACCATTACAATGCACACCATATAATATATGGATTACATTTTCAAAATATAATTCATGGTTGACCATTTCTTTGATAGGGTTAATTAATTTATCTTAAGGGTGATGGTCTCTTATATATTTTAATCATATCATGAAATAATTGTTTACACCATTTAAACAAGGAGTGAATTTTCATGATCTGATTAATTAAAAGGGAATCTAGTTATGGAGTGAGAAGAAGGGGGAAAATGGATTTGCGGGTAAAGAGAATGATGTATTTTTTCAATTTGATAATTTTTTACCGAAACACCATGTAATATGATTCTAGGTAATGGAATTATGATTCATTTTTGTGTCTTTAATGCTATTAATAATGTGAGTGAAATCGTAATAAAGAATCGTTTAGAGTATAGTGTTTCAATATTACGGAGTTAGAAACCACACAAATAAATTCCCTATGCATCAGGGGAATATAATTCAAAAGACGGCATGGGATAAATGTCATTATTTTTTTCTCTAACTAAATATAAATAAAAATGGTTGTTGGGAATTTGTAATAATGAATTTTATGGTAAAATTTATTTTATTAATGAAATTATGGGGATTAGAACAATAAAATATATACGGATTTTTATGTCGTTGTTATTATTTAAGGATGTGGAGCCATATGTTGAATAATAATAATAACCAAGAAAATTTATTTAGTGGTAAGGTTATCTTTTTAGAATACACATGATTATGGGAAATGTAACCATAAAAATGTTTCCAACATTATGTAAATGATATTTGTTCGAGATAAAGAGTTGATTTACATTTATGATGTAAATATGATTATATTAATTACAATGGAACTAATAAGCGGTTTTATGAAAATGTTCTTTATGTTATTATTGATGGAGTTTACATATTTTTTTGATTTATAGAATATATTCATTAATATCTCTATTATTAAATGAATTATTAATGTGTTAATTTTTTTATCTATGCATATTTCCATTAAGGGGATTGGTATTATAGTTATTACCCTATTTAAGTAGAATATATAATCAAGGTATACAAATATTTTTGTTTGTAACATTATATGTTACTTTACATTGTATGGGGATAATTTTTTAATCAAATATTTTATATTTATGGGAAATGAATTAATCCCCAAATATTTTTGGAGGAGTATTAAAAAATAAAATGGTTCTATATAAAGAATTATATATACCCAGAATTTGTATTTTTATTTTTTGGGATGATGTCTGTGAAAGGAAAATTATTATCTCATAACTAGTTTTGGGGATAATGAAAATGATAATGAATATTCATGATCCTTTTAATGAATAATAATGAAGTTAAAATACTTATCCTAGCAATTGGATTATGTACTTGGAATTTAAATTAGGTGACCATTTTTTGTTGGATGGATCTCTATAGAAGTTTTTAATTAGGTTTTTTAGAAGGGAAAAATAATATTTAAGAACATCAAAACCAAAAAAAAATTTGGAATGGATTACAGTTCTGGCATAGTGATTAATAAATCCACTAATCCTCTGTAAATTATATGATCTATTATATATATAATTTATAAGGAAGTTCATGCAAGGCCGAACACATATTATCACCTAAAAAGATATTGAATTGGAGCTAAACCAATATAAACAAAATTAACTCATATTTATACTTAGTAATAGAGGGAAATTGTTAAGGAATTGGAGGACGTGATTGGTAATGTTATTCTAGGGAAATTATAAAATGAATGAGGAGTCGTGATAACCATAGGATGGTATGAAGAATAAAAGAATCAATTTTTATAAGGTAATCATAATTAAAATTTCTAATATGAATTTTCTATATAAGGGAATAATTTAATATTCGGAAATGTTATAATATATTTCGTTTGTAAAAATTTTAATTTTATTAAATTGCTTGTGATATACAAAACTCCGTGTTTAAATAAAAATTTACACACTATTAAAATATTATTATTTAAACATGACAATGATAACTAAAATAATAAGTTGGAGGGTGTGAAAATTTATAAAAATATAGTGAGAAATAAATATCTATGAAATGTTCATTATGTTTCTATTGATCATGAATATAAATAAAAATCATCTTAAAGAAAAAGAAATATTTTTCTGAAAATATTTTTCATCACATCTTGTGAAATTATGCTACAATTAATTTTTTACATTATCAGAAAATTTATATGATAAAATTATCATATTTTTTAATAAATAAACATATAAAAAATTATTTGGACAGATTTAATGATATTTTTCTAAAATGCTTCATTTTTCGTAGAATTGAAAAAATACTGATTCTTATTAAGAATTCAGTATTTTTTAAATCATTAACAAGTTAAATATTAATTAAAAATTTTAAAATGACAAATTAGTTCAATAAAATAATTATTTATCCAATATTTGATAATTTAATATTTTATATGTTAAATTTTCATATATATAGTTTTTATCCTTCTTATGGATTTCCTGTACAATCATTATTCTTCATCACATTGGTGGGTTTAATTTTAAATTATAATTTGTAAATATAAATTTTTTAATATTCTTAAAATGAATTCCATATTTGGAATTATAATTATTAATTTCATATTATAATGATTAATTAAATTCTTATCATAATTAATAGTGAAAATTGATAAAATGAATTACTACGGAAAAGGTGAAAAAGTTCTACTATGGTTAAACGATGAATATAAGCTTAAAAAATAACATTAAACATGTTATATTATACTTGTATAGATATATTAGGATTGTATATCATTTTAGGATCTCGAATATTCCATTTTTTATCATTGGGGTTTGATAATAATGTTTTCATAATTACATAAAATGATTAATGGTAACTAATATAGCGATTATTCAATTATTTAAAAAATAAAATAAATTATATTTAAAATATTAATGGTAATTTAATATTAGATAATTAATTTGATTCAGGAATTTTATTGATTGACATAATAGTGTGTGGATATAATAACTTATTTTTTCAGAATTTGAAAATTTTTATGTCGTTATTAATAACAAATTAATGAATATATCTAAATAACACGATTAATGATATTTAATATTAAATAATTTTCTCAAATGATATATTATTACTTAAATTTTTTTTTGGAAACTATATTATGATATAGATTACAATATCTACTGTGTTCCATTCATATAAAGGTTTTCCTTTTATTATAAATATCATGACCATCAAAATTGTAAACAATTCCCTTTCCAAAACAACTGAGAAAAGGGTACATGTATGGATAAAAAAAATTACAATAATAAATTTATGATATATAATTTTACTAAAATTAAGGTATGATATTATGTATAATCATAATCATATTATCATGTAATATTATCAATTTGGTATAAATGTTCTACATAAATTAATTTATATAAATTTAATATTTTATGAAATTCTATGAGTGCCCCTCCCATCTCTTTTAAATTGTAACCACATAATATTAATTCATAAAACATAAAAATCAATTTTATCTCCAAATATATACTAAAATACATTCTTAAAATACCTCCCCATGTTTTGAAGTCCATATTTGAGAAAAAATTACAAATATTATATGAATAATGGTGTTAATAAAAAGATATTTCCAAAAGAAGAGGAAGATTAAGAAGGAACCTTAAGAGATAAACTCATTCGTAAAGAATTTCATTTAATAATCCTCATTCATTGTTTTATGATAAAAATATTTTTCAATAATATTTATATATTTAAAATTATTTTATGTTGGTATTTATATGGATTTTATTGATTAATAAAAAACATTTTATGTATCTTTTTTATTTTATTTCAATGGATTTAAAAAATAATCTTTTTATAAAATTCATTGACTTAATTATAAAATAAAAATAAAAATTTATATTTTAATATATATTGAAATAATGATATTTATCACCACCAAATGAATAATTTTATGTTTTAATTACTATATAATTATTCATGTTTTTAACCAATGTAAAACCCTCTTTCTCATTTTTATCGATATTTACTTTTAAAAATTATTTTTAAATGAAATGATATTCCATTACCTGGAAATGTTTTTGATTGTATGAAAAGAATATCATTAAACCTAAAAGATTTTATATGTTTTGATTTTTTATGATTCATCAGAATTGTTTATGTGATTGGATGCTTCCATTATAAACCCAAAACAAGTGAACTGTTTCATAAATCTATTGTACTGGGTAAATAGATGAAGTTAACTGATTTGGTTTCCTCTAAGGGAATATTTAAATATACTATGATCATAATTTCAAATTTGGGAGACATTTAACTACTTTTTTATCAAAATAGTTTATTAGAACATATAAAACTATTTATTTCATGCATAAATACAGTGGTTATTTCAAGTGTATATACGATGGTTACTCCAAGTGTAATAATGATGGTTATTACCTGAAAATTCATGAGGGTGACTACATATTTAATTGTGTTATTCATATTA
Organism: Viscum album; assembly: GCA_963277665.1. Classification (NCBI taxonomy): domain Eukaryota; kingdom Viridiplantae; phylum Streptophyta; class Magnoliopsida; order Santalales; family Viscaceae; genus Viscum; species Viscum album. Next base: position 934,366,041 of record OY728121.1, read on the forward strand.
TTCAAATAGATTCTTTAATTTTATATTTATGATTTATAGGGGTCATAAATTTTTTTTTTGATGAAAAGGTTTTTGTTTTAGTATGGATATTATATATATAATTATATAAATGAATAATGTGATTATGTTATGTATTATATGTTTTTCCATTATCTTCACTTGAATAATGTATTTAATTGTTTTTATGCACATTATTATTCTTTCTATATTCATCAAATGTTTGGAAAAAAATTAAAATGTTTTAAGTAATGGTATCTGAAGAGAATAATACAGGTTGAAAGTCATGACGATTTTTCCTGAAATAAAATAGGTTTATTTTTAAAAACCAAATTTTACTGAAAAATGGATACTGATTAAATGTGCCATCATACTATATATATGGGTTTATATGTGTGGGTGATGAACTAAACCTCTAAAATTATAGACATAAAAAATCAATGTAAAAAAAGATAGTGAATTAAATTGTAAATTAACTACAATACAAATTCTTAAGGTCAACTCTATAAATTTAATCATTTAATCAAACATCATAATTTTTTCTTTAATGTTATTTAATATTATATCTTTTAATAATACCTCCATAAAATGGGAATAATGATGCAGAATAAATTTTGTGTATTGAATTAATATAGAGGAATAGATAAATGTTTTTTTTAGGGTGTAAAGACTAATTAGTATTCAGGACATTTAAATAATGGTATTTTATAGATTTATTATTATGGAAAAAATAATAATTATCTAACTATATAAAACATTAATAATAACCCAGGGATCAAGAAGGATTTAATTGAGAATTAAAACAAAAAAATTCCATTAGTATTGAATGATGAGATACCCTACCACCAAGAATTAATGATTTTAATATTTTTGAAAAAATTAGATAATATTCATTTGAAAATTTTTATATTATAAAAAATTATTGTGATGATGGAAAAAATAAATAATAAGTTTTAAAATATGATACAATTTTTTTCAGTACATGTTCTATGTATTAAAGGAATTAAAGGAAGGACCTGACAACATCCAAGATCATCTTTTGTAACAAATAATTAATAGGAGATAGAAACTACTGTTTTATTATTGAGGCCAAGAAATCAATTAAGGTAGATATATAGTATGATAATGAATGAGGTATTACTACCTAATAATGGTAGAATGAGTTTCATTTATCTTAAGAGTTTTATTTCAATAAGTTATTCAAATATTCTACAATTCAATTAAAAATATAATTCCTCTTTATATACTCTAAACATAATCACATGATTTATAAAAAGGTTATCTCTTTAATAACTCACTAGGTTCTTTGGGGTTTATATTTTTAGATTATTATGATAAAAGTTACATATAATGTGGAAACATCCAAAGTCTATGCATTTTTTTTCAAAACATTAGATTTTAAATTTACACCCAAGATTCATTAAAGATAATTTTTATTTTAAAACGAGCAACCAAAGTGGAACTAAATAGATTGTTTTAGTTTTTAATAATACTTATATCCCGTGAAAAATCATTTTAATATGTGGTATGATAAGTTAAAATTTTGGTAATAGTTATAAAAATAATGTAATATCCTTAGTCCAATGAAAAACATGAACACCCAAGAAAATTATTACCATTTTCACAATAAAACATTGATCACATAAATGAATCATATACACAACATAAATATTAATTTATTCAAATAAAACCTCTGAGAATACATTATTAATCATAATTAAACCATTATGTAATTTTTAGGCTTGTGGGACCTCAAGAAAAAATTCATTTTAAATAGAATCCTTTCAACATAAAAAATTCATCAATATTCCTTACGTCATGACATCAATTAATATGCCTAAATAATATATATATATATGCATATTATAGAATCATATCAAAAACCATATTATCTTATATTTCACAAATCTTAGGATAACTAATTTCTAGTTTATTCTATTAGGGAAACTAGCATAGGTGTCACTTTTATATTTCACTGTAAAATACAAACTTGTTATCATATACATTGGAGAGCAATATTCGGATCAAACCTCATTGTCACAAACTGAACAAACTCTCCAAAAAAACTAGCACCTAAATAAGACCATGACAAGGCCCTAAGGGCGTTCCCTATCCCCACAGTTTGGCACATGAGCCCAAGTTTCTTATATTTTGGTTTGTAAATGATTTACCATAAAATGGACACATAAAACATCAAAAAAAATGGAAAAACAGAATCTGAAAAAATTCGTGTCAAAAAAGAATTAAAAAAATCCCGAACTAAATACATAGGTTCAATAATACTACCAGAGGTCCATAGATACAATGAAACTACAGAAAAACATCCTCATGGACTCCACACAACAAGGGGTCATCACCCACAAGCCATCTCCACAATGCCGCACCAAGGAAGGGAACTAACAACCCAAATATCCATCACCCAAAGAATTTACATTACTTAAATAAAACATGACCAATTCTATATAAACCCAAGGGTTTTATGTAGTGTGTGAACCAAATACCAATAGGATACCACCATGATATTCCACAAGGAAAACAATACAAGATAAAAAGAATGCTATTTTTGATACATAAGAAGTTTGGGAAACATTTTCTAATGTATGAAACTTTTAAATGTAAATATATTTTCGAAGGAAAGATTCCACGAAAGAGAATTTTTAAATAAAAAATGTATGTAAATATATTTTTGAGAAAAAACCACCATATGAAAAATAATAAACAAGGATCAATGAGTACCAAGCTTGGGAACACCCATAGAAAGAAGCTAGTGTCAAGCTCCATGTTACTCATACCTCTATGTAATGTAGGAAAATAAAACTCTATTTTCATGAAAAAAATTGTATTAGGGAACATAAAAATAACATAGTGGTCCCCAATCATCATTAATGATGTTTTTTACTGCTGTCATCATCCATTTTTCTTATGGAAAAAGGTGAAAAACCCCTATCTGGACCACTAGCATACCAGTACAGATCCAACCTCCAAGGTACCCGAGCTTCCCCCTTCGTGGTCAAAACATAATCTCAGGATTACAAATTAAATTATAACTTAAACTCAATAGTTCATGTCATTATAAACTCAAAACAATAGCTATATATGTTTTTCACCACTTACAACACTCAACAAAGCCTTTGTGATTTCAATAAAATGACTTCACAAAACATAATAATGTTTAGCACACAAAATCCCTTAAACACCCCACAATGAACCCCATTTTCACACCCTTTTTCATCAAAAAATAGTTTTAAGAACCAAAAAATTTCTATAATCCCATTCCATGAGTTATAGAACTACCCCATTTGGAATAACATAAAATGAACATGTAAAACAACCAATTTGATAAAAAAGGTTCCCAAAAATCATTATGTAGATAAAATTCACCAAAACCAGATTTCAATACAATATTAATGAACTATAAGTGTGCTAAAAATATAAATTCCATAAATAGAACTCATTTAGCATTTATTATCCATGGAATCACCTACCACAAGTATTGAAACCCTTGATTAATTTTGTGAAAATCAAATCACCCCAATGCTGCACCACCCAGAACTTAAATCAATAATAAATAAATAGACCATGAAAATAACGATCAAATACTATGATAGAAACCCTAACATATGATTACAAGGAAGTTCATGAATATGTGAAGAAACCCCCTAAAAGGATATAACTATGGAAGAGATTCACTTAATTGAGGAAGTTGGATGTTTCTCCACCAAATCCCCCTTAAAAATGGAGTTCCAAGGAGGATTTGAATATCATGGTAGGCTGCAATGGATTTCATTTTCTAATGGAGGATGAAATGTGAGAGTGTGGATAAATCATGGGAGGGAAAAAATTTAAATTGAAAACATTTTTAATGAGTAGGATAATGTCGGATGGTTTACATTCATGGTTTAGAAAACCATGGGCCCAAACTGTTTACCCCCTTTTGTCCCATAAAAAAGGGTCAAATACAATTAAAATTAAATGGAACTTGGGGAAACATAGTGGGGAATGTTCAAAAATGAATAAAAAATAAATAATTACCTTAAATGAGGGACATGGGTTAGATAATTCTCCCCACTATGAAAACATTTCACTCTGGAAAGTCAAGCTGACATTTGATTGGAAAACATGAATGGGTACTCTTTATCAAACTGTTACTTATGGTACCATGTCTCATGTGTATCATTAAAATTATTCCAAATAACATGGACCAGTGGAATAGACATTCCTAGAAGCACCATTTCTAGTAAGTACACTATTCTCACAAGATGGTCAAAATTAGATAGATCTGGCTCTATGTCCATATCCTCCCAATTTAGTACATGGGAAGGATCCGAGTTGTATTTTATCAACTAGTGGATGTGGAAGATGTCATGGATGGATGTAAACTGAGAGGTTAAGGACAACCCATATGCCAAATTTCTAATATGATCGTTGATATCAAAAGGTCTGACATACGGCAGCGTTAACTTCCCTTTAATTCCCAATCGATGATTTCCCAAACAAGGGGACACATCCAAGAATACCCGGTCACCCATAGAAAACACTAGGTCTCAATGCCGCTGGTTAGAATATGACTTATGGTGACTCTGAGCAATCAATAAACACAGCCTGATCAACTTCACCTTCTATGATATCTCCTGCACTAGAGCTGGACCTAGTCTTGAGGTCTCACCAACTTCAACCCAACATTGGGAGGGAAAGGAAATTAATAGATCCCCTCGAAAGGAGACATTCAAATCAAAGATTGGTAAATATTATTATAGCAAAACTCAACCAATATCAAATGGAAATCCTAGGAACCTTTAAAGTACAAAACCCATGCATGGAACATGTCCTCCAAAATCCCATTCACCCACTCTATCTGACCATCTGTTTTAGAATGGTATGTTGTTCACATATTAATCTGAGACCCTATAGCCTTCTAAACCCCTTTATAAAAACATGAATTTAAATGGGGGTCTCTATTAGAGAAGAAAACTAGTGGAACACTAGGGAGCCTTACCACCTCTTGTAGATATAGATGAACTCATCCACTTTAGTTGTATCACTGATCAGAATGAAGTGGGATGAATTGGTTAGACGATCAATCACCACCCAAATGGAATTACTACCCGGAGGTGTATGAGGAAATCCAACAATTAAGTTCATGGTGACCTTGTTTCACTTCTAGGTAGGAATGGGTAATATCTAGAGTGAACTGGAGGGCCTTGGATGCTCGAAATTCACCTGCTGAAATGTGTAGAATCTCTGCACAATGTTTGTGATGTCATGTCTCATCCCTAGACACTATAACATCCTACATACTTCATAATAAATCTCGGAACACCTAGATGGATAGCCCACTCAAGAAGGTGGTTATCATGCATCACCACCTTCCACAGAACAACGACACTACTAAAAGTCCCTTAAAGAACATGTTGCCCTTAAGAGAAGAAGATAATATGAGGAAATCTTCCCAACATGAATAAACTACTTTGAACACTGAAAAATCACAACAATAGTCTTTTCCCACTAAATCAACTACAAGGGAGAATGAATCAACATAATTCTAAACAACAATTCACATCCATTTTCTTCTTGGTTACCACATGCATTTGAGAAGATAACCCCATCAAATTCCACTCATCAATTAACTTCCTCAAATACTACACTGTAAATCATCTAGTCAAGGAGTCGGCCACAACATTAAACTTTTCTGGGGTATATAAAATTTCAAAGTCGAACCCCTGTAGGTACTCGATCCAACGACGCTGCCTCAAGTCTAGGCCCTTATGTGAGAAGATATAGGGCAAGAATTTCCGAATAGAGTAGTCCAAAGAATTCACCACAAAGAGTTAGTAACACCATCCCTTTAAAGCATGAATCGCAACTGATAACTCTGATTCCTGGGTTGGGTAATTCTTTTCTTGTGGTCAGTTTTGGTGAGAGCCATATACCACCACATGATCATCCTGCATAAGCACACTCCCAGGACCCATAACTAAAGCATTAAAATACACAACATACCCATTTCTAGCATCTAGAAATATCATAATGTGGGTGGTAGTCAACCGCCTCTTTAGATCCTCAAACGATGCCAGTCATTCTGGGCCCCAAACAAACTTCACCCCTTTTTGGGTGAGCGTGGTCATCAGTGAAACAAGCTGAGAGAAATCCCAAACAATCCACCTTTAATTACCATCTACGAAAAGGAAAATCTTGTTCTCAAATAGTTTCTTCAGTTTCTCCCATGTCATAACCACTGTGATCATCTTAGTGTCCACCAAAAACCTGATCTATGTGATCACGTGCCCCATAAATTTCACTTTCCTGATCGAGAAAGTAAATTTGTTCAAATATCCAAAAATATGATGCTCTAGCATAGTACCCAGAATGATCCGCAAGTGATGCTCATGTTCCTCCTCAAATCCCAAATAAAATATGATTTTATCAACAAAATCCACACAAAAGAATCAAGGTACTGATCAAACACCTTATTTATGAATTCCACAAAGACAACTGCAGCATTGTTCAATTTGATGGGCATGACTAGGTACTTGAAGTTGTCGTACCTGCTTCGACAAGATGTATTTGGGATATAAACCACTTTCAAAAAGAGTTGATGTCTTCTAGAACACACGTTTATTTTATAAAACCAATTTTCTACCTTTAACTGATATAAAATTTCATCTATTTAGGGAAAAGGATATTTTTTATTGATTGTTACCTTATTCTTCTTTTAGTAGTCGATGCACATCTGAAGGGATCCATCATCCTTTTTCACGAACAACATCAGAGGGGCCCATGGAGAGACACCAATTCGAATGAATACTTGGTATTCTAATTCGTCTAGCTATATATGTTTTCCCTTAGCTCAGTTGGGGACATATGATGTGATTGTAGAGATATCATCCGTGTTCACGGCACCAGATCAATCAAAAACTACACATCCATCTTTGGGGGAAAACCTGAAAAATCATCCAGAAATACAACCAGAAACACTTCAATGACATGAAGTAGTCCAATGTAATTATCCTGTCCATATTCCTCTATTGTGAGCAATAATAAATATATAACAACATCACACAAATCTGGGAGTGGAGGTCCCGCCCGACTTGACTGAGAATCTCATTCCCCACAAAAAAACTGAAGACTCCTATCAGGTAATGTGAAATGGACCCACAACCTATAGAAATTGATGTCTTCCAAAAATTTTATTATATAGTCCATGCCGACTATTATTTCAAACAGATCCATATCTAAAACCATGAGTTCCTATTCAATCTCAACACTTGTCATGAAAGGAGCACACGATGGGAACCTAAGACCCTGATCCTTCTTTATTCACTGTGGCGTAACAAAATCTATCACAAAAGAAAATAACTCAGCTGGAAAATTCAGAATGTCCACAATATGGGAAGAAATAAATTAAATAGATTCACCATTCTCAAAAAGAGAATCCTCTATATTTGTTTCAATCAAAATAGTACCTTGAACAATCGACAATCCCGCCTCTGATCCTACTGGTGCCTGATCCACTACACTGAGAAGTCTGGTTTCTTCTTGAAGATTAACTCTAGTCTGTGGTTGTGCCCTAAACCAGATATTCCTAAAATATGATCAATCCCTACCACAACAACCACCAAATCGAGATCCCTCCTTCCTCGACAGCTCTAACTTTTCGGTAACTCCTCTTGAATCCACAGATCCTGCCATACTCTGAAGTGGACGTGCCACCCCGCAAAAGCATTATAAGTGATCCATACCTTCACCTTGATTGTATGGATGAGGAGGTAGTGGGGATGTCTGTTATATGTTCCCATGTCTCCCACACTGGTGGAACACTACCAATCTCACATAAGAAACCACTGATGAAAACTTCCTGAAAAAGTGGCCTGAACCACCACCTCCCTTCTTCACATGATCATCCCGCTTCCTTTTCTTCTCTATAGTGCTACCACTACCCGCGACAGATACTAGCCTAGAGAAACTACACCTCCAATTCCGTTCAATATCATATACGCAAACCAGATAAACCACCTAATCATAGGTCCTCACCTTGATCAAGAAATCCTAGTATTATATCACTGGTCGCAAGATTTTCTCAAACCATTGGTCGTTTTCTTTTTCATTAGAGAAAAAATTAAAATCATTCCAAAAAAGATAATAAAAATAGGTAGCGTACACCAACATAGAATGAACCTCCTAAACAAGATTTATTAAATCCTGGGATCTAGCATATGCTAAGACTTTAGGGAAGTACCTTTCATTGAAGACAACCTAGAAATATCCCGAGCACATCTGCTCATTCTTCCCAGTTTGAAGTACTTATTCCAACCATATGTGGCTGGGAAACTCCAACAGAAATGGGGCACAAATTACCTTGAGCTCCTCAGGTGTAACCATGAACTCAAACATGCTCTCGATCATTTCGAGATATTCCTCGCATTCATAGGGTTTGATGCTACCTCAGAAAGTAGGAGTCTTAATTTTCAGAAACTGTATGGGCCTTGTCCTTCATAGTAATAGTCTCATCATCACTAAAAAAGCTGGAAAAAGATCTAGTGCATGTCCCAATGCTTGGAAATCCCGATACATAACCTCTACTTGCCTCTGATCATGCAGTGAGGAAGAATCCTCTCCATCTTCCTCCTATGGGCGCATGGGAGGTTTCTGGGAAGGCAAGTTACTCTAAAAAGGAAAGATTCATAGAAGATAAATTAATAAAAAAAATCTATAAATTTGATGAATATCATCAAATATAATAAATCCAAAAACATTACAACTGTAAAATAAACCACTACTTCACCCCCGCCCGTTGTCCACGTCTAGTCTTTAGCACACACATGTCACCTGAAGTGAAGTGAAATAAATAATTACAATATTAAATGGTGACTTGAGTTCTTCTAAGAGAGTTGTGGTCCAAGAACCCTTCTAATGACCAAAACATTGAGTCCTAGTAGGCTTATTTTCTATCTATCTTTAAACAATCCAAAATAATAATATAACACAAAAACATCCAATATTCTATTACCATTTTCTCACAAACTGAATCTGGTTGCCACCAAAAATGGAACCAAGGCTAGCACACGATAAGGGTCATAGAATGTTCCCTATCTCAAAGGTCTACCACAAGTTCTCATGTATCATATTTTTGTTTTGGGAACGATTTACCTAAGAATGGATACATAAAACATAAAAAACAATCGAAAATCGAATATGAAATAAATCATGCCAAAAAAGACATAATGAAAATATAGAACTGAATAAATAGGTTCAAAAATAATTCAAGAAGTCCAAATTCATAATTAAACAACATAAAAAACCTCAATGACTCCACATGAACTGAGGTCATCACTCACAATTCGTCTCCACAATGATACACAATGGAAGGGAATTAACACCCTAAACAACCATCACCCAAATCCTTTCCATTAATTGTTTCAAACATTACCAAGTATACATACACAAAATGGGTGTATGTAAGGTTTGAGTCAAATACCAAAAGGACACCCCCATGATATTCCACAAAGTAAACAATACAAGATAAAAATCCTGCCATTTTTGAATCACAAGATATGGTGGAAACATTTTCTAAAGAATGAATCTTTTAAATGTAAATAGTTTTTCAATTAAAAAATTCCATTAAAGAGAACCATTCGATAAAACATGTAATCTAATATATTTTCCATAAAAAATAATCATATGAAAAAGATAAATACCCAATAATCAATGAGCACCAATCTCAGGAACACCCCTAAGAACTATGTTGTCTCAGGCCCCATGTACCTCGTACCATGGTGTAAAGAAACCACAAAAAAATTTATATTGCACAATCTACTAGAAGGTAAGATAAATATTATCTAGTGGTCCCAAATAAACATTAATATAGTTTTGTTAGTCTTGTTGTTATCCATTTTTCTCAGTAAAATAGGGACAAAACCCATTCGGATCACTAGCATAATATTACATATCAGCCCTCCTAGATACTTGGGCTTCCCCCTTTATGTTAAAACCATAATCTGATGATACCAGAATACATTATCACATAAAAACGTTGGTTCTGGTCATAAAAACTCAAAATAGTATCTTTGCTTGTTTTTCACCACATACACCACTCAATAAATCCTATACGATTTCAATAAAAAAACATCACAAAACATAACAATGTTTTGAACTCAAAATCCTATAAAAACCCCACTTTGAACACTATTTTCAGACCCATATACATAAAAACATAAATTGAAGCACCCAGATCATTTCTATAAACCCATTACATGAGTTACAATACAATCCCATTTGGAATAACATAAAATGAACTTGTAAAATACCCAATTTTGCACCAAATTGGTACCTAAAAATTATTATCTTGAAAAAAGTTACCAAATCAAGATTGTGTTTCATGTTTAATGAAGTATAAGTGTGATGAAAATATAAATTTATAAATTTAATCTCACCTCGCATTGATTACCTAGGGAATCACCTACCAAAAGAGTTAAAAACCTTGAATCTTTGTGCAAAAATCCATCTGCACCACCACCACAACACAAGGAAAATAGATCAAGCCTAAAACCAAAAGAATAGACCGAGAATATTTGGATAAAACCTCGGTTTGAAACCCATTCCACTGGAAACAAGGAAATTCAATAATAGGGGAATAATACCCTTGAAAAATGGGATAACTAAGGAAGAGATTCACATACATGAAGTAGATTGTAGTTTCTCCACTAAATTCCCCATTAAAAGGGAGTTCCAAGGAGGATTTTATAGTTCATGGGAGGAAACAATGTTTGTAATGGTCGAATGGGTGAAGAAAGAGGTGAGTATTGACAAATTCCGAGAGGGATAAATGGAAATTGAACACAGTATTAATGATCTGAACAATCATACAGGGTTTAGAAAACTGTGAACCAAACCGTAAGCCCCCTTTTGTCCATTCAATAAGGGTCAAACCTTCTTAAAATTATACGTGGTAAAGGGGATGATTAGCGGGAAATTTTGGCCAAGAATATAAGAGAAAAAATTATTATAAATGATGGACTTGGATAGGAAAATCATTATAAGATTTATTGAGCAAACATATCATAATAAATATTGATCAATTACTATATCATAAAAAAATTTAATGTTTCAATATTTCATAACAAGACCCTTGAAAACCCCATTTGAAGCCATAATAAAAAAATTCCATGATCACATAATCATTAGGAGAAATATCCACTTTATTTTTAAAATCTAAAAATAAAATATCCCTGATTAATAAAATATGATTTAATTTTTGAAACAATGTTAAAATGTAATGGAATATTGAAAAATAATAATTTTTATGATGGTATTAAAAGGATGTCGTTCCATATAGATAAAAACCATATTATCCCTTTTTTAAACAGTTAATAATATACCAAATTATAAGAACCCAAGTCTTCAGTTTAGGTATGGATCATTATTTCAGATTTTTTATGAAGAAAAATAATGAATTGGAAAATTATCTAATTAAACTACATGACTTTTAGAGTACAAATCATTTACCTGGTTAGAAAATGTAATCATGTACTAATTTTGTAGCATCCGAGTACATGGTCATGTAGGTGACCATGCAGACCACCTAATGTAGGGGTCGATTTAGGCCAATAAATGGCATATACATTAAATGAACATGCATTGTAATTTTCTTTTTATTTGATAAATCTATGAGGGTTCATGTCCCAAATCTAGAAAACACTTATTCTACCCATTTTTCATAATGGAGATTGATAAATGTACGATGAAATTTGAGCTCCTTCTGAATCATTGTTCGACCTCTGATTATGAAATTATCTGGTGCATTGGATTCTCACATGTGAGTACCCTCTTTCGCTAGAGCATTTCCACATGATTCCTCCGCTATCACGAGTATTTAATGGTTTAAAATTTTTATCCTTTTTGTAGATATACAATGTTCCAGGTGGATTCGTGGGCGGATGTTCAAGAGTGTTATTCATACAACATCAATGTTGGTTATTTTTTATTTTCTTTATTTTTCTATGTTGTATACATGCTTAATGTTTTTAATACCAATGTTTTTGGTATTGTGTGTTTTGGAATTCATACATGTTTATTACCTTTTAGTATTTGGTAGATTTTTAAAAGGGTAATTTTTTATAAATATGGATCTATACATTGATAATTGTGGTATTCATACTATTTGACTTATTATGGTCATTTGGCCTAGAATTCCTATTAGTATTGACTTGTTCTACATTCCTCGTGTTGTTAGGGTGGAGTTACATAACATATGAGATACATGTGAGTCACAATGAGAATGAATAACAATTGAGAATTGAATATGAGATTTTCCTGATATATGGTGTTTTATATATAAATGTTATTTTGTTGACCTAGAGGTATTGACTGTGAGAACTATGGTGGTCAAAGAACAGAGGGGTTAGACTATAAGAGCTACCTAGAGGGTTGTTATTAAATGAATGATAAAACCTATGTCATAGACTATGAGATCGACGATTAGATCATTATATTTTCTTGATGCTATGCAGGCCAATGGGGTATTGAATATGAGAGTTACCCTCATGTGGTGATTTTTAAATGACTACTTCCATGTGAGGCCAAGGGGCTTAGACTGTGTGATATTTCCTAGAGGGTCATTATTTATAGAATTAATGATATGTTAAACCTGACGGGATATACTAAAAGGACATTCCTAGAGGGTTTCTTATAAAAAATAAATGATTCTGACATGTCAACCAAGCCAAAACACAAGCTTGGAATCATTCTCACTTGATTGATAGATAGTATTTTGAGACATATGTTCTTAATATTACATAGCGAATACAGATATTAGGCTAGATCACATGGTTTTCATGATTCAACCGATGAATGATAAATGTAAAATAATATAATTGAAAAATGTAGGACTATTTACTTTTGAGTACTTCTTTGATTATTGCATCATTTATGCATATTACCAGCAATATATATTCATTAATAGTTAGGCATAGATATTTTGGTGGTTTCCTACTGGGATTCATCTCACACCCTATTTGGGTCATGCTTTTAGACCCAAATAGATTATACCGTTGTAGGTATAGATAAGTGGAAGATTCCTTCTTTATTAGGTACATGATTACTATTTGATATGGTGATCATGGGACCAAGATGAGGCTTGCGATGCTGTTGGAGATTACTGGTTTTCTATACTATGGTTTTAGTATTGTATTTCAACCTTTGTGACTTGTTTGGATGTATTCCTAGACTAATTTGACATGTATCATTTACATATGCTCTATTTATTATATTACTATCAGTCTTCTGTTATTTACTTTTTTTGTATGGTATTATGACTTTAGATTTGTTTTAATATTTTTTATTCTGTTGTGCATACTCTACCAAAGAGGTCAAAGTTTCCCCATTATCATATCTTGGTGCTCAGTACTTGTCAGAAGCCACAATCATTTGGGGAAATGTGCATCAGGTCATGTGACCATTCGTGTACGGGGCACCTTTGTGTGGAACCCAGATCCAGGGCATTGCAAAGTGTTATGAGAGGAGTTTTTTTCTTATTTTTCTTACTATTTTGTGTCTATAGATAGGGATATGAAGGAATAGGTAGTTGGTAATAAATTGTGCCCAGGAGTAGCTCTCCTGTGTTCTGGGAAAATCTAATTTACCACGAATATTTCAATATTTATTATTTTGCAATTTTTTTTGTTAATTTATTTTTACCAGTGGATGACGTACTTGTCTTGTTCTGTTATTATTGATATCATTGTATATATATTTAAATATCATCTTGAGGAGATAAGGGTATTCAATCTCATGAATCATATAGACACTTTCTAGATATCACATGTCATTCATTCTTATCATGCCAATTCTTTGTGTATTATGGATTTCATGATGTTGTGATAGAGGATGTGCTAGATATGAATTTTATTGTGATATATGTCATGATATAATACTTGGTATTTTTATAGGGTATTATATTATGTAATTTTTTATTGGTATGGACAACAACCATTGGTCGCTAAGGTATTATGAGCCCTCATGGATCAGAATTTGGTGAAACATGTTTGAATTGCAATTGATTTTTTCAAGCTATAATGACAATAGGGATGTCAAACATTGATTAACGGGAGTATAGTCTCTCACAGGCTGGAATTTTTCATCACATGGACAAAATTTTGTGTTTTTAATTATTCCAGAGAAGTTTCAAAGTCGTACTTCCAGGAAACATAGACAATAAGGCATGCAATGTTATGAACAGACACCTTCTGTTCATCTGTTCTGGAGGAAACAACATTTTTTAATTACACGGCATTTACTGGGAGTACATGTCATATAGTGCATGACCGTGTGACTATCTGGGTGATCAGGGACATGGGGATGGGAATATATCTGTATAACTCACCATGTCTAGATTGTACACACTATGTTATAATGAATTGTGTATTCGTCTATGTGACCAAAGACACGAGTGGATGAAAATTAGGTTACATGAACATTTTTTTAATATATACATACTATGTTGTTATCAATTGTGGGTTAGTCCATGTGACTAATGGCATGGGTTGATGTAACATAGGTGGTACACATTTTCTGCAGTGTGTGCACAGTGTTTAGTGTTACACCAAAAGAGAACCATGTAGATTTATCCATGAAGAAGAATGTAGGCATGATGGAAAATTCAAGTACCTGAAGTTTCTTAGGAATAAAAAACCATGGGTATGGGATGATACATGACTAGGTTGGTAAATTTACATGCCTATGTTAAAGCATAAGTCAACACGTCTTGTAGTAATTGTACATGTCGTGTAACCCTTTTTGTAAAACCTGAATGTTTTCTTCTATTGTTCTGTTATTTCACTTCTAAGTCTTAGTCCATGGTAATTTTGAACTGAGGTGTGTTATTTTCCTCGAATAGTCATGCTACCATTACGTCCTCTAATAGTACGCCAGGTAGAAGGTGACAATCAGACACCAAAAATGGTAGATCATGTACTACTAGTATATCTTACCGTCGTTCTCATCTTGGCACCAGATGTAATACCAGACACAGGTGTTGATGTAGAGTTCCATAAATGATTTTTTTAGATGTTAAAGAATTTTTAGGGACACCGCATCTGGGCCCATCTATGGTAGAGCATACGAGGTTATTACAAAAGCTGTATCCTCCAACTTTTTCTATGATTGAGGAATACTGTGTGCAGAGTCATGGTTGGAGGCCATTTTTTCTATCTTTAAGAATCTGGAGAGGCCTTCTGAGAGGAGGGTAAAGCATCAGATGTACTTGCTATGTGATTCTTCAGAGAGATGGTGGGATGTTATCTCCTTTGCAAGATGTCAGTGAGATATTTATTGGGAGATGTTTCATAGGAAATTCTATGATTTTTTCTATCCTGAGTCATTGGGGGCCAATCGAGCCTATAAGTTCATGCATTTGGGGAAGTGTTCTCTATTAGTGATTTATTAATCTTATCATTTCCCAGAGATACAGATATTGAAACTAGTTATAGTAGGTGATATGTTATCTTTTTATAGCCAATTTCAGGATGGTATCATGTATGGAATCTGACCAGAGGTTAGTGTTTTCAGGATGACTTGGGAGAAGGCTACAGTGAATCAGGTGCTGATTTCCGAGCACAATATCAAGGAGATGGGAGCTGCGAGCTAGGGAATTTCATTATCTAACTCAGTTAATCCTTCTAAAATTAGTAGCATGAACCGTAGGGAGCATTGACATGATGTTTCTTCTGGTAGTTAGGTGCTATTCTACCATTGCATGAATAGTGGTAAAAAAAGACCACATTTGTCGAAGGACCCAGTTGAGTTTCAGTCTTGTATCAAGATGGGTCATCATTATCATTATTTATAGATTCCCTCACCAGTAGATAGTGATATGGGATTAGTTCTGAATCCACATTCAAGAGTAGGACAATTGGTTTCTCAATGGTTAGGGAACTACAGCTCACTATGCTGTTCATTCTAAGGATTTGTTCATGCAAGTGGTAGTCAGGCTATATGTTTTTAAAGATAATAGAGTGGATCATCTCAGTGTAGTCAGGGAGTGTCATAGGGCTGTGGTATTGGATAATTTTTTTAGTGGATCAGCTCAGTGTAGTCAGGGAGTGTCAATATGGGTCATCATTAGCATTATCACTGGCTATATGTTTTCAGTGATAACAGAGTGGATCAGCTCTAGTATTTTTTGACTACTATCGTCGTAAGGTCAGATTCACGTCACCAGGGGGTGTTTATTATACAAGGGAGAATGGGATGCCCAGGAATGCAAAGATGGTATTGAGCATCATGGGTTGGGAGGAATTAAATCATAGATTGTAATTTTATATCAAGATTACTAGGAGACTCCACATATAGACTTTCCCCCAGTGGTGGATCATTTCATAGATTCCTTATTATATGACTGTATAGGTTTACCTCCATAGCATGAAGAATATTTCACTATTGTTCCTTTTCCTAGAGCGACATCACTTTCCATTCCTCCTTATAGGATGTCTACACCAATGTGACATGTGCTCAAGAAGTATTTATAGGATTTGTGGGAAAATAGTTTCATCCGAACCAATAATTTTCCTTGTGGTTTACTTTTCCATTTTGTAATGAAGTCGGATAGTACCCCCTAACATTGCATTGATAATTAGACACTAAACAAGTTGATGGTCACGAACTGATATCCCATTCTATGGATTTTTTAACTCTTTGATCATATGTGATGATACTAGGAGTTCTCAATGATTGTCTTGAGAACTGGTTCTCCTCAATTGTTCCTTTACCATCATATACACCTCTTTCATCCATTTAGAGTAGGTGTAGTATATATGAGTATTTGGTTTGGTCGTTTGGTCTCACTAATGCACGTGCAATTACCAGGGCACTAATGAACCGAGTGTTCTATCCATACTTGGATATTTTTTATGGTAGTAAATGTGGATGATATGTTGGTGTACTCTGAAACTCAACATGACCATGCCACCCATATTGAGATCATATGGAGTGCACTAAGAGAGACTCATTTATATGGGATGCTCCCAAATTTCTAATTTTGGATAAACTATATTCACTTAATAGGTCATTTCATATTAGATAAAAAGTATAAATATACCCAGAGAAAGTGAGAGTGGTAGTTTCTAAAGAGCAGTTGAAGAATTCCATTGCGGTATAATGTGTTATTAGGTTGGCTTTTTACTACATATGCATTATACATGATTTTTCGCACTTATTAATTACCATACCGAGCCTAACTAATAAGTGTGAAATGTATTTTTGGAATGATTCCTATGATTTAGGAATTTATGTGCTGAAAAGGGAGATTGGCTTCAGCACCAATACATATTTTTCAAGAGCCAGAAAAGAGTTACCTTTTTTACTGAGATTCATCAGGTATCAAGCTGGGAGTATTGCTTATGTAGGGGGAATGGTTCATTTTATACTGGTCTTTATAATTGAGGACACATGAGAATAATTACCTAACACATGATCTTGATTTAGTGAAGGTGGGATGATAACCATATGTATTTTGACATTGATATTACCTACTCACATGGGAAAGGCAATGTAGTGGCTGAAGAATTGAGCATTGGAACCCATATAAAGGTAGTTCAGGAGGCCAATAGTGAGTGGAATCTTATGACTATATTAATTAAGATACATTTGTAGGTGGATGACAGATAGGGAAAACTTTTTTTCCTTATACAACTTTTACCCACACTTTTCTAGATCGAGTGCGAATGAGGTAGCTATCAGATTTCAAAGGCCTAGTCCTATTAGAGAGTGTGTCCGGAAAGGTCCAAACACCTATGTGGACCATAGACAAGGATGATGTATTACATTTTCATTGATGGTTATGGGTTTATGGCGACAATAACATGTTTATTTTGTGAGATTTTCATTCCTGAACATGTGAAGTTCATCATTGTGTCACCAATATGTATCATGATCCAAACTGTCAGTATTGGTGCCTAGATATGAAGAGTGATGTTTCTAGTTTTATAATAAGATGTTCTACCAATCAATAGGTGAAGACAAGGAATCAGTGACTGGTAGAAAGTTTATAGCAGTTACTCATTCCCAAGTGGAGGTAGAATGATGGAACTATGGATTTCATCAAGGGTTTACTGAGGTCTCCTTGAGAGAATCATGCAGTTTGTGTTGTTATTGATATGGTCACAGTTTTTTACACTTCCTTCCGATTAAGGAAACCATTAGTGTTGATGAGCAGGGAAGTTTGTATATCCAAGAGATTTTATATTTTCATGGGCGTATAAAATCTATAGTTTATGACATGGACACACGGTTTACTTCTCATGTCTAAAAAGGACAAGAAAGTGCTTTGTATATAGAGGTAATTTTAAGTACAACATTCCATCTGCATATTGATGGTCAGTTCGAGCACATAATTCAGGTTTTGGAGGACATGCCTTGAGCATGCGTCCTTGATTTTGGGTGCTCATGGGAGAGAAAGATGGCCATATTGGATTTTTCCAACAATAAAATTATTTTTGTGACAATTCAGATGAACCCTAATGAGGAATTGAACTAATGGAAATAGTGATCACCCCAATGTTTGTAGGAGGTAGTAGAGGGTTCTATACATAGACCTATTCTAGATGAGGACACTGTTGAGTAGGTGGAGTTGATTTGGAAGAAGATTAATATTTCACAGTCTCAATTGAAAGCTTATGATGATCAACAGAGATGACCTCTAGAGTTGTAGGTTGGAGATCAGGTTTTCGTACGTGTCACAATGAGGATGGGACACAAGAGAATTAGGAGATACGGTATGCTTTCAACAAGATATGTCAGGTCGTTTGAGTTTTTGGAGAGAGTTGGGCCAATTTCCAATCAGTTGCACTTACCACAGAGGTACCAGTCAATACAGGATATCTTTTATATTTCACGGAAATAATGTTATTTTTCACATCCATCTCATTTTTTTCAACCTGTGTAGGTTGAGTTGGAGGTGGATGAAAACATGGAGCAACTCCGTACTCTGAATGGGTATTGAAGAACGGAGGATCTAAATGGCTAGTCTATTCCTCTAGTATGGGTTCTATAGTAGTACATGAGAGTATATGATGAGACATTGGAGAGTGCGGCTGATGTGTGATCACAGTGGATAGTGTTTTTGGAAGTTTCTTCTTCACCAAATTTGGTAGGGGAATTCGCAGAAAAATTAATTTATGGGGGATTTTGTAAGAACCTAATTATTTATTTCAAGTGCATGTATTTATTTATGTTTGTTTTTTAGGAAAATGTAAAAATTGGTATATTTTCCATGTACACATGATATAATTTTGAGTGTGTATTGTGTACATGGTTATCACGTGTAGTCGTGTACTAGCTGTGTCATGGCCGAGTACAAGACAATGTAGGTGACCTGGCAGATGACCAAAAGTGGGGGTTGGATGAGGCTAGTAAACAGTGTGTACATTAAATGAACATGATTTGTACTTTTCTTTTTATTTGATAAAATAAATTGGGGACACATCTCCCATCTAGAACACCCTTCTTCTCTCCATGTTTTGTACATGAGACTGACGAATGACCTAAGAACTTCAAGCTCCTCTCGATTATTCATCGGTCCTCCAATTGAGATGTAGTTATTTGAATTGGATTCCCACTGGTTTGTTATCTCCTTCCCTGGAGCCTTTATTCAAGATTCCTCATCTCTCATGAGTATTTCATGGTGGGCCATTTTTATCGTTTTTTAGATCTACGTCATTTTAGGCTAATTCAAGGGTTGATGTTAAGGAGTATTCTTCATTGGAAATCATGGTAGTTTGGTCATTCCTTTCATTAATTGTCTATGGTATATATATGATTGAATGGATGAATAACCATGCTTTGGGTATTTCATGTTTTTGAATTCCTTATTGTTTATTACCTATTATGATTTGGTTGATTAATAAAATGGTAATTGTTTTTGCAAAAGGTTTCATACCGTGATAATGCGTTTCTTCCCCTTATTTGATTTATTATGGCCATTTGGTCTACAATTCATGTTAGGATTGCTTTGTTTTCCATGTCTCATATTGTTAGGAAAGGAGTTACTGATTATATTAGATACATGTGATTCATATTGTGAATGTATGTACAAGGGGAAATGAATGTGAGAGAATCCCAAGGTAGGGTCATTTTTTTATAATTATTGACATGTCGACATAGATGTATTGATTATCAAAGATTTTGGGTCTTAATTAATGATAGGGATTAGACTGAGAGAGATACCACAAGGCTCATTATTAAATTAATGATGGACCCGTGGTCACAGACTGTGATAGCTACCAGTTGGTCATTATGTTTTATTTTTTCTATGTAGACCAAGGGTGTATTGACCGTCAGAGATACCTAGGTGTTCGTTGGAAAAAGTTTAGTGCCATGTGGGATCGAAGGGGTTAGACTATGTGATATTTTCCAAAGGGTCAATATTTATTTATTTGATGATATATTAAAAAATTTGTAAGATTATGAGAACATTTCCCGAGGATTGGTTACAAATAATTGATTGATCCTGATGAGTCGTCCAAGCCAAAGCACAAGTTTGGACTCTATCTAACATCATTGTCAGATGGTCTTATGGGATGTCTGTTGTTAATATTACATATGTAATATTGAGATTTGGATATATGCTAAGTATTTCTCAATTCAACTGATGAATTATAAATGTAAATTAACATAATTGAATAATGTAAGACTATTTACATTTGACTACGTCCTAGTTTGTTGATTCATTTATGAATATTAACTGTTATATATATACATTGACAGTTGGGAATTGACAGTTTAGTAGTTGCCTCCTAATATTTTTTAGACAACCATTTTGTGTCATTCTTTTGGACCCAAACAGACTATATATTTGAAGGTAGAGATAATGGAATGTTACATTCTTCATCATTTACATGATTGTTGTTAGAACTAGAGAGAATGAGACCAACTTGAGGATTGAGATGCTATTGGAGTTTATTGATTTTTTGTACATTGGTGTTATTATTGTATTTCTTGAAATGTGACTTGTTTGGCTATATCCCTAGAAAAATGTGACATGCATCATTTATATATGTTCCAATTGTTATATTACTATTAGTCTTTGATAGTTAACTTTGGTCGTATGGTATTAAAGCTTCCACATTTTTTTACTATTTTTTATGTGTTTGTGCATACTCTACTAATGAGGGAACATTTTCCCCATTATAATGTCTTTTCCATCACTACTAGATGGAAACCTCAAGTATTTGGTTAAATGCACTTGATTTCAGTTGACCAACCGTGTAAAAGGCACTATAAGGGTGGGACCTAGATCCCATATGTAAAAAAAATGGTAAAAATTGAAAATATTCATTGGTAATCATTTATAATGAATGTAAATATATTTTAAAAACAACTGTTAGAAATTTTGGAATCATAAATAACAAAATTGATGTGATATTTATAAAAACATGGACATAGAGGAGAAAGAGTTAGATAGAAAACTATAAAAACATATTATTTAAAAAAATGTTCCAAAACTTAATCCCTATATAGTTTATTACAATCAATAACTCCAAAATAATAAAATTATATTAGTTTTTTACATTATTGAGAACAATTTTCATGTTAATAATAAAACCATTTTTCCATATACATCATTTATTACTATGTTTTTTTATTTTATAAAATGTGTATAGAGAATATTTATGTTTTAGTGTCATTAGGATTGTAATATCAAAACATAATCAGTGCGTTGAACATGTTCAATTGGTATATGGTTCCATAACCTCTGTAATCATATTAATTATATAATTTTCATACTTATTAATTATATATAATATAAAAACCAAAAATTTATGGAATCTGTGAAACAAATATAACAACATTTCATTGATATAGTTGTCTATATGTATGCATGAACAATGTTGTAATTTTTCTGAGGGTTTAAAAATATGTAAATAATTAATATTATATTTTTTCTGAATAATAAGTATGTTATGATTTTATTTTTTATTAATTATTTCATACCATATGAAAATATATGTAATTCAAAAATGAAAAAATAATTACACTGATTAATAAACGTGGAAGTACACATATAGACAAAGGTGATTTTATAATTTTATATTGAATGGATGGGCTCAAAAAAAAGTAATATTTTATACATTAATAATAAAATATTTTTTATAATATGTTATATTTTAATTTCAATAATTATTTTTATCATCCATATGATCCGGTGATGAAAAAACACATGTCATTATAGAGGTTATAGTCAACATGTATGCATGAGAGATGATGTGATTTTCCATAGGATGGAGAAGTAGAAGAAAAGAGCTTAATCCATAAAAAAATAATTATATGAATGTTAATTATTTTATTAAATCTCAATGATTAAATTATATTTGAAGGAATAATTAGATGAAATAAACATGAAAATAGTCGGTTAATATTTAATACTCTTCTCTGAAATCATTATCTAGAATACTCCATAATCCTTATAGGATTGGTCATTTGGTCTTGAGGCACTTTTTTTATGGTTTTTGGGTATTTACTTGTTATGTTTAAAATCTCATGTGGTGTGAATAATATAATCGCGGTGGTTCTCTTTTACTAGTGAGGGTAGTGACAGTCCTATTATTATTCAATGTTTTAAAATAATATAATGTTATTTTCAGTTGATGTTTTCAATTAAATAATAATATTTTAATCTATGTTGATTATGGTAAAAATTATGTCATAAAATAATAATATAGGACCATATAGATTTTTTTATCATTATTTTACCCATTTTCTTCTTTTTATTTTGGTGGTAACAATTATACAATGATTACAGTTCATGATAAACGAAAATAAAATTTCACTAATTAATAAATATTACACTTATGATTAAGTAATTTAAATCCCTTTTTATGGTAAATGTATTATAATTGGAATAATTTATATTTAATATAACTGTGAGAAATTAATAAACATTATTTTTTAGAACAAAATTATATTTTTAAGACTAATATTGAACTTATTACAATATAAAATATAATACAGATTCGTATGTAAATTATATTATATTGTATAATAAAAGATAATTTAATTTTATTAATTTATAACAAAAAATAATATAAAATTAAAATAAATTTATATTAATAAAATATCAGGCATGTTATTAAAAATCCACATTTTTTATTATTCACTAAAAAATAATTATTTTCACAAATATCCCAATGTTTGACTCTAAAATAAATTCAATATACTAGTTGGATAAATTATATCATTTTAGTGAAATTAAATTCCAAAAATTATAAAATTTATCCGATATATAAAAACTAATAATTCAAGAAAAATTTCTATTTAGAAATGTAATTTATTTTTTGATATTTTTTTAAATCAACATATTGAATACAACTATATAAAATATAAACCTCAATATTATTCACAATAAAAATTTATTTATTTTTAAAATTAAAAGGTGTTTAAATTTTTTTTCATTTTATCAACGTCCTCATCTTAATTTTATTAATTACATAAAAAATTTATAATATTTTCCCCTCAAAGCTATTTCTAATTATTATATTGCTTCCTAAAACATGTGATTCTTCTATAATGCATTACCCTAGTTAATCACCTAATTTCAAAATTTCTATTCTATTTTATCTGAAATATGATCCTCCTTTTCATCATTGTAAAAATTATATTCCAATTGTACGACCTCAAGGTTAAAAACATGAGATTCATCTGGTACATATTTTCATAGTATTGAAATAAGAAAATCATCAAGTACATGAGATAAAAATGTGGTATGCATACTCAATATGAAAAAAGTCACACATTTTTTATAATTTCTTATTGGAAAATATAGAATGAAATTAATTTTCCTTCACATTTAAATAACATAACACATTTCCAATGAGATACGTAAAAAATTATAATATAATTCCACAAATGATTGATCTTTCCTTAAGTAGCCAATATAAATCTTCTTCCCAATATAAGAAATCCTCATATAGTTTTAAAACAATTAAATCATCTGAACTATATATTTTACCATTTCTATCCTGAACGACTTCCTTTCAGTTAATTTTTCCCAACATTTTTCGAAATTTACCTCGCTCTCTCTATAATTCCATAAATGGTCCCATCTGTATACTAGAATGAAAAATATTATTTTTTTTAAATTAAACCAATAAATAATAATGATATAAACATACTTAATATTACATTTATCAAGAAATGACAATGTATTAAAATGTATTAATAGTTTATTCCAACTATTCATTAGATTAAGGATGAAAATATTCAATGGAATTAAATTGAATATCGAATTAATTTAAAATTTATATGATTTTCATAAAAACATAAGTTCATGGAAAAATACAATAGAGAGGGACTCTATGTGAAATATCTATATATTTAAGATAAAGTGTATATTTTTTATATGAAGACATAAAATCTATAATAGAATGAAAATGAATATATTTATTAAAACTATCCACAATAACCCTAATTACATTACTTACTTGAGATTTCTTCACTAATTTCACCCTGAAATTAGTGGATCTATTCAAATGATTCCAACCTGGTATTAGAAAAAGAAAAAGTTTCCAATATTGAAATTTTCATTCAAAAAACCTTTTGAAATATGATATGTCTCACAGTAAAATAAGAAATATTCTTTTTTATTCTTTCTCACCAGTATTAATCCCACAAATATTTTTAAATCACAGTGATTCCAAAATTATATGAAAACTGAGTTCATTAACCATCACTCCATAATTCATTCTTAAACTAGGAATCTCCTAAAAAAAACAAAATCATTCCAAATATGATATAACATTATTAATCAATGTAAAATTTATAAAACATACCTTTCTTTATAAGATATACTCTTTCATATAAACAATGATCTTCTTTTAAAGCATGATTAATTCTATTTGATAATGATGACTATAGTAATAGCTATTTCAAAATGGTGGGAGTTCCTATAAGATCAATTAATAGGAAAACATGCCTCAAATAATAAACAACGTGCTTATTATTAAAATGTAAATGGTAAATGATACATTATCTTTTCTAATCAAGGAATTAGGTAAATGTTTTACTTTAATAGTTTGATAGTGGATAATCAAATTATAATCCCTTAATAGTTCCAAAATTCATCTCATTATAATATAAATACTCTTTTTAGTACATATATACATTAAAATATTATGGTTACTATATATTTCACATTTTAAGCATTATAAAAATGACATCTAAATATTTATTTAAAAATGCATGGCTGTAATATGAAGAAAATTTCATGGAATGTTCAACTAATTTATTTATAATAGATGTGAAGAATGTGAAATTACCTAATAATATTGTATCAATAATCATTCAAGTAAAATAAATGAAGAAGCACTATAAATAAACGATTCACCATTTTTTATTGTCATTTATAATAGTGGACCATTAAAAAATATTCTTTTCTTTTTATAAATTCATTTATCACATTCTTTATTTAATATTAATTTTACATCATTTTATGTTCGATTTTTTATTGTTTTTTATATCTATGAAATATTTTAAATCAATGAATTATTGTAACCATATGAATAACTGAAAGCATTGAATCTCTTTGAAATTTTAATGTCATGGATAATAATCAACCACATTAATTTCATAATTATAAAAAATTTGTCATTCCGAAGAAAGAAAATTTCAATGGAATGAAATCTATTGTATGAAATATTAACATTTTCTAAATTTTCAATAATTTTTTAATTTTAAATTATCGAAAATAATCCTTAAATGTTTAATTTATTACTTATATCTTCTGGACTAAACTATAATGACATCAATGAAAACTAAAAAATATTTATCTTTTTATTTAAGGGAAAATCTACTACTAAGATCCAAAAATATAGTGTGTGAAATATTCATGCTAAAAGTAGTAATTAAAAAACCATATTTCCCATAACATTTATAAAATGACACAAATGAAATTTCATCCCCATTCAGCTTCATATGTTAATTCCCTAAACTGAAATCTATAATTGATAAATGAAATTTTTATATTAGAAATGTAGATACATTATTTCAAATGTTTTTTATTTTAATATTTTGGAAGGTTCATAAGGTAAAACTTTATGATATTTTTTACATTAAACATTTTATGTTGTTTTATAGATTAATGTATTACATAACCATATGATGATTTTTTCATATTGAACAACCTATGATAACCATTTCAGTTTTGATGATTATTAGAGAAATATGAAAGGACTTGTTATCCCATTATAGATCTTATGATCCACTTATTATACATGAATTACATAAAAAAAATCACTTCACGGATTGACAGATGAAGCTAGAATTTATCAAAACACAAAAAAGAGTGATATTGTAATTATGATATGAAATCAAGTAAGTAAATATTCTCTAATGATTCTGAAATAAAATGTTTTGCTACTAACGTCATTGGTGATGATATTAATGATTTTTTAGAACTCTTTGGTCTACTATTTTTTTAAATGACCTTATAATGAAAATTTTCAATATAATTTTCCCTAAAAATGTGACAGTTAGAATTCACCTCCATGTAAACATTTTCACATTAGGCTAATTGTCTCATAAATAAAATCTTGGTTATGTTGAGACAATCACATTTTAATTTATCATATTTAAATTGAATGTTTTATTAACAAATTTCCAATATGAGTTTCCCCCAAAATATAATTTCAAAGATCTATATATTATTTTAGATGTGAAATTTAAAATTTTGAGGATGTGACTTGTTGAAATTACTGATCATATATAGATTGTAGTTTATCGATTTGGTCATCAACTGAATCTCCATTATGTTAATGATGTGTTCCATATATCTCTCTTGAGGAATTACACACCAAAACAATAGAATATACTAAACTCTGATTTTGTGCCACTAGAATAAGATATTTCTTATAATAACAAAATGTAAAAAAAATTTCTTATAACGATAATGTAATAAAAATAAGACTACTGGCTTGGTTAGTTTTTTGGAAAACCTACCAAATTCACAATGAATAATTTGATGTTGAGAATGACATTATGAAGAGTTATCCTCATATCTTTATATCATAGTAATGATTTTTGATGGAGATAGTCATATTAAGGGATGGGGTTTGAATGTCAAACCCCTTGATTTTATTTTAAATATTGTTTTAAAATAAGTTCAATATCTTTGAAAAAATACTTTGAACTAAACTACAAGATTTAAAAAACTCTAAAATATTATTATTTTAGCAGAAGCATTATCACATACCAATTACAATGGCGGAGGTGAATGATATTATCTAAACCATTAAAATAGAGTTTAAAAATCTCTAAAAAATTAATTCATTGGTTACCAATTTATTTTAAGTAAAAATAAAATATAATTGAACATAAATAAATATTTTAATATAAGAAAATATTTTTATGCAGAAAATGGTATATTATATTTTTAATTTAAATTAATAACTAATATTTAAATATATTAATGGATTTTATATGATTTATTTTCAATAAAATATTTCTAAATTCATCCAACATGTTTATAGGATTAATATAAAAATAAATACAATTTAATGAATAAAAATGTAATATTATTCAAAATCTCATTTTCCACCTTCTAATAGCACAACAATTTTTAATATAAATTTTCACACTTTTATAAATTTTATATGAATAACTAGTGATAAATTTTTAAATTGGAATATAAATATTATTTTAGGGTGAAATTTCTTTATTTTTTTGGAGATGTTTTATTTTATGACGAATAGTTAAAAATAATTCATTTTAATGGAAAAAATCAATTTTTTTTAATTTATTAATTTATTAACAATATATTTTTAACTATTTTTAAGGTATAATTTGATCAATAGAAAAATAATTTGAACAATTTAAGTCATTGGATACAATTTTATATAGAAATTGTATATAAAAATAATTTTAATCATCTAAAATTTTCACTTTAAATAACCACTTTTTTTTAATATGGGATTAATTTTAATAATAATTTTTAAAATAATGTTTATTGAATTTGGTAAAATATATTCCATATATTTATTTATAATTTATTTTTTATTTTTAAGGTCATTTTCATTTTTAATTATTAAAAAAGTTACCATGG
Source organism: Viscum album (assembly GCA_963277665.1). NCBI lineage: Eukaryota > Viridiplantae > Streptophyta > Magnoliopsida > Santalales > Viscaceae > Viscum > Viscum album. Next base: position 934,394,119 of record OY728121.1, read on the forward strand.
TAACAAAATTATTTACTTAATTATAGTAAAAATAGTCAAAAGGGATAATGTTAAATTGTAAATTATTAGAATTATTAAAAATATATAAAATACAATTTTTATTTGAGGTATTTATATACCCTATATATCCTTACAAACATTAATTAACAATATAATTCATTTAAATTAATTACACCTCAATGTGTTTGGATTTAATTATAAAATATTCATTAATTAACCACTTAATCCCACATCTCATTAATTAAAAATACCACCCCATTTTGACCAATAATAATTTACGAATATAAAATATTTTCACAAAAATATCCTCCTAAAACTTTCCCCATACATGGGATTTCTGTCTCGTCAAAATTCTAAATCCATGGTTCGTATGTGTCTCTCTAGGAGTTGATATTCAATAAGTAATTTTCTCAAAACAACTCTCTTATTTTCATTTATTTTTCTAATTTATACTCATATAATTCTTCCGTTAGGGAATAATAATTCCATTATAATATAAATAATTTAATTTTCAGGTTCTAATTTAATTTCTAATATCCATACTTTTTATTTCATAAACTTATTCACAAAAATGAAACTATTTTCAAAGTTCTCTCGATTAATCTCCTACGTGAATAATGATTTTTTAGGCATTTATTATCTCATTAATAGATGTTAATAAAACTAATATAATCATTAAATAAAATTATAATTTTTTTATTATAACCTATTTCATGTCTTGTATCTTATATATAGAAGAAATATTAATGAAAAAATACTAGCTTGTTATGAACTCGAAAACCGACTAACTACACAAAAAATGTATCACTAACCATTAATATAATGAATAATCCCCATGTAAAAAATAACATTGATATATGGTTAAATTAGAAAATATTGAAGTTCATTTAAACTATTTATATACACTTGTGATGTTTTATTTCCTTTTGACATAGAAATTCATACTGATAATGAAAATAAACTTATAATAAACAATGTGAATCAAACCCACCCGAAACAATGGGAATATTGAAATATTATTGATGATTAGGTGGTAAAATATCAAAAATATATATTATAAGTAAATAAACACAAAAATATGGTTCTGGAATGAATTAATAATATTCTTCAATCAATTATATATGATATTTATTTTTGAAAACCTAAGGGAAGTGTCAGGTAAGGGTTTCTCGTTCCACTATTTCATTTGTCATATATATACATTATTTACTATATATTTATTTTTTGTTCTAAATATAATAAAAATTAGTATAATATTTGATATTTATAATTTAATTTATGCTCATTTACATATAAATTTAATTATATCTATTTCATGGGATTTACAATTGAAAATTTTCTAAATGTATAAATTAATTTAGATTAATATTTTTTCGTTGAGGCACATGTTGTGAAGTGAACCTATATTATTTTATAAATATTATATGTTTCCCATTTTCAATTTCTATCAGGTATCAAATTATTTTCATGATATTTTTTGTTTTATATATTTTTTTAATTATTTGTTCAGAATTGTTTTATCAAAAAATTATGTTTTCTAAAAATGTATCAAATTTTTTTAAATGTAATTTAATGAATTTTCCGTGAAAATGATTTCAAATAATTTTAAAATTAGTTTTAAAAACATTAAATATATTTTTTATTTCTTAATTTTCAATAATGAATGTTTTAAAAATTATTTAATATTTAAAGTACATTTTAGAAAGAAGAAATGATTTTTTTATCAAGAATTATTTTATATGACCATTCAAAATTTTCTTCAATATATGATAACATTATTGAATTTTTTTATTTAAATGGATATTATTCATGGAAATTATACTTAATATTTTTATCTTTGTTTTATATTAATTATTGATTTATAATTTTGAAACCCATTTCTTTTCCAATGTTTATGTTATGATGAAATGCTATTGAAATCTTGGTCTTTTCATGTCTTCTGATATGATGAAGGATTTATATACTTGTGGAACATGTATGTATGAATATAAAATATCATTTTTATATTATCATACCACAATGGTTATATTTTGATTCAAATTAACTTTTTTAAACATACATAGCACTTTAACTCTCCCATTTCTTATGTGTTATTTCCACAATACATGAATAAATGTATTAGTTTCAACATGTCAAAAAGGATTCTATTTGAAATAAAATAATTGGGAGAAAATATTAAATTTTTATGAAATATTATATTTTCTATGTTTCTGAAGATTGTAATACCATATGATTCATTCATGGTTTTTTGTAATATAATGTTTGGTTTATTTATATGTTCAATTTATGTATAAATATAGTGGTCCACCATTATAAGGAAAATTATTCTGGTAAGAAAATAAAATCTACTCCAATATCAGGAAAAATATCATGGAATTTCCCAATAATGTACTCACATATATCATAAATTTTATTTAGGGAATTTTTGATCGATAAGAATGAGATAGAAAAATAGGTGGATGAAATGGAGAATGACTTCTCCTACAAATTCCTACGAGGAAAAATTCTCAGACAAATTAATGAAGGTATTTAAAAACCTCTCCTACAATATAATGAATTGTAATTAATTTTTAATGATGAATCGAAAAAATGTTTTTCTTATAATGTTATTATCATGAATATTTTTTACGATATGAAAAATTCTTCATAAGATGATGAAAAAACTATTATTGATGTTAATGATGCCTAATAAGTTATTAAATACAAAAGGATTAATGTTAAATACAGTTTCATAAAAAATGGAATAGAAAACTATAATATGTTATTAAAAAAATTATTATAAATTTAAAAGAATGTTTGAGATTAGTTTAATATGGGAATTACAACCTTACCATGAAATGTACTGATCCTGAGGTAGGATTGATAAATCTAAAATTAGTAAAAACTATATTTCCCTAAATTTTTTATTAGAAGAGGGATAACAAAAAAACTTATATTGAGAGTATTGTAGAAAAATGGACTCATATCAATGTAAATAACATGATTAAATAATATTCTAATCAATATAATACATTCTTATAGAGTAATTGTGTAATTTAAATTGTAAAAATGAATCAATATAATATATGTCTCAAAATAGTGATTTAGTAGTCAAAATTACAAATATATGAGTAAGAATATTTTCTAAAAGTGGGTAACTCAAATTTTCATATATTCTATTTAAAAAATCATGTATAGATATGAATGTTAAAAGGGGAATATTAATATGTTGTCTTTATTAATTGAAATTGTCCATATTGATTGTGATGACACAAATAAATTTCATTTCTAAAGAGTAAAAAACTATTTACATGCATAAGATCTCAAATTTCATGATCGGTTATTAAAAAATTAATACAAAAGAGTTCATGATAATAATCTATGTGTATGGTGAAATAATGTTTAATGTATTGTAAATTATTGAATAAAAATCCTACCATATTAATAATAATATATGGAAATGACAATGCAAGAACCAAGAGATATATTTTCAATGTAAAAAAGTGAAGAAATATTTCCCAAAAATGGTGAAATAAATATTATTCATTCATACTAAGGAATCACATATATTTATAATTAATGAATTTATAATAATAAAGTGGTCTCCTAATATTGATGATAAAAATATTACCATATCATGGTTTTGCAACTACACTCAACCGTTTTTATGACTATTGAGTGAGAAAAACAGCTCATTATTCCCTTATTCAATTTTTCATATGTTCTAACATATTGGGAAGAATATGAAAATTTTTAAAGGGGGGATATATGAGTTTTTTTATAAAATTATATTTTACAAAATTATTCCATTGTATAGAATAGTTGTTAAAATCATCCATGAAAAAGATGGGACTGAATCTGATGAAGGGAAGCTAAAATTTAAAATTAGATTTAAAAAATATGTTATCTAAATATATAATCATGAAAACACCTAGATAAAATTTTATTTTAGGTTTTCTAATCACAAATTCAACCATTTCTATCTTAATAATAAATAATATTACAAATGGGTAGTGATGGATGGTGCTAAAGAAAAAAAATAAGTGGAAGAAACCAATTTTCATGTGAAATTTCAAATTTATTTGTTGACAATGAGTGGATGATAAAATGATAATTATAAATATATTTCTATAGAAATTAATATTAAAAATAATTTTTTGTATCACATTAATTATTTTTTAATAGATAAATTTGTTTTCTTGGTGTTTTATTAATTTTTTATAAAATGGATTTTCACATATATAGTTAATGTTTAATAGAAAAGGGTGTGTAACTTTAAAATATGTGGTTTCATCGTTATCTAAAATATTATAGTCCATTTTTTAAAAATTATGTGATAAATAAGAATGCATTCACTAATAATTACAATTTTTTATTTATTGTTGATAATGGGGATACAAAATATCAATTAATAACAGATTTTATTACATAGGTTTAATGGAATTGGAAAAAAATCACAAGGGTAGATTGAAAATACAATGTGAAGAAGATATTTATTCCCAATAAGTATGTTTTCCATCATTATGGTATGTTTTCAAACTATTTTTTGATATAAGTGAAGGTATAAGTGAGTTTCTACCAATATAAATAGAGAAAAATGATTAGGATACAACTCAGAAGACACATTCGGGTATATAAATGAATGTAGTAATTTAAGTGTGATGATTTTGGAACTAATATTTATTGAGTAAAAAGAAATTTAATTTGGGATTAAAATATATTATATAAGATAGTTTCAATTGAATAATTCTAGATCCAGGTTATTCAATAATGAGAATAAAATCTAATTAATGTTTCTACAAACCATAGATTTATCTCTATGCTTATAAACTAGTGTATCATGTAAAATAATGTCATTTAACGTTGTTTTTTTTGTTTTTTAAAGAGTTTTATAAATCCTTCTAAAAAATGAATAAATTATATGGTTATATATTGTGGATTGTAATATAAATATGTGATATGATTTTCAATTTATAAAATTGTACGCCTGACTATAATATGGAAAATTTAAAATGTATAACCAATGTAATTGTAAATATAAGTAGAATAATGAGAAAATGGAAAATGTATCTACTATATAAGAATAACAAAAATATTATAGGTTTAACATCATAATTTTTTTATGATGAAACCATATATTATAAGAATATTCTGGAACATTATAAGGATCTTGAGTAATGAATAATGATGATGTTCATACATCATAATGATAGCTGGGAACATTATATAGATGTTTACATACTCTATAAATTTAAAACATCAGGTTTAAATTTTTTATAAGGATAAATAAATGAATTTATGTTGTTATTTTCAGAGTTAATAAGGGTGGTTATTGACTTTATAGGGATTATCCTCCTTTATAAGGTTCATTACATTATGAAAATTGGTAACCATAAAAGCCCTAATATCGAATTTTGAAGTGATTAATTAAATAATATTATTACAAATGTATTCCACATTAATTAAACTATAAATAATGATCAGTTTAATTTTATTCTAACTCATATATATTAATTATACCTTCATTCTATGGGAATAATTATTCATCTAAGAACCAACATAATGGAATAAGATTTTTTAATTTAAAAAGGATATCTACTTGATATAAAGTATTTTTATAATGAATTAGATATATAGTTCTGAATTTATATGTGTTTTGAATATATAGATAAAAAACTCTACTATAAAATTTTGTAATGATATTTCCCAATGAATGAACAAGTATTATTATGATAATTCAAGCAAGAAATCATTTACATATTTCAAATATGGATATCAATCACTGTCAAGAATTAAGTGGTTTATATATAGAAATAATGGACAAAATATTCATGTTAATATTACGAGAATATAAAATAGTGTAAGAAAATAATGAAAATGGAGTTTAATTTATAAAACACAAAGCATTATTGTTTTGAATTATTTATATGTATTTAAGGAAGGAGTTAACGACATCAAGGAGCATATTGTGCATGGATGATAGAGAAGAATTCTGAAACCTATATTATTGTTTCAAGACTATGAAATATACTATATAATATTGAGAAGATGATATAGAGACACATATTACATTATCAATAATGTATATTTTGTTCCATTATTACAGTCATGTTTAATGCAATGTTACATAAAATAATTGTTGGAGTCAGTCCAAAACTAGGTAGAGGTTGTACCATTCATGAAGGATAAAGTTTATACTATATAGTATAATGTTATTCTTATGTGATTAAAGAACATATAGTGGGATTATTTGTATGCATGGTGACAGTATAGTTATTTTAACAAATATTATTTATGGTGGAGACATTTTTATTGGGGTGACTAACCAATCAATGTGATGCATATGTTTTTTTGAAGGGTATGAACCATATAAAAATTATTTATGTCTGCTTCGATTTAATTATTACAAAATTTTGATATGATTGAGAGACACAAGAAGATATGATCAACAATTAACTAGTATTACAGGTTCATTTAAAAGATATGAAAATTATAAATAAGGTCATCACTAATTCATCATTCTCAATAATATCAGTGACAATATGTAGTTCAATAGTAATGATAAGGATGATATATATCTATGTTTTATTAATATGTGAGGTCTATTTTATTGAAAACATTCATCTTTAAAATGTGAAAAGATATTATATCCAAAAAAATATACTAGTTGAGGGAATATTTTAAAGTAATAAATTTCCCATACAATTCATTCTATATGAAAGTCTTAGGGAAAAATACATAAATTGTTATCATTTTATTAATAATATTCAGATTATATCAATATATCGTTATTAAATAAATGAATTATTTTTCAATATAATACTTGAAGAAAAAATTTATCATATACATATACCTATAGGGGGATTTATTTTTATATAATGGATTAATGTGATCTCACAATTCAACAACCAAATATGAAAAGGAATCTTTGGTATATTGCTCTTCAGAATTCAAATAAATGTGAAACGTTAATGATGGTCAATCTTCGAGAAGTATTTTTCTCTTTAAAGTTGATTAGATAGATCATTGATATTTGGAATATAAAATTTTTGTCAATATTAATGATATTTATATCGGTACAATTGATGACCATTCACAAAGTCCCATCATTATGCTTTATAAATAGGATTCGGGTTCCCTAAGATGAGAGACTAGGGTGTATGAATCATATATCACAAAAATCAAGAAGTTTTTTATTTAATTCAAAAAATTCCAATAGATCTATTATATAGGTTATGATTGATATGTTCTTCACATCATGGATGAAATCAATGGAGAACAACACATGATGATCATTTTCATATCAAGGTAATTCCTTACAAAATAAATATAGACATTACTAATAGATATATCCTATATTATAATGTTAAAATTCCATTTATTTTATTATATTTCTTCATATACATATCTAATAACTTCATTATGATTTGTTATAAAAAGATGTTCTAGAAAATACCTATATAATTACGTCTCTTCTCTAGAAAAATTGGATTCTATGCCATTATCCAAAATTATGTCCTCCTTCTCTTGATATTAATTTCATTCATTATACATTGAGATCCAATTTATACCATGAAATATGTAAAATTAAATAAATTAAATAATTACTATATTGAAACTATATAACCACCATATAAATAAATCAGGATAACCCAATAAATTTTCTTAGGTACAAGATTCCAACTATGAATTTTAACAAAAAAAATCCATCCTTAATGGATTAGAGGATGATTGAATATTATTATCAAACATGCATGACATAATGGATTCCATAAATTAAGACCATATAATATATCAACATAATTGGAGTTAATGATCAATGTTTCCATTATGATATAATTTAGTGCCTCACTTCTCCCATAGAAATTTTATAAGCTTTATGTTTCTACCTTTATTATACTAAATTTAATTCCTAGATAACATAAGGTATTTATTAAAATAGTTTCCCAAAGTATTTTAAATTAATATTTTTAAATTATAGTCATTTTCAATATGCATACTCTTATATGCATGATGAATTTTGAGACTAAATCTATAAAAATATTTCAATTCAGCTATCAAATATATACAATGTTTCCTTTATCTTGTAATACATTTTCAAAATATTACCCATCCCTCCCTATTATTTAGAAAACAAATTTACTCATCCACCCTATTATTCATTAGTATTCATTTTTAAAATATTATGCATTGAAAACTCAATCTCAATTATGTTTGAACATGGTTCAATTTCTTCATAAGTGGAAATTATTTGTTATATTATTTCCCTTATAAATCATGGAGTCATATCATAAATTAATTAGTTATAATTTTTTAAAAATTGAATACATATTGGGTATCGTATATTTTCAACCTTTTATTTTTACCATCTTACTCACTAATATCTTCTGCTTTTATTTTTCAAAAATTATATAATTTCAATTCTAAATCTACACTTTGGTCTCAAGAAAAATATATCAAATAATATCACATCAAATTCATTCCAAACAAATCCTGATTTTTAGTATATATTCCTAATGTTTTGAACCCATTCTATCCATTTATCAACATCTCCCCTGAGATGATATATAAACATGTTATCCTTATCTATTAAATAATCCCAATGTTAGGAATAAATTCTATTAATACATTATCAATATCTATTAAAGTAATATATATATATATATATAATATCATTGAAATTAGAGGGTTGTGTCTATATAAATTGATCTAATGTCATTACACAATGCAATGAAATTGGATGTACCATATCTGAAATGCTATTAATTATAACCAGATTTATCATCAATAATGTTATAATAATATTTACACCTTGAACATCAACTTCATTATGTTTTATAATTGGGAAATCATTACATGGGTTAAATGTGTTGACACGCTTTCTTATCCACAAATCTAGAATCATCTATTAATAATGCAATCAAATTAATTATATCATGAATAAAAGTATGAATTATAAATCATGTTATTTAATTTTTTTTCATTTAACATAAATTAAAATATTTTATTCCATTAATTATTGATAGTTATTAATAATATAAAAATTGTTACTCAGAGGGTTCCATTCTCTAACTATGCTGATATAAAACTATGTCCTTAGTATTTGACTTAAAATTCTGTGATTCGAATTATAAATACCACAAATCCTACTATATATACCTGGAGATCAATTTAAAACAATGTAACAATTTATATGTATCATATTCCATATTATTTAATGTTTTGTTGTCTTAGGATACTACATACATATATTTTTAATACAAAAAATAAGAATAATCATTATAATATGTAAAATATTATTATCATTCTATTATTACATATCAAACAATCATTTAGATATTCCGTCATGGTTTATTGGGGAAAAATATAAACTATAGAAATTGAAATCTCAAATTCGTAGAATGGGATTGTGTAAAATGGAATCTATCATACTAGATATAAAAATACTTAATTTCATAGTAAAAAATAAACAAATAACATCATATAAATTATTTTCTGAAATTATATATCCATTGATGATATAACAGTGAAAATAAATAATCCCATTGATTATGTTAAATAATTTCATAGTGATAAATTTATTTATGATACACATCATAATAATTATATTAAGTGATTTTCTTGGAAATCAGACAGAAATGATAAATAATACACCATATACCCAATATGTTTTGCCTCGTGAATCTAATTGATACATTTATGGGCCATTCTATGTCCATAATCGTCAATTAATAAGTCTAATACTTTCATTATATGAAATGAATAAATTAAAAAAATTAAAATTACCAATATACATTAATAATCCTATTATATAAATATGGATACATAATAAATAATTTTCAATATTGAAAGAATTCGAAAATTGATTACTGTAATTTCCCCATTCAAATAAATTGAATAATATTTTATATAAACACACTTAAATATAGATTATTATATATTCGATGTTCACATTGTGTAGAGTAATGGGTATTTAGTCACATTAAAAATATAGAAAAGACAAAAATAATGGAAAACATATGGAATATTCCCATGATATTATGTACATGATCATGGGGAAAAAGGTAGTTCCATAATGGATGACAATGAGTAATGGGGAACATAATAATAATATATGAATGTTAGAGACACATTTAACAAAAAAAGTGATAATGAAATAAGAATAAAAAAATTTGGAAAATATTTTAAGGTGTTCCTTTAATAATTATATGATAATTCATATAATGAATATATAAAATAGGGAATCAATTAGTAAAATGATATATGATTTAAAAGAGAATCTGTTAGACATAAAATGGATTTGGAAAATAGAAAAATGGGAATTATTGGGTAACAAATCATAGTTAATAAGTTAAAAAGATGATAACACCATGTTATTATAAATATTTATTTATATTATCAGAAATCTGAAACGATATCTTACTATTAGGAGTGAAATGAAAAATACATGATTATTTAGAAACCTTAATTTAACATAATAATTTCTAAGGAAAAGGGAATAATGATAAGGAATGGGAAATTAGAATTGGTCAAGAGTTAAAAAAAGTAAAATATCACTGAATTATAAATATCAATGTATAAAAATTTTATTTTAAAATATATTATTCAAAATGATCTACACATGAAATGGATGGAGGATAATTAGGAACCCTTACCTCAAGACGTGACTCACATGAAATCTTGTTTAACCACTGAAATATTTGAATAATTTAGGTTAATGTTATATTATTTAACCCTATAATTTCATATTTCAAATATTATATCCCAATTATTATCATATTCTATTCGTTTATTAAAATAGTTTTCCCAAATGATTTACTCAAGATTGTTTAGCTCAAAATTCCAATACTACATCTTTATAATAGTAATAGTTAATAAATTTTTTAAAATGGTTCCAAACCCTTTAAACTAGTGTATCATGTAAAATAATGTCATTTAACATTGTTTTTTTGTTTTTTAAAGTGTTTTATAAATCCTTCTAAAAATGAATAAATTATATGGATATATGTTGTGGATTGTAATATAAATATGTGATATGATTTTCAATTTATGAAATTGTACGCCTGACTATAATATGGAAAATTTAAAATGAATTAACATTGTAATTGTAAATATAAGTAGAATAATGAGAAAATGGAAAATGTATCTACTATATAAGAACAACAAACAAATTATAGGTTTAACATCATAATTTGTTTAGGATGAAACCATATATTATAAGAATTTTCTTGGAACATTATAAGGATCTTGAGTAATAAATAATGATGATGTTCATATATCATAAGGATAGCAAGGAACATTATATAGATGTTTACAGACTCCATAAATTTAAAACATTAGGTTTAAATTTTTTATAAGGATAAATAAATGAATTTATGTTGTTATTTTCAGAGTTAATAAGGGTGGTTATTGACTTTATAGGGATTATCCTACTTCTTTATAAGGTTCATTACATTATGAAAATTGGTAACCATAAAAGCCATAATATTGAATTTTGAAGTGATTAATTAAATAATATTATTACAAATGTATTCCTCATTAATTAAACTATAAATAATGATCAGTTTAATTTTATTCTAACTGATATATATTAATTATACCTTCATTCCATGGGAATAATTATTCATCCAAGAACCAACATAATGGATTAAGATTCTTTTAAATTAAAAAGGATATCTACTTGATATAAAGTATTTTTATAATGAATTAGATATATAGTTCTGAATTTATATGTGTTTTGAGTATATAGATAAAAAAACTCTACTAGAAAATTTAGTAATGATATTTTCCAATTAATGAACAAGTATTATTATGATAATTCAAACAAGAAATTATTTACATATTTCAAATAAGGATATCAATCACTGTCAACAATTAAGTGGTTTATATATAGAAATTATGGACAAAATATTCATGTTAATATTTCGAGAATATAAAATAGTGTAAGAAAATAATGAAAATGGAGTTTAATTTATAAAACACAAAGCATTATTGTTTTGAATTATTTATATGTATTTAAGGAAGGAGTCAACGGCATCAAGGGGCATATTGTGCATGGATGATAGAGAAGAATTCAGAAACCAATATTATTGTTTCAAGACTATGAAATATACTATATAATATTGAGAAGATGATATAGAGACACATATTACATTATAAATAATGAATATTTTGTTCTGTTATTACGGTCATGTTTAATGCAATGTTACATAAAATAATTGTTGGAGTCAGTCCAAAACTAGGTAGAGGTTGTACCATTCATGAAGGATAAAGTTTAAACTATATAGTATAATTTTATTCTTATGTGATGAAAGAACACATAGTGGGATTATTTGTATGCATGGTGACAGTATATTCCTTTTAACAAATATTGTTTATGGTGGAGACATTTTGATTGGGGTGACTAACCAATCAAAGTGATGCATAAGTTTTTTTGAAGGGTATAAACCATATAAAAATTATTTATGTCTGATTCCATTTATTTATTACAAAATTTTGATATTATTGAGAGACACAAGAAGAGATGATCAATTATTAACTAGTATTACAGGTTCATTTAAAAGATATGAAAATTATAAAAAAGGTCATCACTAATTCATCAATCTCAATAATATCAGTGAACATATGTAGTTCAATAGTAATGATAAGGATGATATATATCTATGTTTTATTAATATGTGAGGACTATTTTATTGAAAACATTCATCATTAAAATCTCAAAAGATATTATATCCAAAAAAATATACTAGTTGAGGTAATATTTAAAAGTAATAAATTTCCCATAGAATTACTTCTATATGAAAGTCTTAGGGAAAAATACATAAATTGTTATCATTTTATTAATAATATTCAGATTCTATCAATATATCGTTATTAAATAAATGAATTATTTTTCAATATAATCCTTGAAGAATAAATGTATCATATACATATACCTAGAGGGTGATTTATTTTTATATAATGGATTAATGTGATCTCACATTTCAACGACCAAATATGAAAAGGAATCTTTGGTATATTGCTCATCAAAATTCAAATAAATGTGAAACGTTAATGATGGTCAATCTTCGAGAAGTACTTTTCTCATTAAAGTTGATTAGATAGATCATTTATATTAGGAATATAAACTTTTTATTAATATTAATGATTTTTCTATCCGTACAATTGATGACCATTCACAAAGTCCCATCATTATGCTTTATAAATAGGATCCGGTTTCCCTAAGATGAGAGAATAGGGTGTATGAATCATCTATCAAAAAAATCAAGAAGTTTTTTATTTAATTCCACAAATTCGAATAGATCTATTATATAGGTTATGATGGATATGTTCTTCACATCATTGATGAAATCAATGGAGAACAACACATGATGATCATTTTCATATCATGGTAATTCCTTACAAAATAAATATAGTCTTTACTAATAGATATATATTATATTCTAATGTTAAAATTCCATTTATTTTATTATATTTGTTCATATACATATCTAATAACTTCATTATGATTGGTTATAATATGTTGTTCTAAAAAATACCTATATAATTACGTCTCTTCTATAGAAAAATTGGATTCTATGCCATTATCCAAAATTATGTCCTCCTTCTCTTGATAGTAATTTCATTCATTTTACATTGATATCCAATTTATACCCTGAATTATGTAAAATTAAATAATTTATATAATTACTATATTGAAACTATATAACCACCATATAAATAAATCAGGATAACCCAATAAATATTTTTAGGTATAAGATTCCAACTATGAATTTTAACAAAAAAATCCGTCCTTAATGGATTAGAGTATGATTTAATATTATTATCGAACATGCATGACATAGTGGATTCCATATATTAAGACCATATAATATATCAACATAATTTGAGTTAATGATCAATGTTTCCATTATGATATAATTTAGCGCCTCACTTCTCCCATAGTAATTTTATAAGCTCTATGTTTCTACCTTGATTATACTAAATTTAATTCCTATATAACATAAGGAATTTATTAAAATAGTTTCCCAAAGTATTTTAAATTAATATTTTTAAATTATAGTCATTTTCAATATGCAAACTCTTATATGCATGATGAATTTTGTGACTAAATCTATAACAATATTTCAATTCATCTATCAAATATATTCAATGTTTCCTTTATCATGTAATACATTTTTAAAATATTACCCATACCTCCCTAATATTTAGAAAAAAAATTTACTCATCCATCATATTATTCATTAGTATTCATTTTTAAAATATTATACATTGAAAACTCATTCTGAATTTTGTTTGAACATGTTTCAATTTCTTCATAAGTGGAAATTATTTGTTATATTATTTCCCTTATAAATCATGGAGTCATATCATAAATTAATTAGTTATATTTTTTAAAAAATTGAATACATATTGGGTATCATATATTTTCAACCATTTAATTTTTACCATCTTACTCACTAATATCTTCTGCTTTTATTTTTCAAAAATTATATAATTTCAATTCTAAATCTACACTTTGGTCTCAAGAAAAATATATCAAATAATATCACATCAAATTCATTCCAAACAAATCCTTATTTTTAGTATATATTCCTAGTGTTTTGAACCCATTCTCACCATTTATCAACATCTCCCCTGAGATGAAATATAAACATGTTATCCTTAACTATTAAATAATACCAATGTTAGGAATAAATTATATTAATACATTATCAATATCTATTAAAGTAATATATATATATATATATATATAATATCATTGAAATTAGAGGGTTGTGTTGATATAAATTGGTCTAATGTCATTCCAACACAATGCAATGAAATTGGATGTACCATATCTGAAATGCTATTAATTATAACCAGATTTATCATCAATAATATTATAATAATATTTACACCTTGAAAATCAACTTCATTATGTTTTATAATTGAGAAATCATTACATGGGTTAATTTTGTTGACACGCTTTCTTATCCAAAAATCTAGAATCAACTATTAATAATGCAATCAAATTAATTATATCGTGAATAAAAATATGAATTATAAATCATGTTATTTAATTTGTTTTCATTTAACAAAAATTAAAATATTTTATTCCACAAATTATTGATAGTTATTAACAATATAAAAATTGTTACTCAGAGGGTTCCATTCTCTAACTATGCTGATATAAATCTATGTCCTTAGTATTTGACTTAAAATTCTGTGATTCCAATTATAAATACCACAAATCCTACTATATATAGCTAGAGATCAATTTAAAACAATATAACAAATTATATGGATCATATTCCATATTATTTAATGTTTTGTTGTCTTAGGATACAACATACATATATTTTTAATACAATAAATAGGAATCATCATTATAATACGTAAAATATTATTATCATTCTATTATTACATACCAACCAATCATTTAGATATTTCGTCATGGTTTATTGGGGAAAAATATAAACTATAGAAATTGAAATCTCAAATTCGTAGAATGGGATTGTGTAAAATGGAATCTATCATACTATATATAGAAATACAAAATATCATAGTAAAAAATAAACAAATAACATCATATAAATTATTTTCTGAAATTATATATCCATTAATGATATAACAATAAAAATAAATAATCCCATTGATTATGTTAAATAATGTCATAGTGATAAATTTATTTATGATAGACATCATAATAATTATATTAAGTTATTTTCTTGGAAATCAGACAGAAATGATAAATAATACACCATATACTCAATATCTTTTTCCTCATGAATCTAATTGATACATTTATGGGCCATTCTATGTCCATAATCGTCAATTAATAAGTCTAATACTTTCATTATAGGAAATGAATAAATTCAAAAAAAATGAGAATTACCAATATTCATTAATAATCCTATTATATAAATATGGAATCATAATAAATAATTTTCAATATTGAAAGAATTCGAAAATTGATTACACTAATTTCCCCATTCAAATAAATTTAATAATATTTTATAAAAACACACTTAAACATAGATTATTATATATTCGATTTTCACATAGTGTAGAGTAATGGGTATTTAGTCACATTAAAAATATAGAAAAAACAAAAATAATGGAAAACATATGGAATATTCCCATGATATTATGTACCCGATCGTGGGGAAAAAGGTAGTTCCATAATGGATGACTATGAGTAATGGGGAACATAATAATAATATATGAATGTGAAAGACCCATTTAACAAAAAAAGTTATAATGAAATAAGAATAAAAAAATTTGGAAAATCTTTTAAGGTGTTCCTTTAATAATTATATGAGAATTCATATAATGAATATATAAAATAGGGAATCAATTCATAAAATGATATTTGATTTATAAGAGAATCCGTTAGACATAAAATGGATTTGGAAAATGTAAAAATGGGAATTATTGGGTAACAAATCATAGTTAATAAGTTAAAAAGATGATAACACCATGTTATTATAAATATTTATTTATATTATCAGAAATTGGAAACGATATCTTACTATTAGGAGTGAAATTAAAAATACATTATTATTTAGAACCCTTAATTTAACATAATAATTTCTAAGGAAAAGGGAATAATGATAATGAATGGGAAATTAGAATTGGTCATGAGTTAAAAAAAGTAAAATATCATTGAATTATAAATATCAATGTATAAAAATTTTATTTTAAAATATATTATTCAAAATTATCTACACTTGAAATGGATAGTGGATAATTAGGAACCCTTACCTCGAGACATGATTCAAATGAAATCTTGCTTAACCACTGATATATTTTAATAATATAGGTTAATTTTATATTTTTTAACCCTATAATTTCATATTTCAAATATTATATCCCAATTATTATCATATTCTATTCGTTTATTAGAATAGTTTTCCCAAATTATTTACTCATGATTGTATAGCTCAAAATTCCAATACTACATCTTTATAATAGTAATAGTTAATAAATTTTGTAAAATGGTTCCAAACCCTTTAAACAAGTATTTATATGAATTTTATGTATTTATAGAATACTATATATATATAAATATCCAAAATATTTCATTCATAATCATGATTCATTGATTATAATGTTTACCAAAAATATGATACGTTAATTTAGGTGGTGGTATTGGGCATGATGAACATAATTTTTTCTATTTAATTTTGTTGTTTTCTACCCATTATAGAATATAAATCAAAATATAATATCATTATTAAATTTATATTTAACCTTAATTTTTTTATTAATCATACATTAATGGTTTACTTTATTTTACGTATAATATCCTTATATTTAGTTTTACTAAACAAGAATGAGTGCTTTTTTAGGAAAATAAGCATTATGCTCTACTTATGGTTTTATAATTCATACAAAAGAATATAAATTATTTTTTATTTAGTCACTTATAAAAAAATAATTCAATATTAACCTATAAATTAATACTATTCTTGGATTTAGTTATGAAAAGAAATTAAGTCATTATCTATGGAGGTACTGAACCAACTCAATCATTAATACTATTCTCATTTAAGTGTAAATGAATAGGTGTGACATAAGTTATATCACATTATTATATTCAAATTTTATTTTATTTATGCATGTTTCCAAATTATAAAATTTTTATAGAAGATATTTAAAATAGGTATAATAAAATGAAAACTAAAAATTGTTTGGTTTGGATAATTTACTTCTCCCATCAAATGTCCTTATTCTATATGCTACATTCTCTATAAGTAATGGTTTTTGGTAAAAAAGGCCACAACGATATGTATTAGGGACTTTGTGGAAAAGATTTTTTAGATCATCATCATGTTAATCGGAATTATCCTTCGGGATATGTGAGGTGGTATTTACGAGATTTGTAGAGGGGTGTTTTAGAATAATAAATTGATTAATTTATTATTTTTGATGAATAAGATAATCATTACTAATTTTTGTAATTATGTAATCTAATTTATATATATTATGTTGTGATAACATTTCATACATCATTTAGTATGTATTTAAAAATATATTTCTTTTATAATGTAAAATAATATATTTTCTTATTCCCTCCATATTATAATATTAATGAAGGTTAAAAAACACAAACCTCAAAAAATATCAGGGTACTTATTCAAAAAATGTTTTCCAACTTTTCTTATAAAATAATAATTTTTATATTTTTAGAATTAATTACGGTATAAAAATAAATGATAATTTCATTAATGAAAAATATGATTTACTAAAATGTAAAATTTTGTGTAAATTATTTTACATTGAATGATTATTTACTTAACTTTATTTTAGTAGTTATATTAAAATATTTAAATTAAAGTAATTTTTATTTATAATAATAATTCATCATTTACACTAGTTTTTATTTTTACGAATCTATTGGTTAATTTTCAAATCAAACATTTATATTCCAGTAGTTATATAATTTTACAAATCCTATAAATACCATTTATTTACATAATTAAAAAATCAAAAAATTTCCCCTCAAGGATTTATCTATTTCATTTCTAAAATTAAACTCTCTTTTCTAACAATATATTTTATTTTTATAATTTTATTCTCATCTATGATAGTTCTATGGAATTTTAATTCACTACACATTCACCATCCAGTTTAAATTGTATTAACGGTTTTGTAATTATATGTTTATAATTTAAATTATATGGTAGTTTATATACAATTACTATGTAATGTTATAAACTACATGTTGTATCTATTATAATGATTATTACATTATAGTTGTTTTTTTAACACGATGAGGGAAAATGGATATGTATTTTAATGAAATATCATTAGTAAAGTATTATTTTTTACATTGTATATCCATGGTTGTTATTTATTACATATAGATATTATGTATCATTCAACATTTAGTGAATTTATTCCCCACAATTTATTCATTTACTCCCCCATTTGGTTTCAAGGAGAAACTCTTCCCATTGGATTCTCCAATATTCTTCTTTTAATGTAAATTTCATACCTTTTTAAAATTCTTCACAACACTAGAGTTTGGACCTATAATATCCATCTTAGTTACCCTCATCAAATTGGAGAGAAAATATAACTTTTTAATGAAATTATTCATATTATATAGACAAATAAACTAAAAAAATCTCTCCATCAGTGATTATATAATGAATTCCATATGTTATTAATCATTAAAGTCAATGTCAGCCTCTCCAAGAAATTAAAATAAAAAATAATAAGGAGTGTATAAGCGTAAATATATTTTACATATATAATATTTTTTTAATCTTTGTCATTGATACCCATGTATCTCTAATTCCCCACATATTTCTAGTAAATCACTTTCTGGTTATCATTTATCTTCAACACATTCATACTTTTATATTGTTTTTTCAACTAGAACTCCATATAATAAATCATGATAACAGATACTCTTTGAGATATTATAGAAAGGTAAATAAAAATATAATATAATTATTCAATATCATAATGTATGATAATTAAAATTTTTAATGTTTAATATTTTGTTATAAAAGTCAGAACTTATCCCTTTATGTACTATCATTACATATGATATATGATATCATATTAAATGTTAATTTAATTTGTCATTTCATTAATTATTTTTATTTTTTAATTCATTGATATGAATGAATTATATTTATATATTAATCATGTAATATAATTGTTAAATTTTAAATTCATGTTTCTTCCACATATATATATCATTAATATATGGAATGTGGAAATAATAGAATCCATTCATGTTTTATATCAATGATTTGACAAGTGGTTACAAATGTATTTTCTAAATTTGTCACTAAAATAATTCATATTATTTATGTTAATTCCATGAAATATGGAGGTGTATCCTTGAGGTATCTACGAATATGATGAGTCTATTGATATGTGTAACATTTTAGTTTTTTTTCTACCATTTGAATCCCTCTTCTCCTTCTTCTTTTTTTATTTAGATGTACTAGCATAATGTGGTTACAATGAGCACCCACCCAAGTGTTTGGATATTTTAAACTTATTTATAAATTAATGTGTAATGAACCCATTGGTTTCCTCATAGTTTTCATGGGAAAACTAATTTTCAAAGGTAATATATTAGATCAATTTTCATTTAAGGTACACAAGATCTCAATTTTTGTTATATATGGTTTTAAATTCATACCATTGTAATACTAGATTATGGTTTCATATTATCATCTTATACTTGATTATTTGTTATCTAAACCTAAGACCAATATCATGGATATTATGGGAATTTAATAAATGTTTATAAAAACATATAAATCTATTATATAAGCGGTATAATGGTAAAATACTCAAAAAATTTATTCTTTAACACATTTAACATTCTTTATTACATAAGATTGATTCCTAGGATTGAGAAATTATATATAAATTTACTCCTATTATGTTTTTGTTTATCCAATATTGGACTCAAGGTAATATTTTTTGATAATTATTCTATTTTTAATCAGTGACATATGATTTTATTGGCTGATTATTTTACGTTATGATTTATCAATAGGGACTTATATTAAATAAAATCCAAATAAAAAGACGAATCATGTTTAATTATATTGTATCTAATAGTGGTAAAAAAATATAATTCATTAGGTAATTAGTTGTTTTTAAATTTATATCATCATGTCACTATTTATGTAAGCAATCATGAAAATGATTCTATATATGATTTATTCATAGTTGGGAAGACAATAGTTTCTAGTACCAGTATTTAGTATATTCAAACAATATATTACTTTTATTCTAAATCATTAGATTTCCCATCTATTCATGATCCCATTCCTGTTATGTTATTTGGATATCAAACTACTGTTAGTAATTTAAATATGTATTAGACAATGTAATCCATGGGAACACAACTTCGGGATGAACAAATCTAATTTGATTATAGAAGTCTTGAAATGTGTTTTATTTTGAAAAAAAGCTAAAAATTATTATCTTAAATGGATTTGAAAATATCACTACATTTTTCCATGTATATCCATTTATATAGTCAAGGTTCTGACAATTTTGTTATAGTTACCCATTTCTTTAACCAAATTTTAATGTTCCATGTATTTATTATATTAATCATTAGAAAACTCATGAATTGTGTTACTTACATGGGAACATGTATTATAATATTCATTCATATGAATATAAATATAATTCATAAAAAATATGAATCCCCATATTATACATACTTAAAATTAAATGAAACAATAAATCACACAAGTGAAATCATTTTGCGA
The DNA here is from genome assembly GCA_963277665.1 of Viscum album. NCBI lineage: Eukaryota > Viridiplantae > Streptophyta > Magnoliopsida > Santalales > Viscaceae > Viscum > Viscum album. Next base: position 934,415,337 of record OY728121.1, read on the forward strand.
GAGGTGGACACACCACACTATTCTAGAGAGTGAATATGCCCAATGGATAGTGAGTAGTCTAACATAGACTATAACTGTCTATAGAATAATTTGCAAGAGAATAAAATATTATATTATAATACTAAAAATATATATGTATAAATCATAATTAAACTTTTCAATCATTTTCATATCCTGTAAAAACTCATTTTGAGACATCAAAACCATAGTGCAACATAACGGTGCCTCAAGCTTGTACATTACGAAACCTTTGGTCTTCCTCCTTGTATAATATTGCTACTTGAAGTGTTTTTATAATATATAATGTGTAAATATTATAACCTCTTTATCAAAGAGTAAAAAAATCGGAAAATGTTAAAATATATCCAAATGAAACAAAATAACCAAGGTAATATAAAATCTAATATAAGACCAATATTCACAATAATAATCCACAATAGGAAAAAAATATAAAAAAAATTGAACCAAATATACTATGTAATCTAAGTGTCAAATGTGAATGGAAACCACAAATAAATACACAATAAAAACTCAAAGGTGAGTCTTGACATCATGTTAGGTTCCCTCATCCATGCCACATAATATGTCCTAAATCAACCATCTATAATATGTATTTTACCCTTATCATATCATTTATTCATTAAGACTATTTTGGTAAAACAAATAGGCATTCTATGTAGGGTGTGAGTGAAGCTATGTTGGAACAAACTAATGTAATATAATGAAATATCCAATATATAATTGTGTATTGTATTATATATAAAATAATTGACATATTATGATATAAAATGTTTTAAAATTTAACATTCTATAATTAAGGATATGGGCCCTTGGGTTCACAGCGACAACTAAACATATCATACCTCCTCTCCCCCATGCCAGAAACTAAATCATACATCATAGGAATATCACACTCCACTCTCTCATGGGATTCCATTATTAATTTCATTTATAAAATACATTCATGATTCTGGGTCTTAGATTAGTAGTATGGCCCTCGTGGGTATTTGGGCATAAATCCATGTCCCATGACTGAGTGATAAAATGAAATATATATATATATATATATATATTTATTGGTGTCCTAGATTAGTGTTCTAGAACCCCATGGGTATTTGCAGTATCATTCCCCTACCAATAAATTGGTCTTCAAATCATTCATAAATTTTATTATCATAGTTCCTCATTCCTAACCCATTTATAAACCATTTACATAAGCCTTTATTTAACAAAATACATAATCACACTAATTAAAAAAATTCATAATCCATTACTCTACCGATTTCATAAACTCATTTTTCAACCACTTATAATTCACAAATCATCACATCAATTTTATTGGCTCACCCGATTTTTTTCTATCATGTATATTCTCTCAACATTAATAAGTCCAACTAGATCCATGAAGGGTCTCATAATAACATTTGACTATCAATTAGATAATTTAATTTAAATTTAAATTTCCAAATACTAAAACGAAATAATAAAACTAAATGTCATGAAACATAATAATGACTACGGGAAAATCATTTTTACCACGGCCTAAAGATCCTTTCCAAATATGTTCAAAATTATAACCCTCAATTATTATGGAATTAAAAAAATCACAATGGAAGAAAATAATTAGTATAAAAAATTGAACTAGGATCTAGGTAAATAAGAACCATAAAAATAGAGGATTATATTTCCTATTATGTAAGAAAATTATTTATTTCTAAATGGAATGAAATACATGATAGAGAAGATACCAAATGTTTAAGAGATCACATACCAAAGAGGTTCCTATTCCATCCACTGGAACATCAATTCACCATGAAAGGGGTTTGAGGAGCCTTGGAATCCTCTCTAGATCCCCCAAAAAAATTTAAATCTTTTTTGGTCAATAAGGGGAGAACATGAAAAAAAATGTGTTTTAGGAAATTTTACGATGAATATAGTGTTTAATTTCTAAATGAACTTTTTTTTGAGGCACTGAATTTTCCAAGAAGTTTTCCATAACTGTGAAACCGTACTAATGGTGAGAAGAATTTTTCATATGTGGTGCATAATTTTTGGTGGGTGGCCACAAGATTTGATCATACAGTGTGCCACCACCACTGAATCCAAAATATGGAGCACAATTGTTTGTGTAAGAACATAGTTTTTTTCATAACTGTGTGTCATCCTTTCACATCCCTATGGGATTCCATATTTCTCAAAATTCACCAAATACCCAAATTAGAAATAAAAAAAGATATATTCAAAATAGGGTAAAATAATATTTAAAAATGGTCATGATACAACTCCAGAAATGTTAGGATCTTAGAATCTCCCAACTATACAATAACTCGTCATTGATTTGAACTCCCATGACTAACTAAGAATACAAAGTGAAAAGGATGGTCTACTAAGACCACACATATTCTTCCCTCTACATTAACATATCCAAAACATGACCATGCTACCCAGGAACCTAGACTATTGACACAATCTTTTCTCACAACACTTTCTCATTATAGTCTACTAAAGAATCATTTTTCCCAAAGGATGCATCTACCTCAATCTCAACATCATCAAAATCAGTCACATTAGAAGGGTCATGTTAAGACATAAAAAGAATGGACACTAGAAGAAATCCATCAATGAAATATACATTGACATAATTTCCAATCAGAACAGAACTGGCTAGATTCCCTCCATAACCACAAATTTCCTAACAATCATTTGTTCTAAATTTTCTTTCCTATGATTCCTATGGTGACCCAATGCTAGTGAAAGTTGAAGGTACACATTATCTCCCATTGCAAACTCAATGATTCAATGTTGTTGATCATTATATAACATATTCTAACCCTATTCCGTAGCCATATATTTTCGAATTACCTGAACCTGCTTTGATGTCTCCTGCACGAGACTCAGTCCCAACAACAAAGACTCTCACTCCTCCATCTATAATAATGTTGACATGCATGGAGAACCATAAATATCCACATATAAATCCATATAAATAGTCACTTGATATGTATTTGAATAGTAAAAATAAATTATCTCTATGTGTTTCTCACAATACCTACAAAAATAATGGACACATTATCATAGAAAGTCATCTAGAACCTAGAAAATGTTCTCTTATTCCCCATTTAGTAAATGTAGGAATGTTTTATTTACATACATGTGGGGACCCAATTCCCTATATAATCCTAGATAGATGCTCATAGTAAAACCATAGTCAAATTCAGAATCTATTCTCCATGAAAGCATATGAAAACTAATTATCTTCCCAAAGTACATCTCATCCAACTAGTTGATGTTAAAGGACTCTTGGACATGAAAGAAATGTGTTAAACTTATCAAAAATTCCACAATCATCCAAATCATGTCACTATTCTAATTTATACTGAGAAATCATACAATAATGTTCATGGTAACATCATCCTGCATCATTTCTAGAATGGGAAATGAATTTTTTATAACTCTAATTCATTATTTCTCACTATTCTCTTACTGAAATGAGTAGAATCGTGTCTTGATACATGAAATATCCATTATCATACATGAATACCAAAACATTCAATACAATCCACTATAATATTTCCTTAAACTAGGGTGCACTAGCATTTAATAGTAATGATAGTCATGAATAATATCCTATGACATACATGTATTCATTAAAACATAGTTATTGACATAGATTATATTGTCCTCGTCAATATTGCAATAATAAGGCGACTCCCCACCTTCTCAAATTTACATTAGGGAAACACACTACATCTAAAAATACTATCTCTTGAAAATATGGCCCATTTGTATGGAATCCATTGATATTGATATAATGTACATCATATACTGGCCCTCCTAAAACTCAATATGAATCAATAATATTAATATCATCATATTCGACTCAAAAGTATATTTCAGAAATTTTTGAGTTTATATCTTCTGGCATAATGTGTCAGCAATATTATTTTCTTTCCCTAGATTAGAGGATACAAAAAAATTATATGTATCCACACACTCAACAAATATCCACAATCTTTTATTCAAATATTTCTATTAATAGATTCATTTCAGACATTATTTTTCGATATACACAATAAAAAAAATTCCATGGTGGAAAATTTTCTAACACCTAAAGGAATAAAACACTGTTAAATACCTGATATATTGAATTGGATAATTTCATTCGTGTGTCCCCAACATCCATGACCCATATGAAACAACTCAACCATCCTAAAATAATACTCCACATCCAACCTCTAATACACCACAAAACATGATATATTCTTCACTCTAATTGGGTAGGATCAAGATAGGTGTGATAGTCATCCAATTATTCAACATCATGAATGCTTTACCACATTATCTAATGTATTCAATTCTGATCACCTTCATGGGAAATATAGACGGTGGTACTACCAAAGGATAAAATTCATAGATGAACCTCTAATAATAACACACAAACCCATGAATAAATTAGTTATCAAAAAAATTCTTTGTGTGAACCCATGAAACCACTATCTACACCTTCCCTGGGAGAAGAGAAATACCTTACCTAGACATGATGCTTCCCATGAAATTTCACCTTTCAATCCATTATGGAAACTTATATATAATGATTTTCATTTAACAGTCTCTCAGTGTTATCAATATGTAGTCATGATTTTGGGCATGATCTCCATGAGTATTTATGTACCCCAAGATGACATATATAAAAACAATCACAACCCAATCCACATACAGGTGGAATATTCACATTATTAAGGACAAATACATAGTCTAAACATTTTTTTCCTCAACGGAATCACTATAAAATTTTATAGGCCACATATGATTGTATATGTAGAATGTGGTATATCATAAGGTCAATATATCAAATAGTAATACCTTGACCACAACTATATTTTTTATAAAAAACGATATCCTATCAACTAGTCTAAAAAAATCAATATACAGAAGATAATACCAGATCATCAATATCATCTTGTACAATATTCATTAATCAACATATAAGATCAAAGAATTATTACCCTTCTTATATAATTAAACTAAATAACCCTATGGAAATGTACTCGAATGGATAAACCATTTACCCATCAATTCTTCTATCTAATAATTATTCTCTTGAGATGTTGTTGTTGCCATCTTATATGGTGGAATAATGTATTTTTCACATCCACAGATGATATAAATTTGAACCTCAATATCACACTCATTTGGAATCCTAGAGATGACATAAATTAAAAAAAAATCATAAATCTTATCCCCTAATTGTCGAAAGGGTGAAGGTTTGACACCCCCACCCATAACAACCTAGAATTCACAATTCTGGTTCTACTATTATATATATTTCTATACAAATGTGACCCATTTTTATCCTAAAAAATTTAAATTATAAGAAGGAAATAATGAATAACTTACATAATGAATCACCTTTTATGAATAGTATTTATATAATTTGGAAAAACACTTAACAACATGGGTTTAAAAAAATACATCATTAAATATCAACACTATCTGCCAATATAACCAACTATTATTATTTAATAATAGAACATCAACATCATCCACGTGAAATTAATCTAGAAAAAAATAATTTAACATTATTCCTCACATCTTGGAAAAACGAAACATAATAAATGGGTGGGATAAGATCTCAGTTAGGGTAAACATATGAGGCATGACAGTATGATAATATATAGGAGTAAGATTCACAGAAGGTTATTTTAACATTAACATAAAATTTAAATATTAAAACACATATATCAATGATAAAAATCATAATTCATTGAATAAAACATGGGTGTTTGTAAGATGTTATTCATAAAATATTTAACGATGATGATCATTGAGGGCATACCAAAATTCAAGAAATTATAAAATAATCATAATCCTACAAAAAAGATTCAATCTTAGTCAAGGCTCTCTACCAAGATCGTCGTAGTAGAAATAGTCCTTTAATGAACCATGTTCAATCATTGTCCCCCACTTATATTATTGATCTCCAGTCACTCTCAATCACTGTCCTATATATCCCATGAAATATAAAAAGTTACCAAATTAATTATTTGGAGATATAGGTCATACCCATCACATACTAAAATCTATACATATTTTTTCCACAATAATATAAATCATTTATCATATCACAACCAAATTAAAGAAAAAAATTATAAAACATCATGAAATCATAAACATAAATCATTAAGAGAAAATATAAGAATGGTCTCCTTGGTTCATATATCAATGAATACATGAGTAACACCAAAATAAGTCATCATTGTTGGAAAATAATTTTTTTGGATCATTTTGAATCCATTATTGAGGAAAACATCCTCTATTTAGTGAAGAACACTTTTTAAAATTCATAATAATTTTAGTGAACAATTTATATTTAAAATAACTATAAAAATTTATAATTAAATATTTTAAAACCATTTTAATATTTTTTGAAATCATTTTCACTAACATAACTTAAATATCCTTTAATGAAGATTTATTTTTTTTTGAAAAATTTTATTTTGAATTAAATAAATTTATAAATGAAGGGAAAGTAAGATTATTTGAAACTCATAATATAAAATAATGAATAAAATTCATTACAAGTATTTTCATAGGGAATTATATAGACCACGTAAAAGAATATAGGTTCAAGACATTACATGTGTTTAAATAAGGAAAATAGGGAGCTATTTCCTTATCGATTTTGTAAATTTTAACCATATATCATATAAAAATTATTTCATAAATAAGATATGAAAATAAACAATAATTTAATTATAATGACTATATATTATATTCATGGACAATATATAGATCCCAGAAAAGTAAAGTGTGGGGAAATTGACATAAGTCTCATAGAGAAAAATGTGATACTATAAATACATTTACTATAAGTCTTCATTTACATTGTAAACATTAAATAATATAATATAATAAATATAATTTTTTTATTATTATTAAATAACGTTAATTCTACCATAATATTTATTAATTTTTTATAATATATTATATTCTATTTATTCATATTTTTTAAATTTTATATTTTGGGTGATAACTATTTCATTTTCCAATTATGCTTCAGTTATAATGTCTTGGTGATTGTACATTTTCATTGATCTCATCATTTTATGATTTTTATTCATGTTCAAAATATTGAATATAATAAATATTTACATATTTATATTCATTTATATTATTACGACATTGAAAAATGAATTACATTATTCATGGATACTATAGGTATTATGCATGAATGAGTTATCTTTTCATTTTGTGAATGATGGAATAAAAATCAAAACAGGAAGAATTATTTTTTATGTCAAAAATATATAAATAAATTCAATCATATTATCTTCCATTTGAATGAAAAACGAGCCACATCACATTGCGGATATGGTATTCGATACGTACGCATAAGAGAAATTATCGTTTCTCAAAATATTAGATGATAAGAGGGTAGATATGATATTATATATAAAAATATATAATTATATAATAAGTATAATCCTTAATCGTTAATCAAATCATATTATCTATTAAAAAAGTTGGTGATAGAAAATTAATTTTGTCACTATGTGAAGAGGTCAAGTCATATGTACGCATGAGCGATACTTTCAATTATTATTTCATGGTAAATGGGATGTATATTTGTGCATTCATAACAATAATAAAATTTAAAAATAATTTTTATTTAAAAAATATTATTTTATGATCTAAATAATATAATTATATGAGGTCAATAAGAGTAGAATAAGAATGTGATCAGTATGAGAGATTACCTCTTCATTGAAACATCACCATCAGATCTCCGTTAACGGTTTATATATAAGGCATTTTGAGGAAAAAATCACAATTATAATGTGCCTTGGAAAATATAAAAAATAATAAATTTCATATTATTTTCTAGATAGAAGATAAAATTTGATGAAATTATGAGATATAGTAGTCTCCAATTTATAAATGATGTGTGGAGGATTTTTTGAATTTCCTGAAGGACGAAATTAATTTATCATTCCAAATTCCCCCAAATGTAATGTAATTATAAGGTAATATAAAAATGGATTGTAATCATATTATACTATCGAATTTATAAAATTTTAGGCCATTTTAAAACATATCTATTTGATTTATCTCATGGTTAGTTATTTTTTATCTTAATAATATTAAAAACTATATTAATAATAAATTGTTAATAATGTTACAAAAAAAGATATAATTACTCACATATTGAAAATTTATGATGTAATAAAATATATTACATTATACATTCTTACGTTAATATTTTTATAGATTTTATATAATTATATTATATATTATTTTCATAGGTTAACATTAATATAATTTTTTGACATTATTCCTTTAATTTGAATTCAAATACATCAAAAAAAAGTGAAAATTATAATATAATTCTTTAACAAAAATTCAATATGTCATAAAAAATTAATAAATTCATGTTAAACATCAAATATTAAAAAATTAAAATATCTAAAATCAATTATTTTATTTTTATATTAATTATCTAAACATTATATATACATTTAACAATCATGTAAAGTAATAATATAACTTCTAAGAATTAAAAATTTATTAATATAATGAAACTAATTTCCATAAGATTAAAATAAAAATTTGGGTTCATTTATATCACCATTTTATCCTCATTTGAATATGTTGGTCGAAGTGGATACTCAAGACGGGGGTGACTTGAGTTCTAATTAAAATTTCTGTTAAAATTTTTTCTCATAAAATCCCCCAATTTAAAAAAAAGTTAAACTGTAGTGAATCTATACATAGTGTAAATGTTCAATCCGTTTTCAAAGATTGATTATGTCTCAGTTGACTTAATCTGAAGATTAAATTAACTTTTGAAACTAACTATCTGGTTTACAATTAATATAAACACATGCTAATTTATCTATCAAAGTAGCTTTAAATTAGTTTTTTATTTCAAAGTAATATCATGGGAATATGAAATAAATATATAGTATACTTATAGACTTAAATTAAAATGCACAGAAAAGATAACATAGAGGTTCAGTCTCATGCCGAGACTTAGACCTCTCAACAATTTATATAAAATTGATCCACACCCTGGATTGAGGGTAAACAACAGTACACTAATGTCCATGTCCGAAGACCTCTACCATAGTTCTTCGTGGAAAAAACAAACAATAGCACACATGTTGTTCAGTTCTTACTCAACATCTACCACTATCCAAAGTGGGAAGCAATGGGTTATGATGTTTGAGTAAGGATTTAAGAATCCTCCAGTTTAGCTTAGGAGATAGTGTGTGTGTAAAATAAATAGGGTACACACACTGCTCAAAAATTAAATATAGAATCACTATAGGATGTGAGAAATAGTTTAGAAAAGCTCTAGTAATTGGCAGTGAAGCTCTGGACTCGTTTGGTTGGTTATAAAATCATTCGAGTCCTTCTCTGTTTTCTACTCAGAAAATAGAGTGTCGTTTTCTTCATGGATTCTTGGTCCAGCTTAGCAGCCTCAACACATGAAGTGTTAATTGTAGTTCACTCAAGATGCAGCTTGTGTTCTCCTTGAAAATGAGTATCTTCGTGTATGTCCAATGTTCTTGGAGAATATATTCCTCTTATTTCACAAATGCACCACATTTTAATGATATTCCGCAATATTAATTTTCACCAGTGTCCCTTCTTAGTTCCTTGATTCTTGTTGTATGCACACTCAGTGTTCTCTACTTATCCACTCTTCAAAAGTGTGTATTTCACAATCTTTTTCTACCCCTTTATATATTTCAGTTTCGGAAAAAAGGAATCATTAGTTTTTTAATGGGTACTAGGTATGGTTCCATGACATGACAATAGAATTCATTAAATATCATTGAATTCATTAAAGACATCAAATTTAACCGTTAGCTTAATAAATAAATAGTATTGAGAGTATAGAGTTTGACAGGTTGGTCAATTTGTAGCTCGTGTTGGTATATGTGTATGGTTGTCTTTGGGTCACAGAACCTTCCATCGGTAGCTCTTTTGAACTTGCATCGGTTGCTCATATTCTGGTGACTTTAGTTCCCTTGGTAGCTCTTGTTATCGGTATATCATGATTCATTGGTAACTCTTTGCATCAGAAGCTGTTTGCACGTGTCGGTAGACTTACACTATCTGCAGACTTCTATCGGTAGCTCGATATATCGGTGACTATACTTGTATTGGTAACTATCTGTGAACTGGCTCTATCATTAGACTTCAGTCTATCGGTACCTCTGGTGTGTCGGTTCATATCAGTCACGTATGTGTACCATCAGGTCAGTCGGTAGCTTATATCGGTAGACTGAATCTATCGGTAGCTCTGCTTCTGTCAGTAGCTCTGTACATATCGGTAAGCATAGTGTATCAGTGACTCTGTCTATCAGTAGACTGAGTACCAGTAGCTCTATATCTGTAACTATACCCAGATTAGTGGCTTAACACTTGTCTGTCATACCCAAAACTTTTCTAAATGGGTTAGAAGAACTTCATAACTTATATAAACATGGATAAACAATGATTAAACCATCTCAGGGATTATTTTAATATTATTATCATCTTGGGAAAAGATTGAAGGAATTAATATATATAAAAACATTATATTGAGATTATCAAAGTATATGAAAGCATAATTGGGATTATCAAAACAGGTGAGGTCAACAATCTCCCCTTTTTGATAATCACAACTTATGATATTATGATTTAAAAAAATTATCAGAGTATATATAATTAAACTCAATTTTCTCAGAGAAAACAGTATGTTATAAAACAAAATTTTTCAGAGATAGTATTAAATGTATCAAAGATAAAAGAAAAAACCATTATATCATAGGTAAAATATAGTGGTATCAGAGAACTAAATAAAATGATATCAGAGGAAGAGAGTAGAGGCACTGGTAACAGAGGATGAAATTTAGAGGTATCAAAGGGGAAAATTATGATATGTATTAGATTAAAATTTCTCCCCCTCTAATTAATATATCTCCACTTGGGTGAATATTTCTTCCTCTTTGATACTTAGAGAGTATTTCACCCCCATGGTAAAAGCTTGTTAAAATATTTCTCCCCCTTTGTGATTATCAACAAGTGGGAAACTAAAGAGAAGAGTAATAATAAAAAAAATGATAAAAGAGATGAAAAAACAGTTTCATTTCATCTTCCAAATGAGGTACCAAGAAATAAAAAAAAATCATAGGATTCCTAACAAATAGTCCAGCCACTTGATCAATCCACATCTTCAATGTGTTATTTTCCCTTGGGATTAGAAGAAGATTTAGGTGGTGAGGATGCTCGTGAAGGCTTAGGAATTTCGGAGATGACCACACCAGGCTGAGCAACTTACACTGTGCCTGGCCTGTATTGAGTAGTCCTTTGTGTGATCATAGGTGTGAGGCTTCGAATGGTTTGGGCAGGATTCATCTGAATTGGATAAGCAGTAGAGGCAGAGGCAGGCAAAGCAGGGGGGACAATCACTGACCTAGCATCAACATGCAGAAAAGGCAGTAACAGATTTCTGAAATTCATAATGATTTATTCTCCTCTCTCCATAGCAGATATGAAGTCATCCTTGTTCTCCATAAACCTGTCCAACACTGGAGTTAATTATTTTATCTTTCTAACTTGCTCTCTGAAAGCATTATTGACATGAGTCAGCTTCATATTCTCAATCAGAATCTTGAAATGACTGGTCATTTGGGTATTTGTGTAAATGTTGGAGAAATAGGAGTCCAACTTTTCATTCAATTCTTATTGAGAGGCAGAGACATATCTCATGTAGACATGGAAGATTTTCATAATTTCTATGGATGAATCTATGTTAGAGATAACAACTCTTCTTAGTTAAGATGAGTCCATAGAGCCACTGGTTGAGGCAGAACCAAGATCCTCTTTCCTACATACTCATTTATTCAGAAAAAATATTCTTCATCTAAGTAACTAAGGCACTAAAATATTTTTCCGGCTCATCCTTCGTGGATTCCAGATCATCCCATGTGATCATATCAGCTGTTGAAACTGCTATAGATGCTCTTTTAGATACTAAACTGACAAAAGAGTTAGTCATAACTGATTGAACTGAGGATACCAGAGAAACATCCATCTTCTTTACCTCTTCTACAAAACTGTCATTATGTTTTTTCTTTAAAGTATCCAGGTCATGCATTCTAACCAAATCTTGAGGAAATAGCTCAGAATCGACATCGTAAACAATTTTAGGTCCATTGAGAGATGCATCATTATCTGAATCAGTATAGTATAAACCACAGACTATAAAACGCGTGTCTTCTGCCCAATCTGAAATTCTAGCAGCCACTGTAACACTTCCAACATTGGTTTGATGCTCCCCCTCAACAGGTGAATCATCAATTAGGATAACAGTAGTCTCAACAACACTCTCAGTAGCATTCTCAGTAGGTCTTTCATCATGAGGAGAGTCTTCCACTATCAATTCTTATTCTCCAACAGCATGAGGGTCTTCCAAAGTAGGAATGGGTTTGTAAATTTCATTTTCATCCTTAGTAGGTACTAAATATTGTCTAATCACTGGAATCAGGCTCAAAATAAGCTAACAGGGATGCTTCACTCTCATGAACATCTTCTTTATTTTCTGCAACAGCCACTTCAACAGCCTCTAAAGTAGCTTATTCCATATCTAATTTATGTTGATCTATATTTTCAAGAGCTGGGCTAGGAGGTAAGTCTGGGTCTCCTCCTTCACCATCATAGGACTCTTCCTCTTCTGAATCATCACTATAATCTGGCTCTTCTTCCTTAGGTCCTAGACCTGGATCCCTCACATCCTTTGGTCTTTAAGGATTATCAATAGGATTGAATTTTTCATATACCTTCTGGTCATCATTGACCCATTCTCTTCTCCAAGGGTTCCAATTGATTTTCATGTACCTACAAACTGTAGTTGTGATACAGAAATTATTCTTCACTACCATTGTCTCATATTGAGACTCATCAACCCCTTTTACATTAATCATCACAGAGATCAACTTAGAAATGAATAGGGAATTTGTCTTTGATTTTGGTCTTGTCATATCTTCAATTTGGATCAATAGAAATCTACACAAATTAACCATTACACAATGTCTTAAGAGGTACAGGAGATAGATATCATTATATATCAAAATGTTAAATTCTCCTCTCCTCATTATCATGACATGTTGAACGAATTTGAACAGAAATCGGTTCTCTCCATCCATTTCTACATCAACTACTTGTCTTTGAAATCCATCACCAGTCAGCTCTCCCAAAGCAGTCTCATAGTCGAAAATGTCACTGGTGGGTGGAATGGCTCTCGAGACATTTCTAGATACTCTTTCATGTGGAACTCTCTAGCACTCAGCCCATTCAGCAGATGAAAATGACATCTCCTTTCCAATAACAAAAGAGGGTACTTGATTTTCATTCTCCGAATTCTCAATGTTTACAAAATCGTAATACTGTTTCACTAATTTTTTAAATTAATGGCCATTTTTTTTCAAAAAACACTCTATCCATTTTTGATCTTCAAGAACTTCATGCACTAAGTATTTTCTAGGCAGCAGCCATTCTACACAAAACTCTTTTTCAATCTCAATAACTCGAATTTTTAGATATGGATTCACTGGTCTTCTCCCAGACTTAGTTTTAGAAACACTACCACGACCACTTTCTTCTTGCGTGGTCTTCTGCTTCTTTGTTTTCGGCTCAATAGATTCATATCTGACAGTATGATGTTTTCTTTTTTCCATCGCTGGATTGAAGTATTTAAGATTCACTAAGGATTCGGGAACTAAGGTTGAGGGTTATGGTTTGAGGCTCAGTGGATTTAGAAGTATCTTAGACTTTAGTTTTATCATTTAGGAATCATAAAATAAATAAACAAAATTAAATAAAGTAAAAAAGATTCAGATTCTGGTGACTGACAGATGTTTTAAAACAGCACACTCATCGGTGCGAATTTCTATCAGTGAGGGTATCATCGGTGAGAATTTTACATCGGTGAGAATTTCACATCGGTGAGAATTTTACATCGGTGATAATTTCACATCGGTGAGAATTTGACATCGGTGTGAATTTGAAATCAGTGAGAATTTTACATAGGTGAGAATTTCAAATCGTTGAAAATTTGATACCGATCAAGGTTAAACATTCCTAACTCATGTCTAATGTAACTTAACATATCTGAACTCAACGGTTTAGTGAAGATGTCTGCTAATTGATGTTCAGTACTTATAAACTCAAGAATTATATAACCCTTTTGGTAATGATCTCTCATGAAATGGTGTCTTACATCAATGTGTTTGGTCGTAGAGTGAGACAGTGGGATCTTCGAGATATTTATTGCGGTAGTGATGTCACAGTTGATTGAAACGTGCTTAATGTCATATTCATAGTCCAAAAGAGTGTGTTTCATCCACAGAATTTGTGCACAGCAACTACCAGCAGCTATGTACTCTGCTTCGGCAGTGGATAATGCTACAGAATTCTGATTTTTACCACACCAAGATACTATGTATTTCCCCAATAAGTGACATGTTCCTGAAGTGATTTTCCTATCTAACTTACAAGCAACAAAATCAGCTTCTGAATAACTCAATAACTCAAAGGGTTGTCCTTTTAGGTAAAACAAACCTAAGTTTACTGTATGTTTAAGATACTTAAAAATTAGTTTATTAGTGTGTAAATGAGATTCTTTTGGATTAGTTTGAAATTTTGCACACATACACACAGTAAACATAATATCTGGTCAACTAGCAGTAAGGAAAAGTAAGCTTCCAATCATACCTCTATAATTGGTTTGATCCACCGGTTTCCCAGTTTCATCTACATCAAATTTAAAAACAGTGCTCATTGGTGTTTCACTTTCTTTATAAATGTCCAAACCAAAACGTTTTAAGAGATCCTTTGTATATTTAATTTGATTCAAAATAATACCATCTTTATTTTGGAAAACATGGAATCCATGAAAATACTTAAGTTCTCCCATTAAACTCATTTCAAAATCATTTTGCATACATTTTGAAAAATCAGTACAGAAAGAGTGTTTGGAATATCCAAAAATAATATCATCAATATAGATTTGAACTATTAAAACACCATTACAAATTGTTTTAATAAAAAGTGTTGGATCCCCAATCCATTTAGTAAAACGTTTTGAAATAAGAAAATTACTAAGTATATCATACCAAGCTCTTGGATCTTGTTTTAGACCATATAAAGCATTAGAAAGTTTAAACACTTGATTTGTAAAATGAGGATTAGTAAATACAGGTGGAAGTTCAACAAAAACATCTTTAATAATAAAACCATTTAGAAAATCACTTTTAAAATCCATTTTATATAACTTGATATTCAGATGAGTAGCATAAGAAAGTAAGATACTAATGGCTTCTAATCTGGCTACAGGTGAAAACGTTTCCTCATAGTCTATACCTTCTTCTTGACTATATCCTTGTGCAAATAGCCTATCGTTGTTTCTAAATATGTTTCCATACTCGTCAACTTTGTTTCTAAGAACCCATTTAGGGCCTATTATTAAAGTGTCCTTAGGTCTGTCAACTAATTCGAAGACATTATTTCTTTAAAAATGATTTAACTATTCTCACATAGCCATTGCCCAAAATTCATCATTGATTGCATCATTGATATTTTTAGGCTCTATCCGTGAAAGAAAGTCTTGATGTTGAACCTTATTTCTTAGAGAAACTCTAGTCTGGGTCCCTCAATCAAGATTACCAACAAAAGCATCCAAAGAATGATTCTTTAGAATCCTTGTTGATCTAGTAAAGGTTGGACTATAAATTTCAGGTTCATCTATAGTTTCGGGTTTTATAGTAGCAGATTCTGGAATATGTCCAGAGCTATATGTTTTTACAACAGGTTCATTAGATTTATCATTAATGTAGATAACACTCAAATATTCTTCAAGATTTTCAAGAGAGTTTTTTGGATCATGTGGGTCAGTTTCATAAATCTTGATGTGAACAGATTCTTCCACACATTTTTTTCTTTTATTAAAGACTCTATAGGCTTTTCTAGTTAATGAATAACAAAGAAAAATTCCTTCATCACTCATAGAAGATAACTTTTCCAGATTATCCTTTGTATTAATAATAAAAACTTCGCAGCCAAAGACTCTAAAGTAACTAACTTTAGGTTTTCTATTATTCCACATCTCAAATTGGGTCTTCTTAAGAACTGGTCTTTAAGACTCTATTAATAATATAACAAGCTTTATACATAGCTTCAGCACAAAAGTTAATAGGCAGGTCATATTCATTAAGCATGGTAGTAGCTATTTCTTGAAAGGTTCTATTCCTTCTTTTTACAACACTATTCTGCTGAGGTGTTCAATGAGAAGAAAAGTTGTGACTATAGCCATTGTGTGAGAAATAAGATTCAAACTCTTGATTTTCAAACTCACGGCCATGATCACCTCTTAGAGATTTAATCTTAATTCCACTAAGATTTTCTACAGATTTGGAGTATTTAACAAAGTAAGAACAAGATTCACATTTGTGAGCTAAGAGGAATAACCAAGTATATCTAGAAAAGTCATCTACTGAAACATAGACATATTGATTCCCATTTAAACTATAAACTCTTGATGTTCCAAACAATTCCAGGTGAACCAACTCGAGAGGTTGAGAAGTTGAAACTTCTTTATATGATTTTAAAAAAACTTTATGTTTCTTTCCCTTTTGACAGGGATTAAAAACTTTGTCATTTGGGAATTGAAGTTTAGGTAGGTCTCAAACTAAGTTCTTCCTAGTTAATTTTCTAAATGAATAGATGTTGCAGTGTCCTAATCATCTGTGTAAAAGCCATGATTTTCTATGAAAAGAATTTAAACAAGTAACATTTTTCTTAGCAAAAGAAATTAAGTCAACTGCATAAACATTTTCATTTCTAAATCAGAATATATTAAAGAATTTTTAGAATTAAAAAATTACAGGAATCATTTTCAAATTTCACATTAAATCCATCATCAAATAATTGATAAATTCAAAACAGGTTATACTTAAGTCCATCTACAAATAAAAATTTAGAAATTAAAACTAAATTATATTTACCAATCTGGAATAGGCCGATAATATTTCTTTTAGAATTATCACTAAAGGTGATATAGCCTCCATCAACTTTTATTAATCATTTGAAACAAGAATAATCTCCAAAAATATGTCTTGAAAATCCACTTTCCATGTACCGTACCTTCTTATGAGAACTCTTTAGGCATGTTTCCTACAAAATGGATTTTGATAGGAAATGATTTTTGTACCCTGATCTTCTTAGGTCCAAAAAGGTTAGAAATCAAAGCATTAGGTACCCATACTTGTCTTATGGGTTTCATATAATTTACATAATCAAGAAATTTTTAAAGATAAAATTTATTTGGTCTATAACCATATGAATAAATGGTTGAAGCATAGGGATTTCATGAACTTGAACTAGTAGTATTCTGTCTAGATTTAGGAATAAATCTATTCTTAATATGCTTTCTCTGTCCAGGTTTGTAGCCTATTCCAGTAGGGTATTTTGGTGCCACTTTCTTCCCTAGAATTTGAGTTAGTTTATCCATTCCATTTGTAAACTTCTATATGTATTTTCTAAGATTCTCATTTGACATTTTCAATTCTGTATTTTCCTTTAACAGTTGAGAATTCTTGTCTTTTTCAATAGTAAGATTGGTTTTAACAGTAGTTGTGAGAGCATTCTTTTTCTTCAATGATTTGTATTTTTTCTTAAGTTCATTGCATGTCTCTTCCAGGATATTACAGTATTCAGATAATTCCTCACTGGTCATGTTTTCAAAACCCAAATCAGAGTCTGCATCATCTCCATAATAATAGGAAATTTAAACAGGAGTATCTAATGTTATGACAGATGTGGTGGTCTTGAAATATATGTTGGCATGATTTTTCTCAGAATCAGAAACATCAGATTCAATTGTGATGTCCTCTGAAACACTCTGGGTTGCTTTCATAACATTCTGGTACTTTTTTTCCTTATAATCATATTTGGTTTTGACTTTTAATTTTGGACAATCAGCCTTGATGTGTCTTTTCCTTTTACACTCATAGAAGACTATTTCATCACTCTTGTCAGCTTTCTTCCAATCCTTCATCCACTATCCCTTGTTGTCATACATTTCGTTGTAGTTTGATTTCCTGAAGAATTTCTTCTTCCTATAAAACTTCTTGAATCTCCTAGCTATTTGATCCATCTCAGCATCACTATCAGAGTCTGAATCTTCACTTGTTGAAATTTCAGATTGTTTTTGCATTTTATCCTTGTCTTTACTCTTAGAGGCAGAAGAATTAAAAGCTACGGATTTTCTATTAGGTTCATCGTCGTCTTACTTATTCACCTTGAGTTCTTCCTCACACATCATTAATTTACCAATAAGCTCTTCTTATGGCAGTGCTCCAAAGTCACATGACTCTCTTATTGAAATAGAAGTGCCCCTCCATCGTTCTGGCAGACATCTCAGTATCCTCATAATTGGTTCCTTAGCAAGAATATCCCTTCCAAGTGAACTCATTGTATTGACTATCTTATTAAACCTGTGATACATATCAGAAATAGGTTCATCAGTTTTCATTTTAAAATTTTCATATTTAATAGTATTAGTATTCAATAACATTTCTTTAACATTGGTTGTTCCTTCATGAGAAACACCCAATGTAACCCATATTTCATAAGCAGTATTGAAAGTAGAAATTCTATTAAACTCTTCATCTCCTAAAGAACAGTATAGGGAATTCATGGATTTACAATTATTATTCTAAGCAGTCTTTGTAGGATTATCCCATGTTTTTAATTCAATTTCTAGAATTTTATATTGAGATTATATTGCAGACCAAATATCAAAACCCATGATTTCTAAATGAATTTTAATATTTTGTTTCCACTGGGCATAGTTCATGCCATTAAAGAAAGGTGGTCGGTTAGTTGCATCACCCTCTAGACTGTTATCCTTAGGTAGATTTTAGAAAATATTTTTAAAGATACAAAATTTAGAACTAACAGAAATTTATGATCTTTAAAGATGAAACTTAAATAACAGTTGAAAAACAGAGTATTTTAAAAATCATTAAACAAAAACATCCTCTGATACCAAATTTAGGTCAGAGTGGATACTCAAGAGAGGGGTGAATTTATTTATAATTAAAATTTCTCTTAAAATTTATTCTCTTGAAATCCCTAAATTTAAAAAGAAAGTTAAACTATAGTGAATCTATACAGAGTGTAAATGTTAAATCAGTTTCTCCAAGATTTATTAGGTCTCGGTTGACTTAATTTGAAGATTAAATTAACTTTTGAAACATACTTACTGGTTTACAATAAGTATAAACACTTGCTAATTTAACTATCAAAGTAGCATTTAAATAGTTTTTTATTTCAAAGTAATAGCAGGAGAATATGAAATATATATATAGTATACATATAGACTTAGATTAAAATGCACAACAAAGTTAACAAAGAGGTTCAGTCTCATGCCGAGACATAGTCCCCTCAAAAATTTAAATAAAATTGATCCACACCCTAGATCGAGGGTAAACAACATTACACTACTGTCCAGGTCCAAATACCTCTACCATGGTTCTTCGTGGGAAAAACAAAAAACATCACACATGCTGTTCAGGAATTACTCAAACTCTACCACTATCCACAATGGGAAACAAAGGGTTATGAAGTTTGAGTGAAGATTTTAGAATCCTCCAGTTTGGATTAGGAGATAGTGTGTGAGTAAAATAAAAATGGTACACACACTGCTCAAAATGTGAAGATAGAATCACTAAAGGAAGTGACAAAGAGTTTCGAAAAGCTCTTGTAATTGGTAGGGAAACTCTGGACTCGTTTGGTATGTTAGAAAAGCTTCTGAGTCCTTCTTTAGTTTCTGCTCAGAAAACAGAGTTTCGTTTTGTTCTTGGATTCTTGGTCCATCTTAGAAACCTCAGGATATGAAGTGTTTGTTGTAGTTCATTCAAGATGCATCATGTGTTCCCCTTGAAAATTAGTAGATTCGTGTATGTCTAGTGTTCTGGGAGTATTGATTTCTCTTCTTTCACAAATGCACCACATTTGAATGATATTCATCTCTATTATTTTTCACCAGTGTGCCTTCATAGTTCCTTGATGGTTGTTGTGTGCACACTCAGTGTTCTCTACTTCTCCTCTCTTCAAAAGTGTGTATTGAACGATATTTTTCTGTCCCATTATAGCTTTCAACTTCAGCAAAAATGAATGATTAGTTTTTTCATGGGTACTATGAATGGTTCCCTGATATGACAACAAAATTAATTATATATCATTGAATTCATTAAATTCATCAAATGTAACTGTTAGCTTAATAAATAAATAGTATTGAGAGTATAGAGTTTGACTGGTTGGTCAATTAGTAGCTTGTGTTGGTAAATTTTTACGGTGGTCTTGGGTCATAGAACCTTCCATTGGTAGCTCTTTTGAATTTGCATCGGTAGCTCATATACAGGTGACTTTAGTTCCCTCGGTAGAACTTGTTATTGGAATATCTTGATACATTGGTAGGTCTTTGCATCAGAAGTTGTTTGCACGTATCTATAGACATACACTATCAGCAGAATTCTATCAGTATCTCGATATTTCAGTGACTATACTTGTATCAGTAACTATCTCTGAACTGGCTCTATCAGTAGACTTCTGTCTATTGGTAGCTCTAGTGTGTTGGTTCATATCAGTCGCATCTGTGTATCATTAGGACGGTCGGTAGCATGTATCAGTATACTGAATCTATCGGTAGCTCTGTTTCTATCAGTAGATCTTTACATATTGGTAACATTAGTGTATCGGTGACTCTGTCTATCAGTAGACTAAGTACCGGTAGCTCTATATCAGTAGCTATACCCAGATTAGACGCTTAAAACTTGTCTGTCTTATGAAAAACTTATCTGAATGGGTTAGAAGAACTTTATAACATATATAAACATGGATAAAGATAGATTAAACTATCTCAGAGATTATTTTAATATTATTATCATCTTGAGCACATATTTAAAGAATTAATATATAGAAAAACATTAAATTGAGAGTATAAATGTATATGAATGCATAATTGGGATTATCAAAACAAGTGAGGTCAACAAAATATATAAAAATTATTAATTACAAAGAGAGTGACATATTGTATGTGTCATTGATTTATATAATATACAAATAATATTAATTGAAATGTCTCCATTAAATAACATAAATTATAGACCAAGGTGACAAGGATCTAATATTTTTTATAATATTATTTTTTGGGCAATTTTACACCATGGGCATACCCTTATCATTTTGACCGTTATTTGAATATATTAACTATTATAGTTTCAAAATATATATTTACACATTGAGTGATAATATAAATACAATAATGTGAAGAAATATCCATAAATGGATATTTTTTTATTTAATTCATTATCTAAATCATTATGAATAACATGAAATTTTTATAAATTTTATATTATTTAATAAATATTATTTAGTATCAAATATTAACAATAACAATATTACAGACTATTAATTAAATTTACAATAATAATATCAAGATAACACATATAATTCAAAAACTAAATCAAATATCTATAATAGGTCAAAGAAATATTCAATATTTATGGATGACATTAATTATATAATATAATATTTGTTGTAGTATTTTTAATATATTTTTTAATATTTCCATTAATAAAATAATTATTAAAATGGATTTTATTAGCATTCCTTGAAATTATTTCATTTATTAAAATTATAATATATATATAATTATCTATATTAATATATGATAATTAAAATATACTCTTATAGTTTTTCATACCATTAGTTCAACCCCATATGAAATCTATAATAAATATTTAAAAATAAGAGTGTGACATTTTTTCACTTTCTTTTATATCCTTTTCAAGGATTAATGTTCATTAAATAATTCAATTAATAAACTTATTGATTTTTGGTCTAATTGTATTTGTTAAATTATATCTTTGTAAGTGTTAGGGTAATTTTATAGTCATTATGAATGTATTTTTACACTTAATTACTCAATTTACCAATAACTATGGACATAAAAATATTATGACGTTTCTATTTATATTTTTCAATTATAAAAAAATAAAATTTACATTATACAGACCACCTGAATATATAATGAAAACCATTTCTGAAAATTTAATACAAAAAATATTCATTATTTAATTTAAAATTAAATCGAAAAAATTTGTCGAAAAACGATTTTTCTAAAAAAAGTTATTTTTAAATTTAAATTGTTTTCATAGTAAACTAAAGTATAAATTATATTTTAAAAGAAAAAATTAGATTAATATAAATAATAATGATGAAATTTAAATTAAAACTAATACAATGCCCAATTTTACAGGGTAAATACTTGAATGATATAATTTTTAATAAAAATTTTCATTTTTCACCATTCATTTTTAAATAAAATTTTTCACAATATTCTAAAAATTTCATTATAAGATAACATTTCTTTTTTGAATTCAAAAATAAATTTTATTTTATTAAATATATTTTATAAATGATCCAAATATAAATTGTATTACCTATATATAGAATGAAATAAAATTCAACTTTGAGGACACTATTTTATGTATACAATCATTTTACTAAAAATAATGAATATATTAACAAAAAAATAAATTAAATCATTATAAAAAAGTGAAAAGTTTATATATTTCATAATATAATTCATTCCCATCTATTTAATTGCTAGTATAAAATAATAAAATGTAAATAAGGAAATTTAAATTGTAATTTAAACTCGATGTGGTGTTTCTTGTATGCAATGGAACATAATGTATCTTTTTCAAATATGAGGATATTAAAAATCCACCATATTACAAATATCACTCTTAAAATTTTAACATTTTATCATTATCCAGGTTTTAAATTTCCAAAATACCTTTATTGAAATGCCACATTAAAAAAAGGGCAAATAAAAATTCCTCTTGAAAAATGAGAAAAGGTAGTTCAGAGGTCATCTAAGATAACACATATTAAGTTTCATTATATGTAAATATGTATATTGAAGATATAAAAACAATGATGTTCTTATAGAGTGTGATAGAGAAAATGATCATTATAAATTTTACCATAAACACACATAATTTCTGTTGGGTTAAAAGGATGTTGATATCTTAATAATAAAATTAAACAGGTGACATTATTTATTAAATATAGTTTTTATTAATTTGGGGAATACGTTTTCGTTATAAATTAATAACATAATAAATCTTACATAATTTGAAATTTAAGTTTCATACTATAATCAATTTTCAACACAAAAATATCTTTTTCTCCAAATTATGAGTAATCCATTTGAATTTTTGCCCCATGAAGAAGTCGAATAATCTTATAATTATAACATAATCCACCAATGATTAATTATCTATTTCTCATGTCTTGAGGGATTAACCAAAACAAAAATTATTAGAACAAGATATGATAATTGAATAAAAATTGATCAAAACCCATATTAATCTACATAATGATATAGTTATACCAATTGTTCAACATAGGCAGTCAATAAATAAATTAACATAAAATCCAAAAATAATTTCGAAATTATTTTTGAAACTAAAAAATCAGAAGGATTAGATCACAATATTTTAAATGATAAATTTTAACATTTATCACCATATAACATCAATTATTATTAGTGTCTTATTCCGATGTTTAATTTAAAATAAAATCATGATATGCTAACCATTATTACAAATAAAATGAATTTTAGGACCCCAGGACTCCCTGAGAGCGGAGAGGTGAATCAGTGTGTCAACTTTTTATCATTATGTAATAGATCTTGTCCCCACATTGGTAGGAACATGTAAAACCTGTATGATGGATATGATCAACAATCGAACATTCACAAGCAATGAGTCGACACAACACATTTACATGGTTCACCACTCAGGGCAATGTCCAAGGAGCATATGCCGACTAGTTTCCTGTCATACCTAATTACACTATTCATCACTTGTTGTGTATTACAATGCTTCGGAAACAGTCACTCTATCCCAAGCTCACTACCTTTACAAATGTTTAGGGATAGCCCACTACGTCCATCGGGTCACTCCCGTTGAGTCACCATGGCTCACTACCTTTGTTGAAGTCTCAGTCAGATTATAGAAATGAGGGTATTTTCAATATATAAACATAGAATTATTTTTCTCTTATTTAGATTGAGAAAATTCTTGCATCCGAGTGTTGATTTGATGCACTTTTGTATTCATTCTTTGACTTTAGTGCAACAACTGAATGTACTAACTCTCCTTCTCTTCCTCTAATTCCCAATACTGACACCTGAGTGTATCGTTATAGTTTCCTCTTTTTGATAAGATCTGAGATTAGTAGAATTAATCATTATTCTTCTCTTTGCAAAGCACAATGAGGTGGTTAAACACGAGTCATGTGTGTTCGGTACTACTTCACTTCATAATACCAAATCGTCCACTGTTCTTCCGTCGTCACAAAGCAGCTTTAGGAGTGCTAAGCACCTATCAAAATCCTACGACTCCCCAAAAATTTCATGCACCCTTCCCAGTGACTTTCGCATAAAATCCAATCCTTTCACATAAAAAACCATTTTGGCATGAAAAAGGCTTTTCCCACTACTCTTCTTTTACGCGCAGAACATCCATATTTCGTGCAACACCTTTTTTTCATGCAACACTTCTTCATTTCATCAACCACTCTATACCACATTTTTTCCATGCATTAGCATTTTTGATATTTCTAAGGGTCCAGACTCTACCAAATGGGAGTGGTTCACCTCGTATTTATAGGCATTTTTGACCTTGTGCGTAAAACCCCTTCCTGCGTGTAAAACTGTCTCTCAGTTCTTTAGATGACATGCACTTTACATTTATTTTCGTGCACCACGTGGATTTATCATTCACCTCATGACTTTGTAATTTTTCATAACTCTAAAAATTTGTCCTCCCTTGGACGTAAATCAGCAAACCCACATTTTGCGCACAACTATATTTTCATGCACATGTTTGATTTTCTGCGCACATGGCGCATACGTCTCCGATTTTTCACGTGCCTCTTGCCTTTCCTGATTTTCTGTATTTCCGATCTGATACACTCCTTGCGTGAAAGACTCGCCCAACAATTTCGTGCTCATCATTTTTCCGTGTACAGCCCCATTTTTTACACACCATGCAGTTATTCATGCACATCTCACCTATTTCACAAAACTCCTTTTGCGAGCAACCCATGTCTTCATTTTCTGATTTTCAGGCCCAAAAATTGGAAAACACTGGGAAAAAGTTCCACCTTCAATAAATGCTTTGGCCATAACCTTCATGCTTCTTTTCTACGATGTTGCTTCTACAACAAATCATCTTCACTCATCAAAAACTCCACTATAATTATATATATTATTTGATAGATCAGATTTAGCATCATCTTATTTTGATTCAATGTGATGTTTATGGCCATCTCAGAATTCCAATCCCTCCCACTATGTCTTCCTCTTCAACCGTCATTCTCTACATCATGCAAATCATATGATTCTATTCTTCAAGAATCCCATTACATGGATCTCACCCAATCATGAATAATTTCGTGGACATCATCAAATCCCCATTCTTCATTAATCCTCCTAAGATGGATTATACCTCACCATTCATCACTATTGTAAACAAGGTGTCCCCATTGACACATTTTTTTTGATGTTAAGATCAGTACGAAAATCATCTGAATTTACATTCCACCATTTCATTAGATTACTTCTTGATCTCTTTTATTTTGATCTTAATTGACAACTATTGAAAACAAATACAACCTTTGACACATTGTGGTCCCTACATGAATCATCATAAATCCACAATAAATTTATAATTGACTCTAAAAAACAATTTAGCATTTATTCCTCCAATAATTTCTTATAATATCATATAATGTTTTCCAAAATTGAAAACTTCTTCTAAAATAACATTAATTCCTTAACCAAAAAATCAATATCTAAACTTTTTTTAAATTATACATTCTTAAAATTCATATTTTTTTAATCCACCAAATTTCATAGATAAAAAATTCAATACTATGAATTACCACACTTATCTTAATCGTATGTGATTCACCACTGTAGAAGTTTGTATGTGGGGTCAATAACTATAGCCATTCCAGATTTGATGGGTTTTCAGCCATCTAATGAGTTTTTATTTTTCTAATACTATATTCATATATTTATAATCAAAATTTTCAAACAATATAAATATACATAAAAATATCCTTATCATATTCAACATTAAATTAATTTTTTATCCTAAATGGATATCTATAATCTATTATATTTTATATCAATATATAATAACCTATAATTACCATAAGAATAAATGTATCCAAAAATATCATTAGTCACTTTAAAATTTTATAGTATAAAATCTAAAAATGTGGTATTTAAAATTATGAAAATAATTTCTTGAATATAATGATGATATCTATAAATATTAAGACAAATTTTCATGAAAACATCATTATATCCAAATTTATCAAAACCATGCACTTAAAAAAATGTCATAGTCCAGAATTATCACTTAAATATCATCTCTTGGAGACATAAACATTAAAAATATGGACCACTTTTTTCCCATTAAAACATAAAACATAAAAATGAAATAATGAATAAGTAACATACCCATGAGCAATTTAGGATAATATTTTTAGATAATTAGCTGAAACACTAAACACAATTAGTTTATAAAAAACTTATTCATATCGGTTCATATTATCTCCCACTACAACTTTCTTATCTTATTTCACAATAGGTCATCAAAATCAACCAGGTGAAATTGATCTATAAAAAATTCATTTAATATATATCCTCATAACAAGTTGAAACAAACCAAAAAATGGTGCACATTGATGGATAGTATTGTTATTAATAGGGAATATAAATCCATGGTAATATAAAATTATATGATCCTCATAATGATATGTTATCATAAACATAACATTCGAATATTATACCCTATATATCGAAGAAAAAAATCATTAGTCATGGGATAAAACATGGATGTTTGTATGATCAATAAAATGTTATGTGATCATGAAATTAACAATCGAATATTAGACCCTGTATATCGAAGAAAAAATTCTTTAGTCATTGGATAATAATTTGATGTTCATAAGATAGGAAACATAAAATAATCAATTAATATGATCCATGAGAGTATAATATAATACATGAAAATGTTTAATACATATAAGAAAAGAAAATAATTTCTAAATTAGTCAATGCTCACTTCCATGAACATAATTGTGGATAATGGCCTTCATTGAAACGATTTGACTCCTCAATATGGCCATGCATTACTGAACAGGTATCATCCCCGATTGTGTCTTACTTATCGAATTAAATATAAATATTTACCTAATATAATGGAGAGAGATGTAGGTCTCATACATCATAAAATGAAAACCATAAATAAGTGTTACACAAGAAAATAAATCATTAATCATATCATAAAACCCAGAAAGGTAATGTAATTAAAAAAACATTCCATTTCAAACATTAACCATCAATATAATGAATAATAATGGTATCCATGACCATATTTTTTGTTCGTAATACGAAAAACAAAAGGATGTAATTATAGAAGGTAATTAATTTTAAAAAATCATTTAAAAAATAATTTTGAGTAAAATAACCTTTCCTCATTATAAAATCACTTTTTTTATAAAAAGAATCATCTAGGAAACTATTTTTAATGAAAATATACTATGAAAACATATAAAGAAAACTTTTAAAAACATTTTAAACATCCTTGAAATCTTTTTCAATCAAAATTTTTACAATATCATTTAATAATATTTCAGAAAATATGTATAGAAAACATCATTATTCACTAAAATCTATTTCGGAATGAAGAGAAAATGACATAACAATATATTCAGAAAAAGGGTACTATATACACCTCGTAAATGAATATATGTTCAATACGTAACATGTTTCTAAATGAATGAAAATTGAGACAAAATTACCTAACAATTTTTGAAACATCATTACTATATAAACCATGAAGGGGAGATCATAAAATGATTATTTTATCACACATAAAATTATGTATAATTATCAAAGATTAAATTCATGTGATGTATATAAACCACTCAAATGAAACGAGTGGTGAATACAGAATAATATTTTTAGAAATAAAAGTCAAAATTGAAATCCCATTACCATATGCCCAGACGTCCTATGTACACATTAAATAATCCAATATAATAAATAAAATATAATTACCCATTTATATCTTATGAGTAAGTCTATTATAAAATGATTTATTTATTTATAATATTGTATCCACGATTTGTAAATAATTTATCATCAAAATAACTATTCTGTGTGATAACTACTTCGTTTTCCAAGCATGTTTAGATTTAGAAGTCCTGGTACATATAAATTGAACGTTTCAAATCATTTATAGAGAATTAAACATGTTATAACAATATTATATAACAATTATAAAAATATTTACATAAAATCAAATTAAATATAGATATATATTTAATTTCATTTTTTATAGATATTGTAGGTCATATGTACGCATTAACGATGTTTTCATTTTTTGGTCAATGGAAAAAAATTAATATTTCATGAATAATTATTATTTCATATATATATATCATTAAAATTAACACCTTTTATCATATAGGTAAATTATAGATGGAAAATTATTCACATTGTATCTTTGATAAGGTAGTCCATAAATGTGCACAAGCGAATTATCATTTCATATATGATTTGATTAAAAGAAAGATTATATAATATAATCATTTCAAAAGTATAATTATATTATAAATATAATATATAATAACTAACCCCATCTTAATTTTTTTTTTATAAAATATAGTGATGATAAATAAATGTTAATGTTGTGTGGAGACAGTAGTCTATACTTACACATGATCTATACATTCAGTTCCTGTTTGATGTGAAAGAGGGTTTATATTAGTGTGTTAGTAGTCATAAAAAATATATGAATATTGAGGTTTATTAAGTCATTATTTTATTATGTATATTATATATTTGAAGATTCAATGTAAGTGTTGAAAATTAATGATATCAGTGGGAGTGATTACGACTTATATGAAATTTCTCCATTGGATATCCTCTAAAGGGTTCTACGGTTGGCCATTTGAGGATAAAATCACCTCTAGAATGGCTATATTGATGTTTATAAGAGGATCCAACGAGTATGTACCTGAGTGGTAGAGGATACTTCTTTCACTACTATAAATATGGACTTTATCAGTGCTATAAAAGTGCATTAACACCACTATAAATATCACTGTTAATCGAGTCGATGATAGGGGTCCCTTTTATCAGTTCTCAAAAAAAGGCTGATAGACGACCCCTTTATCAGTGTTTTTTAAAAGCAAAGAAAATAATTAATAAAAATAAAAAAACTAAATAAAAATATTTATAATTCATGGAGAGTTTTTAACAGTTCTTGACCCCCAATCAGCACTAGGCAGTCCACTCTCCCACGCACTTCCCTTGCCAACACATCTCCCAACATGCCCAAATGAACATCCTTTCATCGACCCGAACTCAAACCTGCGACTTACCCCATTATGGGAATGCACCTTTATGACTAAGCCATTTCATTTTTTCACCATTCAATGATATATATATAGTTATATTTATTCTTATATTAACATAGAATCATATTAATATAAATATATTTGGTCATATTAATACATATAGTTTTATTCAATAATTAATATATATATATATATAATCTTATATTAATATAAATTTATCTATACATATATAGTTATATTTATTCATATATTAATTTAGATTCATATTAATATAAATAAATTTAGTTATATTAATATGTATATATTTAGTCATTAATTAGTATATATATATTTATTCATATATTACTTTTTATTTATATTTTATATATAAATATATATATTTAGTTATAATTTTTTATCCATAATTTTAGTTGTATATTAATAAATATTTATAAGAATTTTTGGAAATAAATTTTTAAAATAGGTTATTTTATGTATGTTTATAAAAAAATAAAAAAATACTAAAAAAATGCATACATAGATATATATATAACACACACACACAGACACACACATAGACACACACACACAGACACCCACACAGACACAGACACAGAGACAGACACACACACATATATATATATATGAATAAATACATATATATGTGTATTTGAAAATACATATAATGATAAAATGATTATAAATTTTATTCGAGATGTCTGTTTCAACTCCATAACTCGTCAAATCGAATAAAATTAAACAATTATCGATATGATATTTGGTAAAATCCTAGAGGGCATCTAGATGAAAAGTTATACCCGTATGAATTTTAAAAAATTGGGGTTTCCTGAATAAAATCTCAGGATTGGAGGCCATATGGGCCATTTTGGGCCTTTTAAAATGGGGCAGAAGGTTCTCTTCTGTCACAAGCCTGTAGAGGTTGTTGCAAGATTCAATTTGATATGCTGTAGATCTCTAACGGAAACTAGGATAATAATTTATGGATTTTTCGAGTTTGAGTTAAATTTTCATCTTATTAGAGATCTTTTAATCATTTTTGTAATTTATTATGTCTTTATATTGTTATTAAATGATTATTAATCGATGATAATTAGGAAATGATTAAATTATAATAATTTCAAGATATTTTAAATTCATTTTCTCTAAATTTCATATATATTATATGTAATATTCTATTTATATATATCTAAAACATATTTAAAAAATATATATTATAATTATATTCCAATATATAATTTTTAATGATTTTTTAAATATAAATTTTATCAGCGCTAGGAAAAAGCTCTGATAAAGGCCCCATTTATCCATGCTACAAAAAAAGTGCAAATAATGGGTGGTGCTTCACTTGTCCATTTATTGTAAAAGTGCTGGCATACATGAGACCTAGAATCAAATCTAGTTGACTCAGAATTTTTGGGATAAAGTAGCAGTACTATAGTAGTTATTGTTCGGCACTGTAGAAGACGTCAATTTCATCTGATTTGGGCCTTCACGACACCGGTTTGGGCCTAGGGGTCTCAATTCCTCCAAAACACCAAAGAACATTGGGCCATTAGGCCACGAATGGTCATTGGGAGACATGGTTTTTGGGTAACAGAAAAAGATCAAAGAAGCGCATTCCACAAAGTAGCAGGCCCATAGAAATTTTAGAGAAAAAATAATCAACCAACAGGGTTGGGATAACTAGATTGGAAGAATGAGAGTGTGAGGTAACTACAATCGGGACTAGACGCCATGTAGCTCTGCACGAGGAAATTTTAGCCGATCAATCATGCAATATGGGGAGCTAGGTGCTTTCATGATGCAAATGTTGGGGAGGGACAGTTTCTTGTGTGTTAGGGCTTCGACATTTGAGGTCATGTATTAAGTCATGTATGGGCCTTCTGCCTTTGGCTTACAGGTTATGTGTGGGTTCCACTTCAACCCATAAAATGAATATTATACAAAATATAAAATTTAAATAAGGACATCGAGCCATTAGGGAGATGTTTATAAGAGTAATTTTTTATATTATGTTTGATCTATAAGACTCAGTGTGATGAAAAAAAGTGTGGGGGGAAGGATCACTTTTATAAATGAGGTGAGTGGTACTTTTGGAATTTATGAAAATAATAAATTACATTATCATGTGAAATTCCTAAAAATTGAAATTTATTATACAATACGTTATTATAAGGTTTTAATCCTCGAAATATATATTTTTGACATTTTTTTCTGTCATCTTAAACATAATCTATTTGATTTAACTCTTGGTTAGTTTTTTTGACTATAAATGTGGTCACCACTATTTTAATATAAAGTGTTAATAATGATACTATAAAATATAAAATGACTCATGAAGGGAAAAATTATGATTTTATTAACAATATTCCATTCACTTGTTTGAGAAAAATATTTTTATTATTTTTATATTATAAAATATTAAATTATTTAAATAAATTGTCATTACCTTGAATTTGGACATTATTCGTTCAATATGACTTCAAATATGTCAAAAAAATTGGGGAATTTTTAATATGATGATTTAAAACACATTTAATATGACATATTGAACTTTAAAATTTATTTAAAACATTAAATCTTCATACTTATGTAGAAATTAAAATTTAAATATCATTTATTTTATATTTCTCTAAAAAAATATATACTATATTAGTATTTCATTTGATTTAAATTAATTATATATCATCTAAATATATTTTAAAATTTATAATGTTAAATTAGATTCATTAATATAATAATACATATTTAGGTTCATCCGTATCTTTTTTTATTCCCAATGTGCGTACATAAAATTTATTATATACAAAGAGTGTAACATTTTTTAATTGTCATTAATTTAAATAATATATAAATCATATTTATGGAAAAGTGTCCATTATATAAAACCAATTCATGAGTTTGGTGATAAGTGTCAAATATTGATAATAATTATTTTGTGGACAATTTTAGGTCATGTGTATACACTTATGCTTTTTTACACTTATTCGATAACATTAAATCTTACCAAGAAAATGTATATTTTTTACATTTTGAGTACTATTATAGTTATAATAAAATGTCAAAAAAACACATAAATAAATTATTTATATATTTTTAAATTTTATATAAAACATTATAATTAATTTAAGACTTTTATAAATATTATATGATTCAAGAAAATATTATTTTCTACTAAATATTCATAATGTCAAATATAAAGACAATACATTACATTGACATTAATAATATCATGATAACATGTATAATTAAAACACTATTTTATGAAATATCTAGTAGGTAATTATAATAAATTAAATTCTTGTATGATATTACTTACCTCAAATTATATTTATAAAATATATTTTTTTAATTGAATAAAATTATTACTCCATCAGTGTTGTTTGAGTATTTATGTTTATTATTACTTCAATAAAAATTAAAAATAAAATAAAATAATTTATATAATGATTATATATTTAAAAGATATATAAATTCTTTCATACCTTTTTTAACCACTTATTAAAAATATTAAACATATTTTAAATTATGAGGGTTACATTTTGTCACTTACATTGATTTTAAAAATAACTATCTAATTTTTAATAACAAGTGTCCATTAAATGACTCAATAAAAAACCTTCTATGTTAGCGGTCTAATTTAAGTAATCAAATATGAATTGGTCCAGTGTTTCGGTAATTTTAATGACTTTATCATTGTATTTTTATCCTTAATTTCCTAATTTACCCTTAACCGTTGTTACTGTAATTTAGCAAGGTTAGTAGTCATATTAACTAAAACATAAAAGAACAATTTTTTTTAATTTTGACCACCTAAATAAAAATATTCACCTTATGTTTGAAATTTAAAAAACAAAATTTTCAACATTTAATATAAAATTAAATCCAAAAATTGCATCGAAATAATGTTTTCTCAAAATTAAATGATTTTTAAATTTATTATATTCTCATTATAAATTCAAGTATAAAATATATTTCAAAAACCATTATTGGATAAATTTAAATAAAAATATTACAATAGAAAATAAATACTATTGAAAAACCTATATTCAATTTTAAAATAATTGAAAATAATAATATTTAACAAAAATAGGTATTTTTAAATATTCATTGAGAAATTAAATGTTTTAGAAAATTTTGCAAATTTGACCGTAGGAAATTGTAAAATGGAGAATTATAAAAAAAATTATTTTATCATAAAAAATTATAAATGTTCTTAAAATTATTGTTATTTGTGTATATAAAAATATATAAAAATTTCTTTTTGAATAAATATTTTTTGACGTATAAAATTATTTTCTAAAAATATAATAAATATTTATATATAATTAATTAAGTAATTATTAATCATTATATCCATTATATCCATATCATAATTATATTCATTCATGCTTATTTAATATCATGGTTGTAATTGTCACATTTAAATAATAATATATAATTGTTCATTTATGCCCAATATTTCATTTCTTGTATGCCATTTAACATATGGGATCCTTTTAAATTTTCGTGATGTTACAACTTCATAAAATAAATTTCATGAAAAATGGTTAGTGACCACCCTATATTGTTGATGAATTTCCCCAATATGGCCTACTATGATATCTGATTCTCAAAAACAAACATAATGTTTACCATCAAGAGATGTAAAGGTCACTCTCATATGGTACAATTCAATATGGAATTGGTATGATACTCTCTAGTCAACATTGAGGATCACATCAAAAACTATCATGTCAAACATATAAGTATACTAATTGAAATAATACTCCCATTCTTCGAGAGAACACCCCATACATAATCAAATTTACGTTGACCATGATTCAAAAAGTGTGTCAGTCATCATAATCGCACTCACAAACACCTCCATCAAACTCAATCCATTCACTTGATGATAATATATAAAAGTATTAGATAATACTCTATTGATTAATGCATTAAAAAGTGTAGAAGATATATTAATAGTTCTTTTTACAATCAATGGTCCTTCCTGGTTATCCACAAGATTATGATAAACTAAATTAAACTATATTTTCCTCTACATTATGATGCAGGTAGATCCCCCTTAGATACACTTCTCTACTGATATATGGGATCCTTCCCATATTTACCATGTCCACTTCCTCATCCAAAACAACCAGAAATACAATATCTTATTAAAAGATATGTGGTCGAATACCTCCTTCTAGTACTCTGATTTATCATAGCTCATCCATCATTACCCATCATCTCATGTTTTCCAAAAAACCTCTATAAGTGAAGAATCATACAGTTGGCTCGGAACATTACCAGTGGAAATTGACACTAGCTAAGAATGGTACATCACCTACCACACATGTCAAAATATACTCATTTACTTCTCTAGGTAACTAAAACTTCTCTCTCGACACTCTAATTTAGATTTACTTGTTTGACGTTATCATAGTGACGTTTTTTACTCTATGAATATATAACTCTTGGTCATCTTGCGCAAACCACATCCATTCACATGGCTTACTCCTTCATGTTCCCAAGAAATGATAGCACGATTCACCACCTCCTAAAAAATATTCAATAAAAAATGTTCACATAAGATATAATATCAAAATTAGGTCCATCCTGGAAATGTTTTTATATAGATTCTGTTTCCCCTACTATGGTTGGAAAAATAACTATAAATATGTCAATTGACAAGAATAGTTTGTTACTAAAATTCTCCACTAGGAAAACCTTATAAACATTTTTTCTGTATCATTTCTAATAATTTCATGGCAATGGTGTTCTAAGAAATTCTATTGAACATCATTCCAAACCATTTTCTCATACTGCACATCCTGATCTAGGATATTCAACCATCGCTTCAAAAATCCGTGAAACATATGGGAATCAAATTTGACTCTCAATTCAACAAGATTCTCTAAATGGTCAATAATTATTTCTGATACAATCAATATATAATTCTGTTACATCATGTCTAGACACTCTATGGAATGTTGGTGGGTGTTGTAGCTATAACTCCTATGTTAGGTAAAATATTTACTATATAGCCCTCCCTATTAGTTTTTTCAAAGACATTATAGAACATGAAATGTTCTTATGGAACTAATCTCACACTACATCACCCAAAACTATCAATGAATTTAATTCTTCAATGGCAGTCACATTTTCCTCGAAGTCCTCCTGTTGTCATATCAGTCAGTGAGGAATGTATCTATAATTCCAAATACACAAATTAGGACACATAGCCCATCATTACCAAATTTATAAAATAGGGATTCACAAAATACAATAATAGGTCTTCCCACTTACTCTACCACATAGATAAAACTAACACACAATCACTACCATAATCCATCCCTCACCTGGTTAATGGACAAGAGATGGTAAATCAATTTTTTAAATCAATGTTTCTCATTGGACACCCATTTATCAATTTCATTTTACAACATTTAGCATAATATAGAATATATAAATTATTTTTTAATAGAATTTTTTCTTCTTCTTATATGTTAATAATTTCTCAAATAAAAAATATCATAATAAAGAAACACTCCCAAAAGATTATTTTCTATGTGTTCTTAATACGATGCATGTCAAACAAAATATTGAGTTCCTAAAAAGTTATATATATACTACTCTCTCTGGACTGACCAAACCATGATTAAAATAACCTAAAAATAAATACATCATATAATAAGTTCATCACCTGAGGTGAAATGATATTCAAACGCATCAGAGAACAATAAAAACTATAATCCAATTGTAGGTTCATGAATTTCCAATTATACAATGATAAGTTACTCCCATGATTTTTCTTATAAAAATGCTAGACTCACCATACTCATGTATCTACCATTACTAAATATTATTTCAACTAAAAATAAAAGTAAAAACCTAGAATAAAACATTGTAATGTACCGTCCTGGGTACCCCCTATATTTTCCTCGAGCTATTTAATTATGCGAGCTAAGGATTGTATCCTAATACTATAGAGTCTACTGAAATGAATTGAGGGTATGATATTAAATGTATCAAGACTAAAATATCATTTATCAATGACAAAAAATAGTGGATTTTGTTGAAAATATCAATAATTATAGAGTAAATAAACTAAATAATACCAAATCCAATATAATTAGTAGAATCTCATAATGAATGAAAAAGAAGAAAAAAAAATCTCAAACCAATATAGAAAAACATTCGTGTCATATTAGTTTCAAAATTCAATGGAAAAACCAAAATACACACTGACAACTCCTAGGTCAGACTCAAAATCATGGTCAGTTTCCACATTCATGATCCATCCTGAAGCCATCTCAGGCTTCTAACATAGTGAATTTCTACTTGTAATTCCCAATAAACCTAATGTATATTCATGTAATGACATGGAAATCCACATAGGGTGTGTGTAAAACTCAGTAGGACACCACTAAGGTGTATAATGAAATATATAGTATATAACATTATACACTATTGTATGATGAAAAATACATTTTAAAATCAATAGATTTGACATTTAATCTTATTTAATCAACCATATAAGCCATTGGATTCAAGGTGACACCAAAACCAGTAATACCTACTTTATCCCATGCCATATTCTTATCCATATATCAATCTAATATCAAAATCAAATTTCATAAGTGATGTTAAAATTCAATTAATTTTAATTTCACATTCATACATTTGGGGCATGTGGTAATTTTATGTCACCCCATAAGAATTTGTAGCAGTTGACCCTATCCAATAACTCATTGATCACATGCAGTAAATTTATATATTTAAGCATCCTAGAGTAGCATTCTGAAACCCATTGGATATATTGAATATCATTATATGAAAATCAATTTTTTCACATACTTATTAAATTTTAATTATTATGGTTCCATATTCATAATGGATTTATAAAAAATTTAGATAACCCATTATTCAATGAAAATCAAAATCTCATTTGCCATAAATTTTCATAACAAATTACTCAACCAAATTCATTTACCCATTTTACAATGATTCATATTTCAAAAATCTTTATTTCAATTATATTAGCATACCCCCGGGCTTTTAATCAATTCTAGTCATTTGACTCCCATGGTTCAAAAATTACTAAAGAATGGTCTTATAATGAAATGGAGAAATATTTTTCTAATTTAATTGAAATTTAAATTTCACAATGTGGAAAAGAAACATTCTAATTAAAACACATGTATCGTAATAAATTCAATTTGAAAAATCAATTATACCACCTACCTCAGGAACATTGATAGAATGTTTCAAAAACATATCCCTCAATTTGATGTGGAATCCGTAAAATCAAAATGGATAAAGAGAACTGGTATAAAAAACTAGGGCTAGGATACAATGAAAAAATATTCATCAGGAAAAAGTTATAGAATATCTAAAACTATGGAAAATATTTCCTTTCCAAAGGTAATTAATGATTGGAGAGAGACAATACCAAAATGTTGAAGAGATCACAATACTTTGAGGAGCCAATTCCTTCCAGTAGATCTTCAATTCACTACGAAATTGGTTTGAGGGACATAGGTATACTCTCTAGAGAATAAAATGTTATGGTAAATAAGGTTGTTTGAGTGTTGAAAATGGAATAAAATTAAGGCATTTGAATAATTTTTCCTAAAAAAATTTATGTTTTTAATTTTAGGGTAAATGGTTTCCTAGGTGTACGGACGCCTTTATAAAAACTATGTTCCTCAATGATGTGCCCATACTCATGGGGAGAATGGTTTTTCCTAAGTGTACAATTTTATGATAAACCATGAACTAACCATGAAAACCCACACCCTCTTAGTCTACACATTAGGGGATTGTGGTCAAAATGATTAGTTAAACCATTCACCAGTACATTTGTCTATTAATAGGGGGATGGAGTTTCAATGGTAAAAATAGAAATTTTTCCCTTAATAAGAACCATCCTTGAACAACCCCATGAGATTTATAATTTCTTTAAATATACTTGAAATAACCCCAAATCAATAACCATCCAGGTAAAAGAAAAACAAGGATAAATGAATACTTGAAAACGAGTACTTGTTAACTCAAAAACAGATAATATCTTAATAATAATTGTGTTTTAATGTATCTAAATATTGTCACGACCCATCCCCTTGGACCCTCATCGTGACTACCCCATGCCCACCTTCCAAAGGACAGGGGCTGGTGACTAGCACCAAAGGCATATTTCCCCAGAATTGGGAAGGCATTGCCTTTATAAAATGAAAACACACACACCCCGAGAACAAGAGGAAGAAAACACTAAGTAAAGCTGTATAAAAAGTGTGCTGAAAGTAGAAAGGGGCAGTAAATACAAGCCCAACAGAATGGTACAACTACAACTGAATGAAATTACAACTGAAAAGAGAA
Source organism: Viscum album (assembly GCA_963277665.1). Lineage (NCBI taxonomy): Eukaryota > Viridiplantae > Streptophyta > Magnoliopsida > Santalales > Viscaceae > Viscum > Viscum album. Next base: position 934,454,265 of record OY728121.1, read on the forward strand.
ACAACCAGAAGATGGAAGCAACTCATGAATCGTCCTCTGGGATCCTACCTGAAGGGTATGTAAAAATGTCCTGCTCGGTACTCCACGTTCATCCATCTACACTGGGTACGACTCGTCGGGAGGTCCACCATAGGGTACCATCCAGTCCTCATACACTCTACCGGAGACAACACTGTCTGACATCTTCATCCAACACAATGAGGTGTGGGCATAGCTCATGCAGGGGTGAGTAGAACGATACTCATTAGGGAACCCGAGACCCTCAATGTCTCACAAAATCAAAAAAGGATAAACCAAAAAGTTTTATTTCAATGGACAACCACTACTTAGGTATATTCCCATACATATCCCTACGTTATCAAGTAACCCATCTCAATAATGAGGAAAAAACACAAAGGTCATTGACTCTGCTCATACCAGGATTTTCATTATCGAAACCACAACTGCTAGAGAATTGTTCCACTGTAGAGTACAGTGGCACTGTCTCGGATCTGAGGCGCTACTCACTAACCTTATACTACTGAGGTACTCCTTCTGTTGAGTACCGTGGGTCTACAACCAAACGGGGTGCTCCTCCACTGTGGGTCTACCACCAAACCGGGCGGTCCACATAATAGTCGTTAGAGGTACTCCTCCGATTGAGTACTGTGGGTCTTCTGCCAATACAGGTGCTCTGTCCGCCATGGTTCTACCGCCAAATAGGGCACTCCATCCACTAGGATAGTCGAATAAATCTGAGTTGAATCAGTCCAGCAGTCGTCAGGTCTACAACAACTAGGTCTCTACACTCTGTCTTCTTATATCCGAGAGAATACACTACACGAGCTACTAGTTGATACTACATGAGTCACTAAGTCTCATGTATAATAATATCAAAATGGACCCCTCGTCCTTGGGGTCTCAACACAATAGACGACGCATCAATCGGACGTCCAGTCTGTGAGTTATTTTCTTTTCCGTAACAGGGGCAAGGTTGATTTATAAACAAAAACCCACCCGACCATACTCCAATATCGTCTAAATTCCACGTAAAGAATGCCAAAAAACTGCCTCATAAAATGGAATCCAACATATTTGAAGCGATGTCAATCAGACATCTGATCATTAAGTTATAAGTGTTCCTGCTCCGAGGGCCCGATAGGTTTCATGTTTGAACCAACCCGGCCATACCCAAACATTTCCAAAACCATGAGTGTAAGATACTGAAACGATCTTCCCAATTCAGGTATTCCTACACAATTGACGGTGCATCGATCGAAGGTATGAACATCATGTTATGGGAAATTATCTAAAAACGGTCAGAAAAGGGGGGTGGTCTGGGACCGATCCGACCCGGCCCAACCCACCCTGGGTCGGCCCGAACCGGGAAGACCCAACTTGGGTCTGGGTCTGGCGGGGCTGGTCTTGGGGGGGAAAAGCCAGCCGCGTCTCGGCCAGGCCGGCAGAGCGGGGTGGGGGGGGGTGGAAGTGCGCCTGGTCACACTGACCAGGAAGTGGCGATGCCCTACAGGGCCCACCCTAATTAAACAAAGGGGGTGGTTTTTGTGCCCCCTGTCTCCCGTAAAAGAAACGAAAAGCACTGATTCCTATCCACAAAACTCGCCGGGTTCTGCCTTGGTGCACCCTTGCCGGCGGCTGGCTCAGTGGAATGATCTTCTTCATAACCGCTGCGGCCCAGCTACGGCTTCCCCTTCCAATGTTGTGCGACATCGCCGCGCTGTCTCTGACCACAGCGGACCACTTTGTACTGGCCCCTCTACCGCGTGGTGCGAAGACATCGTTCTTTCTGACGACCACCGCAGCCCTTCTGGATGAGGCCCTCTTCCTTTGGCATGGTGTGAAAGCACCGCTCTCTTCTAGCATTACCGCGACCCGTGGTGGCCACAGTCCCATTCTTCGCATAGCTCCGGTGACCCGGTGTCAATTGCACTGCCGGATTTTTCGGCAGTTTTCTCTACTGGTGGCATCAATTCTCCATCGCCATCACTAATCCATTATGAACCATCAAAGGGAGGTCATGCCGTGTTTGTTCGGTCTGTGCCCTCCGCGTTAGATGATAACATTTGGGTAACAATGTACCACAATAAAACATGATGTACGAGGATTTAAATTAATCAAAACGACCCCTTAATCAAGGCTCACCATTCATTGACAATATCGCGAAAAGGTGGACATTGATTCATTGACGTCATCGCAAGGAAGGAGATGAAGTTGTCGACGATTGTTGGCATTCGTCGCTCCCGCAAGGTGCCTTCGATCCCGGATCAAGCGTCGTTCGTCGGAGATCTGTCAGAAGGAGAACCGTTCTTCATTGAAGAGCTTTCCTCCACCAAGTGTTCCCCTTCCCAATGCAAAGCCCGATATCCAAAACCCCCTAACACCATCTTAACATGAGTTCAAATAAATTATGTTATGTTTTATTTAATTCATCAATTAAATTAACCATTAAATGTGTGGTTACAATTATGTGTACCCACTCATTTAATGCTTCTCATTAATGAGATGATTTTAAGTTGAGTGGTCCCCACCACCAAAAGTTACAATGATTTTAAATTCAAGGAAAACAAATATAAATAATATAATAAATTATTTTATTTTTTTATTCCATGAACTTTGGAAAACCAACTTTCACCCTACCTCGACTGCGTTCGAGGAGAAGTTCTTCTTAAGGAAATTTCGGCACTGTGAGTCCATTGGTTTCCTTGGCTTTCAATTCTGAGCACCGATTCAAAAGATAGAAAAACCTACACATACATTTACGGAATGTACCCGAAAAAAACTTCAAAACTTGATTATGGGCACACCAGGCCTCAGAATCTGGCACAATCACAAACTACGGACAACTAAAATTCAATAGAAATTATGAAAGAAATTTCCTTGAAATTTCAGGGACTTTAAAAACTATAATTGTGTACCAATATTTTGTCTAATTACATTAATGACCTCAAATTTATACAAATAAGATATCCAAATTAAATTAAGTAATATATAATCTCCAAATATCCTAAAATGATATTAATGAATAACTAAAGAGTATAATAATCGTAAGAAAAGAAAAATTCAAAAAGTTATACATAGATTACAAAAATATGATTTGTATAGAAATTATCCTCACCATATAATATAAATATATATTATTGATATTCCTAAATATAAATAAGATAAAATAATTTACACTTATTTCAATATGGACTAATTTATATTATTTTTTTCATAAAATATACTATAAAAACCTTCAAATAAAAAATATGTGATATTTATGATATTTTTATAATCATATAAATATAAATTATTTTATATAAATAAATTTAAGAAATAAAATATGTTATATTTTTGAAATTACATAATTTAAATTATCCCCTATTGATATTATTTTTTAAAATTTTATAATCAATAAAACTCTATTATTATCTTCTTTTTATAAATTTATAATAATAATACGAGTCATATATTTAATTATATATTACGCATTGATCATATCCACCAAAATATTATAGATATTTTTATCCCCCCTTGAATTTAGAATGGACAGACAAATAACTCACAAGAAACAATTTTTAAATTATTTTAGAAAAATAAATTTCCAACAAAATTTCAAAACCAAAATTATTTTATAAGACTACAATATGAAACATCTCCTTTTTCAAATTTATTATAATGGGGAAACACTATTTTATAAGGAATATGTTATATATATCCATTAGATGTCACACATAAAAATTCATGGAATAGTTTCAAAAAAAATCACCATGGTATTATTAGGAATGTGATATTTCAAAACAAAACTATAGATTTATAATGATAAAAAATAATTTTTGCATATAAAAATTTTGATGATCCAGTTTTTTTATTAAACATTCATATTCTTATTTTTTCAGGGAATTGAATTCGTATGTATCGTTTTTTAAAACATAATCCTTAATTATTTAAATTATAATTTTGAGAGGAAAAATTCAGCAACCATGACCCATTTACATGAAACACGTCATTATTTTGGGAAATAATATATTTAATTATCGGTATTTATCATAAACTAAATAAAAATGAAATAGATGTGACCATGATACTAATTTTAGGTTTTGTGGGGATATCACTTAAATAAAATAAGTTGAAAAAATAATAAAAAACAATTTATTCCATTATATATTTATATTATTTCACTCTGAAGAAAATAAATGAAGAACCAATATGTTTTTTATATAAATCCCAATTATTCACCAATTAACCCTAGATATTGATAAGGATCAATGGTAATGTGCCTATGTAATACGTCCACCTAATGTATCCTAAGGTAGTATAAATATTCTAAATACTAGGAGGTATCTACTAAAGAATAACCCATAGTAGGTATTCCCAATGTTCATATATCGCATACATACAATTTAAATTGATAGTGAGGATGCCGATGAAATTGAGGGGGAAACCTATTGACTGACACACTCAACTCAAATATCCTATTAATACCCTAAAAATATATTGATACGTCCTGATCGTTAATAATACTATTATAGGAGAAAAATTAAATGATACGTTTCCCGCTAAGTAGTTGCATTTTTTCCACACCAAGCATATGAAATCACAGTGGCCGTCGACATGGATTGAAAATATTTAATCATGATTTTAATTAAATTGAAATCATTTTCCTAAACATTTATCATAAATGAAGAAATAATTTGGTATTATTTGTCTTTTAAAATGTATCCACTTATTGATTCAACATTTATGAATTTTATTAATGGTCTAAATGAAATTATTTTAATCCGTTATTAATGTATTATGTTAAACGAAACTATGTGGGGGTAAATAAAATGCACAAGCGTGATGCACTGATTGTATCATGATATATTTAATATGAATTATGTTTGTACTAACATCATATATATTTACAATTCATTCATTTATTACTTCCATGACTTGATTAAATTACATGTATCAGTTGCATGAAATATATAAGAACTATATATATGTATATAAAATATCAAAAAAAAATCACACAAATTTATGCATCACATAAACAAACACAGACAAATTTCATATATATCATATACATGTATTTAATTTTAAAGATTCATACTCATTTATATATTATTTTATATCCATTGTTATCCCACATAAACAAATATCCCATTGGGACATTGTTCTAAACAAAATAAAATCAATATCAATCTATCCAAAACTACTTTCGATATTGTTTCATCATTGCTCTATTAATATTTTAAAAAAAAATATCCCAAAAAATTTCATATCTAGGTGACTGAAAGTGTAACCTTATGGGCCTTAAAGGAGTTTAAAAAAAAGTTTAAATTCCACATTTCAATGATTTATGAAAAGTGAGGCTTGCAGAAAATATTAGTGTTATTTGTTCATTAAATGGGAAAGTTGTGATAATAATTTTACATAATCTTATTTTTATAAAAACATATATACTACTAAATGTATATTTTAAATCATATGAAACCATATATAATCCCATATTCCATGAAATTGATATACCAATAGAAATGTAACATGTTAATATAGTATAGTATAGTTCATATTTTTTTGATTATCCAAAAATGGATGACCAATTGGATAAATACATCATACAAAATTTATTAAACATGCCAACACATCACGTGTCCCTCATATTAATATCTAATTAAATCATATGTGTCTAAAAATCATTGAAATTCATTTCCTCAGTCCAATTATATCATTTTCTAGATATATTTACTCATCATATATCTAGGAATATTTATTATTCATTACAATCGATCGATTTAAATGATTAATAACATAAAGAATCACACCTTTAATTGAAATGTACACATTTTGAATTATGTATGTTGGGTAACAAAGTATGAAGGTTCTAATTCCATGTATCTCTATAACGTCATGTAATAATTATTGATAATTAGAATATACCCCTAGGTATATCGATGATTTTATGACATTCCATTAATTATACATTATTGATTATATCAATGTAATAAGTCTATAGTAGTTACCTCATTAATCTGTTATTTATAACTCATATAAAAATCATTGTAACGAATATAATGATGAATTAATGATATTCTGACCATATCATTAGAACCCATAAAGACACCATAATGATAATTGATTATGGAAAACTCAACAGTTATACATTTGGGGGATATTTATCATCTAGGAATTCATGTAAAATAGAAAAATATTTGACATAAATGAATGAAAATTGATGATTAACTTATAAAATTATGATAATTTTTATTTTTATAACTATATTAATATTATATAACAAAATCCATACACTATCACTTATTATCATATAAAAAAAGATAAAATATCTATTTTATCCATATTTTTTATTTGTATTGGATTTTTGATAACTCAATACATATATATATAAATCATATGACATTTTTCTGAGAACATATGTTAATAATTTTCATAATAAACCCATCTTTTAGGACCATAAATGGAGTATGCAATTTTTTTATAAAGGTGTTACCTAGAAATCATATTCTTAAAGTTCAAAAATTTATCATATCCTAAAACCATAGTTACTTATTATCAAATTCCATAATGTTAGGACTTTTCTATACATAAACCTATATCTAATCCTATCATAATCAACATATATATAACCTATACAATGAAAAATTCTCCTTGATGATAATATAACCATGTACATTTTTTTATCAACTCTATCTTGAACCTATTTAGGATAAAAGGTCTTTCACTTCATTTCCGTAAACACAAGTAACAATTTACAATTCACTATGCTGTTATTTAGTAATCAATTCTTAGGATATCATTTGACTTCAAAATTGTATAGAGGATTTCATATTAGTGACATTCATATTATAATAGAAAATAATTTTATAATGTACATTATTAATTATATTCTCATATCATAGCTCTTTTACATATTAGGTGAAGAGTCACTTATTTATAAACTCAAACAGTATTTTATTATGTTAACTTTAACATAAATATGTTAAAAAATACTCTGAACAATATCCATGAAAATAAATTTGGTCTCATAATATGATAATTAGAGGAATAAAGACATTTACTATTATAAAATAACACTAATTTATTTTTATATACGTGTTTTCAATATATGAGATATTGATTCCTTACAATATAGGGTATTTGATGTGTTTAGAGGAATTTCTTTTAAATGGAATATATTATTAGAAATTCAACAAATATATGTTTTGCGAAATGATTCCCTAAAATCATAATAAGAACATTATCACAGACAGAAAAACTATCCATGAATCCCTTTTAATAATTTTATTGAATTTCTAAAACATAAATATTTCTTTATAATTAATTTGTTAATGTTTTTTATGATAATTTTTACACACTTAAAAAAATCTTATCAAAAAGGATAAAAATATTTATTCATCGTAGCCTGTTAAAAATTTAATTATTTAATGTTGAAACTCTTATCATAATGTCTTAATTGAAATCTATAGTTTTTTAATCCATTACATTATTTCGATCTTGGAAATATTTAAATCCGAATTAAAATATATAATAGGTTAGATATTCTATTAAAAATGTAATTAATATATATACCCAAAAAATCCCATATGAACATTGCCTATGATACAAGTCTCTAATGATATATTAATTTTCTATTTTAATGGATTAATAATAATATTATACATGATGAGGTTGATTCTGCTCATTTAAAACATTAGGTTTTTAATTGAAACATATCATGATTTATATATTTTCATCATGGAATATAAATGAATGTGTACCTACTAAAAATGATGGCCCCATGATTCATATCCATTAAGATAATTGAGATGCACATTTCATAATGTAATGACCTTGATTTGGAAATAATCAAATTACATTAGTTTTTTGGGTAAGGATTTAACCTAATCACAATAGTAGTGATTCTTGGATAGATTTGTAAAAAAAATATTGTATGTAACAATAATATTGGAAATTATCAGATCTATTAATTTATTATTCCAACTTTTGACAGTTTAAAACTATTAAAACCCATAGAAAAGATCAAGAGTATTTTAACATAAAACAATCTTGGGTCTCCCCTCTAGGAATTAAATTAGGAAAATAATTCATCTTTCTTGTATATTTTTTTATATTCGTGTGATAATTTAGGGGAAACACACATTGAAATGGAGTAACCCAATTGGATGATCGATGCATTTAAAAGTTCTATATGGCATAGAATCCCACAATTGATATTTAAGAGTGGTTTTTTCATTGTTCCACCCACTTAATATATATCGTATTCATATTATGTTCATAAAAATTTCATTTTAATAATTATTAACATCTGTTGTTTTAATAATTTATGCTTGTGCATGCTTTTATTGTTTTTGTTTTAGAATCCCTATTTCACCACCTTATTAATGTGTTTACACCCCATTAATTTTCAACACATCTAAAAAACCCCTAATTTTGTGTAACTCATTCAAAATAAAATATAATCATACTCATAAACATTTAAATTCATCATATGTATAAAGAATATAATTACTTCATGTAAATGAAATTTTTTTTATAAGATTGATTATCTCCATAAAACTAATCCTAGAGTAAGAGAAAGACAATCTAATTCACCAATGTAGAAAAATAATAAGCCTCTATACTAATTTTTATCCCCTCTATAAATCCCTCTCATTTGGGAAAAATTATTTAATGGATAATTCCAATCCAGGATATATCTAACACATAATAGGAAAAAACTATGAAAAAAAACTAATTTCACCTTAATAAACTCAATTAAGTAAATAATAACATGGTAATGAAAAAAAATTATTTTGGAATACCTTTCATTAAATTTAAGGATATATCTCCTAAAAAACATTTACAACATAAATAAACCATACAAATTACTAAAAATTAAAAAATTCTTATACATGAATACAATAATGAGTATCTAAAACATAAATTAACAAGTCAAAAATTTAAACATGAGAGAAATTTATGAATAATTTCATAAATAAATATTTAATTATTTTATTTTTAATCTTATATTATGGACATTCCATTAGATGGACTATAATGAAATTATATTGATATTTATTTTGAACTCTTTTATAATAATAATTATATAAAATTATGATTCTGAGAAAATATATTTTATGATTTATAATTAATTTATATTTAAATTTATATTATATATTATTTTGAAATAATATTAAATTCATTTACCATATTTTGTTTAGAATAATTTTCGCTTCATTTTTTATATTTTCTAAATAATATAATTAAATAAGGCCTTTACATAGAATTTTAATAACTTCATATTAATTAATTCTGAAAAATTCATAATTATAATTATAAAAATTATTATAATTTATATTTATAAATGCAATATATGCACTTTTTAAAAAACAACATTGTAATTTATAAATAGTGTTATTATTTGAAAATTACACAGATAGAATAAATATTCATAAAATTGTTTGATACCCTTTTTTATAATTGGTAACCTCTTTAAAACAATATTGATATGGAAACTATATTTTTAATGTTTACCCCCACAGAAATAATAGAATTTTTTCAAAAACTCTTTAAAAACATTTAATTCATTTAACATAAACATTTTATTGATAATTAATTTATAAATAATTGTATTTATAAATTGTACTATAATTATAAATTTTTTTTTATTATTGAAAAATTATTTTGTATTTTTATAATTCAATTTATAATATGATTTTTAATTACATTAAATATATTATTTATTTTAAAAAACATGAACAAATAACATGAACATTTTATATTTTAGAAAGTAATGTAAAAAATTATTAAGAATATATTATTTATGTCATTACCATTTTGTAAACAATTTTATAAATTTGAATAACCAAAAATAATAAATGAGTAATTTGAAATTTTATTTAATTATAAATATACATATATGAATTTAAATATTTAATCATATTGAACAATTTTTTATAATTCGTTTATTTATTATTTATAATTAATTTATATGTAATAAAAAATTTAATTTTTTTATACATTACATCACACTAATGTTGGATCTCATTATATGTAAGTGTTATTTTCCTTAAACTTTTTTTTATAAAAATCTATGAATGGTTAGATGTAATTTAACTTTAAATTTTATAAAGAAAATACTTATATTTTTTATCCATTTTCCATAATGTTATCTTTAAGGGTCTGGGTTTTACCATTATAAATAGTTATTCTTCATAACTTTATATATATTAATAATGATTGTTCTGTGAATTAACCCTGATATAGAATAATTATACCCAAGTATTGTCACCCATATGTCTCCATGTAAGGTTTATTTACTTCCATCTTACATAGAATAGTATTTTAAATTGGTAAAATGAGATATTCCAACCTTATTGTTGAAATAAATATTAGAAAAATATGGATACACAAGTTGGGGAACCTATATGAAAGGAATAATGATTCATAATATGGGAAGGGATTTTTATCCTTATCAAATTGTCAAAAAAATCAACTGAAATGTTTAAAATAATCTAGTTAAATTTCAAAATATTTTTTTGATTATGAAATAAGAACTCTTGCAAAACTTTTTGGAACCTTTATTATAATTAAGTCTAATAAAAAAATTTTCTTGGGTTCTATTAATTTAATTTATTGGTTATACAATTAAATTTTTTTATTTATATTTATGTCAAATTACATTTTATTATATAATACTATACCAATTTTATTCATCAGAATAAGAATTATATTTGTTTTTCATTTACATTATTTTTTATAATTACAATTAGTCTGTATAAATATGGGGATTCATTAAATTTTTTAAACATATGATTAAATTATCATTTACAAATTTGTAAATTGATTATAAGAAAATAATTTCATTATTTGGAAGAGTAATTTCATAAAAAAATTATGTGTTCAATTTAGTTTTTTTACCTAAAAATATATTACAACCAAATTAATTCATCACCACTATAGTGGGTAATTTGTGATTATAAATTAACAATATGGTTATACAATAAACAACAAAACACATTATTTTTAAATTAGTATATGCTGTCTTTAAATTCCTCACCAATAATTTATAAAATTATATATCAACTTTTTTTCCACATTCACTAATAATTGTAAATTTTTTCATATAAAAACACTATATATACAATAGTGACACACCACTTAGACAGAAAATGATCCCCTCAACTCCTCCATTCAAACAAAATCTGCGATAACATTAGAACAACTACTGTCTTCCCTAAATCTATCCAAAATTATCCTTCACATTTATTAGAGTTACAACTCTCACAGAAAGACCAATCATAGAAGGATTAACGTGTAATAAAAATAGGATATCCAAAGAGGATTTATATTTCATATCTAAATTATTTTATGGTTATATATTCTTAAAACTCATTAAAATATAGCATAAACATCATGAAATTATGAAATATGTATATTTAATATATTTATACAATACTATAATGACTGAATAATAATTTTATACCTTCTTTTAATACCAAGGTGAATTAAAACCTCAATCATGAATATTTGTGTACTTCCTCCTCTATGAATTGTTATATTTTTTCATCAACCCCTAACATAGTTTTTTATAAATTTATATTTAATGGATATATTTTATTTCATGACCAAATTATTAACTTCAAAATATTACATGATATCTACATTCTAACACATCATTCCATTAGAAAATGTTAACATCTCTCGTGTACACATTCAAATTAACGGAACCAAGAAGTGATAAATTTCATTTTTTAGTACCATATTTCATTATTAATCACAATGATGGTTTTAATTAACAAATATGAAATATGATATATTATTTTAATTATTTGATCTTAAAAAATAATATTACTTATTTTGTTTTCATATATTATGAAAATTAAAACATCATTCATGTTTTTGACAGGAATATAACATCTATGAATGCAATATTTCATTTCTCATTACCGGATCAAATGGTTGGTTTAAAAAATATTTTAATCCAGATAAATGATATATATTACTTGTTTAATAATTTATATATGTATTTACCAGGGAAATTTTGACTATTGTCAATGGATCAATATTTTATATATCCAAAACCAAATGACCCCTAAATATCACACACGATCATGAAAATTTATGTAACTAAATAAAACAAGATAACAAATGAATAAATGTAAGATAATAATTTAATGTAAAAGAATATATTTATTGCAGAATTTAATTAATGATGAAATTCTATTATTCTAGGGTAAAATAATGTATAAAATTCACCTAGACAAGAGGTGTGGGATTTCACATTTTAATTGTATTTATTTGAGACATAAGGGATATTAAACACATGATTTCATTGGGTGGTGTATAAACTACTCGATTGATAAATTATATCATTATTTTATATAAATTAATGTGGTTTAAAAATAATTTTCATCTTTTTTAATTCAATTTCATTTTTATTTAAAAGTTACTAATGGTATAAGGAATGTTTCATTAAAATAATGATTTAAATTTTTTAAAATCATTCTCTTCAAAATCCATGATCTTTAAATTTTTTCATGAATTATATAATATATAAATCAATGGTTATTATATATTTATTATCAACTATCATTTACGTTTGATAAAAGTTATATTTAAACGAAGGTTTTAAACATATTTTGTATGGTTCACTTTTTACTCCCTTTATAAATGTGTGATATTTTATTACATTTTCCACATGATGGTAATTTTGTTGCATTATAGATGGTATTTTTAATCAATAATCATCTACATGATTTTATGATGTAAAAAATTATATACTCTTTCTAATTATTATAGGAAATCTTTTTAAATGTTTTTAAAATATAAAGATAATTCGCCTCATTTTACGAGAAAAGTAAAAATTAATTTTCTTATTGTATAACAATTTAATTTATCTGTTTTGTGATGATAGTGAAATCCCATATCTATTTTTCTGAAGTTATTGTTTTCGAAAATAATATACAATGATTAGTGAGACCCTTATATCCATCCAATTAGTGGGGTTCTAATTTATTCTCTGTGATATATGATGTTGGATTTAATTGGGTATGTTATTCAATTTTGAGAATATAGTGGAATAAAATCGGTATATTATGAAATTATGAGTCTATATTGAAATCACCTATTTGTGTTATTTCCTTTCAATATTATGTTTTAATTAAGTAGTTATGTTATTCAATTATATTTTTTCTTTAACTGTTTTTTTCCTTATAACACTGATTATCGATGATTTCTTATGAGATTTGTTTATGAAAAATTTTCAACAAATTAGTTTATTTTCATACTGGATTGAATTTATCAATGTTTTTTCATTTAGGATATACATTTTTATAATTTTTAAATATTTCAATGTCCTTTTCAGAATATTTTTCAGTTAGGCACCTTAATGTGCTTTGGTTTTATCATCGACTGGGATTATATTTTTCTGATATAGATTAATTATGTGTATGAATAATAGAGATTCATGTAGTAAAATGTATTGAATTAATATAAATGTTCATGAATGAAACATGAGTGGAAACATAAAATCTGTTTTTGTAGAAAATATGCACACCTTGAAATTATTTCGACTTCTATATGTAATAGTATCTTCTGGTTCCCTAATAAACTAAACCAAAAAGTACACAAAATTTGTCAATGTGAAATCCATGTTATAAATTTGGTAATCATGGGAAGATTTAGTTATTGTGTATTATAATTTATATGTGTGAAAATTTTTAGATAACTATAGAGGTTATGATATTATTATATGATATAAATTTAAAATATTTAGAAAAAGGGGGTATAATAGGAATTTTTTGGATCATATGTTATAAGTGTTCTATAAACATTGGGGTTAGAATGTTAAGGATAAATATGGTTGTTTTTTAGGATTTATTGTATTTTTTTCCATGTAAATATTTCTAAATATCTAATAATATTTTCAAATCTATGTGTTATGACAACATGAGATACCTAAGATAGATGATTCAAAAAAAGATATTTCAAAAATATAAAATATATTAATATCACAATTGAGGTGGATTCCTGAAATCGTGGAATGAGTCCCAAATGGTATCTAATATCATTAATCTATGCCACTATGGTGTTAAGAGAACAGTTTTTAACCTATGATGGATATACTTTTTGTGACTTTCAAGAGTTGTGAAAATTTCAATACATGCATAATAATATAATTAATTAAATAATTTATTTTTGTTTGGAAAGATGTAGTGATGAAATAACATTCTATATAAACTTTGTTATAACAAAATTTTATTGTTGACCTCAAAACATTAAAATTTTGAGAGAATAGATAGTGGGGGCTCTACCGTGGATAACCCCTGATTGTTGAATATTTGGTGATCGATGTTTCGAAAATACCCATTGATCTAATCAATTAAAATGTCTAGAACCATTATTCATCAATATTTAACACAATCAGGAGGTAGGGTGTTTTTTTATATTGATTTGTCTACTGTTCCTTATACTATGATGAACATAAATAATTCTACTAATTTATTGATTAATTGATTGATTTGATAGAATTAATCTTTTTATTTTGATGTCGATTTTTTTATTTACCTTGGTGCTTAATTCATATGTATTAATTAATCAATATAATTTAAAATTATCAAGGTTGTCTTGGATATTAACCTATTTCCATTCTTAATGTTTTATTTTGGAATATTTCAACCCCTGTTATTCTTTATTAATAATTGACATTTGTTTTGGATTATGGACAAAAAAATAAAAAGTAATCAATCATTATGATTCCATTTCATGGAAAAATAATTTGATAATATACATATATGTATGAATTGATGTTGATATTAATATTCTTTGACCATGAATGTTTATTAAGTTATAATTTTGGTACCTCTATTTGTGGTTTTTATGATTGGTGATCGTATGACTTAATGATGATGGTTTATTGATTGATACAAGTGGAATGAAATATGATCTTCCATGGTGATCGATTTTGGTTGACTCAAATCCTTGGCTAATGGTAACATTCTCAAATGAAATCATTGTGGTAGTAAAGGTGGAGGAATCATTTTGAAGATCCATATATTCATTATATTTTAGTACTACAACGCTTGTAGCGGATAAAAAATGGTGTGTATGGGTCCATGGATATGACTCTATGGTTCCTAATTAAGATAAATTTCAAACTCCATCTATGAAATGTCACGCAAAATGTCACCCTTACACAATATCTGGGTGTGAATCTTAGAGGTTAAACTGGTACAACCACACCAAGGTACATGATAGGAACATATTACACATTCTAAGCCATGTAATCATACATAATTTTTTACATGGAAATAACTAGGTTTAGTGGAAGAGATGGTTTTAAGTGGGAATAGGCAAGGGTATGGTCCATGATACATGGCTAGACCCAGTTCTGAATGGACATGCAGAAAACTCACAGTACATGTTGTGTACATATTTGAAGATGACTTACTAAACTTGTTACTCTCATCATGGTCTCATTTCCTTTTGTTTTCATCCAATTGATCCATACCAATAAGAGTATAGTATATAATTACATTTTGAGAAAATAATTTTGATCATATATAATGTAATAGTTTCAAATTGAGCGGTAGGAATCCCTCCTAGAGTTTTATATGGCATCCTCTATTATCTTTTTCTATATATGTGGTTCTGAGATTGAATGTGACCAATTTTACATGGTCCTCGATCCCCTATGTAGAAACATACTATAGTAATGGTTATCGTTATACACTGTGGAACTCTGTTTAATCCACTTAGTTGTTTCGATATCTTCAATCATAAATCATATACGTCCAACATACATGGACTATATGGTCTGGCCTCCCATGTGACTATTATTCCTATTCGGTGTTGGTCATGAGCCCCATAGTTATTGGAGGATGGAATGTCGTAGTAACAATAGGCCTACCACTAGCTTGGTGAGCCTTAGAGGGTTGGGTCATGAAATGATGTATCAAAGTAACTTCTATATTATGATCCTATTTTTTGTGTTTTTCTAGTTGTGAGATTGGACAGCAAATTATGGAAATGTTGTTCAGTGTATCGAGTTTTTATTTCCATCATTGGATACTAGTGTAGGTGCGGCGGCTGGCGTATCCATATATCGGGGTTCATATCACCTACCATTAAAATTAGTACATGTATATAATGACATCATGGAATAATTTCCTTATGTGCATAATATAGGAATGAGATATGTTTCAATTCCCTTTTTGAGTCTGCTCCCCTATCATACTAATTGACGGTGGGGCATCTTATCTATTTCAACAATACCAAAAAATGATTTACAATTAGGATTTAGTATCCGGATCATGAGGATGATCCCCTCTATGAAGTGGGTTCAATGTAGGATACTATTCACAAGGTAGTACCTCTGGGGGTTTTCTAGTCATTCCTCCATTTGTCCTGCTATATATGATACCAACAGTTTCAAATTATTTTGGGCACGGGTTAGGTGGACATCCTATTATTCAGCATCAGTGTCTCCTTTGAATATGGGGAGTTAAACCCACAAGTAGTAGGGTATTGGGTCGAGGTGGTCATGTGATTATTTCATCTCGTTATGATACATACATCCCAAATCATAGTCCTAGAGGGAATCCATTGTTATGGTCGACATGGAAGTGGTGGGTTGTAGTGGGTCTATCATATTAGGAGGTGACTCATTCCTAGGAATGTTTTGAGCATATATTATTGGAGAAGTACTATATAGCTACAATGTGAGCGGTACACATCCAATAGATTTTATATCTCCAACAAGGAATTAGGAATATGGTTTATATTCCTGGTGGATCTCCAACCTCCCATGATACTCAATGGATATGTATTATGATCCATTCATTTAGGCACATAAACATTATAGAGGAATACAATTATATATATGGGTGAATGAGATACATCTATATTTTCATACATATGGCGTGGTTCTAGGTATTTCATTTGTGATAGTGATCTTTCAAGATTAGTAGAAACAGATAGTGGGATCAAGTAGTGGGAACATAAGGGATATGATTTCTACACAAGGCAGGTAATGGTAGATTCATGGATCAATTCATTTTATATGTATTATGAGGAAATAATATGACCATTGTGATCATATTTAGGGCTCTCTGAATTGGTCTAGTCCCCAAGGGATAGGTAGTGAAACTCTTCTGACAGATAGAGATATACCTCCTAAGATTGTCTAACCTACTATTTGACTGGTTGATAGTTACTGTAAGAGTCTCCATGTTACAGGGTGAATTTAGAAAATTTGGTTATTCCTAGTTATAATAATGGAATATGATTATAGAGACATATGGTAGGCGGTAGACAATTTGACACGTTTCATCCAGTATCCAGAGGTAGTACATAAAAAGATCATCGAGCTAGTGGATGTGGTAGGGAAACCTATTGGTCATGGATACCATTGATATATAAGCTCTTGGTTTGATTAATGGTACAATATATGCCTAATTTACCTTGGAAATAGTTATTTTATACACAGTCATGAACCACACTTTTCTTACTATATCATCAATTTGAGGGATAGTGGTTGTAATAGATCCCTTAATACCAACCATACACTTATAGAATCCTTCATGATAAGAATCATTGATCATGAAATTTCTATGATATTTTGATATGGCACATGGAGTAGAGTGTCTCTAATGTGAAATCCTTTTGTAAATGATGAGGACATAAGATGATATCATAGTCATGGATGGATATGTTCCATTTATACAAAAAATTGATGGTTTTAGGTGGAGAATTTTTTGTTTCTCTGCAGATGTGATGAATTTTTCCTTCATATGTGAGAAAGAGACCGATGAATAGAATTGTGGACTCTAGCATACGACGGTGAAAATAATTACTCACTAGTTGGTTATCATAACACTTGATGCAGTTGATACTATAGGTTATCGGTTTCATGTTATGGTGGCTAAGTACAATGGCATATTTCAAAAAGATATATCAGGATTACATCCCCACATATAGATGGACATATTAATTATATTTCACCTATTTATATCCCGGATAACGTCCCCAACATATTGCATGGCTGCCAAAGAGAATTTAAAGATATGGAGGTAGATGGAGGATTTCAAGATGAATGGCTTCATGACACACAATGTTTCCACCTGAGTAGTCCCAGTGATGTTCTCCAAGAAGGTTTTTGTGAGATTTTTTTTATTTATTTATTATCAACGTCTCAACTATGTGACTATAAAGAATAAATATCCACAACTGAAGATTGATAACCTCTTTGATATGTTGAGATTTACACAATGGATATCAATGATTAACCTCATATCATTATATCACCAGAAAGTTGTATTGGATGATAGTACAATGATGATGGGATTCACAAGTAACTATGGTCACTATTATTATTTGGTGATTCCATTCGGACTGAAATAATCCCCAATAATTTTCCTAGGACTAAGAAACTAGATCATTAAGCCTTTTATAAGTAGGTTTGTGGTGGTACTCATCGATGATATCCAAGTATACATGGCATCTTTGTAGGATAATTCATGTCATTAACCCCTCCCTACAAATATAAATTAATGAGGGGAAGTTTAAGTTATCCCCCTAAGTCTACCCTATAGTAGGCCTTGGGTTTGTGAATATCCTCAAGGATAAAATGATCTCAAAAAATGAATGGCATTAAAATTTAAAATAATATATAATCATGTGAATTGATGAATAACCCACAAGAGATACCATGAAATTATAAAAATAGAATCAAGTACATTCCAACATCTATGTATAAATAAAATTGATAAAATATAATGTATCCTATGTAAATACCCAAAATAATGGCTAAATAATTACTCATCAGCTATCCAAATGTCTGATCTTGTAATGTTTGTCATGGTCCACATAATCCCTCATGAAACCTAAGAACATTATTATTATACATAGGCTGATCATTAATGTATAATCAGTAGTAAAAATGAAATTCTAAACATCTCATGTGAATGAAGAATACTAATACTCATTTAAGGAAACAACATTAGCAAATAGAACCTAAACATGTATTCTAGAAAAACCAATCCTCACCATGGAATGCCCATAAAGAACATGAAATTTCTTATTATCAAGAGAATATCATTTCCACAATAGACTCTTTCCAATATTTATGAACGTCCACATTTTACAGAAAAACCCATTCTTAAATTTTTTCATTATCCATTTCCATCCCATTAACCAAACCATCCCATGACATTAAATCATTATTAAATAAATATTTATTCCATCAGTACCTAAGATTCATGCAAAAATAAAACAACACCTTTCCTCATGAAAATAATGTCCCAGAAATAACTACATCACTACCCCAAAATAATGTTAAACAAACTACCTTTCCTACCAAAAATAATGACCAATAAACCACATCTTCACTCAAATATCACTCCAAAAAAACCACATCACCATCACAAAATAATGTCCAAAAAATTTCATTCTCACAAGACCCAACAAGGCATTGCTACCACAAAATCATGACAAAAAATCATTGTACAAAAAAGACATTTTAATGATTTCAAATGTTCATTTTAACACATTAAATGTTTTTAAGGTCTGTTATCATGAAATCTATAATATTATGGAATTTGTTTTTTTTATGTTTACAAGATTAATTAAAAACCGTGTATTTAGGGTGATATAAAAGAAATTAACCCAAAATATGAAGTCCCAATATATATTTTCTAGCTTAAAATAGTCCCCAAACTACTTAATTTTTTAAAATGGTTTCAAATCTAATGAATCACTATATCATAATCATATAAAGTGGTAAAAAAACTCAAAATATAAACCATTTAACTTCTTTTTAAAATTAATAGATTTGTTATTTTTAATTATGCTAGAATAACCATAACCTATAGATAAACAAATGCATACCCCTCCCAAATGATATAAAATCATGAGAAATTAAGGATTCCCAACATCAATGAAGATTTTCTAACTAGTTGTGCAACATAGTGTCAAAAAAAGATCCTTCAAACCATAAAACCACAAAATGATAATGAATCAATCAGCAGTACACCAAAGTTCAATAAAAAAACAACCCAAATCACACCCCAATCAAAAACAACATCAACATAGTTCTACTCTATAGAATTTCATTAAAATAATGAAAAAATAGGAGAACAGTCCTTAGATTAATGATAAGACTTCAAGAATCAATTCCCACTGAATGAAATTTAAAAATGCCTCATGGGAGCTTCATCAACCACCTAGATGAGAGATAGATTAGGGTTGGTGGAATACAAGAGTGTTAAAAACATTTATAACTCCAATACATTGCGTATTTACATGATGTTTTATCTCCTTTCATGTGATTAATCCTTATTGTTTGGTTTCTCTAAAAAAACATGTCCCATTTTTATTATTAAACCTAATAACTACACACTTTGTAACTCATCGTGAAGCTACATTTTCATGTCATGAACCAAAATCAAATAGTGTGAAAGATTTTCACATTGTGTATTCACCCTTATTCTAGTATTATACATCCAAAATCATCCAATTCTACCCTTGGACACATCCATGATTCTCCAACACCACAAATCGGTAATTTAGTAGACATGAAAGGCCTAAATCATTACATCAGATACATTTAAAATGATTTTGGACTTCAAGAATCCAAAAACATGACCAAAAGGAATAGGTTCCAAACAACCACTTTATGAGATACCTCTCATGGACTTCATAATACATTATATTCTACCACCATCCAAAGACTCCATAACAAATGGACAGAAACAACTCACATCACTCATTACCACATGGGCAAAAACCGTCTCCTCCCACATGAACACTCTACCACGCTATCATTGTTTAACCATTTAAACCACCTCAAAACCAAAATCTAAAACTACTACATCCAACAAATATAACTACACAGAACATAAAAATCAATGAATTATATCTTCTATGTCATGATAATATTTGTTATGGGTGGCACTAAATCTCCCACATGAGTTCAATCACATCACAATTAATACATATCTTTGGGAATTTGGTCCTCCACTTTTCATATATCAGTACTTTAACAGAAAGCATTCATAAAAAAATGATGCAATGTAAAATATATCATAAAACATGGATATCCAAAAATCAAATCACAAAAGAAAACTGAGAAATGAAAAACTAAAAAAAACACTGACAACTAGGAAGAAATCTACGTCTTCTACTACCATGTACACTCATCTATAACACCATGCCTCCATAATAAATGAGATAATGGAATGTTCTATCCATGAAGAACATTATAATTATTATTTGGGATCATCGTTGCATACTATAAGAATGTTGTGTTTTCACTTATATACATCGTCCCCTAGTCAATGGATGGGAGAAATCGTGATGATAACACCAATGATGAGAGATGTGGAAGATATGGTGGATCCTATCTAGCCATGGTGGAAATAAAAAATAATAATCTACATCTCCCACTCACCCCAACATTACAATAGGACCACAAAATCGGGTTGAATTCTTAACAGTCGTACTAAACCTCAATATCCTGTGTCAATGGGAAGCCTTCATGAACAATCGGTACCCATCAATAAACTGCAAGGGAATCCTCCTGCAATCAACCTAAAATTTTTTCCAGTATTGAATTTGGTCAATCCTAATAGGAACAAGCTATACCATATTTTTTGTGGTTGAACCCACTTCAGGAACAAGAACTGTTGCATCTTCAACCTCTGTCCAACATAATAGAGAATGCCATAGGCTCCTATAAAAAGCCTAAAATGGGGATATTCTGATGGAAGAGTCGTATTTATTGTTATTTAAAAACTCCTCTAAGGTAATATTTCGTACACAGGATCAAAAAATATCTAATATTCGCACCGAGAACATATCTTACAACCCCATGTATAGTCTGCTCTGTCTTATGATATGTCTAATGGTGAAATGTAGTGTAGAGGTGTAAATGTGTTTCAAAAGAAAGCTTCAATCCCCTCCAAACTCGTAAGGTACAATGTGTATCATTATTTGAGATAATAGATCATGAAAATCAATGAATTTGCACCACCTAATCCACATACCTCTTTTCCAAATCATCAATCATGCATGTATCCTTGGTCACTATGAAGTTGGAAAATTTCATTAACTGATCCATGACCGCACATATAGTATCACAACACACATATCTATTGGAACACCAATGACATAAAACAATCAAAGTGTCAGCCAATTTACACTCTAGATGATATGTTGGATAAATAAACATCCATGAACATGGTTATTAGCCCCTAAAAACTGAAAAAAAAACACATTTCAAAAATATTTTCCAATTCCAATTTCATATAAGGCCACCAAAACTACATCCTCAACTGACAGTACATCTTTGAAATTATTAACTGTACCTCTAAAGGTGAAATATGAATCTCATTATAGACACCCCCTCACATTGCTACAAAAACAAATAACCTCCAATGAAATGACATATAGTTCCAACATTCCTCTGACCAAACCTCCGAGAATTCACCATGGAAAACACATTATTGCAAGAGCAATACCTATTAGACTACCCATGGAGACATCACCACATTCCACATCTGATAAGACTATATTTTCATCAGAAACAAATATCCTATACCACTATCCACCATTTCATCTATGAAGAGGGTTTCCAAATACTATATTTCTCTCCATCCATCCTCAGACAACCAAAAAAACAAATCTCTTTGAATTCATGCTTGATGCATCAGACATACTAGTATATATTTCTAATATATAAGAGAGATCAAGATCATAATACGAATGAAAATATATCAACCTCAACTAATTCTAGATTAGTTCTCGCTGATATTTGATATAACTTATTCTCTTTTGATATTTGAATAACACAAATCACTCTCCAATGAGGTAATGTCACTATAACTTCCACAAAAACTAGCATGCTGCTAGCTCCAGATCTAGGGTCGCATAGTTACACTCGTCAGGATGTAACGTCATAGAACAATAAAAGGTCACTTCCCTTGGGTATAGCAACACACTCTAATGTAGATATGGGATGAGTAACAAAACACCTAAAAAATTACAATCCCCTAATGTAACTAAAGCACATGATCACTGACCAACATCAACACCAGGTACCTGAATGTTTCCTAGAACTGATCAGTCCAAAAAATCTTTAACCCTCATTGTAAAAACTGTCAATTGGGATATAAATGATGATATATAATGTCAAAACTTATGGTATTAACCACCAAGACTATGGAAAATATGAAAATATTAAATATTATTGGGTTCCACCCAAGAAACAGCTGCTTCAACATTTGATGATTCCATTTCCACACCCGCCTAGGACACCACATTCTTAAAGAAATGCATATTTAATGACTGAAACAAAAATTTGGTAAATTTTTTAAAGATATTATGGAGTCAATGAACATGAAAGATATATCTAATATGATAATAATTCTCCTCCTATTACATCATGTAGATCATTATATCATCAATGAATATGAAGACAACCACTCCAGGAACTCATGGAACACAAATTACATAAGCCCCA
This sequence comes from Viscum album, assembly GCA_963277665.1. Taxonomy (NCBI): domain Eukaryota; kingdom Viridiplantae; phylum Streptophyta; class Magnoliopsida; order Santalales; family Viscaceae; genus Viscum; species Viscum album. Next base: position 934,477,744 of record OY728121.1, read on the forward strand.
TGAACAAAGCTAGTGAAATTTTAACACTGACTTCAATGACTATAAAATCATTTTTATCATAAATACATCTGAAGGTAGTATTATTTGTATATCCTACATTCACTCTCAAATATTTATATGGAGAATACATATTTATTTTAAAAAACCAAGTCACCCATCTTATTTATTCGATATGAAAATTGATCCTAGAAAGATGGTAAACGTTTTGTACTATCACCTGATTAAACCACTAGAATTCTATGAACAACCATAGTCTCAAATTATTATTCTTGGAAATCCTCAGTGGGGAACCTAATGAGGAAACACAAATCCAAATAAAACAATTATGAATCATATCATCTATCTGAAAACCCAATACCCAAAAATTATATGGTTTTATCTAATTAGTATAAATTAAAATTTAAGAAGCACTACATTATAATTCTATCTGAAACTCAAAATTACATTGTGGGGGTAGTATCATAACCTCCTCTAGGAAAACATCCAAAAACTACCCTAGGAACATATTATCCTCAACTATAACATTATATGCTGATTCCACTGAAAACTCATCAAACATGGAATGAGATGGAATTTATCGTTTGTATATTTCCTTAGCACATATCATTACTATGGGCCTAGCCCCAAATGTGTGTAGTGTAAATTAGAGTAATAAAAATATTATTTATGTTTAGTACCAAAGAATGGACAAGAGTTGGTGCAACAAATGATGGAAAATCTCTTATGTGAAATAGGTCACAAACAGGGGTACTAAAAAACTGATTGTGGCATTGATGATCTCTAGATCATCTGTATGTGCCACCTCCACTGCGTGGGAATGACAATGAGTAGCTCCAATAACTCTATTAAAATGACAAACTCCACAACCCTTCTTAGGATGATGTCTAATAAAATTAGGATAATCCTAAGGATAGTGTATATATACTCCATCTCCCCAAGTGAAGAAAAAGCTTGTTATCCCTTATATTAGAATAGTCTGACTAGAAGCTACAACTAGGGATGGAACTGAACATGTTAAATACCAAAAAATGAAGCTTGGGGACTAATTTTAAATGGTTGTGTTCATTTCCATGAACTAAAAAAAAATAAAAAAAAATCCCCCAAACAATAATGTAATCTACTGGACATAAAAAGAAAAAATGGAAGTTACTGAGGTCAAATCCTCAGTAGATCAAAACTCAAATGTCCCAGTTCCTGAGACCTTCTATATAAAACACTACCCATTTATGAACCCTTCTAGTCCCCTATCACTACATACCTCCCTACATGTGAATCCTCTTGATCACCTATTTTTTCATATGAATGTCTAGATAAATCGACAATGTTAAAGGAGTAAATGTGTACTAGATAGAAGGACAAAGAGCCTCTTCTTGATTTCTCATGTTAGAATCCGCATCTAAAAATAGATACAAATTAAAACTATGGATATACTTAAACATTATTCACAACACAAGTACAAATATTACCCCTGCTAAATATAATGATGTACATTCCTCTTCACTACCTCCATAGTAGATAAAATAAAATCTTCCAAAAACTCTTTCTGAATGTCGACCAAGGAAACATCTTCATCATTCCAGCAACCCAGATACAACATCCACCATTAAGACACAACTCCTCACATATTTATATCTACCAATGGGTCCTAGTATCCCACTAGGTCCCCAAGTCAAACTGAATGTGAGATGAGATCCTCTATCAAAATCCATGTTTCCTCGTCTAAAATAGTTCCCTCGTACTTCCCCAAATACTACAATGGGAAAGAATAAATTTCCCCCTGTCTCACATCATTTTCCTCTATCAGATCAACCCTATGATGAAACCCCAAATCAACATACTAAACGCCATCTTACCGAGATACATGTGAATGGATAACAGAATATATAGATAAAAGAGGAAAAAAGAATTTCATGAGAAAAAGTTGTAAGTAAATTTATCCACATTAATTTTAATTTATTTTATATTTTTTTATTTTATCGTTCCCAAAATTATCTATTTCAAACAAGAACACAATTGATCTTGATTCACTACCTCACCATGGTTTATTTATTCTAGGAAAGAAGACCTCACTTGGTCATTCAATAATATCAGTGTCAATGAACTTGGTCATTGGGGCCCTAAATTAACATTCCCTAGTTAGCCTTTCTTGAACATGTCACATAAAAATGATAATATGCACTTCAACAAAACCAACCCATGCAATAATCATTGTACATAACTACAAACTCTTTTTTATCTCTTAAACAACTCCCTGGAGACCAATCTGTCAATACCCCAAATAAAAATACCCAAATTAGGGGAGAGAGAAAAAGAACCCCTTGGGTCCAACCTTTAGTAGGCCCTTGGTTGGTGGCTAGTATGTAGTGTATAAAGAGATCAAAAAATTGGTTGAATTAAACTTTATATTAATATAGTATTGGGAGACAAGAAGAATCAAACACATGAAACGTCATAACTCAATATAAAAATAATCCATTACCATACCACAATAATGAATAAATAAGACTAAAATATATAATGAGTTTCCGATGTAAATACAAAAAATAATAGCTAATGTAGAAACATGATAGCGATCCAAAAGTCTGATCATGTAATGTCCATCATAGTCTATGAAATCCTCATGGAAGCATGAGAAAACACTTAATATATGTAGGGTGAGCATAGATGTTTACTAAATATGAAAAAAAGTGAGTCCCTTTTCCACATATGAAAGATGAATACTAATTCACATGTGAAAAAACAAGAAACCCAAACAACATGTCAACATGTATTCTAGCTAAACCCAACCTCACCATGTCAAACTCACCATATAATTCTTGTCATGTTATATAATATAATGGTAATCATAATGAAAAGTGTACCCTACACTACTTTCCTAATATTATTCCATATTCACACCCCAATTTTGAACATCCTCGCACTCCCTTATCTTCCATATACCACACATCCCAACAAGAATGGTAACACCATATCTCTCACAAAAACTCGTAGGCTCACCGCCCCCAAATCACAATCACATCACATCCCACACAAAGGTAAATGGTCTACAACACATTCACAACCACTACCAAAACAAAATTTGTAGTCCGTCATTATCTTGTAGGAAAAAATCAGTTTCCCCTCCTCCAATCAAGAACAGACCCCAGCATAAGACACCCCACATGCACAATCATATCATGTTGTGCCTGAATACACCTAGGCCACCAACCCATATGAACCCTGACATCTCACTCCAACATAACAAGGCTATCCAAAAGACCATCTAACACAGTAACAAGAATCTAGATATCAAATCATATGTAGAAAATACCTATTTTGAAAGTGGGATTGGGAAGGAGTGGGTACCGATCTATCCATCCACCTCACTAGATGTTGGGGAAAACACCCCTCGCAAGACTATGTAGGAGTTAACACATAGTACTCAAAGTGGGTGTGGTTTGTATAGAAATTGTCTGAATATACATGTACATTTATATAAATCCACATACACATAACCAATATATGGGTTTACAAATAACTCTAATCAAGTCACTAAATCATAACTTTTATATAATCTCAAAATTCATAAAACAAAAAAAACATACCACATTCCCCAAAATAAATTTCTTACTAAATCCCCTTTAACAAGTCAATTTTATTTCATCATCCCATTCCTTCATTATTCATCAACATCCAAATTTTAACACACAACCCATCCTCTATTTAGTAATTATAAATCTCCATCCAATTAATAAGAACAACGCATTTCATTCCATCATTATTAAAAAATTCTTTATTCCATTACATTAAAATCATCTAGAAAAAATAAACCATCACATTTCTATACCCAAATCCTGATAAATAAAAACACAAACCTAAAAGAAAAAACAACAAAGATACTTGATTCATTGAAATAATAGAAAACTCCCACATTTATTCCCAATAATCAAAACCAAAAAACCATCATCCCCAAAAATCCACGAACACACTTCCACTTAATAATCTCATCCACACATCACCTAAAATCAATAGTGATTATATATTTTTAAAATGGGATTTTATCACATTTGAAATTTTTTTAACGATGTTATCTCACACAATATAATCTCGAGGAAGTCATTTATTTTTCCTTATGCTTAAATGGCCCAAATGTATTAATTTTTTATTCATTTTCTATAATCCCCCTTTTTAAGAGTTGGTGGGGAACCCATACATGGACCTTAGGATTGGGGAAATTATTGGACATGATGGTATTAATGTAATTCATCCCAGAAAACAACAACTTGATGTTTCCCATCCCATGTGTCTACATTATGATCAACACTAAATCTTTGATTGACTGTTCGAATGGATATCATGGGTAGGGATGTATAGGCTTGGTACTAATGTAGAATACAAACAATCTCATTCTTCCATGCCTATTATCTATGATATGTTGAATGTTCCTACACTGAATCCTCATCGAGGGGCTAGTTCCTTATAATTCATTCATGTACATCTTCAATTCACATGTCCCGAAGGCCTTGAGGTTTGCCAATGGAAGTGAGGTGTCCTAAAGGCCTTGAGGTGTCCCTAAAGACTTAATTGCCTAAAAAACATATCCTTTGTAATAAACTATTGAATGGATTGAAATGTATGGTATAGAGAAATAACTCACCACATGTTGATTTTGGGAATCCATAAATCTACCTCTATTGAATGGAGTCTTAAATTCCCTCAATAGACGAACATTTTCCACCTATATTGAGAGAGATCATGGGGTTTGACGAAAGAACAAGTGCTTTACATGTTTATTTAAATACACTACATCAAGGATTAACACAATGTGTAATCCCATTTCACATCGTCTAATCCATGGAGTTCAGTTTCAATAAAAAATATGTCGCAGCTTAATTATTATACCCAAACAAACTACAAGTCATGCAACACCCAATGAACCTACCTTCACAATCCTTGATCCATACATACTCTGCATGTAAGGTATATATATGTCATGTATTCACACTGGTCCTAGCATGTAATAACAAAAAAATTCTTGTCCCACTTTAGTACTCATCCATGGAACTATGTCACCAAAAAACTGAAATTTAATCGGCTGGGAAGGAACATACCATTACAACAAGTGGGAAATAAATATGGTTCTAGACACAAATTGATTGCATTGTCATTATGGGAAGCTCTAAAATAGTTAGATCTGGATTTAGGAGTTCTACCTTATTGGAAATGTTGTCTCAGACATTATTGTATCAGTGGATGAAAAACGTTTGTCTCATGTTAGCATTGGATCCACACAAGAGGGTGATAGTGGTGTGAAGCTTCCGTGGTTTTGAGGCTAATATATGAAATTTTCCCAACTTTAGGATTTCATCACCTATGAAACCAGTCACCTGGAAGGGGTTTCCCTTCATCTGGATAGACAAATTTGAGTATGTTTTTTAGGAGTTTATTTTTATGATGGCTTGGGTGGCAATCTTTTGATTTAAATAGGAGGTTGTTCAGTACATTGTGTTCAATAATGATGTGGGTACCGTACAAGGTTATTTGATGATACAGAAGTATGTTGTGACTTCCTATGGATATTGAAAGTTGAGACCACATGAGATGAACTGCACAACACATGTTCTTGAGTTGGGAGTTATTTTAATTTCCCTAATGATGTGGTGGCACAAAATTATGGGTTAGTAGTTTGTTTTATACTAAGAAAAAATAGTCTAATTTATATCATCTCTAAGAAGTATCATAATATGAGATATTGGTGAAGGAAAGAGATAAACATGGACTATTACATTGGGATAGTCTACACATCTGGGAAGTGGAATGTGGGGTAAAACTATATCAATAAGAGATGATATTCCCATTTATTTGATGAGGAATAATAATAGTTATCCCTACTACAATTATCCTTTGTTGACAAGGATGAAACAGCACATGTAAAGAGATTGGTTGTGACCCACCCCACTTTTATAGTGTGATAGGGAAGCTTCCCAAATAGATAATCGAAATGAGACCATAAAAACATAGATATAACATTTATATTACACTGATGGGATTTTTGAATGTGGGGAAACATTATACATTTAAAATTATTTATGATTATTCCAATTATGTTTTGGTAGGAGGTGATCATGGAGTTTAAATCATCCACATTGTAGGTACATCAAGGCATGGAATAGAATTATCAATACCATTGATATCTATTTAAGTGTTCAGGAAATAATAAGGGTGTAGATTTTTAATCTCTCAAAGCCTCACTTATTATTATGAGAAACATTTTAATGATTTTCTACAGAGTTTAGATGATCCACTTGAAGTACCATGGTGAAAGTGGGATTGGATATTTATGAACATCATGATAGGGTTACATCATATGTCTATAGGACATGATGCATTCGTTGGGATCAGTGGATAACACATTAAGTTAGTCTAATTTATAGTTATTTTAGAGAAGAGTTTTGTAGATATCATGTGATAACTTTTTTTTAAGACATAGTACAACTTCATGGATCTCTATGAACAATTGTTTTAGATAGTAATGATTTATTTAAATAATGATTGAGAAGATAATTATAGGTGGAATTTACAAATCATTTGTGTTTGAGAATATCATTTTACCCTAGATTGAGGCAAAGTCCATGTGAACCATTTAGAATATAAAGGAGATTTTGATGGACTACAAGTTAGATTTTGGAAATAGTAGGTAGGATCACTTATACTTTAGTGGGGATTACCTACAATTACTGTTATCATTCCAACATCACAATGGAAATATTTGGATCGTTTTATGGATGACACTGTACATCACCAGTTTTTTAAACATATCTTGGTGAGATATTTCTCTTAGGATTAGATTCATTGAGAGATATAGAAGAGAAGGTTATTATTATCAATTAATGGATAATGTCTTCACATAGAAATCATATGTCTAAGGATGAATCATAAAAGAGGCTATTAGTGTAATATGAGAGAGACCATGTGTTCATGAATGTCTCACATCAATGTAGATTATAGTGATTTCGTGTAGAAAACAAGCTATAAGAGAGATTCCTTATCAATTTGTTGATACTATTTAGAGATTGTATGATGGAATATTGCATAGCACAACAATTTTAGTAATACTGGTACATGACATCATCTATGTGTTGTTGGTGAGGATATTTGTATATGACCTTTGACATGATATCAACATGGGTGAGCTATATATCTAGGATGGAGATACCATTTCATATTACCTATTGGAGATCATGGATAATTAGGAGAAGGTCCTCAATGGGTGAATAATTCCTTTTGTACGTGTCCAGTGGCCGCATAAAAATCATTTGAAGAGCACATATGAGAAAATGAACTAGATGTGAGCTTATTATCCATACCATTTTTAGATTCAATTTTTTTATAGAAAAAAATACATATGGTAGAGAGAATAAAATATCATCATCAATTTAAATATTTTTAATATATCTACTTTTATTTATGGAATTAGGCATCGAGATGCATTGATATATTGAGTCTTAGGGATCCCCGAATTGGTGTTTGAACAATATTACATATATTAAAATCAAAAAATATTCATTTTTCACAAAATATTGAATAATTACAAAAATAGGAAACATATGAGGACTAAGAGACTTCCATTGAGTTCAGAGCAAGGGATTTAACCTTAGCATGACATAAATTTTTTTAGTGTTGGGTGTTGTGATTAAATTATCATAGGCATAAATAAAAAATAAATTTATTTATTTATTTATTTTTATTTGGGATGATTGAGTGACCCAATAAATGTCAATAAAAATATAGCTATAAAAAATAAGCATTGGACTCACAACATTTTAATTTGATAGTGGATTCGGTAGAGGGGCTTATATGGATGAAAACTAATAGATCGAGCTTTGGTAATAGGTGTGCCAATAGATCCTATACATATAGTCAATGAAAATGGTCAGAATCATTATTTATCAATTTTTAATACAAACATGATGTTGGGAATTGTTTTATGTGTATTTTTTTCTCATTTTACAATCACCTAATGATTGAAAATTATTTTAATAATGGATTTGGAATAGATTCAGGTTTTTAAGGATTTTTTAAAATTAATGTAATATTTTGGATATTTTTCTTTTCAAAAAGTTTAAATATAGTTTTCTATATAAAATCACTATGTTTATATTTTATTATATGTAACACCATATTATTCATTTTTTATATGATCCAATTAGATTAGCTGGACTCACATGAATCACTATGTTTGGATTTTATTAAACACAATACTGAGTCCCTTTGATAGAACACATTACACACATCACATGTTTATAACAAATTAAAATATTCTATTAATATTATTATAGAATTACTATTATCAATATCACCTATATATTGAAATGGATTTTAGGAAAAAGAAAAAATAAATTGTGGAAATATGTTTTAAACATGAATACAATTGAATTAATTGGAAATCATTTTGTAAAAGTGAATAGATGATCTCCATTAAAAAATAAATTATTTTTCTATGAAAAAAATTTTTGTCCATAAAAACAAAAATTTATCTCAAAAAATTAATCAAAACTTTATTTATTAACATTTTAAATCAAATTTATATATTATATATACTAAATTAGTGTTATTGTTACTCATCTAATATATTTTTATGGTATATGATATAAAATAATCCAATTTTTAGAAAAAAGAAGTATTTTTCTAAAAGGTCTGTTTACCACCTTTTAATAGAGACCATATTTAAAACCAAATTTTTTACACTTTTATAATTTTTATTTTAATAAATAAACTACAATATTTTTAATACATATATAAAAAAAATTCGTGAATTTTTCGTATTTTTAAGAGACCTATCGAATTTTGATGAATAATGAATAATATTGCATTCTATCCGTTTATTTATATTATTTAATATTGATTTTTTTTAAGTTTACTTAATGTTTTTATAATTTCTAATCCAATTTATATCATTGGAAATAATGAAATTTAATTTAATATTAAAAACAAATAATTTTTTTGAACATTTTTACATTAAAAACCTGCTTTATCATCCCGTATCTAGGATTAACATTAAATTATTTTCTACCAGGTATATGATATGAATTTAGAAAACTAATTCCACAATTTAAAAGTTCATAATTTATAATTCTTAATTAGGTCAATATTTTTTTTGAACTAAATTATTCTTGAACACAATTGAAAATATTTATAGCGATTAAGGTAAAAATAATATTATATAATGGTTAAACATTAATATTACACAACCAATGAATTATAAAAATGTCTCTATGCCCTTTTATGTAAATATTTCAAACAACTACTGACATGGATTTAATTTTAACAATTATTTTTAGAACATTGTGTAAGTGATACCTCTCAAGAGATATTACATTTTTATATTTATAAGAATTCCACTCTTCCTCCGCTATAAAAGGGAACCCACCCCATTTCTTTCTCTCACCACTCAATACACTTTTTCTTGGAAAAATAATAAATCTATTTAAAATATTCCTATATTTATCCCAGAAGCATATCTTTGGGTAAAAATCCAACCAAGGAATTCTTTTTTTGTAATCTAAGAGGTGTTAACCAAAAAAGGAAACATCCTTCCTCACGACCCATTGATTTAATTTCATTATGAACACCATAAAATATTATTATTCAATGGTTATATAATTAAATAAGTTTTATAAATATACTTATAGTATTTTAATATAAGGGTTATACATGCACTTACACACACATCAATCTAATGGGTAAAAAACATACCATTCATTTATACAACTAACTACCACCTCACAAAATGATGATGTTTTTTAGTATACCATTACCACATCACATTGTTGGTAATTATGATGGAAAATATTTTTTACATGATATATATGAAATATATGATCTATTTATGTATTTTGTATTATTATATCAAATGAACCATCAAGATTTCTACTTTTTTAATATAATATAGCTTTTTTTGGACTTGTGGACTCCCGGCTCCTCAATATGATGTCATCCATTCACACTAAACATAGAATGTAACAATCGTGGATTTATTAAACATATATAATATATATCATAATAATAATACATTAAATATTTTATTTAAATATACATGTATTTCATTTACATATATTCATTCAAAATGATAATAAAATGGAAACAATGTTCATGAGAACCTATGACCTACCGTCATTATAACCGGTGTATTCTATTTAATATTTATATATTTTATATGTTATTATAAATACATATATAATGATTATATATGTTTTTAAAATAGTTTTTTAAAATATATAAATATGTTAAAAAAATTTCATCGTATGTGTATTGAGAATAAAATGATAAAAATTGTACAAAATCAAATCCAATATTACCTGAAGCATAACAATAATAGGGAATTATTAGTAAAACAGTAATATAAATTCATAATGAAGAAATATATGGAATTGGATATTGAAATAATTTTTTAATATATATTGATATATATATTAAAAAGGTGGATTTTATTAGTATGAAGGGAGTGTAGACATAAGATAAGGTTTTTATTGTCTAACATCTGTTTCTATGAGAGATATTCCTTAATCATCACTCATTTATTTTTTGTAATATATATATTTCAAATAAATGTAATATATTATTATTATACTTAATTATTTTAATATTTAAATTTCCATATGCTAATCTCTCTTTTATGGGGTTTATGTTTTAATAGATACCAAATAGGTAAAATAAGTTTGACTCAATATTCGTTCATTGAGATAGATTTCATATTATGGACATATATTGTCCTATGAGGGGTATTCACCACTTATTAAATAGTAATATAATGAACCTATATATTATTATAATATTATTATGCTTCAGGTAATTTCATTTTAATACTTGGGGATTAATATTTAATGTTTCCTATTTGTAAGATTTTACTCAAACAATCTCATAGTTTATAACGATTGTTTATGATTATGGTTATATTGATAAAATCATATAAACAATAAATAAATAACAATATTTAGTTTTATTATCATATAGATATTTGATATATTGTCATTTATGGGGAAAATTGTTTACACTCTTTGGTTTATAATGTTATTAAGAAACTGTTTTGACGGAAGTCCAAATCATCCTCCATCACCGATTTGAAATATATGTTCCTCAAAAACCATGTTTTCAAAAAAAAGTATTCAAAACTATTCTTATATTATAATATGATAATTAAGAATAATATTTGACCATGTTTTAACGTTTATATTTCAAAGTGGTTTTTTAAAAAGGTACCTTCTTATCTTTTGCCAATCGAGGACCTTCTCAAAACATTTTACAGAAAAAAGGGAATGGTTGGAGAGTTTTGATTTGGCTTCCAGCATGACCATAAATAATTTAATGATTACTTTTATTATTTAAAAGATTATTTTTTATGAATTTTTTCCCTAATATCATGTACACACATATTTCTTTAATGGATATTTATATGAAATAGGATTCAATAAATAATTTTTATATATAAAATGTGTCTTTAAATTATTTTCACTATATCGATGAAACTTTTTCAGAATGTGGGTTTCATTGAAAAGGTTTTCAAATCATATTTTATAATAGTTCATGGAAAATGGTTTTCAAAGAAATTTGAAGATTGTTTTAAAATTTTTCAATAAAAATCGTCTTCATAAAAAATATAAACATCTTTAATAATTTTTCAAGGAAGTTGGTTTTAGAAAGATTTTCAATTATTCCTTTATTAGTATACATTATTATTTTATAGATAATGGTATTCAAAAACTTTTTGGTGTTTCAAAAAAAACATTTTTGGTGAAGAATGGAAACTTTCATCATATATTATTTCAAATTCAATTTCTGAATTATTTTTTACATAAGAAGTCATTTTTTGGTGTTAGTAATGCCTTTATAGAAAAATAATTCATTGGTTTTATTAAAATTATTTCATTGAATAATTTTTTTATTGATGGCACGTTGTTTATGAACTCAGATTCTCTTCCACATGTTATATGTTTTTGAAACCTATTTCTCATTCAGATTTTAATTATTTATGAAACCCAATTCCCATTAATTAGTTATATTCTTCTTAAAAATACATCTTTTAATAGGTTATACATTGATTAAATTATTATGAAACCTATATATTTTCCATGGGTCGTGAAATGATGAAATTTTTATGATACCTAATTAATTTCAAGGGTTATGATATGATGTTTGTGAAACAGAAATCATTTTATATGTCATGATAAGATTATATTTTAACTCTTGGGGAAAATGGATTGCTTATTTAATTATGTGATGGGAGTGACCAATACCTCCCTCGAATTAATTGGGTAATGATTCATTTAAATTTTGATAATAATGGGATTCATGTTGATAGGGTTAATTCAATATGGAATTTGGGGAAACATGATCCACTAAGGGATGATTGAGAAACCAAATCAACTCTGATAATATTGTGAAACATGATCCACTACATGAAATAGACATTAATTGGGGTGGTGGTGTGTTTCGTCAAATTGGTGTATTCCCTATGATGTTCCCTAATACGTTTTGGTAATGGTTTTTGGATTTAATGGAATGGTTTCATATGTTTATGTGTATGACAAATTATATTACTTTTTCATATAGTATGAACACGTTGTTCATGTGATTCATTTTATTTTTATTCATTTGTTATGAAATACCTACATTTATGACCTGATTGATGTATATTTCATTTATTTAACGTGTATTGTCTTCAAATGTTATTATATTGTTCTAATACTCATAATATCATGATATTAATATGTACATATTTTTTTAAACACAATGATAATTTGAGTTCATTACATTCTTATGTGTCATTCCCATAGTATATATAGAATGATTTTAAGTATAACTACAAAATGGGATGATCTTTGGAGGAAACATTGATGATATTTTACCTTATTAGAAGATTTTTACCATGATTCCAATATCACTAAGACATTACAGTCCTCTAACATGTATTTTTATAATGTGCTATATCTTTATTGAAAATGGTGTAATATGAATTTATGTTAAGCTATGGTCAATATAATTGGTTTATAAGGAATGGTTTAGTTATCTATTGGAAACTAGGATGTGATAAAATTAGTTAGAACCATAGGAATATTAATAAGGATATGTTTATATATATAAATAAGGATAATCATAAGGTGTCAAATATTTTATAAGGTGTCATAATAAATAAATCCAATAAGTTATTTGTTATGATTATGCGGTTTACAATATGAGTAGTGTTTCTCACAATATAATTTTGGTTTTATTCAATAATGTTATATATAATGAATTGGGTTGACTCTAAATTTTATTGAAAATTTTATGAAAATCTTTTTTTTTATTTTTAGAATCCTGTTTATGGGTTTCCAGTACTCTGTACTACAACCACAGACACAAAAAATTGAAACATAAACATTAGAAAACACATACCAACATCGAATTACACATCATAATAACTAGATTCATCTCCGCATACCATGAAAAATTCATCTTCTCTAGTAGCTTCTTCCAATTCTAGACAACTCCAAAAGATTTCAATTTCAATCCGACACCAAAGCTGATCAAGAAAAATTTGCTCTGGGAATTCCTTATTGACCACTCAACCCATTATAAAGGCCAATGTCACCGCATTATTACCCTTTGAGGTAGATATAGTCCGCATCGGTCTTGGAATAAATGAGTAATCCATCTTTGGTCTTCTTCTTGGTGTAGTAGACAATGGTCCGTCAGCTGTAGCCATGATCTGCTTCCCACTTTGAACAACATCACAGAATGAATGGTCTACTAGACCACTCACATTTTATTTCCCTCCCCCAGAACTATCCCTTCTATTTCCTACTCGCTTCATCAAAACAGCACCAGTACACTCATAATTGTTCCAATTCCTTTGATATGGAGTGTTACTCTCTGTCAAAGGGAGACACCTATCTTCAAAAGTAGCTTTTTTCAAAAAGGGTTCAACATTATCCCCCATCCTCTAATCTACACTTTCCACCAAGGGGCAGGGCCTGACCACATTGTGGTTGTCTTACACAGTCATGGTACCAGTTTCATGCCCCAAACATTCAACATACTGATCATCCAAGACCTCCTCACCAATTGAAGCAGGATCATGCCCACTACATTCAACCTGCTAGCCCTCTAAGGCCTCCACACCACCATCACCTCCATCAAAACATCCTCCTCTACTCCCTCGATCAACATGTCTTCAGAAAGCCCTTAAAACTAGTTAGTCAAATATATAAAAGGCTTATCCATAGGATTAAGACTTCTATAATCCTTAGAACATTCTGTGATGACCTCATCTGCAGTGATGGACTCCCTTCCATCCCCAATATGCTCTAAACCCCGACTAGCCATGGAAGTAGCGGGTATTCCTATGTCATGTATTAACCGTTGAAGAACCTCAGAAATCTTTGGATTATCCTAGTTCACCTTAACAACGGAATCCCCAAGGTCTTGGTCTTCCTTATAAAACACCTTAAGAGACCCTTATTAATTACCATCCATAGTGGAACCAGACAAATGAGGACCCCTTCATTTGTCAACTGGCTCTGAAGTTCTCGAATACATACCCACCGTCACACCACTTCTTGCACCATCCATAGGGATCACTAAAGCATGTTTCCCATTACTACAGACCTTTATCAACTGTGACACACATATATTTCGTCATACCTCAATAGAGTTACCCAATCTCTTTCAAGAGCCACAAAACTCAGTCAAATTTTCATAAACAACCCTATGTTTTCATCGGTATTCCACATTGGTCATCATACAAATAAAAATCAAAAGGGATGAGAGATGCATCAATTTCAACACACATCAGGGGGTTCATCAGATGGATAACATACTCATTATGACTATCATAGAAGAGTTATCTACCTACGAGATTTCCCAACATGAAAATAACCGAAGGGTTTTGAAACTGCAAGGCAAGATAAGGGAAACATACCCATATTGCAATGGATGGCGAGTCATTTCATATAAAGATCTAAGGACCAACGTAAAAGCTGAAAACAAGATCCATTTAAGCTGTGAGGAGCCCTCAACCAAGATTGGATGATATATTCCTCTAATTTGAACCTAATCATGATTTTTTTACTATTGAGTAAGACAACCACTTCTCTTTCATGAAGATCCAACGATTTGAAGAAAAATCGGTCAAAGTCATCAACTGAAGGCCTCATGTGCTTGAACCATGCCACTAAGGTGCGATTCAACAAGACTGAGGCTTCCATAAACATAGATGAGGAATGTTGAAGGTTTTGTAATCCATCAATTAGATCGGGATCTTCATGGTTTTACGAGGATTTCGGTAATGGGGGAAGAAACTCTAGTTTGGAGAATGGTTGAAATGACATAGATCTCCATGAGACTATGATTCCCCCTCCCCCTCCAAGGGGGGAGGAGCTGGTGCAGAGGTAGCCATCATCACCGGAGGGGAGAGTCCATCGTATGGGGAGCATTAGTGACAATAAAATGATGAATATTCAAATGGGTTGACCACTTAAGTAATGTTTTGTTGGTCATACATTATCAATTTTCCTAAAACCTTACTAATAATGTGTACCATAATTATTAGTGGATGAAAAAGATATTTTTACTATGGAAAATAAGGACACAAATAATTTGACTTCAATTTATAAATTAAATGTTTATTTGTCATAATGGATGGGAATACATGCATCTCTAATATATAATATATTTATTACTTATATAAATAAGATATTTATGGGAATTATAAAAATATATTCCACGTGTGGAAGGCTCATTAAAAAATTCAACATGATGGTATGATTAATGTTTTCTTCATTGATAATTAAAATAATGTGAACGACATGTGTTAGGCTTGTGTTGTACAAGTTGTATTGTTTATGATCATGATTATTTTTATTTTTATAAATATTAATACAAGATTTTTATTTCATATTTCTTGAATGGTTTAATATGTAATAAGATGATGAAGATTAGTTAATTGATCTTAAATAATATTTTAGGAAGAATGAATTTTTGTTTTTGAATTAAATGATTATGTTATATGAATCATGATATAAGAAAATATTTTGAGTAAAAGTTTTTCATTAATGATTATAAAGGATATGTTTAATGGTTATAGTGAGTTTGAAACATAATTTCAAGAAAATTTTATATTTTTATTAGGGTGGGGTCACCCTTAATTCGTTACATATTTCAATATAATGATGCTTGGATAAATATATGTTGGATATGAATAATTAAATTGGATTTGATTGATTACCTTAGAACAAATTATTTATTTTTGGACCAGTAGTTTACCCTAACCTTAGTAATTTAAACAAAATTTTCATATATATTGTATATATCCAATAATCATTGGTATAAGGAAACATGCATGTTTTTATAAAGGATTTTTGGTAATCTAGGAAATTATCTTGTTTTAGGATAATATATTATAAAGGTATTAACATGTTTTCTATGAGAAAATAGAGATCTAATTTTTTATATATGGGGGATAAATCTGAAACTATTTTTGAAAAAATTATTGATATTAATTCCCATGATGTAGACTTCCATCATTCAGAAGTGTTATAAGGTTATCCATTTATGGAATGGTTTATGTTAAATGTTAGATGTAGTTTATAAATTATTATATCACCGTAGGATTAATGCATATATGATAACTATTGATAACATTATTGTTCTGTTAAGGATAAATGGAATGAAAAATCATTCTATTTATGGTTCTCGATATCTATTAATTATAAAGGAATGACAAATTCACCTTCATTTATTTGAATAAGATATGAAGTGTATGTTGTTAAAGAAAAAACAAAGGGTATGGTTGTCCTGAAAGCATGTAAATATATCTTTTCATGAAAAATCATTAACATTATAAAGAAAGGCCTTGAAATTAATTTTTTTATGTTATAATGATTTTTTATAATATCAATGTCCTTTTTTAATCCTCCATGGGTTATGAATTTCTCATTATTATCTCTTATACATGTCATGTATCACTTTCGATAGTGACTAGATAGTTAGATTTCTCTTCCATGTCCATGTTTTCATTCCCCACCTACGTTACCTTATGTTAAAATCCAGTTATGATCTATATTGGTTAACCATTATGGGTTTAACATTCCTTTTATAAAGGTAGAATTAGAAATCATTTTTACTATTCTAATTTCTATGAATGAAACTTCAAAATACAAAACTTTTGATAACCTATATAAATTTCAAAAGAATAATTCATTATAAGGGGATAGAGTGTAGGACCAGTTTATTTTGTTTCAAATTTCTTCTCAATTAATTTAATCTTTTTGATATGTTTCATTTCATTCAAAACGAAAAATATGTATTTTTTATTAATAACATTGTTTTTATTGTGTAATATGAAAAGCTGGGTTAATCTTGCACTACATGAAACACATTGATTATCATTTAGTACACACAAAACTATGTTTTCCTTGTATATCACCCATTATAAATTCTATTCAATAGATTACATTACATACAAGGCATAGTTTTTTTTGAACTGGAATATATTATTAACATTATTATTGAAATACAATTATATGTACCCCTAGACCATGAAAAAGAAGTTATCAGTAATATTTAATTATTTGGGAATATTTTAGTTACACATTTATATAAAATGAATCTAGTTTTTCTCATTTAGTATATATGAATTAAAGAGCTATTTTAAAATAAAAAAATTACTTCTGTAAGAGAACTATTTGTAAATGAAACCACAATTTTTTCCGATTAAATTAAGAAAACCATTTATGATTAATGTTTTTAATAAAATATATCTATTATATATATTCTATCAAGATTTATTATACATATCCAATATATTTTATTGGTATAAGATAATAAAAAGATCAATTTTATGAATAAAATGGCATATTTTTCAAAAAGGAAAATTTACAGCCTTTTAGTAGAGAACATATTTTAAAAATAAATTTTGAGGATTTTATATTTTATATTTCAAAAAATAAACATTTTTTTTAATTAAAATATAGAAATTTACTTTTGGTGAATTTTTTATTATTTTTCAGAGAACCTGGATATTTTGATGAATAGTTAATAATACTGAATATTAGTTCAAAACATCATTTTCATCGAATATTTTTATTCATATATACAATGTTTTAAATTTTTTTTATTATAATTAGATAAAGGTTATATCATTAAATTCAATATAAGTCATGGGAAGAAATTTTACATAAAATATGGATAAAAAACAAAGCAAACTATTGATATTTTTTCAAATAGAAAACCTCTTTGTCGTCCTGTCTGTTAGATCAAGAATAAATTAATTTCTACCACATGTATCATTATAATTTTAAAATGGAATTCATAGATTATAATTAGTATAATTTATAATTTACGAAATTTTTTAACATATTATTTGACCAAAACTATTAGTGATTGTAATTAAAATTAATTACATTGATTAAGGTAAAAACAAGATTACTTAATGGTCAAAATCTAATATTATGGGACCAATGAACAAAAAATATTTCCAAAATCAATTTGATGGAAATATTTAGACCATGTCCCATATTTTTATCTACTGGAAACATTTATTGAATATAGATGGTGTAAGGGAGACCACTCAATAGTGATTATGTTTTTATATTTTGAAGAATTACACTCCTCCTACTCTATAAAATTGAACACACCTACTATCTTCCTCACATTGGTAAATATAATATATTTGTTTGTGGAAGTGGGGACCACTGCTTCCTCAATGCGATGAGATTCATTCACACCATACGTGGAATATGTTAAAGATGATTTTATTAAAAATATATATTACATATATATATATATATAATTATTTTACTATAATTATATTATATATATATACATGTCATTTAATTTCAGTCTCTCAATATGTTAATATAATGGAAACAATGTTCATTCGTATGTATGACCAACTGTCTCCATGAATAGTGTATTCCATTTCATATTTATATATTTTAGTCATTTTTATAAATAACTATTTACTTATTATATATTATATTTATAATATGTTTTAAATTATTTAAATAATTAATTAATGATATATATATAAAAGGATCAGGAATATAAAGATAAAACATGTACAAAAAATAATATGATATTACAGGAAGTATAACATTAACATTGATTTATTAATAAATGGGTAATATGAATTAATAAAAGTCATAAATAATATTATATAAAATAATATGGTTATGTAATATATTAATAATAATCATGTATTTATTATACAATATTTATTTAAAGAGTATGATGATATTCAAGACATAAGGTAATGATTTTCCCCTCTCACTTTCATATTTTACTGAGACCTATGATTTATTCAAAAATTGTATCTTTTTTGATGTGAATATAATAACCAGGAATTCATTATATGATTATTATCTTTAAATTTTAGGTTATATTAATATCTATATGATAATCTATTTTGTATAGAGTTTATGTTTCAAAAATTACCAAATCAAAAACGTAATTTTGTAACAATTTTCCGTTATGCGACACATGTAATGTTATTGACCTATATTTTTCTACGAGGTGTATTCACTAACATTTGACATGTTATGTCACAAACCTACTTCCATTCATGGTATTTTTATGCTTCATGTAATTTAATTTTCATTCATGTGGTGTATGGTTTATTACTAACAAGTGGTAAGAGTTTATTAAAACAATATCATCGTTCATCAGGATTATATAGGATGATGCTTCCATTGATTAAATATTATGTCAAATCTCTCAATAAATATAATGAATTTTCTTATCCTATGGGTAATTATTTCACCATCTGGTATTTCTACCATTTACACCCGTTGGTAAATAATATAATCAAGAAAGTGTTTTTATGAATGATCAAATTTTAACTCAATGTTCGTTCAAAACCATATCTTCCAATAATGTTCTTAAAATTTTATAATATATGACTATGATATTTAAAATTACAATTTATTTTTTATTTACATTTTAAACCCAAAATATTTTTTTTATGTAATTTTACGTTTATTTTCTAAGTGAGGCAATTTTCTAAACTTTTATTATGAAAATGTAATGTTTGGATTATATCGATTTATCCTCCATCAAGACCATCCATTCATTGAAGCATGATTTTCATGAATAATTGATACGCTTTTTATGAAAAAATTTCCTCAACTATTCTTGAAATTCATTATTCATATATTTATTTTTAATTAAACTATTTTCCAAAAAAAATTATTACCTTTAAAATGTTTTTTAAATGATGATCAGAGAATAATTTATGTTTTATAAAATATTATTTTGACGGAAAAATATTCCAAATATTTCAAGTATTATTTCATTATATTTCCAAGAATATTGTTTTCAAAATTTTTTTGATTCTTTTATATGTATTCAAGGAAAACTGTTTTCAAAACTTTATCAAGAATCTTGTATAATACATCAAGGGAAATAGTTTTCGAAACATTTTCAATGATTCCTTTTTAAGACATCAATTATATTATAAATAAATTTTTTTCAAATAGGATCTTTGCTCTAAAAGGCATTTTTCAATGTATAATGGATAATTTATTCACGAATTATATTTAAAATATCTTTCCAAATTTTTCCACATATTACGACTTCTGTTGTTGTTACTCATGCCATTCTAGTGAAATGATCCAAAGGTACCATTAAAAATATTTATTAGAATGGTTTATGTATTGATGGAATAATGTTTATGAAACTTGTACTCATTCATAGGTCATATGTTCCTAAGGCCTATTACTCATTAATGGTTTATATATTTATAAAACATATTTCTCTTTCACAGGTTATATGATTTGGAAATGTGTTTATTTTCATGGGTTAGGATTTGATGAAATGTTTATGGAATCGATATATTTTCCCTATATAATGATATGAAGAAAATATTATAATACTGATTTAATTTCATTTTGTTATGAAATGATGCTTTATGGAACCCATCTCTTCTTATGGGTACTTATATGATGAATGATTCAATATCTTTGGGAACAAAAATTTTTGATTTTATTTTTAGATGGGTTGGACATATATATACCTCCAATGTATTGGGTAAATAATTATTGGATTCAATTCATTAGAGTTAATCTACCATGGAATATGGGGAAACACAATACACTATGGGATGATGGGGAAACCCAATCCCCTACAATGAATGGACAATGACTACGAATGGTGTTATGTAACATCCTGTTAGTGTAGTCCCCAAGAAGTGACCTGTTTTGTTTTGACAATAATCCATTACTTATTGGTAATGTTTTCAAATGCTAATGATTATGTCACAAGTCAATGTCTTGTGCCTATGATGTGTGCAGTTGATTCACTTTCATAACAATATTAGGATTAATGAATTATGAAAAATAAATATATATGCCATGGATCATGTATATGATTTTGGATATGTGTGTAATGATATTGAAATTTTATTCACATGTTCTCATTCTCTTATACTCATGTTATGAAAATTTCTCTCTTTTGCATTCCCTTATTGGGAAACCGAGTTCAGCACTTTATTTTGTTCTCTTCCCCCATGTTATAATGAATGAGTTTATGTATATGAACTAAAGGGGAAGAACATTCTGGGAAATGATGATGCAATTAGGTAAATTTAGATGATTTTGATCCTTGTTTCAAAGGACACTAAACTTTTATACTCTTCAAGAATGAATTTTTGTAATGTACTAAATATTCACCTAAAATGTTATAATATCCCTATTTGTTAATCCTGGATTGTTATGTGATGGGCTCACAGATCAATAAAATATCAATTTTGAGATTATTTTATTAAGGATATGAGGATTTATCTTAGTTAGAAATTAATATTTCTTTATTTATCCTTCTAATGACAAAAAATTAAGAGTTCTATGAACATTTTCAAATGTCAATTCTTCCAAACTATTTTATGTTCATTTCTTCCACCATTTTTTTAATTTATCATCATCTTTTGTTTTTTTCCAATGTTTGAAAAAATACATGATAACAAATTTTTTCCTACACATTTCTAATGGAAATGTATTGATACTACAGATCCAGGTTTAGATTGATGATGATATAATGGTACGATGACAATGAATATATATCGAGTTTGGATTCTGCAATTTTGAATTGTGATTCTGGCATGCAGTGGTGTAACAAATCATTGGATAATGATTACCCATCAATTTTGATAATTGAAAATTAGATATCCAGGGACAATCAAGTACAATTGACACAAATCCTTGTATTTTAGAAATATTCAAAGTGGAGATCAGTGTGGTCGAGGTGAAGGAGTAATCAAAATTATGTTCTAGAGGTTCATTAAATTTTCACACTAAATAGTTTTTAATGGAAGAACATATTATATTTTTCTGGTCATGGATGTGGAACTATTTTCTTTTTTGAAGATAAATATAAAATTTTTTGTGACATAAGTCACACGGTGTGTGTCCCTTAAAAAGTGGCTTGGTGTGTATCATAAAGGATATATGGTAACTAAGACAACTATGTAAAAGACCCTATCATATTATAGAGGTCGATCTATATACTCAACCATGGTTTTATACATAAAAATTGGGCAGGTAAATCATCCCAACTAGATATGCAGTGGCATGTGTAGTGTTACATAGGTATATCTAGAGCATAATAGAAATTTTTTTGTATTAATAGTGCCCATTGTTTAATTATTCTGTAATGGATTGGAATCCTTGTTACTATATGTGACGACATATTTCATTAAGTATTTTTCCATCGATACTCCTTTCTGAGAGTGTAGTTTGACATTAGTTCTATCGAAAAGTGTAGTGATCCAATCTATTATATTAGTATCTAAAAGAGTTGATGAAATCACACCCAAATAATTGGATGGAATCCACTGTCATCTTTTTTACTTATGTTCCATTACTAGAATCAGTGTGAACAACAATACATGGGTATCGATCGACTTCTTAGTGGGTTACTATTGGTTGGATTCGTTGAATACGTTTTGGCCTTGGGTGTGATCCCTATTTGAGTATTTATCTTTTTAGACATCATGAATGTACATCCCCATGGAGATAAATGACTATAAATATAAATTGAAATGATTTCATCTATGTTATCAGTATCAATGAGTGTATCCTTCCAATAGAGTGTGGTTATGGACTCTTGAGCAAAATCATACACCAATAATGTAGTTGTGACCTTACCTTGGGAAATAGTGTTATCTATGAGTATTAATAGATATTTAATTGTATGATTCATAGTATGATTTACATAACCTATGATCAGTTCAATACCATTGATGCTTTATTCTTAGTGATTTCAGGGTGACCCATTGTGTATTTTGAAAATATACCCTTTCATAAGCACTACCTGCATTTATCGTTTTTTATTCAGGTGATTAATTGTTTGAAATGGTACACTGTGTTTAGGGAATGAATGATCTTAGATTTGGGAGAGAGATACATTGTTTTTTAATAGCAGTGGAATTTGACTTTTGTTTCACATTAATATAAGGGTTTACTTCTTTATAATTTTTTGTTATCCTGTACATCGCAATATATTCATTCTACTATTGTTTTTAGTCTTTGGTTTTCGGTTTTAGACATGGAAATATATTTGGTATATGTGGTATTTTAAATTTTATAATATTTTTGGTCTTGGAAATATGTGTGTTAAAACATGAACCATAGTTTATGGCCTCCCATGTGAGTGGCTTACCGACTCAGTAATGGTTTCTATCCCTTGGACTATTAGAGGCATACGTGACGTAGTTACACATGGCTTATTGTAAATTCTGGGATTTTCCATGATTTAATTTTATATATTATATGAAATTATTAAAAGGAAATTCTTTGTGATAGATTGCTTTTATATGGCACTGAGTACTGTTAAATTTTTTGAAATAAATTAAACATTTTAATAGTGTTGGCGAGCAGTTTTCATAAAAATGTAGAATAACTATTTACCAGGTTCCTAGAATAGATATATGAGGTCATTATTGCATTCAATGCAATTTCATTGCCTATGGAATGGACTAATATTGAATGGTTCTGGTCAGTGGATAATGTGCATTTCATTATGTTTTAAAGGAAATAAAATATTTTAATTTTTTATGTGTTTTAAATAAATAAATGACACATTTTTTTGTTTTAAATAACTATGATCCCATGGTTAGACTCATAAACATGGAATATATTCATTGAATGCTCTTGAGTTTTTGACTAGAGCCATCATATGAGTAATCTTGATGGATGACGATGAGCGAAGACACATTGATCATTGCTCAGAGAGATCGAATCTCGACCGATGAGTGCTAACCATCTTCCTTGATGATCAAGGTAGAGGTGGTTTTTTTGATTTTATTTTCCCTCATTATATGATTAGATGATGAACTTGGATCATCCAACGAACCAGTTGACCTACGTATCATTCATTCTTACAAGACTGTCTTTTACCAGGTTTTTTGGGGAATTAATCCACATTGGATTTGATTTATATTTTTATTTTCTCCATTTTATTCTTCTGATGGGAGTAGATCAACATAGTGATGAATGATGGCTAAGGTTCGTTCCTCACTTCTCTATTTGGATTTATTCTCCACATCAACATGCGTGTTATTTATATTCTTTATGGGGATATGAATAACATATTAGTTTATGTCTGCCTCGCAACAGAATGATCCCAAACTAGAGTTCCAACTTCTAGACGACCCAGAAGAGGTGCAATGATGATGGGGGTGATGAATCCACCCAGATTGAATGAAATATTTCATGAATAGTTCTCTACACAAATGATTTAAACATGTTTTTGGAGTAGATCAAAGGCCTGAAACTGACCGTTTCATAGTTATCATGGAGGTAAATCTTAATATCTTCATTTTTAAGGTTATCAGAGAGCCAAATCAACTGATAGAAGACCACCAAAGGCATTCTAGAGAAGAACAGTTTTCATGTAAATTGATGAACACATTGTGTTCTCGGAAGAACATGATGTTTGGGACTGGACTTAGGATGTTTAGGGTTTCACGATGAAGGAATAGATGAAAATACATGTGACAATAATCAAACATCTTTTGGGTCCTTACTTGGAACTCAATGTATTTCTCATACAATACATAGACAAGGGGTGGAGTACATAACAGGAATTCCACCACAGGGTTAGATCAGGCTGGATATGTTAGTCACATAGTGTACTGATAAATGGCTTGTAGGACATGGGTTTACGTCATCTATGTGAAAATGACCAGTGTACATAGAGCCTCCCCTGAATAATAGGGAACAATGTGCCAGGATCCCACACACCATGTATATATCATTCCAAAATACACACTCTTTGGAAAGGGCTGTTGTACATGGGTTTTACCCGGGGTCATAAGATATAGCATATGACCTTTCTACATGCAATGTATATTATTTTACATGGCTTGATCTCCATATCCACCAGACCATAGACAAGATTCAATTGGGTTAGCACCCTATTGTTCAATACACTAATGGTTAGGTATCATTTCCATCTAAAACTGTATGATCCCTTCTATTGGAATCTCTGGATAGAGTCACATTCCCTCTATGAGGCTTAGAGCCAGAACATCTACCCATTATTAGGCCTAGGTAGAGTCAGGTATCGACCTGACCAATACTACAAGATGCTGAACATATACATAACGGTTGAATCCAAATGATTAGTGGTATATTCCAAGGCACTGGACGTGGTCCTCATCATTATATCATGACTGTTCCCCATTCTGGAGTGAGTTCACCTAGAATGAAACCATCTTTTCTCACTTCAGATATGTCAACATATAAATCACTCTCTCGTGACACATCCTGGCGAACGGTACTACTCGGAAGAACATCATAAAATCTTTCAGCCTCTTGGAGTGTGTTATCCCAACCTAGTTCTTCATAAAATCCTCAGAATTAATCCCTAGAGTGTGTATGTGGGTTGTTCTGCCTTACCTAGAGACTATGGGTCTAGGTTTCGAGTATATCATGATGTTTCTTGGGTTATATGCTATAAAATATTATACTCTGTAGATATGAATATACTATAAATTTGTTTATTGCATTATTGTTTTTGGGTTCTACTATTGGGTATTTTTAAACACACCTTTAAACATGATTTCCCCACATGTGTCAGATATTTTGTAGTTGTGCGGCCTTTTGAATGTCTGGGGAACTCAAGCACAAGACAGAGCATTAGGAGAATCCTTATTTCCCAAGGTGTTCCTATAGCTATGAGTAGAAATATGAGTAAATGTTTCTTTCTTGTATGTTTTTCTTGGTAATTTGTAGACTCTTTCTTTTTTTTGGGTTTGTATTTTGTCCCAATTTACATTCTACACATTCCATTCCATGGTACTTTATTGGTTGGATTTAGTTGTTCTCATACATGTGGTTCCTTAGTTGTTTTTTTAAATTTTAGCAATTGTGGGATTGGAGATGTGTGCATTTGTATAGGCGATAAGGAAATTTCTCCCATGTTAATGATATGCCTATTCAATGCTAGTAGCCAGCCCATGGCCTATTGGAGGAGGGCTTTGGGAGTCATATAATGGGCCCCAGTGGGATGGTTCGGGATACTTATCAATAGCGAGGTGAACCATGATATATAAATTTATGAAATATGATTTCATTAAGTTGTATTAAAACAAAATTCAAGTAATATTAAAATAATGGTAATTTTGTAATTATGAATATTAATGTCAATATATTAGAGATTTTCCTTGGAAATTTACATCACTCACATAAACATTTTTCTTTTATTAATTTATTGTTTTATTTTCAATAGATATGATATTATTTTATCAATATTGGTGGATAAATATTAAACATAACCTTATAATCACTTATAGATGGTTTAATTATCATTTTTATTTCATTATCTAGTTCAAATGTTTTTAAATCTTCTCAAATATCCAAATCTTCCATGAGAAAATATTCAATCAATCAGTCACATCGTTATTTCTCAAAAATATCAATTGATCATGGTTTATGTTCCTTATTATATGAATGTATAATCTTTTTCATATCACCAAAATTGGTAAATATCATAGTAGACTCTTCTTTTTATATATTGCGGTTATTTTCATCTTGAAAAATACGAAGTATCAATAATGTAATATTATAACAAGGTATTTAAAATAATGAAATTATTTTTTTCATATATTTTAATAAATTAAAATGGTGACGAAGAAATTTAATTAATGGGGAATAAAGTGAAAATATAGATCATTTTAAAAACAAATTATGTTATTGTCTTTTTAAAATTCCAAATTATATTTTATGGATTAATATTCACGATAGTATTTTTATAAAAGTTTCACTTGAAAAAATTTGAATTATTATATCAATTGTTTTTTAAAAAATAGTGGGTATATATTTAATTTTTTTTATAATTTTGTAATTTTAATTCTATTAAATAATCATTATATTTTAATTCATCCTTTTAAGTTTTTAATGTTAAACTTATTATAATTATTTAATGATGTTAATTTGTTGCTGAAAAATGAAAAATTTTAATTTTACAAATATGAAATCTTTTTTGACATCATTATCATTTAAGAATGACATAAAAAAGAAACATTTAGGTCGAACAAATAAATGTTTATGTAATATAATACTGTATTTATAACAATTTATTTGAATTTGGAGAACCAATCATAGCTTCATGGTACAGAAGTTACATTTTAATCTAATAAGAACAATTATTCGGTTCTTTACATTTAATTTAGTCGTCTGAAGGTGCAATTTATTTTTGGGTTGATATTAATTGTAAATATCATTCCATTTTTTATTAATATACCTAATTAATTGAAGGGAATATAAATTGAATAATATTTAGCTATAAAATCATTTTTGTTATTTTCCTACAAAAATATATTTATTGGATTTTGTAAACATTTTTAAAAAAGAGTGATTTTAATCATAATGAAATTAAATCATATAAAAAGTATTCCATATTTTGAATAATAAAAAAAAATTATATTGTTTTCGTTATATTTTCGGTCAGAAAATATATTACCATCATGAAATGTTGTTACCCCCGTAAATGATAAATTGAGGTAAAATGATTAATTAAAAGGTATGTAAATATATATTAAAAAACATCATTAAATTAGTATATCAGGAATTTCAGGACCTATAATAATATATATACATTAATTTTAAATTTATCGGGTACATTAATATATAATTACATCAGTTTTATATTAAAAAATTATATTAACAAGTGTCCCACTCATATCATTTATAAACAGAGCCCATAGTATCTGTACATATATAAAATAATTGATCACACTATCAAGAATAGGAAATATATAAATCCTAAGAAATATATTTTCCCACCTTCTTATAGGCCTTTTTATAATAAATATTTCAATATAATGATTCTTATGGTGTATTTCAATGTAATATATCCAATGGGGAGGAATATGTTTTAATAATATTCTACACTATTTATTTATTTTTATACGATCTCTAATAATTTATAACCATGATAAAATTAAAATATATGTATCTTTAATATAATATAATTTTAAAATTATGATTTAATAACTAATATCTACCTCATTTTCATCCAATTAAAATCCAGAACATCATTCATACACATATGTGACAACCAACTCCATAGAAGCGATGTGTTAAATTTTTCATTATTTAATCTTAAGTTTTATTATAATAATGGATATACAAAATATATTTAATTTTTGTTATATAATTATGATTGTGATAAGATAATTTTTATTCTACATACATACCATTTCATTTTTTGGAATATGGAAACGTTGATCAATGGTAAATACAAACAGCTGTCTCCAGAGAGTAATGCATTTCATTTCTCAATACTATCTCTCATGAAAATTCACAAGCATGGATTTAATTAATAAATAAAATATTTATAATATGATTAAGATACTAAAATTTTAATAATTTTTTTTATTTAATTCTTTTTCATCCATTAAAAAATGGAAAATGTCGATCAGGCGTATGTGCATACTACCACCTCTAGGAATATTGTATTTCATTTTTCATTTATTCTATACATGGATTGTGTTAAGAGAATATTTATTATATAAAAATTATAATCATAATTTTTTTATGATTATATCATTAAATTAACCATGATCCCCTTGAACATGGTAAATAGACTAAAGCTATTTTTATTTCATAAACCTAAAATCCCCAAAACAACAAATATGAACATAAAAATTTTAGTATCTAAATAAAACAAGATAATAAATGAAATAAATAGAATATATATATTTTAATGAGCTTGAAATTTTATATTTTTCAATTTATTTATTAATGAAACGATATTATTCTAGGGATAATGATTGTAACTAGTAGTTCGGGACTCATGGTAATGTGTTTTCTGTTTTAATTTCCCTTATTTTAGACTTATCTAGTTATCCCAATATATTTTATTTATGTTTTTTATTGTCTTCCTAGTATATTTCATTTATCATTTAATAACAAAATTTAGTGTGGCATAAATTCAATTTCAAGTTATCACCAGAAATTTCCTTTTTACTAGGATGTCACTAATGTCATATGGTGTATTTCTTTAAAAAATGGTTTTAAATGATTTAAATTATTTATCTTCAAAATCCATTTTATTTTAAATACATAAAAAAATTTATTAACAATAAATTATGAAATTTCATAAGTTAATTTCCACTATAGTTGAGATTCATTAGAAAAAATTAAAAATGAAACTTTTTAACAATTTCCACATGGATTACATTTTACTCTATTTAAAAATGTCTCAGAATATTGATTTTTAACATTTATCCAATGGAAAACATTTCATTTTATCAAATAAATTTTTTATCATGATTACACTAAAAATATATATCTTTTTCATAGATGGTTTTATTTCTTTTTATTGTTATAATTATTAGTTTTACAATATTTTTAAAAGAAATGTATAATACTTCTCAAATTTGGAGATAACATAATGCGGTTTTTCTAATGGGTTTAAAGAGATGTTTTTTTTATTTTATTACTGTATCATATTGGAAATAAAATATACATTTCACTATATTACGAGTTTTATGAATACAATGCTTCTGGGTTACCTTCATGATTTTTTATTGCTTATGATACTATTTTACAAAACGTTTTGGTCCTGGAAATATATTTATGTATATAAAGGTATGTTTCATTCAAGATCAAGTTTCTTTATTTAAAGCATATAATTTTATTAAAAATAAAATATTTCAAATTCTTAATGGCTTATATTTCCCATTCATATACCTTAGTGAGAATTATTATTCTCATCCCATGTCCTTATAGGTTTTTCAATGGTAATAAATATGTGTATGAAATATAAATAATTCAATGTTTACAAGTCTTGAATGAATGAAAAGATTCATGAAATAAATAAGAGTATGAAAATAAAACATTTTTTATATAACAAATGTACACTATCTTGATGTGTCTACATTGTAATGTATTTCTTTCCTAGTTATATAATTCATAAAAAATTATATATATTGTAAATATATGAAAATGAATCCATTGTTATGAAATATATAATTTTTGGTGGATTAATTTAGATGGTGTAATTTTAGAACCTTCTTGGGAGAGTTGAATGATGCTTCAGGAAGGAGAGAAACCTTCATGATCAATACATGAAACCGATGAGAAGAATTAGTGTAAAAACCTTATTAATCAATATATGCATAATGAGAACATATTCCACTATTATAGTTAATGTATCATTATTTTTAATAAATGAATAAAACGTCTGGTATAATTAGTAACACCAAGTGTAACCCCCTAACAGATTACTCCTTTTTGAGTGTGTTTAATGAAAAAAATTCGAATCATTTAAATCATTATTAATGAATTAAAACAAAAAAAAGTGTGGTGAGAAATAACATAAAGAAAAGTGTTTCAAATATTATTTATTAAAATATTTTTCAGGAATTATAGGTTTACCGAAATCATATACATGGACACTATATGCCTTTACTATATCTATATCCATATTACATCTCATGTGACACATGTTTGTATTCGATATGAATCCCATGTATGCCATAATTTTACACTACATAAATATATACAATATAACATAATATACAATTACTTATAAAAAATACTACTACTTGTATCATAAACATGTATTTATCATATATGATTCATATGGATATATATTTCAGTGCACATCCAATAAGATATATATTGAATAAATAGTCACTACATTCCACTATTCTCTAAGGCATTGACTATCATGCCATTAAAAACACATAAAATCATCATGACCTAAATGGGATGATTCATTGAATAAAACCCCTTAGAGATAATTTAATTTTATTATACATTTCCTTATATATTGTTCCATGCATTATATATTCCTCAATTAGATCATATGGAATATTCTATATCACACTAGTCACTCTAGTTTAATTTTTATAGTCAGATAAAGTAATATTGTTTCCTTATGACCCATAATATCTATAAAATATAAATAAATATATTGAATGGAAATATTAGGTTTTATAGAATAGAAGATACACAACACCGATCAGAAATGGAAAATTAGTTATTATTATTATTATTTAAATTAGATCATCAAAAGTTATTCATTAAAATGGTTGAGAATGAATAGTATTAAGAGTATTAAAAAAATGAAATATGTTCATTCACATTTAGCATTTTTTATTAATTTTTTTAAATTATAACTTTGGTTACTAAAGTAAATATTTTCATTAGAAATATATTTCAATCATAATGGGTGTTTCCTCCTTTTTAAGAGTGAATATAATATATTTTTTTTAATTTTTATATATATTTTTTTAAAAGATTATTTTTTTTAATTCCACTATGTCATAATTTTTATTGCATGATTTTTTTTAAATTTCTTTGAAATAAATAATTTTTCAATGAGTTGTGAAAGATATTACTTTTATTAAAACCCAGATTTTCATTTTTATTATTCATAAAGTCAAATTAATTATTTTATAATTTTAAAAATATATTTTTATACTATTGATGTAAAATAATAAAATTATTTTTTTAAAATGAATTTTATATTTGATGTTATAGTCAATACATTCCATATATAAATTTTGAATTTAAATAAATGGATTATCATTGTTTTTTCTAAGTTTAATTTGAAAATATATTATCTTAAATTTTAGTTTTGAATTTTGAAAAAAAATTACAATTTTTTTGGGACATAAATTATTATCTATGTATATTTTTATTTTTTATTAATATGAATAGTAACCGTAGTAATTTTGGACACCATTATAAAAGAGAAAAACGGAAATAAAAGTTAATAATAAAATAATAAGAACTATAAATTGACCTGAAATTTTTTTCTGTGTTGGATGATTATATTTCATATATTAACATCCACTATATTATTGTTTGGATTTTTTGTCCTTTTTATGAGATTAAGACTTTTATAATATTTTATTTAATGAAAAGTCAAATATTTAACAATCTTGTTTTTATTACCTATATTATTGTTTACATAAATATTACATGAAAAATAACTTCATTATAAATATTTTTTTGGAATATAATAGCTTTATCATAATCAACGAAATTTACAATTAATTTTTTGATATTAAATAACTACCTTAAAAATTTACACAATGGTGTTACAATATTTATTCTATTTTTTTAAATCATTTAAATGATATTAAATTATAAATAATTATATAAAAAAAATTATATAATTTGATCCAAGAATTTTATTTATGACACTTACATCTTATGAATATAAAAGAACATTCATTTCAAATTTTTATTCTTTTTAAAATGTTATTAAAATCAATTTAATGATTTTTTCTAAAAATTGACAATAATGATATATTATAATAAATGATAATTTATTAAATTTTAAAAAATTAATAAAAATATCATATATTTACACGTGAGTTTTATATGATTATTAATATCATTAATTTTTAATTTATGGTAATTTTTTCCATTTATGTAATTATATATCCCTCAATGAGTAAATATATTTGTTGTCATGGATAGTTTTGAAAGGTTTAACCATGAGATAAAATCCAATAATAAGGGTAAATATGTTACCTAAACGTGTCAAAAAATTATTGTATGAATTTATCTGTCACCATAATAATAATATATGGTAAATAAATTAGTATTTAACAATTTTAAATTTTAAATCAATTTATATTAATTTAATATTTTCTGAAATTCCATGAGGGCCCCTCTCCTCCTTTATAAAAAGGCACCACATATTATGATTTATTCACACATAAAAAAGATATCAGACCATAACTACCCAAATCCCATCCTATAATCAATACCCTCTTTATATATATATATATTTATTTATTTATTTTTCCATAATAAAATCCTCTAAATATTATGTTGTCAAACAAATGATGTATTTTGAATTAGTGGTGTTGTTTTTAATCAATAATTTATATTTTTTTCTAGTTGAAACTGCCTAAATAATTTATCAAACATGATAAATTATATTCCCAATATCCATCATGTACATGTATTCAAATATTTTAATATCATACTCTTTAATAATATTTTCATCCATCAAATGGGAAAAACCACCATTCGTGTGTAAAACAGACTACCACCTTATGAGCTGATGTAAGTCGTATTCAATCACCATATTTCAGTGATGGATTATAATGATGGAAGTAAAATTAATATATTATATTCATGAATATTTTATAGTTACTAAAAGATAATATATCATTTACCGACATACATTTCCTTTCACATAAAATGATAACGTCGTTCGTGCTTACGTGTGAATTACCACCTTGATGAGGAAATGTGATTCGTTTTTTATCACCACATCACAAGAATATTATAAGTATGATTAACTAACTAATATAATATTTTTTATATTATTATCTTACTAAAAAGGAAGAAATATCTATTTTCTATAATGATCATAGAAAAATTTATTTGTTACTCACACATATATATGACATACCATCTCCATAGTTGTAAAATAATTCATTTTTCATAAAAATCTTTAAATTTTGTATTAAAAAGTTTAATTGAACTATAAATGTCTTGATTATTCCATTAATATTATTATGGTTATGTTTAATTGATTAATTATATTTCTATAGTCTATATGATGGATACATTTTAGACATATATATCGAATGTTGTTAATACATCTATAGTGAACAAAAATGAATTATGTAGTTGCACCAAACATGGTAATAAGTTATATAATAGTAATTATAATAATTAAAATGCCTCTTAAGAAACTAAATAATTACAGAAATATCTTTCTTCCTAATAAAATAGACTGCGGGGGTAAGAACCACATAATCATACATGAAACATTGGGGTTCAAAAACCATTGGGTGTAGGTACTATAACTGTATAGTAACAAATAGTAGGGGTGGAGAAAGTATAGCAATGACGTGCACTGTAGCTGCAGTAGGGTACTCTATGTTACTGTAGCAGGTAGGTAATGTTTAAGTACTACTCACTAAATGGGCTTTGGGCCAAATAGTTGTTCCTACAGGCCATGTAATGGGCTAAATGCCTACTGGACCGTTGGGCTTTGTAATGGGTGTCCCTCTACCCAGTTAAATGTGGAATTTTCTGGGCTTTAATAATAATTGATTCTTTTTTCATAACCTTTTAAAAAATTTATATGTAGATTGAGACTCATGATAAGGAACATTCTTTCAAATCCTCTTTAAAATTTACCTTTTCATCATTTTTAGAAATTTTAAAAGGAATTTTTTTTTACATAGAGAACATTATTTTTATTTACCATAATTATGATGGATTAATTACAGTAATATTTATTTTTAATTGATAAATTTCATTATCACAGAAAATTGTATCTTAATTATTTGTGTAGTTTTTATATTTTTAAAATAAATTTTAGAATTTGAAATTTTATTTTGTTATTTGAAATGGATTTTTACATAGTACTAAAAGGGATTTAATAGGGACTAATTCATGATATAGTATTTTAAAATTAATTACAAAGTCATGATTCCAATTATAGCTAACTGTTGATCCCATAATAGTTTATATGACGTGTGTGCCCAAATAGTGACTCTATACATTGGGTTATTCGAAGGTGGAAATCTACCATATGTTTATTCAATTTGTAATAGTTATTATATAAGTTAAATATAAAATATATTCCATGCCACCTATATAATGTTTCAATACATAATAATGAATTTTCATAGAAATAAATTGATATTAAAATGGTATGATAATTGTCTTTTTGAAGAATTTCAAGCCAATTTTGGTTTAAAATATAAATTTTTTATGAAATAAAGCATTCCATGTGTTTTTATGTTTTTCACATGAAGAATGAATTCCTTCTATGTGTGTACACATTGTACAATTTTGGATTATCATATGTTTTTAAAATGATTTCATGTTGTATAAGGATGGTTATGGTAATAAATTAGTAAATATAAGAATCATATGGATTTTTTAAAAATAAAACATATTTTATTTTAAAGGATCAAATAATGGAAAAAATGGATAATAATTAGAATTTTCTGACCTTTAATTTATGGATTTTTATGCAAATTTATAATATAATTATATAAAACTATAAAGGTAAAGGATATTTTGGAATGAAAGGAAATGAAATTAATTTTATGGACCATAGTTTAAGTAATTTTCCATGACATGTCCATATTTTTTCATCAAAATAGGTTTTAGATAACTATGGAAATTAAGATGTTTTTGAAGCCCTATTAAGAGATAAAAATATCATTACGTGGTTAAAATGTTAAGACTGGTTTCAAGTTCAATGTCTTAGATATCCCGCTTCTTGTTTTATGTGACATATTTGAGGAGATTAATTTTAATTTTGGAGATTTTTTATAGAAGGAAAATCAACATTGGTATAACATATTTTAATGTTAATGCATTATGGTTTTTCAGAAAGGTATTGTATTTTAAATGTACATTTATTTTATCTGTGAAAAAATTTATTTTATTTTTTAATTATTTTATTTTTAATTGATTAAATATAATTCCTAAATATGAAGGGTAATGGAAATAAAACAACCTTCATATCCCTACATGTTGATTCAATCATCTCCATTTGGAAAAAGCATGATCAAATGAGTTTTAGATATTTCTGAACATCCAATTCACATGAAAGAAACTATTTGATATATCCAATAAATTTTCTCCAATCAAAAATTTCAATATATATTGGATTTTCATGTATTTAATTCAAAAATATCTATTAACCAATATAATTTAAAATGGGAAATAAAATAATTGAATAGAATATATATTTTCTTAAGATATTGACTTCATGCTGGAAGGTAAAGGATATATCAATTGTATAAATGATGAAATTGATATCCATATTTATGTAATGAATTATTTTATTAAATTCTATGTAATAAACAAGATATAATTGATACCATTAAAATAATAAGGTTACTTTTCATATATGTCATCTGTAGGAACGACATATTAAAAAAATTAGAAAACAATGAATGGTTAATGGTTTAAGAAGGAATTTCACTAAAGAGAGTGTTTATCACTTATATTTTGATATATTCTAAATATCATAAAAATAAAAAAAGACTATTCAATTTTTTATTGTATCTCTACAATTAAAATGTTCGAAAAATATGTGAGATGGAATCCATAAATTTTATATATGTTTTAGTTAAAATATGATCAATTTTTTGAGATATTTATTGAGTTTTCATAAATTAATGAGGAAATTGTATACATTATGATTATCATGTGATTATTATTATTTGATGAATAAGACCATTAAAATTGGTGGAAATAAAATTAATTCTATTAGAAGTCGAAAGTGTTTTATAATCTCATATTTTGATGTAATTTTAGGTTATTACACTTTTATGAGTGTTAAATCTAATGAATGAGATATCCATTGAGGTTAAAAAAATAATTTAGTTTCAATATATTAATTCTATTTTTTGGATGTCTATCACATTTTTGAGAATTTTATAATGATTATATTCATATTGTTTTAGAAAAATGATGCCTCGTGGGATGGGAGACAACATGTCACATCTGATAGTGGGTGTATGTCTTGAACCGACAATTGAAGGGTGATAAGGCTACATTTCAAATTATTGGCCTATGGGATATTGAGGATAGTAAGAAATTGATTTTCATTAAATAATTGATCTGAAAAATAAATGTTTTATCAATTTTTAGAAAATATGTTTTATTATATTGATAACTATGTATAGGATTAGATTATTTGATTATGTGATTTCAAAATAAGGAACCATAATTTTTGGAATCATTAAGGGATAAATTTAAACAGGATACTATGAGAAAATGTATTAGGAGAAATGGTTGAATTATATATTTGAAGAATATTTTATTTTCATGTTGATGAACATAATTATTTATTTAAATGACTATCATTTTTTACATATTATAGGATTATATCATACAATTTTTTGAATGAGACATTAAGAAATGTATATGTTATTTAAAGATAAATGTTAAATTAATATTGGAATATTTTGTAATCAATTCCTCATAATTCTTGGATTTTATTAATAGTCTTAATTATTTTTTTTATTATATATAGTTATTTATTGAATTATATAACATGGAATTTCAGTATTACTGTTAAATTTCAGAAAGTAATGCACTTTTTATTCATATGAAGGTTTATTATCTGTGGTAATAATCTTATTTTCCCAAAATGTATTTATTTTTTATGAATTAATAATGGTAGGAGGAATAGCTTGTAATCATTTTGTGTATTATTTAATCCATTATAATTTAATTTTGGTACTTATAGAATAATAATGTATCATAAATATTCACCACTTAGAGAAAAAAGATGATATTCACTGGAAATTGTTCTAAAAATAATGTTACTTTTGAAATAAATTATATATCATTATTTTATTTTTCTATGAATAAAAAAATCATCAACATTTGGAATAATATTTGGAAACAAAAACATTATTCATTTAAATTTTATTTCCTGAAATCAATGACCTTTTAACACATTAAATAATTATGGTTTTTTGATTGTTAATATTATAATGGCCCAGATTATATCTCTCTCTTTGACTCATTGGGAGGTAGGTTGTTCTTTTATGTCTATTTTATAAATTTCTACTCATGTTATTCAACTTGTGAAACTATTATGGGTTATTTAATATGAACATTATGCATCCATCTCTATCTTACTATAAGAACGTTCTATTGAATCTTTTTACGGTGTATGTTTTTATAAAATGGTTTTCCGAGAATCAAAACCATAATTACTGATCCCTTGTTAAAAGTATAAGGATTAAATGTTTATTTTATGATTATGTAATACACATATATTTTAAAATAAAAAACTATATTAGATACCTTATTAGATATGCACTATAAATCTAAAATGTAGAATGAGTTATTTTTTTTAAAAAAAAATTAGTTTTTACAGAGCTATTATATTATTCAGAATGAATAATATTAACAAAATTATAAACTCATTATAACAGTTATAGAAATTTATAATATTTCAATAAATAATTTTTAAATATGAACTTTGTTTTTGTAAAGTCATTTTATTATCATAAAATTATGTTTTCTTCCAAAATTGGTTTTATTAAATATTATGATTGAATATTGTAAATAGATCATGAAATTATACAGGAAATATTTGAAAAAAAAATATTTTATATTTTATTACTAATGAACTATCAAGGGATGATTTTTTGAAAAGTTTAAAAAAAAAAATTTCAATGTATATTAAAAGATATTGATTTTATTTGAAACATATATTTTTGATTAAATTTATTTACGTAGTAAAATTAAATTTGGGATTAGTTTACTTTATACAATTTGATCTATTTCATTTATAATGGTCAAATTATCGTTCTGGAAATGAATTTTACAAAAAAATTAATTATTTAAGATAACTACAATGAAAACAAAATTTTCATGAATAATTGTTTTTCATTATGTCTTGTGTTTTAATTTAAAAATAAATTAAAAAAATTATTTGAATTTTGAAAAATATATTAAATATTTCGAATCAGTGGGTCCTAATATTTCAATACTGATATTTTAATTTTTCAATCAATATGAAGAATATCCTTTGTAATTTGTTTGACCACAATAATGGTTAAACCAAGTTATTAATGTTAAAAATTACATGACAATTTAAATAAAATAACAAATGAAAAATAAATTAATTGAATTCAATTATCCCATTTCATCCATAATCATGTGAGATAAAATATTATGTTATTTTATGGCCATTTTAGTGAGATTATGACCTCTATAAAACAATATTTAAGGAAAAGTAAAAATTGTCACACTCTTTTATTATTAATTTAAATTTTTTAAAGAGTAATATTAATAAAATATATATATATTTATAAAAATTATTTTGGAATATGAAATATACATTTAAATCATAATAACTTATTTTATAATTTTAGTAATGAAATACTAACATAATATTTTATACATTATCTATGTATTAATTCTTCAGTTAATAGAAAAATCAAATAAATGTTATTTAAAATATTAAAAAGAATATATTTTGAGATAAAACTTATTAACTAATAATATTCGAGAAAGTTTATGAAATGATTCGATTATTATAAAATATTTTTCTGGAATTGTTTTTGTGTACTTGATTATATTAAAATCTATGTAATAAATATTTGTAAAAATTGACATTAAATATATATTATAATAAATTATATTTTATTAAATGACATAAAGTATCTAAAAAAATTAATTTTAAATTTGATTTGGATATGGATTTAATATTATACATGTTCCATTTATGTGTCTTTATTTATTTTTAATTAAATATATTAACCATTAATGAGTAATTAATTATTTTTTCATGGTAGGTTCAAAAACGATAACAAGATGTTAAAAGAAAATTATAAAGGAAAAAATGTTTCATTAAAATGTCCCAAATTATTGGATGAGATAATTCTGACCCATATTCATCATTTATTATTTATTAATATTTTTTTGAGAAATTTTTATTTAAAAAATAATTTATATAAATTTAATATTTTGAGAAATTGCACAGCTTCCCCCTCTCTTATAAATTGATAGTAATTATTCTCATTAATTAACAAATAAAAACCTATTTCGTTCTAATAATACTTATCCAGATACCTCCTATAATCCCTCCCATAAATATAGAGTCTTTGTTTTATGCCTCACACAAACATTTTTTCTCTTATGTTTATAAGAAAATTATGTCATTCAAAGAAGAGATATCATTTTGATAGATTCCTCCAAATATTTAAAATATTATTAAAGCATTAAAATATAATAAAACCAATATAATAAATGATAATAAAATTTTATGACTTCATATAATTGCTGATATGAATATCCTCTTCTATGAAATGTGAAAAAACCCTTCTTTTGTGTGTACATGTGGTATATTGTCTCTCCGGTTGTTATGTAATTCATTATTCATAATCCCAATTAAAAAATGGATTTAAAATTATAGTGATTAATAAATATGATAATTATTCATTGAATTTTATTCTGGATATTTTTAAATGATGAAAACTTTTACCATTTTCAATATTCCAAATAAGTTTTGGAATTATATATTAAATGTTGTCAAAATATTCGACATGAACATAAATGACTATTTAATTATATGAAACATTGTAATAAGGTATTTAAATAGAAGAATCAAAAAATCATAATAAAGTAAATAATTAACCTCTATTTAATATTCATGTTGATAAAGACTGTACGTGATGATTAAAACACATGGATAATAAGTTTCATTCAAATATTTTTCTAAATAACCCCTTTGAAATATATTTAATAATGATAAAATAAATGTGTTATAACATATTCTGCATAAATAGAATTTAATTCCATCAAGAAAACACAATTATTTTAAAATAAAATTTTATGTTTACAATGTTATATTCAATTAAAATTGTTTCATTATTAAGTGGAAAATTATTAGATTTTGAAAAATATATTTTTAAATAAAAAATGGTATTTTAATATTTAAGAGTGTTTTTCAAATGGGTTGAACAGATTTTCTAATGTTTTTCATTCATTATATCATCCTATGATATTTTTTATCAAGGGATAATCTCTATTATATCTCATAATTGAATCTTTTATATCTTATGTGATGCATTCACCCAAATATCATGTTAATACGTTAGCTTCTATAAAAGTTGAAGTCGAATATACAATTATTAAATTGAACGAGTAACTATAATAGTGATATAAAATTTATATTCGAAGAAACAAACATAAAATTTAAAATATTTATAATTATTTTTCATCAAAATTTATTTATTTTTAAATATTATAGATAATTGTATATTAAAAATTATGATTCCCTTTCGTGGTGAAATGGCATGTTTTTAAAAGAAATGTTTTCCTGGGTTTTCAAGTTTCTTACTGAACTAACCAATTAATTATTTTTATAATCCTTATTGATATTATGTTCTCATACCATGATTATAAAATGTTATAATGAGTTTTATTATTGGTAACGGAAAGGAATAATTAATGATGAAAATCATTAATGGTGGTCAAGAAAAGACTACATGTTTGATTGTAAGGGTCATATATTTTGGGAAAATGTATACTAAGAATAACTATAGACATTATAATATGTGGGGTATTATGTAATATTTATGAAATAATTATCCAAACAATAAACATAAAATATCGTTGGGATGGAATGAAAATGAATTATAGATTAATGAAACTATATTATGTAATGTTGAAGACTAATTTCATACACTATCCTCATCAATTTCTTCACAGAAATATATCCTATAACCACATTCCCAAATTTAATTCATTTTTATATTTATATCATCGAATTTTAATATAAGATATCAAGTAGTTATTCTGTGGAACTCTAAGATGACCAATAATAAATCATAGGATTGAGACTTGAACCAAGGATACATAATCTCACAAATATAAGGTATTTCAATAAAATAATGAAAGAACTACAATAATAGTAATAATATAATTTCTTTTATAGATAAAATAAATAAATGTTTAATATAAACACATTTTCATTCATAAAAATTATAGAAACAAAATGTACAAAATACAAAAGTCCATCAGATCTTTATTCCTTATTGATGGTATAATACGACCACTGTATCTAATAGTTTCACCATTTATTGAGCTAATGTTGACCAAAAAACACACAAATTATATAACGTCTATATAAATAATTATATATATAATATATTGGTGATAATATACATATATTTACAAGGTTTACCTATACATTAATATTGTTCCCAAGTGAATGAATCATATTAACGTATCCATGTATGGAATAAATTTAAAAAAATCTACATATATTTCCTTTATGTCAACCATTAAACCACTTTAATTCTAAAAATATATAATCATCTCTAATTCCATACCGCATCAAATTTACAATCACACATCATCACACAACCACTACTGCGAGACTATCATCAACTGACCCACACCAAAGAATCAAGAAATTGAACACTTAAAAATACATATAGTAATATCCGTATATAATTATTTACCTATATAAACCTTACTATAATATCATTATTGCAAACTAGTAATCTACTAGATTGATAATTAAAATAAATCTACATCAATAAGGAGTTATCCACATATATAAAAATCACGTGAAATCTTCATGTACTTATCCATCTATAAGTAACTCATTATGGTATACCAATTAATTGGGATGATATATACTCATTTGGAAATGTTGTTTTCTTTTTGTTTTAAATCCTAATGGACTATACCCACTGCATCCTATATTTATTGGGTAGTTATTAACAATTATAGACTCTAAATATATTCCTAGGTGTCAACAATTATAGACTCTCCCCTATTCAATGTGTTTCATCACTACTCTAAATCAAATATCCATCATGGATAGACACATAATAAATAATTTTACCCACATACAATTATTCTAACCCCTCATAATCATCATCATTGTGTGTAAAAAACCACAAGAACATAGCTATTCAAATAATTCATATCACTTGTAGAATTCATAAATATATTTTGATTATCACCATCCATTTATTTTCCCACCTTAGAGACCATAGATACAATTCTATTAAATAAACTAATTACACCAAAAAATACACATAAATAGTAATTATTTATACCAAAATTCATGTTTCACTATATAATTAACAATATCACTAACATTTCTCACTTCTTAGTTATAAAAATGTTCTAATTCTGTTTTTCTATCCAATACATATTATAATCACCTTTCCAATCAAGATCCATTATACACCATACTATTCCATGTTAAAAAATATATATATTCATAGTCGAGAGGTTTATTAGTGTGGTTATATGATATTACAATTACACTATAATTATGAAATATGCTTAATAACAATGCTTCCCATAATAATGAGTAGAATTTCCCATACTCGATTTGGATCGTTGCTATAAAAATGTGAAAATATCAATATATAAATCATACCACCATCATGTATCTCATTTCTAAAATAACATTTAATTAATAATTTCAAACGACCCCTTGACTATATAAGATGACCACCATATAAGTAACGTACACTTTATCCCTATATATTATAGACAATTTCACATTATAATCTAGTGAGTGGAGTTGCATCACTGCCAAAATTATAA
This sequence comes from Viscum album, assembly GCA_963277665.1. Lineage (NCBI taxonomy): Eukaryota > Viridiplantae > Streptophyta > Magnoliopsida > Santalales > Viscaceae > Viscum > Viscum album. The sequence continues at coordinate 934,521,297 of OY728121.1, forward strand.
AAAAAATAGAAAAAAATATTAATTGTAACCATCCCTAATGTTAAGGTAATTTATATATAATTTTATCATTATGGGCCCAATTTATAAATGATAACATAAAAAATAATTTTTAATTATTCATAAATAATTATAGTCATTGGAATTCAGCATAAATATCATAACAAATAAATCACACAACTTTCATTAGAAATAATCCATATAAATTTATCAATTTATTATCAAAATCTATAATTTGATATTTTCCACCATTAATATACTTATATCTCCATCAGTTCAAATTCTATTATCAGAAAATTATATTTGACAACCATTTTTTCATTCAATATCTTTTATTTATAAAATATCATTAATAATCCATAATGAAAAAAAATTTAATCAAAAATATTATTAACTTTAAAATTTTATGTTAACCAATTAATATTATTTTAGAAATTAAAATTCCAATTAATTATAAATATTTTATCCTAAATGGTTATGAATAATCCACCTGTAAAAAACCTTGATTGGTTTGAAAATATTTTTAAAAGATGTGAGGATGTTGATCCAACATCCTCAATTAAATGTTGACTCTTAATCCTTAATCCATTAATAAATCTTAATCTAAATTTTATTTTTATACTTCTTTCTCAATGATCCAAAATTAAACAATGGTATCACTGGTTTCTCCCATGACCAAATATGTTGAAAATGAATACTATAGGAATATTTTTTCGGGGAAAGTAATCCATCAAAATTAATGTCATTTGAAAACCCCCCCCACCACTTTAATTCTATTCTATAAATCCTATTAACATTAAAACATACATTCCCGTAAATTTATAACTTTTAAAAGAAAATATTAATTGCCTAATAATCCATTACATGGACATAAATAAAATATAAAATTCATCCTATAATATTTCATATAATTTCTACTACATATAATACGATTATTTAACTTATTTAAATAATAAATATAAAATTAATTGCATAAATAAAGAAATAAAAATTTAAATTCAACTAAAACCTATTAGTACTGAAAAATAACCCACCTCAAAAAATTAACAAATTACCACATGTTGCTAAAATCACATTAAAATCCTTTGATGTGCTCAAAATTTAATTATGTGAACGAAATACCATTTTTGCATTCCTAGTTAAAAAATTTAAATGTTCACCAGATACAAAATTCTAATTGTTGGGACTCCATGTTTTTTTTCCTTCAGAATACCTTTATTTTAAGTATATTATTTACTATGGGACTTCCATGAAAACTCTAATGAACACTTACAATATTAAAATTTATTAGTATATTAGTTTATATATTTTAAAAATTATTATTATTTTATTTTCTATTTTAATTATCAATTTACAATAGGTCCCAAATGGTATTCAAAATAATACTTTTCACAAAACATAATTCAATATAAATAGAATATGTATTAGTATAGTTGTTAATTATGTCTATTTAAAATTATTTCATGATATATTATTTAAAAGTTCATATGAATTTTTAAATTTATTTTAGTAAAATTGTAGTGTGATGTATTCATGGTTGTGATAGAGGATATCTAAAGAAAAAATTTCTTGAAGATATACATTTTGTGATCATAAAAATAGACACAATGGTCACCCAAAATTCCATCCTACTATATTTTAACAATGTGATCTGTATAAAAAATAGTGGGGGAGGGGGATATGTTTTTTATGTGATTTGAATGATAAATTACTAAATAATGGAGAATCAGACATTGATAAATTAGTTTGGAATGTGAATTTCTGAATAGGGTTTAAAAGAAAATGAAATTGAGGGAACCCGTATAAAATTTGCACATCTTTCCATTTAATTCCATTATTTTAAAGATGAATGGGAACATATTCAATACCAAAATGGGTTGAGAGGATTGGTGGACTACATATATTATTTCTAATATATTCATCCCATCTCTGTGTTTTTACAATTGATTATTATATGGACTTACGTATTTGTCATGAAAATGATAGGGAATGATATTAACAATTGATTTCATAAAAAAATAAGAATATATTGTTTCTGTTTAAAACATCATTTTTATTTCTCATTATTATTTTTTATATATTTATTTAGTTATAGTGGTCTTATGAAATTTTAGCATAAAGAAGATTTGTTTGTTTTATTATGATAGACTTGTGAATGAGTATGTATAATATTTATTATTATATTTCTAAATGAAAATATTATATAAAATATATAAAGAATAGTATTTTAAATGATTTTTGTTCAAATACATTGTTATATCATGATATTTAATTTTTTTCTTACAAGTTAAAAAAATAACGATTTTATGGAAAATATAGTATGGATATGTAATTGTGAATCAATGTTTGAAATTTAAAACATTTTCTAATAATATTATTGTTATTTTAATTATATATTGATAATATATTTATTTTTCAATAAAAAATTTTTATTTTATTGTTTCATAATAAATGACATCATTTTTTTAAAATATTTTTTATAAATATGGTTTATAAAATTTAAATTGTATGGTTAAGTATTTCATATATTAATTATCATGATATGAAAAAATTTATTTTATATTCATGTTAGATTAATATGGTTTTTTAAATAGATATGGAAATATTTTATTTAATTATGTCAAATTCTAGTCATGGTTTGAAAATAATATTATTTTACTAGTAAATTTTGTTACTAAGTTATTATGGTAGTCATGATTAATAAATGATGATGGTAAAAATATTTTCAAAAATGTATTTTGAAATTTAATGATATTTTTTCTTAATAAAATAGTAAATTTTATTTAATTTTATTTGTTTTAAAATTTATATTTTATCAATTAGAAATTATTTAATTTTGGGTTTATTAATTAATATTTAATCATATATATAAAATATATCACCAATATCCAGTTTTTTTATCATGTTGTTTGCATCTATATTTTTTTATTTATGTTCATAGAACAAATCAAAATGATCTAATGTAAAATATAAGAAAAATAATGAGATCTAATCTTTTTAACTACAAACCAACGAATTTTTATTTAGAAATTGATATCATGTTCAATGATGTGCATGTATGTTTTTAAGAATATATAATAATTTTTCATTTTTATTTCATTACCAACAATGAAAGAAATTATTAATTTAGTATTAATGTAAAATAATAAATATATTAATCTTAATATTATAATAATATGAAAAACTTATTTTTCATGATTATCATTATGACATAGTAATAAACATAATGTCAATTTGATTTGTGATGTGGTTGGAATACTTGAGAGTGTGATGTTATAATTTAAAGTATTTTTAAAGTAAAAAATGTGGGTTATATGATCAAAGAAAAATAATTGAGCATATAATGTCATGAAAACATGGTACTGTGATTAATAATTATGTTGTAACTAGAATGAGAAACCAATAAGTTTGATCTGGGTGTAATTTGGTTTGAATAATCGATATTATATTTGGAGAAATTAATAATATTTTTAATTTGAATAATTTTATCCAAATACAAATAGAAAAATATAAGATCAAATTATCCACTAAAGTTTGGACAACAATCGTTGGTAAATTTTCAAAATTTCTCAATGTACCTCACCAGAATATAGATGCATCAAATAGTCAAAATAGTCAGAATTAAATTTTTTATTTAGTGACACCAAACCAAAAACCTCGTAGTTAGTATTTTCTATATTCTATTGTAATATGATATGAAGTATCACATCCGGAAGTACCAAATATTCTCTTAGTATTGGTAAAAAAGAAACATCCATGAATCATTCAGTACATTTAAATGTAAAAATTACATCACATTTTTTTCAAGAATAAAATTGTTCATTATAGGATATCCGTATATATAATTCATTGTAATCTTCATGGATTTATATTAAAGAAAGAAAAATATTTGTGAGATGAAATTCGCAATAAGGGTTAAGTATAGTGGAAGCAATCATGAATAAATAGGCATAATCAATAAGGATATGTAATTAACAGAAAACACATGACATTTATATAACTATATATAGAATAATAAATATTCCATGGTAAATATATGAAAAAATATTAAATTTAAATAATTTTATAAGGAACAATCAATACATAAATGTAAATATATAAAACAATTACCTTTTATATATCTAGATCAGGCACAATTAATATGGTAAGGTAAACAACTGATAATATATTACTTTTAATCAAAAAAATAAGAATGAAAATAATATAGATATAATATCATTTTTAAAATATCTTTGATAATAATAAATTAATTTTTAAAGGATGAAATGATATTGTAGACATCGTTATCTTAGGCATCATGTTACATCAATTGTCAAGACTTTACAGAAGGTAATTTAAACAACAAGTAAAACCTTGTTTAATGATAGAATACTAATTTTTTTCATAATAACTTCTGATGAAATAAGGGTTTATATAATACCATTACCAACCAATAAAATAATTTATATACAATTCCTCTTTTATTTAATTATCAATTTAATTCATGAAAAATACTCATTATCATCAAATATCGATATTGAGAAAAAAATATAGTATTTTCATTATTTTCCCAGATCAAATAAAAAGAAATATAGAGAACCAAATTTAAAAATGATATACATTTAATGAAAATAATATATCAATGATAAATAATATCAAAATTTAGTATAAGTTTAATGTCCAATTATAAAATGAATGTGAATATTTCAATAGAAAGTTAATAACTAAATTAAATAAAAAAGAAAATGAATGTCAATAATTTCCCTTGTCTAAATTTTGATAAATTATCCACAGAAGAATAACAATCCTATCAATACAACATATACCCCTTTGAGATAATATAAAAGGAGTTTTTCCATCCATGAATATAAATACCATAAAAATAGCATCAAAACATTTTGTGGAACACATCTGTTAAATTATCCAATTCACATTTTAAAACTAAAAGATCAAACAAAAATGAAGATATGTTTTTTTATAATATTGTTTGAAACATATAAATTATTATTTAAAACATTATATTGTTTATAACAGATAGAAATTATATATATGTCGTACATGTTAAAAAAAATATTCCATTGACTATTTTTGTTAAATATAAACCTTTTATTTATTAGAAAATTAAATGATTATTCCTTTAAAAATATTTATTAAAACAAAAAATTGTTATGAGAAATTCATTAATTAATCATAACAATTAAAAAATTATATTTTTTTCAAACATGTTTTCAGATGAAAACCAATTTTTTATCGAAGTGGGAATTGATATCAGATATTCTAAAAAAACATTTTCTTGGTTATTTTTTGTTCAAAAGAGTATAAAATGGTAAAATTACTTGAGTGATTTCCAGAATAAATATATAAAATGAAAATTAAAGGGTTTATTAATCAACTATCAAATTATTTCTTTCAATTTAAATTTAAATTTAAAACAATCATTATCATTATGAGATTGTGGAATAAACCCATGTAATGGTCATAACATTTATATGAGAATTAACTGATGGATGGATTATTTATATTAAATATAAATCCACATTAAATTTGTGGAAATAACAAAATTAATTATTTTTATTTTATGAAACAGATAATCATATAATTTCAAAGATGAAAATGATGTAATACAACCTGTTGAAATGAAATTGAGTTATCGAATTCATTAGCACATGGTTACTTTTATATTTAATTTATTAAGATGAAATATTTAAAAATCAAACATAATATACCATTAATTATTAATAATTCAAGATATTAAATTTTAAAGTAGTAGTTTTTATGAAATATAAAATAAATTATGTACACAACAAAATAATATCACACTATTATTGGAAATTTAGATGAAGTCCCTTACAACACCGTTCCATTTGTTTGAACTTTATTTAAACTACTATAGAGTGGTTTTAAAATGTTATGAACTTAAACCGAGACCATATTAGTATTTATAATATCATATGTTATTCTTTTGTAACATCTTTTCACTGATTCATTAATAATATTTTATTATTTTCAATGTTTCATGTGTAAATTACCGTGTCTTATCATTCATGCATTACCATGAATGTTATGGTTCATGGGAAGATTATATTGACCTATCATCTCCAAAATTTTATTAATATTTTAATTAAAATAGTTAATCAGTACAATTTTTATTATAATTTTTCTTAAATGTTGAGCATGTAAAATTTTTCACATAGAATCATGGAGACGGTATTTCATACGTACACATGAGTGACAATATCACTCCCATAAAGAATAAAATGGAACGGAATTGTGTGATATAATAAAATTATAAAAATGATTTAACATAATATATATAACATTTATTAATTAATCTTAAAATTATTATATTCCAAGTAATATTTCAATGAAAAAGGATTCGCATCGCATCGTGAGGTGACAATCCATTGTACACAGAAAAAACATTATCGTATTTAAAACATAGTGGAATTTAAAAAGCGAAATGTGATATTAAAATTAATTAAGTATAATAATAAAATAAATATAATATATATGTGTTAAATCCATCATTATATCCATAATTTAATAGTGGTGATGGGAAATGAACTGCATTGTTATACAAGGTTCTATTCCATTATACTCATGATTAATTATTTCATTTACCATTTGTTGAAGTGGATAGGGATAAATATTATTCCATCATCATAAAAAACTCATCAAATATTGTTCATAATTATTCTATTATAACATAATTATAAATAAAATGTTGATTGTAGATAAATAGAATTAAAATGACAATGGTTTTCTTATATAATTACATTAACTAAGAGAAACGTCCTTTGGATCACCTCTTGAGGACTCTAGAGATGGTATTTTTAGAAGAAAAAAAACTATATAATGTATCTAAAGATTTTGGGAAGTTAATATGGTAGGTTTGGGTAAAAAATGGATTTTTTTTTCCTGACTAAATGTTTATGGGAGTGGGTACCCTTCTATAGTTAAAGAAAGGGGACCTCTTTGAAAATTACATAGAAATTTCACAGAATAATCAAAAATTGTAAATTCATTCCCATGATGAAATATTTAAAATGAGAAAATATTTTAAATATGTAATTATAGATACAAATATTTCCATAAAATAATATTTTGACATGTTTTTATTAAATTCGAAGACTTATACTCTTAGTTTAACTGCTTTTTGGATCCATTTTTACATTTACCGATGTAAATATATTTTTTATTTTTTCTCAATTCATTTTCATCCAAAATTCAGTATAACGTATTAAATAATATAAATTATTCTAATTAAAAATATGGAATGAAATTTTCCATACTCAATTCACAATTATGTAATATTTTAATTTAAAATTATTAATGCATTCATAATGAGAATGTGGGTTTTCAAAGAGTCAATTTTGAAAGATTAAAATGATTTATCCCTAAATTCCATATAAAATGAATAAAATGAAATAAATAAGATAATATTATATATTAATAAGATAATTTAACATAAAAATAATTTAATAATATTATTTTCCTTTATAGATAATTTTAAACGAAAATCAATTTTTCCATTAAAATTTATTATTATTGAATATTGAACAAAAATGAATTTATCTTCAAAACATCTAATGGTAAAACACAATCTAATTTTTATATATTTATTTTAAAATTTTTATTTTTTTCAAATATATTTTCTATAATTTATAATAATTAATTTTATATTATGTGCATAAAACAATACAAAACTATCTTTATAAAAAATAAAGTTCAAGAAAAAATTCCCTTAATTTTTAATGTTTTATTAATTATTTTTTAAAAAATATATAAAAAAATTATATAATTTACATATTACTATTAATACCCACCAATTTAATGGTTTTGTAATAAAATTGTACTATATTATTTTTAATTATTAATCATGGTTGTGTATTTCAAAGGTATAGAAGATATTAATTTTTATAAGAAATATTTGATGGTATAATTATGCATGGTGTTTCATATAGTATTTTCTACTGAATAAAATGATATTGTTGTAGGATTTAGGGGTGTTATATTCTTACCAACATAAATAATTTACAACTTCTTAATTTTATCTTGAACTCAATAATCAAGGGTTCGTCTGGTGGACATTCCATTGTTGAAAAACCCATATCATTAAAAGGAATTATAAAATATCATTTTAATAAGAGAGAAAGGGAAGTTAAAAAATATTATCTGGAATAATAGATAAATAATATTCTATTTTGGAAATCATTGGTGTAAATTAATTACATTCTAATTGAATAAAAACAAAAATAATTAAAGAGAATGATCATGGTAATTGAATCAAATCAAGTTACTGTTCAATAGAATATCAAGATCCTCAATATAATTAATTTATGATTAATTGATATCCTATCAGATTCATCCGATATTAATATTATAGGAATGCATTTTTTTATCATAATAATTTTTCTAAAACAATGGATTTATTTAAAATCTACGAATATAAGGAAATATAATAAAATAATTCACTTATATTTTATAAGAACATTTCCGTCCAAGGGTTTATCATTCAAAATTTTTAAATTAATACCTTAATCTATTAAATTAATATAAAAATTATGATTTTACACATAAATAACTTAATTAAAATTTAATTGATCATAATATACATTAAATTATGACAATTCATTCAGTTTATATCTAAATATTTTCCAAAACAAATATATTTAGGAAAACATATCAAATATAAAAAATTAGTATGTAAAAATAAAATGAATCCCCCAATGATTATCAATATTATGTTTTTCCATTTTTTTAATATAAATAAAATTATAACAAGGAGATATCATATACGTGTGGTTTTTAGAAACCCTTATCTTACTTCGGTCATGGGTTAGATCCCCAAAACCATTATATATAATGTGGGTTATCAATTTTTATAAACTAGATTAAAATATTTCATTTACCAATTTAAAAAAATTTGTTGGAGATCCAAGAAATAAAATTAGTTAATTAATAGCCTATTAATATTTTTTTCAATGAAGCTTAATTTTTTCCCACAATTTATAATAATATTATATCACTACTAATATAATGGTGTTAATTATCATATCAACCCTAATGGTTATCAATACATTTAAACTCTTTTCTACAATATTTAATATCATTATTAATCAAATATATTTTTCACTAATATATATTCTAAACCAATGGGATGTATTTAACAAAATATATCCCTTAATATACTTAACCTTATATGAATACCATCACATAAAACCCAAATAGGGATGTTTCAAACATTGAAATTATTATCCATATTATTCTCATTAACCCATGATGGCCCCCATAAATCATAAGTAAATGACAATATATACTACGATGAAATTTAATTGTATATTGATATTTTTTTGTGATTCTTATAAAAAACACCATTGTTTAAAATACTCCAATAATATAGTCCTTGAATATTTAAAAATTCTTCAACAATTTTATTTCATCATAAGTCCTTCATTAGACTAGATTTTATCCATTAGATGAAGGAATTTACGTGGATAATACCCAAGTATCTTACATTTAAGAAAATAAATTATTAATAGATCCATAGTATGATATTTATATCCTTCCAACATATTCTTTATATTTTCCCAAGGATATTAATTAATTTATGTTCTTAGTTTCTATACATAAATATTGTGTATTTTAATTTGAGATACATTTTTTTCAATATACGAAACCCTATGTTTTAACTAGGTTATTCATTGTTAATTTGAAATTACATACTTGGTAATATTTTGTAATGAAAATGTGAATTTTCTTAAGCATATCTCCTAAGACTATAATGAAAGGTGTATAGTACGACCCAATTTCATCCACCCTATAATGATAAAAAAGGCCAATGCTCACTATTTAGATTTATTTCCCAAATGAACATGTGTTTCAGAACAAAAACTATATGAATTATATAGAAATTGATTTAATTCATGAAAAAATTAAATAATATATTCCTTTACAAAATAGTTTTTTGTATTGTATAATAATTCTTAATTTTTATAATAGGTTTATTATCATTAATATCTGTTTTCCAAAAGAAATTTCCCAATTCATCCGATAATTTAATCTAATAAAAAATATAGTAACCATAACCCCAATATCTTATATCGATTTTTTCTTTTATTACATTGTAATAATATACAGTGAATGACATCTCAAAGTACCCAATAGTTTTATAGTGTTGGAAAATAGATACAATCATTAATCTTTTACTACATTTGTATACAAAAATTACAAATCATGTTTTATGAGAATTTAACTTTTTCCTCATGCCATCCATTAATATTAATCATATAAAATTCAATGGATTATAGGGAAAGGACAAATATTAATGGTGAGGAAAAATTCACATTAAAGGTTACGTACATCGAAAAAAATCAAGAAAATATAATATTATTCCATATATAAGGTTAAATAACTGAAAAAAATGTCTTCTAAATAACTTGTTATTTAATTATCTATAGAGAAAGGTAAATATATAAATAGAAGTTGGATTTATATAACCTGAGAAATAATAGTAAAAAAGGAATGGTAAATATCAGAACACAAATTATATTTAAATATCTACACATTTCATAATAAAAAATAGAAAATATCTTAAAATAAATGATACTTAACCAATAAATTTATTATTAAATCAATATAGAGATAATAACATTTTTAAAATATCATTGATCAAAATAACTGGAATATAAATGATGAAAATTCATAATTATTGGAATCCATGATCTCATCATCAGGATACATGTACTGTCAGTAACAATCACTAGATAGTTTAAACATAAAAAAAATTTGGTTAATTATATCATACTTATATGTCTCATGAGACCTAGAAATGCATTGAGGGGTTATATAATACCCATCCCCACCTATCCATGTTGCTATAGAGCATTCCTCATATATCAAATAATCATTCTAATTCATTAATTTTTTTATCACGTTATATATGTATTTAATGAATATTATTATATATAAACATTTTCCACATAAAAAACATAACTTTCAATATAGAAAATAATATCTTCAAAAGTAAATTATTTAAGAATTTAACATATCCATGATATGTAGTATAGATATATAGGTAAAATGTATTGTCCAATGCTCACAAGAAAGTTAATATTTCAAGATAAAATTAATGATAATAAAATTGATTCAAGAAAGTAAATTTAAATAAATTCATTGGTCACATTATTCATTAATCATCCATTTAAAAAATAAGTATAGAATATTTTCAAAATATAAATGTATATGTAATAATAAAATTTTTTATCATTGAAGAATATAATTTCCATAAATATATCGAAAAAAACTTTCCTGAGGAAAATAACCATTTTATTTGGAAAATCACATTTGAAAATTAATGCTCCCAAAAAAATTTGAATATAAATTTATTTGAAAATAATATTTTATTTATATAATGAATTCTTGAAAACATATCAGTGGTCTTGAAAACAATAAATTTTTTTCATTCTATAAAAATATAAAAAAAATTCCATTCGCATTTTCACAAAAATTCAAATGGGAATTATTCTAAAAATGTCTGAATTTACTTTAAATTCATTTAAAAAATGGATAAAATATTATTTCGTAAATATATTTTTTGGTAATAAATATTATTTGTAATAATTTTGGGTTATATATTTTTCAAATTAAATTGATATTTGACTTTAGAAGAAAATACAGTTGTATTTTTACACAATATTTTTCATTTTTTTTGAATACCAATGCATGGTGAAATTCTGTAATTATTTGACGATGTTTATTATAAAATATTATATATTAAAATTGATGTGTTTATTAATAAATTTCCATATAATTTCTGTAAGTGGAAATTCATGTACAACCAATCCCAATAAAAATGATATTTTGAAATAAACCCTTAAATTGATCACAATATTGAAGTGATAATTAATAATTGAATCAGTTATGTATAAAAAATCCACATAAAATAATTTGAATGAAAAAATAGACATTAAAATTTCATTACTCACAAAATCATATAATATCAAAGATAAAGAATATGAAATATAACCCAAGGAATATAAAAGGATTAATTGAATTCAATACCACTAGGTATCATTTAATTTAAATAATCATTAATGAAATAATTTAAAATGAAACCTAGAATACAATAAATGAATATGGAATAATTATATTACATATAAAAGTGGAAGTATGGTCACCTTATAAAAAAATATATTCATAATAATAAAATATCCATCAATGATTGAAAATTGAGGCGAAGTCACATATCAAACAATTCTTTTGAACAGTTTATTAATAATATATAGTGGTTTGAAAGATTTTATTTAATTATACCAAAATAATTTTGATATTTTTAATATCATATATAATCCTTTCATTACCTATTAACACCAATATGTAAGTAATATTTAATTATTTTCATTTTTTCAAGTGTTAATTCCCATGTATTAATATTCTTGAACTATCTTGAATATTCTAGTTTTTTGGAACATGATAAAGATACATAATATATATAATGATATTAATATTAAAAATAATATTTATTCATTAGATACATTATTTTAAACATTCTTAAAATTTCAACTTCGAAATGAGTCACATCACTTTGTAGAGATAATGGGCAGAATGTACACCCGAGAGATGATATGACCGCCCTAATAAGTGAATGGATATGTATGTGGGTAATATATTAATTTTATTGGAAATATATTTTTTATATGTATTAATTATGTTAATTAATTTTATCCTTATTATATTACAGAAAAATCAAAACTAAAAAATCACATCACTTTACGAGATGGTAGTCCTCCATAAACATGAGCGATGTTTTTGTGTTAAAAAAACTGAATATAAAAAGGTATATTTGATATTAAAATTAAATAGGTCTATTAATTTCAAAAATATTATTTAAAAGTGTTCAATCCATCATTATATCAGGCCGTGAATAATAGTAATAGAAAACAATGTACATGAGTGTAAGAGTTGGTAGTCTGTCATAACCATGATCGATGATTTCGTTTCTCTATAAATAGAAGTTGAGGTGGGTAATTATTATTCCTTAAAAATTAATAACATCTAAGTATATGGAAGAAAATGTATTTACTATATTCATGTTTTTAATAAAAAATTTCTGGTTTAAACAAGGAATGAAATAAAAAGTGCATTATTAAGAAAATTTCATCCTTAAGATAAATCTCCATTGGATCTCATCATAAGGACACTATGAATTGTATTTTGGGAGTGCCATTATATCTATTATTTCTGTATTTATTATTGCGATATAATTTTTTGGGGTTTTAGTGCTAAATGGATTGATATTTTTTTACGTTAATGGAGTGAGTGCCCTTTTATTAGTGGGGAAAGGGGGCCTCATTTGAAATTACATGGAAATTTCCTAAAATAATCCAAAATGATTATGAAATTCAAATTATATAATCATTTAAATTACTCTTTATTAGTTATTTGGAATTACAAGGTAGAATTATTTCATTCCAATATTATTTGGATGAGTATTTACATAATTTAAACACTTATACTATTAGTTTAATTCCATAATAAATCCATTTTAATCTTAAGCACTATAAATAATTTTTAATGCTTTTAATATTAATATTTGTCGACAACAAATTTCACCTAATTTTAATATATATATTATTCAAATTCCATTAATGTATTCTATTTTCAAAAATTAATTTCATAAAAGAAAAAAGATTTTGTATTTAATATTATCCTAGAAGATGGGAGAAGAAAAGATATCTTCAATGAAAAATGTTCAAAATTTGAATTTTTTTTACCAATTTACAATATTAATATTAAAAAAATGTCCTAAATTAAATTAATTGATATATAATAAGAATAATTTTAGTTTAATAAAATTTAATAACATTTAACCACATAATTAATTTTAATAAAATGAAATTTTCATGTAAAATTCATTATTTTTAACTATGCATCATGAAATGAACCCATTATGAATAATATGAAAAAATTACCCCATGTTTATATTTATATAATAATTTCCAAAAACAAATGTTATTCAAATTTATCTTCTCTATGTGGTCAGAAGTATTTAACAATTTTGTGTGTAAAAAATAACTGAACTGACATTTTGAAAAAATATAGTTCTTCATAATAAATTATTTTTTCTGTTAAATTATTCATATGTTAATTATAATAAATATATATGAATAATTATCAAAATTTATTTTGAAAAATTTTTACAGAAAAATTTAACTGTTATGTTTTTGAGGTATATTATATTCATGTGCATCTCAACAATGTTTAGTGAATTCCAAAATATATCAAAGGGATAACATTTAATGAAATATATTTTGTGGGATCTTTAATAATGATGTTGAATGTTTCATACTATATCTAATAAAATGCTTTCATTTTGAAATTTCTGGGTATTGGATTTAATGTTAGAATAAATGTGTTACTATTAAATGCCAAATAACCTCAATTTTTTTAAAATATAAATGATAATATTATTGGATAAGTTTATAAAATATATCAAAAAATTAATGTTATTCCAGGATATTATATGGGTAAAATATAGGAAATTTTTGTTAGAGTTTTTATTTATGTTATCCTAATGTTTCAAAACATCTAAAATGATGAAAATTGATCAGATTATTTTTAAAATAAATGACAAATATCACTCATTTACTATAGGAATTAGTGCCCTAGAACCAAATACATTTTACATTTCATTACCTTTATTTTAATCGTTTTTAATAATTATACCATATACATATTGATTTTACTTATATATAAAATTATTATGATAATGTCCTAGAATATTTCACATTGAAAAATAAATAATAATTCTTTAGTATGATGATGACAAAGAAATATCATATTGATATTATAAACAAATTTTATATGGAATGATTAGAAACTATGATAGGAGATATATTATATTTAGTGTTTGGTGAGATCTCTCGTAAGCATATGAGACTTAATCTGAGGATGTTTGAACTTAGGAATCTATAAGATGATATATTATCAGAAAAATATCACAAATAAGAAATTTAAAAGTATATGTTTTATTTAAATTTCTTATTTTTATGTATGTCAATTAATCCTTTAATATTCAGATTATTATTATTCTGTTTCTTGACTCAGATACTTTAAATCCTTTACAAAAATCTTGATGCCATAAGTACATAGGAATTGGTGTATGTTTGTTGTGTTTGGAAAAAGGTGACATTAAAAGAATATTTCATGGAATGATTTTTCCCTTCATTTTTTATAAAATATGATATCTTTTCCCTTCGTTTGATTTTGATCCAAAAATGTATATAACGTAGAAATCCTTTAATGATGAGTCTATTTTAGATAGTCCAAAAATAATGTGTATATATTTAGGTTGTTAGATCCAAAACAATGTATGGTGTTAGTTTTTTTTCATAAATAATATTACACTATATAACTACATTTTTGGTAGATGATGGAATTCATTACATGATGTATTGTAGGCAATGCATACTTTTGTGAGAAAGGAAAAAGATCCATCATATATTTAAATATATATGTGTATTGATAATGAGTTTTGAGGTCATTGATATGTTATAGTGTTTGTCTGAGTATGTACAGATCATGCTATTTTAGGTGGAGAACCTATGAAGGATTATGATAGCTAAATCACATAACCAAAAAAGGTTGTTTGATCAGGTAAGATGTGTTAAATTTTATAATTATGTATAGAGTAATGAAATTGCTGGTATCATCATTTCAATCGTAGTTGAACAATTATATATTATGATGGGTTTATGTGATGTGCAAGAGGGGTGTTTCTCTTGAAATAATGAAAATCCTTTTACAGTAATGGATTTTTTGTTGTGTATAATAATGAAAAGATCATTTTATCTTTTATTTTATAATTATTTAAGTCATCGCATAATCTAAAATGGGTCATACAAAGTGGTAATTGAAAATAAAATATAGGAATTTTCAATGGAAATAGTGGAATAATATTGGATTAGAAGATTAATGATATAGGTGATATATAATGAAGCAGTAATGTGAGGGGAACTTGTGATAATCATTTTGGGAAATGAATTTCATGTGACCTAGATGAAACTATGATTTATTTGATTACTTGATGATTTTTTTTAGAAATATATTTAAAAGATTTATGTTTTTGGAATAGATTGATTATTACAATTTTTAAAGCTTTGTTAGTGAAGCATTTCATTTAAATACACAACATTCATTATCAAAGACAAACAATGAAATGCTACCACTAGATCCAAATAAAAAGTAATTTGATCAAGGATATATATATAATTGTTATATGTGAAGTAGATATTTTATTTTTCTTATGAATTTCTTAAATATAAAGGTTTTTTTGTATGAGTCCTACACTTGAGAAGGAATGAGATGATTAAGAAAACAACATCACACAATTTAGGTAGAAAATCCCAGTTACATGACAATGACTAATTATCAATGTCTCATGAATATTATTATATACTACAAACCCCATTAAGGTGTCTTTTACTCATGAATTAATGAACTTGCAGTCTCACAATTTGGTGTTATGTAATTGTAATTATGAAATTGTGTTACTAGATATCGATTATTGCACCATAATATCATATTCTATACTTATTTTGATTGATATCATGCATTATGGATTTGTAAATTGTATTAAATATTGGGAGATACATGACTGAATGTATTACATTTGAGGAAATATTCATCATGTAGGAGTATTTCACATGGAGGAGTCTTGTTCATGGATGATTATTGCACATAATAAATTTTTCAACCGAAGATTATACATAAATGGTTTATTCTCTATAATATTATTTGTCATGGGGTTATTCACATATGTGGTTACTTTGTTAAAACTACTTTATTCTCTCAATTATTATGTGTCTAAGAATTATGGACATGGATTATGAACTCAATGATTATGTGTCCAAGATTTAAAAAATCATGGTCTATATACTCAATGATAATGTGTCTAAGAGATTTTCCCATAAATGGTTTCATTGTAAAAAACAAATTTATCATATATTTATTCAAAATGAAACCAAGGAAATTTTTTTAAGTACCATATTCATGTTATGTAGGGTTAGATCCAAAAACAAATTACATCTCTGAAATATCAATATCCTCAGTAGACATAGGGAAACAAGGCAATTCTATTATGGAAATATAATCATATAGAGATGAGTAATTAGTGAAATTATGATACTTAAGACATAATCAAGAATATATCTTTAAGGATATAAACCATCTAGAATTAGAAATGAAGAAAACGAAGTAGAATATAAATAGACCATCCTATCAGGTGTTATGATGAAACCATGTTGTCTTGTTGAATTGAGTCAGACCATCATGTTTCTTATCCGGTCAGCCCTATAAGTCAATATGTTATAGATGATATTTTATTTGAATAGTTTATTGATGTGAATAATATAACATTCACATTTAGTGGGGGTGACTGAACAGTTATCATTATAAAGGAATTGTGCATGGAAGAAATTTCTTATTGTTGAAAACCCATATTAAAAAAATTAGTGAACATTGATTTATTATTGAACATTTATGGATTATCATTGTGTTATCCTTAAATTAATCCCTTGTGTTAAAATAATTAAAACATCTATGTTCTTGTCATGATTTACATTCTACTGTTTTTATTATTTTTTTCAGTGGTTGTGTTATCTAGTAAAATTGGTTAAACATCGTTCCTACAAACATGAGACCAAGATATTAAAAAAATGAAAAACCACATAATGAAAAATTGTAATTCAAATAGTACCCATACTCATGACACCACTCTCTCATAGAGTCTCTATTTTCTAAAAATTTTATCAAGGAATTATGTTTGAGACATAGTCTTCAAAATCAAAATTAATTCTTTTATTTTGTCACTATAGTTTCAATGATGGAGATTCAATTTTTATAGGTAACTGATATTGATTGATGGTTGGATGAAATTATGGTTTTTTATGGGATTGGTGTGATGAGGTCCTCATGTATATACAAAGAAATGAGGAATTCAAAAGTAAATGTAAAAAAATTATAAATGTAGAGACCTAAAAGATCTAGAATACATCTTTTTCTAATGAAGTCAAAAGAAAAATTACAACTTGGGAAACATATTATGATATTTGAAATACATATACTATTTTATATAGAAAATATATGAATGAGAGGACAACAGAAATAATAACGAATATCATATTTTCAAAAAATGAAAAAAGAATAAAAATATAAGAAGTTGTATCTTAAGATATTAGATAAATACATATATCAAAATGATTAGAATTACATTTTATCTTCTAATTCTAAAAATGTTTTATATGATTTATATAATTATAAAAATATACCCCTACCCATTGAATAAATAGTTTTTGGGTGTTGTTAACATTAAAATAGTTCTTTAGGATTTACTATATAAATTAGAAATTCAACAGATAATAAATAATGTATTTATTGTTTGTTAAAATAATCTAGTCAATATGTGGATGATCTTGAAATTGAGATAGAATGACTAAAAATTGAGTTATTTGATTAATATATTTGTTAGGTTAAATTTAATTAATTAGTGAATTTCAATATTAATACTGAAGTGAAATAAAATGTTATTTAATATATGAAAGATTCTATAAAATTAATGTAGAGATATATTGGGTCTCTTGAAGATGAATTTTCTAAAATAAAAAAAAATTATAAACAAATTTAAATTTTAATAAGAAAGGATAATTTATAGAGTCCTTAGTAGGGAAGATGAAGCAATGTCATATGATTTAAACTATGATAAAAATGATGTAAATATGATAAATTTCATCTACTGTGAGATAGTGTATTCCATGATCATGAAAATTTAAATTCCTTATATAACATGGTGTATTGGAGGCACAATCTTTAGGAAGTGAACTATAGAGTCACAAATGTTTTTTTTTCTCAGAATAAGATATGGAAAATAGTATATGTTTCCTAAAATATTGAAATATATAAGATGGATGTAAATGTGAAATAAATTATTTATCAATGAAATGAATTATATTAAAATATAAGAAAGTCTATGGTAATAGTGATGTAGATTATTCAAAATATCCTCCTTCTCAAAACACACCTAAATTAAAATATTCTAAAGGTCATAGAGCTTGAGTAAAAAGGTCATTCATCTAAGATAATATAGAAGGTTGAGTTTCCATCTAATTAAACATCTATGAGGGTAGTAAATAAATATCTAAATATAAAACTAAAAAAATACGAGATATAGTATTGATCAATCTGGATGTAAAGATTCATTGAAGAAGGTAGCTTGGAAAAACAACTATTGTGGAAAATCATCGCAAACCCTGAATATGTTTCAAGAAGATTTAGTTCCAAAAAAGTCACATTTAGTACCCATGAAGGGATGTATTTCTAAGAAAAACACATAATTACTACCTTACCAAACCAATTTTGATGTTATCATATACATTAACATATACATAAAGTGATTTATATGAGTATGTTTTCATATCAATGATTTCCAAAAATGTATTCACATGGTTTCTACTAAAATATATTTGATTAAATATATAAATACAGCATACCTAGAAGACCATATATATTTTTGATTTATTATATTTTCACTAGATACAAGTGATCACTTTCAAAAGGGACAAAAAATTTAGTAGCCTTGCTAAACTAGATAAATACATTAATATGACAATAAGTGTGAAAACATAAAATATAATAAATTATATTATTTGATAATATCATTAAACCATATATAATATCACATCTTATCAATCATATTAATCATCCTCCAAATCATAATTATAGTTGAAACATAAGAGATTAGTGGACTCAAATTCTTATTGAGGGTTACATATTGTAGAAATTCTCTTAATTAAATAGGGAATAATCAATATGAAAATTTGAGTAATTACGAACACATATCATTTAATCAATAACTTTAACATGAGGAATATTATAGTAAGAATAAATTATGATTTATGAAATTCCATATTAATAATAGAATGTTCTTGAAAAATATACATTGATTATACCTGTTAAAATAAACACATAAATTAAAATTCATTAGTCTCATCATCATGAAATTCATAATGATTGTCAACAAAAAATCCATCAAAACCCTATACCAATAAATAAAACATAAATGGGAATGGCCTCAGCCAAATAGCCCTAAATAGTTTGACTTAGGATACCTATTGATGCATTGTAGGGAAATAGAAAGGCCTTCCATCCGCATACTAAGCAAAATTCACTAAATATATGAATGTGGAAAACATAATCAATGTAAACATTCATAATTTTGATATATCATACGAAATGTTTTTATGATTCCTAATATGATGTAATCATAAGTCATGCAAAATAATATGGTCACTAGTGTCGAAATTATACATCCCCATGAATTTATAATATTTACACAATAATTTTCACATAGAAAAAAAGACATTAAACATATCATTGGGATCATTCTTGAGAAAAATACAATTTTGTTTTTGATATCACTTATTCAAAATCTAAAACTGTGAAAAATATTATTGAAATATTATTTTTTGGAAATTATTATAGAGAAATATAATTTTTTAATCAAATAATTTCAGGCACATGATGGAATGAAATTATATTCTTGTCGAGTACAAGAAAACAGATATTCCTTTCCCTATCTTGGTAAAATATAAAGAAGTGTGTTATTTGGAAAATAACAAGAATATTACATTTATAAAGTAATTAAAAAACAAAATTATGGGTAATTTTTTTAATTATTCATCAAATAATATTAAAATCATTATTTTAATCATTTAATTTTATATGTGTAAATTGTAGAAAAAGATTCGGGACAAAATAAAAATGTTAATTTTCACCAAAATATTACTTTTCGACACATGAGAATTTTAATGAGAAAAATTATGAGAAATTTATAACATTGAAAAATAAATATTGGAGACTTAAATTGAAATTTTTTGAATGGATAAATCAAATATTTCTCTCAATTCATACTTAAATATAGAAAAATTCAAATAATGAGGATATAGAGAAATTACCACTAACCACATTTAATATTTGAATCATATGTACCATGAAATAAGTTAATAAAATGAGATTTTTAATATAACTAACATAATTATAATTATGATATAATATTTTAAAGGGAGATAATAAATATCATATAAAATTAATTAGTTGAAAAAAAACATAATATTACTAATTGGAGAGAGATTCTAACAAACTCCCATATAAAGATCATATCGTTGAAGTGAGAAATAATCAATGAAGTGATCATGTGAAAAAAAGACGAACTAAAAATGTGGAATAAAAATGTAATACATTTAAATTTCATTTCTAACATAATCATTCAATTGTATAGTAAATTAAGTAGAACTGAATCCTAAAAAAGGGGGATCGAGTTAAGAAACCCCTTACCCCAGGTTTGATATCCATCTAATGTGATCAATCATCTTATATAACAGAAATATTTTTTATTTTCAATATTTTAATGAAAAATAATAATATATTTCATATCATTTATGGTTTATTAATAAAATTTTATCACATATTTATTAAAAATTATTTAGTAAAAACCATCTTTTTGGTGATAATTTTTTTCTTTTTTCAATATGTTTAGGTTTATTAGTTTTGTTCTTTGGAAATTGATAATTGTTACATTATTTCCATTATTATAATAATAATTTAAATATAATATATATTCATTATATAATATATTTAGAAAAATTCATAAAATATAGAAATATAAAAAAGAATTACACAATTTCCATAGATGGTAGGTCATACATAGAAAGGTATACATTGAACAATTTTTGAAAAGTGGAATGAAATAATGAAAAATAATAATTCACCATCCATGATAATTTTTATATCATATATCATATATATTCATTAAATACATCATCATTACCATTTATGTAATGTGTTAATGAAAAAGGGATCACATCGATTTTTGGATGTTGTAGTCTGAACATACGCATAAGAAATATTATATATTTCCAAGTGATATAATGTTAAGAATTAATATATTATATTATAATTATAAAGTAATATTTATCACAATAATAATATTTTTACTTTATTATCCATATTTATAAAAATCCGTGTAATGTGGTGGTGAAAGAAAATCACACTATTATGGGGAGATAAGATGTCATATATATGAACTAGCGTTGTTTTCACATTTCATAGGATGGTAAAGATATTGAAAACCATTTTAATACAATAATACTAATAATATAATATTTATATTTATTATATTGTATTTTGTATTATAATATAGTTATAACATATTTATATGAAACTTTAATCAAAAATAGAATTTGGGAGAGTCAGTGAAGACAATTATAACTTATTGAAAAGTGATCTGTTATATATATTTTTAAGGGTCCTAGGGTTTGTATTTTAGGAATACTTGAGCCTCTAAAATTTGTATAATATTCATTACAAGTGGAATTGGTAGGGTTTTTTTATATAATATGCTCTTTATGGTGTATAAAATAAAGGACATGTGCTGCCTTTTTATAGTGAACACAAGGACACACTTGGAACTGTTAACAAGTTTTAAATTTAATTAATTCATTTCCCTGTGAAAGTTCCATAAAAAGGCTATAATTAATATGATATAAAATTATATGGTTCGGATATTATCAACTAATAAATTAAATATAGGTATATATGATATTTAAGTCCTAAATTTTCTTTTAGAAACCAAGTTGTTCTATTTTATCTTTATCTAAGGAAAATGTCTTTTCATATTTAATGGATTAAAATTTTACATAATATGTAACAGTTGATCAATAATGCGAAAATAGATGAAAAATTCAACCATATATCATTATAGCAGTTGTCTAACATGGTATTTATTGTTTTAAAATAATTTAATAAAATATTATTATTTATAAAATATCAAAAATATCATTTTTCAGTATTTATTTGAAATGAATTTATAGTCATCAACAAAAATAATTAATTAAAATATATAATTTTAATTCAAATATAATATTTCATTGTATTATTTATATTTAATTAGTGGGTCACACTACATAAATCAGAAAAATATTATATTTAATGTTTTAAAATAGTTATTTTAATTTTATATTTATTGAATATATATTGTGTTGGTGTCGTATAAGAATTTATGTGAATTATTTAATCACTAAAATTTAAAAACAATTTAAATGATAAAAATGATAATTTATCAATCAAAGAAAGCTTTACAACCAAACATAATTTGTTTTAATCATAGCCCCATATTATTATTGATATTAGAGGCATGAGAGTAAAATTTTTATATTTATCTTTTACCTAAATATTAAAAATTTTAGACACATGAGTGGTATTATCCAAATGTACATTCAAGCATACACCGATAATCATCTTCATGAATCATTTTAGAGATATGAATTAAAAAAATACAACAATATGCATTTATACATATACATCCCACATATATAGTTAGAATATAATAAATTTTATTAAAAAGAGTAAAATAAAATATCTATAGATGAAAATTGTAAAAGAATCCAACCGACTCAAATGGGAGGATTGATGTCAAAATTAATGATCAGAACCCACTAGTGTATCGATTCCCATACAACACTCCACCAAATACTTTTCCCACATTTAATGTTCTAAAATACTTATTTTCATCACAATACAGCACATATGTGGTCTAGTAGGATCCCAACAAACCCAAAATAAAATGGAGAAATTGATAGGAATCCGTCCAATCACCGTACCCAGGGGAAACCGAAAAGATGTAGAAACTCCATCTCTACCACTCAGTAACTATAAACAACTAGTCATATCAACACCCTCATTATAGCATGTAGGATGAATCATTCAATACTGTCTCTTACGAAATTCCATATATACCACAACATAATTAAATTTATGGATCACAACTATATATATATCCAATACAACTAACATGATTTTCTAAAAAAACTCACATAGGAATACTCACTCCTCAAGCCTAGAATCCTAGAAGGCACACAACCAAAAATATGTCACACATAAGGACAATGTATACGGATGTTATGGCATCACCATCCCAAATTTTTTCCAACTAAGAGATGTCACTCCATAATTTATTCATCATTCTTCTCTAATGTATATCACTTGATCAGTCATAAATAAATATAAATGTATGGAATATCCCTACCATCCCCGTTGGTACCTATATAAGACAGTTAAATCATTAGATAGTGACATAGATAAAGACACACAGTGGTCTAGATGTTCTAAAAATCAGGTGTGGGATCACTCCTTGGACCCGCAGGGGACACAAAAAATCATAGCTAAAACACCCCACTAAGTAGAGGGTATTACACACCATCACTAATATAGAAATACTCTTAAATAAGTGGATCAAAACACATATAGTGTTGTAAAAGTAGATTCCCCACACTATTACTAGTAAAATCATCACCATAAAACCCCAATGGAAACAAATGTGATTCTTCTAAGATACACATTTGATCATACTACAACCAAATTAGAAAAATCATATTTCAATCTAAAAATATATTTCTATTAACCAAGGATCATTGGGGCTCATTCCACTACTAGAATAATCTTCCCAAATATATTATTGAATCACATTTAATGTTTATTATTCAAAATATACAACTATATAAAGCAAAACATTAACGTATTTGGGGATCAGTCTGGTACTCTCAGAGGGATATGAGATCTAAGCCATTGAGAATTTCGTGAAAGCGAAAATAGACAACTCACTATAGAATATGTGAAGACACCCAAACTAAACAAATTTTTTCAGAAAAAAGAGGGGGTCAAAATCCTATGATGATGTGTTACCTGAACTATTATGAATACCATAAGATGGAGGGGTTGAATCATGGTATGAAAGATTAAAAAGATATCTCCTATAGAACCTATTTCACCATTAAACAAAACAATATTATCTCAAATTCACACAGAAATGTACGAATGGAAATGAATGAATACATGAGACTCATCAGTATTACTTCGTTCACAGTCATTACGCAACATCCAAGTAGAATACAAAGGAAATGTGAAGTTATACCCAATCAACAAAGGATTACTGGATATATTCATTGTTTGGGCTAGATCAATTTTATGGCCAGGCTCACAAAATTTAAATTTTTTGTGTCATCTCCCTACATTCCCAATGGTCACTTAATAAAACCATTTTTTGGATCCCTATGATTGTAAATGATCACCTTTTTCCCCATCCTTTTCTCACAACACTAGAAAGGATCTACATAATGTTTTTGGACATATATGTCCCTTAATTATTACTAAGTAATGAATCCATTACTATAGATAGATGCGCTTTTGAATCTCTTACTTTGTTTCTTATTAAATTTTATGAAAACACATGGATTTAACACTTCCAAATTCTAGGTAAATGGAACAGAGCTATCTTTTTTATAGAAACAACAAATGCCTCTACATTGGAATGATCTTTAATTGATTCCATGTTTTCCATTCTCTACAATGTATATAGTAGTGAATAAACTTCTTCTATAGGTGTTGTGGAATGTTGAAGATCATTTTTTCACTTATTATCCATTATAATTTGTATATTAAAAATACAACACCAGCATGGTAATGTAAGTGCATATCTCTATGAACAATATTCAAGTGTGATACCCCGATGAGAGACCATAGTGTGTAACCCCATGTGTTATATCATGGTGTGTTCCCTTATGGGAGATCTAGATCTGATTCTCCGGGAATTATATAATGGGGTGATACAGTGGAATGGGGCCCTAATATGATTCCCTATCATGAAAGCCTTTCATGAGACCCTATAACGAGTCCATTCTATGACTCTGCTTACATGTTGACCACAAGGCCCTTCTGTGAGTCTGCTTTTATACTAAGCATCAGTTCCTGGTGTGATACTGCTTTTTTGCTTTGATCAAGACCCTATTCACAACCTGTGAAACCTATAAATGATGAAAATTGTGTATACTACCGGATTATATCACTTTGTGAACCCACTTTTGTGAGATCTCTCCATGAGTCTCTTTTTTGAGAATTCACCATAAGTCTGTTCTTGACCTTTGTATCAGATAATTATTCTAGGCATTCATTCAACAATTTTTAATGAAGGCTTAGGGAATATTTTTAGTCATAAACACACTAAAGTAATTCCACATTTCTAGAACAAACATCCATATTAATGTAATCACATTCTACGCCAGATCTGTGTGTGAAGCCCATTTCAATAAACTAGTTTGTCACATCATGTTTTTTAGTCCTTCAGTCTCTAGTCTGTATTCACACATTTTATGAGTCCTTAGTCCACACATGTAATTTTCACAAGTCCTTGGTCTATAATAATTCATTATGTGCATCCCTAGTTCGAATTTTCACTTTGTGCAATCAATTTTTGTCCTTTTGTGCAAGATATGATTGAGATTGCAAATGAAAAACATGATCACTGTGTGAGATCCCTTCCCATCTTCCAAAGAAAATTAGGATCATTAAGATCCCATCATAAGAGATAATGGAATTAAATCACTTTGAGATGTCCCATAGTGGGAGAATAAGTCAATATTGTGATGGAAATTTTCTCATCTTAAATTTTATTTTGATCCAATCATGGGTTCCAATGACAACAATTTCTATTTCACGAAATATCATCGCATGATCAGTCCAACATTCATTCTTTTCATGAGATCATCCATTAATGATAACTCATCTTGCCTTATTTGACAACAATCATTTATATGAAAACCTATAAATTTTTACACAAACCCAATCAACCAAGATGAACTTTCGTGATGAATGTTTTCCTATCATTATCCCACTTTGGGGGTTTTCACCACTCTTACAATTCTGAAATAACATTAAAATATCATCATTATTTTAATAGAAAATAATTTCTTTCTATTTTGATTGTGATCATAGATTTAATCAACACAAACATTATGACAACATGATCCTTGATTGACATGAGAAATAAGAGTATCCTAACAATATATTTAATGAATAACTTCATTTTTCATCTCTCTCAATTACATTCATCACGAAAATAAACTATCAAGATTTTAATCCTTTGACCGATTTTCTTATGCATCATCAAATTTGAAAATCCCCCAACATCACTGGTCCCCCTATCACCTTCTCCCCAACTTTTTATTATTTTATTTTCTCCACTATAAATTCATAATGTCACCCACATTTTAAATGAACCCAAATTTCACATTATAGTGGTGTAAATAATGGTAAAGAACACATATAATTAAATTAATGGGAAACCATAACTCTTTATGAGGGGGTTCCATAACAACACTTTTTAAAGTGTGTAGAGTCGTCTATGGTTTATGAACTAGTTGATGATGTTCAAAGGCTTCATTACGTATGGCCTTTGTATGAATGTCTGAAACCTATAGATCAGTAGGAGTAAAATAAAACCTCAAAATCCATTTATCTGCCTTCTCCATTATAAAATGTCACTTTATTTCAATCCTAATTGCACATGAGTGATAAAAGTGATTTTTTATGCTATTAATAGCCCTTGAATTTTCACAATGGATTCTGATCGAAGACATCACATAAAATCCCATATTACCAAGCTGCTACTTCATCCTTTATAACTATGTTTATGCTTTGGGGGCAATAATATGTTTAGTTTCAATGGTGATCAATGACATGAAATATTATCTCTTTCTTATCCATGATATTCACAAACCCCTAGAATAGAATGCACCACTTGATGTTGATATTATAACATCCACTATCCAACCCACTCTTCATCTGTATAACCTAATAACTCTTACTGAGATTTTTCTTTGTAAAATGAACCGAAATCCATTGTTCACTTGATATTCCAATGTATTATTTTATATGTAATAATTATTAATTATTTAGTATTTATTTGAAACCGTTCGTCATGACATGTGTAAATTACATTATCAGGCCATTTCAATGTCACATGCAACAATCCTCCAATGATCAACCTATTATCTATGACTATAAAAACATTGCATTCATCATTTCATGATAGTTTCATCTGGGTAGTCACCAGAGTCATCATCTCCATCAAATTATCCATTAAAAATCTTCTCAAAACATCACATGAATATTTATATGGGGAACTGAATGTTCTATTATTTCCTTTTTGACTTGTAAACTAATAAAAAATGTTAATTCAACAATCATTGATTTTTTGAATTCACTATTCATCAATTCTGTGAACTTTTTTCATTGAGATTCAAATGATCCTCCTTTTATTATATCATTGATATAAAAAACACCATCATCCTTGGATTACTATCATTTATGAAATATATATTTTAATCAAATCCCCATACTAGAAACTACGTTTCATCAAAAAACAGATCAATCATTGAATACAATGATCTCGGTTCTGGAAACAACCCATATAATACTTTTCTAAAATAACAAACATTTTTCATATAATCATGAATTATATATCCATACACATGATCAATATAAAATTTTTCTTCCATAAAAAAATTTAGAAATGATGACTTGAAATCCATGTAAAAAAATTTACTTTCTTTACATTTATATTTCCAAAAATAATTTTATTTTCTCTATCCTTTCAACAGGTTAAAATGGTACATCGACATCAATACCCTCTATCTGGGAGTATCCATTTCATAATTGTAAGGCTTTGTTTCATATAAAATATTTATCTTTATTCATCTTATATTTAAAGACACATTTATTCTCAATTACATTATCATCTAATGTACTTGAATGAATCCCCCATGATAGATTCATCACAATCATTTGAAGATATTAAAATATATACTAAGCCTAATTTAAACCTCTATGTACTTGCACAGAACATTTAGGCTCCATATGTAATTAGAACTACACTCTCTATAGAGTCTCCAACCTACTTGCCTTTACTAGAAATGTCGGATAATTTATTATGTTCTTTATATAAATTACCACTCTTCTTTTTGGTCTTTGTGAATATACTTATTGTTATTCATTATGTTCATTATTTAAATCCTCTTCTGAATATTCTTCAAGAACTAGATCATATCCTGATTTACATCACTATTCATCAAAATCCTCATAAGAATGATTATGTATTTATTGATTGTTTTTCTCAATATCTATTATAGTTACATAATTTCTTTAAATTACCTTTCCAGGATTATTATTGAAGAATTTATATTTCATTCATTTCTTTGAGAAGAAATTTAATATCCCATTATCTCCCTGGGATTCATACAGACTATATTTCTATTTATTCAGAATGATAATCTTACTACCAATAACTCAAAAGTACAACAACATTGTAATATTTTTATACGATATATTATATGGATTCTTCTCTACTTTATGACATAATAAAGCTGTATTTTATTTGTATACTGATGTCCGGATTTATTCTTGCAAAAAATTAATATCTTGCTCATTGACCAATGTTCTATCCATGTTCTTGATATTTCAATATAATTTATCAACTATTAAAATCAGTTGTAGAGTTATTAATACTAATTCTAGGAGCATTATCCCATTTTTCTCAAGATAATCCTCCCCTTGGATATTTGTGAACACTATCAGATTATTTTCTTGAACCTTTTTGATTTTTTGACCCATCATCTTTTTATCTTCCCTTCAATATGATTTTTTGAAATTAAACAACTCCAACATGTGAGTGATTAAGGAAACTGATGGAATTATTCTAAAATCATAATTAATGAGAACAGAATATCTCATGTCATTAATTGATCATGGTGAACTAGGTGAAAAACATCAATATACACCAAACCATGGACTTCTATTGACCTTTTCTTTTTTTTTTCCATATATTTCATTTGAATTATCATATCTAGGTTACAAGTATCAAATGTATGAATATAATCACATGATAACCATGGGAGTTTATAGGAAGAATCTTATTTATTTAGATGTTCCACTTTTATATTTCTCATGTGACAAAGACTTATAAGAAATAATTTGTTTTAATATAATATAGAAAACACATATTTTCTTTTTTACTCACAAGGTATATATTCCCTTTAGTATGATCTCCTTAAAAATAACATTTAAAATCTTTAATCATGAGAAAACTTAGTTTCGTAGAAAAAAATATGAAATATCCTAAATAACATAATTTATTGACACTTAGTATGTTGTGTCTAAGACATTATTAAACCCAGACATCCTCATATATCATGTCTTTTCTGCATTATTTTCTTTTCCTGACATAATAAATTTACGGCCTTCATCATTAAAAAATCTAAAAATACCTCCCTTCTCATATGTGATTACTATAACATGTTTTTTGTTTCCTATAATATGATAGGTTTATCCACTATCAATGATAAAATTTCCTAGGTGACGTGATTCTTTGAACAATATTTATTCAGCCACATCATGTTCATCTCTCATATTTTAATCTAGCATTTTGACTTCATAATAGATACTTATTGATATTCATGATCATCAATGGAATGTGATGGACCAATTTCATCATGCATAGCTACAAATTGATTATTCATTTTCATCTCATTTGATGATACATTTAGCTGATACTTATGAACACATTGAGTCAGTTAAGACACATTAATTTTTTCTTTTGATGAGTATAATCATACCATGTGTCTGAATAAACTACACCTAATATAGTGACCATCAAATGTGGACCTAGTATATTTATCCCTTTATGGGTGCCTATATTGGTATTTTTCACATCAATAACTCCAGGATATGGAAGAAATGTTTTTTTTATGTCTCATTATTATACAGAAATATAATTTATTGTGGGGTGCATTCCTCTATGTCATAACTATACGACACATTTTCGCTTGGATTATCAGAATATTCTAATTACAATTGATACCTATATCAATAAGCAATCTCTTATTCATGATTATCATATAATTTCAACAATTAATGCTTTAGAATTTTGGTTAAGTGACATATCCTCCATTTCATTTTTATTTTTTTATTTCTTCTCATCCTCTAAGACCCTAAATTAATTTTTCTTCTTTTCTATTTTCTTATTAATATTCTTTATTGATGTCTTAATGAGATTCAAGAGATTATACTAATCGATAAAACATTATCATATACTAATGAATTCTTATTAACGTTTTTCAATATTTTTTATTTTATCTTCTAATGTATTATTCAATCCATCAATCTCCCTTTTTTGTTCTTAAACATTTAGCATATACTCACTAATAATATATTTATTATCTGTAATTAAATACATAACAAATTCAATTTTATCTATCAGCTCAAAATTCCCCTCTTATTACTTCTACATAATAAGTTTGTCATCAAGATCCACCCTCTTGGATTTCACTGTTTTGTCTCACTGAATTTCTATATCATCAAATTAATTTTATAATTCAACCTTATGGGAAAATCTTCCATGGACTTCTCCTTCATCATTGTACATTTCTTCCATTTTTTGGAATATGTAACAACATCCACTATAAAAACTATTTCATAATCTTTGTAGTCATCCAGATCATCGACGTCTGATTCATATGAAAATTTATCATCATTTAACTGATGATTCTTAATTTTGAATAATTTTTTCATACCTATCACAAAGTCTATATAGATATTATGGGTAATTCCAACTCAAACCTCATTATCATAATTAATCTTCATATGACATATTTAGGTAATATTTCTATCATTTACCCATAAAAATCATGAATGTAAAAGATTCCCTTTTAACATTCCTTTATCACTTTGTAAATTTGATGAATGGAATGACATGACTTCATATAAAAATTACTCTACTTACCCATATTCACTAGGTAGATTCTTCATGGCCTTGTATTCCACTTCTTTTGACTTCACCTTTTCCAAAAAAATCATTATCATCATTTTTCATCTCATATGAAATATGTTTACTATGGAAGATATCAAATGTAACATCCTTTGTATCTTTATCATTCAATACAGATACATTTTCATTGAACTGAGGTCGAATTCTTATCAAGATTCACATGAAAATATTTACATCATAAAAAAATTCTCTGAACCGCACAGTTATTTCATAATAACATTTTCCTGATCAAATAATGTGCTACCATATTCATTAGGGTGCGTTATGATATCCTCATACGTGTTTCATAGAACCCACGTATTTGTTTCAAAATCTTTTGAGTCATCCTCAATAATATTAAAAAACTCATCTGACTAAGAATGTGATGACTTTCAGGACATCAACTTCATATATAAAGCATTATACTAG
The DNA here is from genome assembly GCA_963277665.1 of Viscum album. NCBI lineage: Eukaryota > Viridiplantae > Streptophyta > Magnoliopsida > Santalales > Viscaceae > Viscum > Viscum album. The sequence goes on from OY728121.1 coordinate 934,553,449, forward strand.
GCTTCCCCTTAAGAATTGTTTTCTTTGGAATCAACATAAAAATCCATTTTTTATCTTCTGATAAACAATCACTATTGAAACAGGTTTAAATTCCATTCATTGATGTAAAACATAAATCTATTCCTAATAATCATATGTATTGATGCATATGATTCTTCAAAAAATGAAAATTATTTGCATTGAATATAAGAATCCCATTTTGACTTAAAACCACAATACATATTACTAGAATAGAACCACTAACGTTCAAAATTTATCTATAATACCAATTATTACCCTAGTTTGGTTAAATACCCTTATATGGAAAGGGGTGAATCAGGTCATGAAAAATTAATACAATAGTCCCTTCAGATATTTTGTTCATTAAAAACACTCTTCTCTTCCAATCATGTAGTGATATATAATCTGAAATGAATGAATGAATGAGACACATCAATTATACATGGTTTTCTCTCACTGGCCTACATCCTGGTAGCATACAATGGAAATGTTCCATTGTACCAAATTCACTAAGGCTCACTACCATTACATTTTTTTGGTTTAGCTCACTATTACCAAATGTTCACTCCCTAACACACTTTAGTTAGATCTCTTCTAGGGAAAAGGATCAAATTCTTCCACATTCATTACTAACTATTCGGGAATGGATCCACACATTTTTTATTGACTTTTAGAAACCTTCATTATCACTAACGAATGAATCCTCAACTATAGGTAGACTTTCTATTGACTCTCTTTCTAGGACGCACCATCACTTCTATGAAAAGTACATTGTTGTAAACACATCCAATTTCAAGATTAATGGAATATACTTATCATTAATATTTATAAATAAATTACCTCTTTTTTTGGAATGAACTCCATGTGATATAATGCTCCTTTAACAGTATTAAATGTAGTAGTGATAAAATCCTCCATTTATTATCAAATAGTGATGAGCCTCTATCCTATTCTACACCATCTGAATTCATATGGTAAAATTATACTACTCATGGGGTAATGTGGATTTATATATTAATTCATAATAATATATTTTGATTCCTATATGCGAGACCATAGCAGGTAACCCCTTGCGTGAGATCTTATTATGTAGCCTTCTGTGAGATCCTAGTATATAACATGTGGCATTTGACTGTAAAAAAGACATTGGCATGTGTCCCCTACACAATACCATGATGAAAGACCGTAGTGCGAGAACCTAGCATTATTACCATCCATGATTCAAACTTTTCACTGAGTGTTAATCCATTTAATGAGTCTTCATTCACTCTTATCATAAATTCCTAGTTCATGAATACTTTTTTGCATTTTGTAAGACCCAATTTATATCATATTAAAATAAAAAATGTTATCAATTGAATATACTATTTTAAAAGATCTATTTGTGTAACAATTTTGTGAGATCTCTTCAAAATTTTCTTTAATGATATCTCTTTTTGAGTCTCTATCCAGACATTAGATTAGATAATTTTTTTAATAATATCTTCTTGAATATATAATTATAGGTTAAGATGTATTTATATTCCTATTCAACCAAATTAAATCTAAAATTAATGTACAATAATCCACCTCATTAGAATGATGAACTCCAAGTGATCATAGTGGAATCCTTTAAATAGTCCGTAGTTCATGTTCGCATTCATGATTTTTACAATTCCCTAGTATACATTCATGATTATGATGTGTCCATGGTCTACATTCTCTCACTGAGTGAGTCTTTGGTCTACATTCATTATTTTTGTGAGTCTTTGGTATTTATTTATGCTTTTCATGGGCACTTTTTCCCGTTTAGGGATGATCTAATCACTTGCTCTAAAGAAAAACAAGGGAGACTCATGAGATCCCTTCGGAAGTTCCAATGGTAATAATGAGTTTATTGTCATATCCTATAATGGGAGCCAACAAAAATTATGATCATTGTGAGATCTCATTGTATGATCACAATTTAATAATAATTTTTTTGTATATTTCCTTCTTGTTCTTTACATGACCCAACACTAGTTCCAAATACAATAATGAGTGTTTCGTGTGATCTCATAATGAGACCAGTCCCACATTCACATTTTTTGTGAGATCAACCATTCATGTTATATCTTCATTCCTTCTTTGAAAAAAAATCCTTAACCAATAACCACAAACCCTATCAAATAACACAATCAATGTGAATGACCTATGACATGGGATTTTTCCCTAAGAGGTTATGATCCCAAAATGATTAATATAAGATAACAAGGAGAACTCATTCAACCACTAGGGTTCTAAACATTGGTAACTAATGAGTCAAACAACATTATCTCACACCACATCTCAAAGGCCCTAACCATGGACACTGTCTTGTTCAATGTGGAAAACTAGTCTAAAAAGGCTACGTCCGGGCTTTTATTTGAGTTTAGAAGAAGAATTTTCACAAGGGATGAATTTATCTAATAGAGGCACATAAAAGACGTTTTACCACTCAACAGCAGTTGTAAGTTTTTTTCTATGATTGAACTCAATGTGTGTACAAGTAAATACATGTGTGTACCACATTTCACATGGTGTGTGACCCTATTCGAATACATGTATGTCTCCTCATCCATACACGTCCTCATTGGTTTTGTAAAACTATACATAGGGTATACCATGTACATGACATTTCTCTCCTCACCCATGCCTCAGCCCATCTACTTCCCCACACATGTTTCTCGTCAATGTCTACCATATGCCATGAAACCATGGTACATGGAATGACACACCTAACCGGGCCCCATGGTACATATTCTCAGGCCATTGCCATGTAACTCATCCTATATCTATGTTTTCTATCCATGTACCCTTACACAACCATGTCCTTTTTACATCAAGAATGGACATGTCCCTTTGGTTACAAGACTAATAACACAACGTCGTGTTTAAACCCTTACAATAATTACAGTCCCAAAATATATTCTTAACTAAATTGCCTGAACATGTTACATGATCCACAAAACTGCATGTCACGTGATTATGAATCCGTAATGATAATTTCCTTTGAGAAACCCAAAACAAAATATTACAAAGTAAAATACAAAGATAAACCCCCATGGTTAAACTAAAAATATTATAAGGCCTATAAAACAAAAAAAATCCCTAATTTGGGGATGAGACATAATTCTCCAAAATATTAAAACCTCAACCTGAAATTCTAATGCATCGGGTCCAAAATGATGTTGATAATGAACTGATTCATGATCTGGGGATGATATTTGTCATGAATGGGGAACAACACCACCTATAATTCGTGATTCAGCCTCGAACATCCATCATCATGGGAAGAAATTCACATCTCCCATATCTCATTTAAGTTATACCAAAATGGGGTGGGAGTTATTCGTTTTAAATTTTATTAAATGAATTAACGCTCATCATGACACCCCTCCATGTATCACCAATAATTGGGGACTTATCACCGACATCTATTTGTCACATATTTGATAAAAACAACATAATGAACTCAATATCGAGCTTATAATTCTGATATGATTCTCTACATATGATTTATTTCATGTTTCTAAAAAAACTTTCCTTGGGTGATTTAGTATAATTGATATTTTTAATATCAACAAACAACGGCTTCATGGGCCCTAGAATCCCCCATAGAATCTGGGCATGGAATCAAAAATATTAAATAAAATATTCCAATGTCGTGTATTGATAAAAGTTTTTCATTACCTATATGATTATAAGGTCCAAAGAATTACTAGTTTTTGGGAAACATTATTTTTGAACAAATATCCATCCATTTAGAAAAATTCTAAAATGAAATACTAATATAATTTTCTTATGTTTTATTAAAAATTGTATAATATTTTTCAATTCAGACTTAAAAAATTATTATTTTAGTATAAATTAAGAATAAGGGATCGTAAAATTATTCATTGTGTAATTGTTCATGATATGGTGTTTTTTTATTACATTATAGTGTGGAGTATTTCATTCTACACCCAAAGAAATAAATTTTTTATATAAATTGGAGAATATATTTTTCATTGAAAATAAGTGGATATTTTATCCTCATAGATTAGTCAATCTCCTTGGATTCCTCCTCCTATTTGTGATATCTACATAGGACATTCATTAATCATGTATTCTAATTCTATAATTATTTTTCATTGTTGTCGAGAATGGTGATAGACTCCCAAATATATGAAAAGCTAAAACCTATGTCAATACCCATGGATTTGGATCATGTTTTGGATATATATTCCCTTACATTATAATGAAATATGGATGATGTCATGTGATTTAGTAAGGTTGGGTGGAATAACTAGTAGATAAGTTACCTACCCAATTCATTCTAATATTTCAAAAGAACCAATATACCAGAGATTAACCTCAACTTTTTACCAATTCTTATGAATCTATTCAATAGTGAAACCTTAAATTATATATTATACTAAAATTTAAATTCTATTTTTCTTATTTGATTATCATTATAACTCATTTTATTGCATTGGTCTTTTTTAAATTGATCCAAGATATTCTATACATTAATAGATATATCGTATAAATGTAACAGGAAAACTATCATTATTTCTACATATTCATCCCAACATTGTTGGGTATGACAGATATTTTCAGAAAATCATTTTTATAGTTCAATATATATGCACGAATGGAAACTATTTTTGTATGAAAATTAAAAAACATATAGATACTAGTCCCACATACCATGGATGTCAAGAGAACATGATCTCAGTATTCATTCCAAATTATTGATATTTCTATAAGACATTCAATAAATCTTGGGATGAAAAGAATGGATAAATTGTATCCCAGTTTTGGAATCCCATTAAATACACTTCTACAATATCCATGTAAACTAGGTGTCATGTTAAGACATGATGGATGGTTATTCCCCCTGAATCCTTACTATTTATTTGAAATATAGATGGTAAAGGTACCATGGGTAGATATTCACATAGAATTATGAAATCACAATACATAGTTAGATGATTAATTATGATATAATAGTCTTTTATTGTCTAGTGAAAAGTTCATTTAGAATTTTACACTTTCATATAGGTATAGGTAGATGTTTCATGAACCCATTACATTTTATTATTTTATCCATTGCATGTTGGCATAAAAATCATTTGGACACATAATCTTAAATTTCATGTTTCAAATGATACCAAAATATATTTGCACATAAATTCATATACATCAGTGTGCATCCATGGTGTATAGAAAAATTCAAGCTTTGGGATACATCAAGTTGTTCCCTTTTTAAACACTTTTATAAATAGAACATATAAATGCTTCTCAAATAATAACACTCCATAAACATAGATTAATTCAATCAATTTCCCATTATTCATTATATTAATCATCATTTATATATTCTCATCCTCAAGTTGGGACATCATTATACTTTATAGTAATGTGGAATTATAAATTTATTATAAAATTAATAGTGAATCCACATTCCATGGTATCACCATATCTATTATTAATAGGTATTTATAAATGGGATCCATGTTAATAATCATCATAGCCAAAACACAATTTTTTATAGTTAATAATGCATCATCCTATTTTTTTCCATATAATGGTGGTATTGTTTAGTGAAATAATATTCCTGTTGTAGTTCTATATATATTATTTTCCTCTTGTTTAACACCATCACAAAAATGATAATCATCAATCTCTTGTCATATTTATATATCTATCACCATTCATTATTATTGTAGTTTCTCTATAATTTCAAATAAAATATTATTTCTTTTAGCTCAAGGACAACAATTAGATATTTTTAAACATGAATTTTAAATTACCTCAATGTATTGGTAATCAGTCTATTATTCGACAAAAGTACCAACCCATGGATTTTCATCAGTGATTCACTATCAATTTTAAATCATTCCATACCTAATGGTATAGTTAAAATTTTTAATTAATAAGTTATTTTATTAGAACATTAATTCATTACTTACATTCCATTTACCATATAAATTTAATCCCTCTATGTGTAATTTCTTCCATAGTTTGTCCAATAGGGTTAAATGATGGGCTAATAGTCGATTGTTATGCATTAAACACAAAATTCTTCAGATATTGGTTATGATCATCACTATAGGAACGTATTCAAATACAGTTGTATTTTAAAGATCAAAATATACACCATACTAGTATATAAAATGGAAAAAAAGAATAACTATTAGGTCAAAATTTACACTTACTATACTTCCTATATAATTAATTTTTCCATGGGTGTCTTTAATTATTTTCAGACGACTATTAAGTTCTCCCTGACTATTAAAGTATACCATAATATCATTAAAAAATAACCTCCAAATATTATTAATATACTCCTTGAAATTAAATTCATTATTTTTATATCAAAAAAAGCCATCGTTGTAAAATCACAATGCCCAAACATTGTTCGAAATATCATTATTTGTATATCAATATTCATAAAAAATAGATTGTGATAACTAGAGAATTGATTAATCCTTGAAAAGTGGTAGAAACATTGGGGTAGATAAAAAAAGTCACAAATTTTTGGTTGATAAATATTCTTTATAGAGATGTATTTTTAATCTATATAACTCAACCACAGTCTCATGCACTCATAATTCTTTTTCTAGAATAAATCTAAGGCTCCCAATAGTGAAACTCAAGGGTGGATGAATCCATTATCACTCAACTCATGTAGTTGTTTTTTTACTCCACATTCACTATCAATTCCTTTGTATTAATAGTTATAGATATTGGTTTAAATTAACAATGCATTAAATGGATATCTCATATTTAACCTTTATTGGGAGACCTAGTAATTATTATAGAAAACGATTAATCGAAGTAGGTACCATTGGTGAATTTATTATTTTTAGGATTCATTCATAATCCATGGATCACAGATGATATTTTTATTTACCTAGAATAAAATTTACGAGAGGCATAGGGGGTGGATCCAGACATGATTTAGATAATGAATTCCTTACTCTAAAGGCAAGATATAAACCCACATATTCCATAATTATAATATCCATCTCATGGGAATAAATTTTTTATAATACCTTGATAGAAAATCCATTCCAATGGTCATATAAAAGGGAAATTTTTTTATAATAACCCAATTTTCAATTAGGGTATTCCGATGAATCATAATTGTTACATTCTAACATAAAATTATTTGAATAATACTTTCAATTAGTTTCTTAATTGATGATTCATTTACAAGTGTGATGGAAAAATATATAAAATTTGGAATATATTAATGATATAAAAGAGTGTGATGATCCACAATCAAATTTAAAATGAACTACATTTTAGGAAAATTTCATTGTACCTTCCACCAAATAATATATAACCTTAAACATAGTTATGGTAATCATTTATTATTTTCACTAATCTATTGGAACATTCGAAGGTGAATTATATTATTATTTGGGGAATTGTTTTGGATAATATTGTTTCTCCCTACAGTTAAATCATTTAAAATTGAAAAATTCTTCCATTCTCATATATTTGTTAGACAGGTGGAAATTGTATCTTTAAATTAATTATACTCTGGTTCCCACACTACATTCCACCTAGGGTTTCTTATAATATTTATCATATGTGGAAAATCACAAGATCCCATTCTCCCACAATTCTATACAATTGTTCCAAAAATTATTTTCATTCTGATTCTTCTTAGAACTACCATTATAAAAATATTTCATGGAGGAAATTGTTTTTTAATATTACTTTGGAATATATGCTTATATTAATATAAGGACTAAGAGACAAATTCCATTTGTAAGTTCAGTTTTAATACATTGAAAAAATGTTTACTATTTCTCTTCAATCTATACATATTCTTTAACATTCCTTGCTAATCATTAAATGTTAGAATCATTTTTAGAAAAAAATAACTCAATATTCTATATAATATTGAGGAACATTAACTTTTAAAACCAATGGAATTAAATGAAATCATTTTTTAATTTTGTAATCAACATGAAATAATTATTTTAAATGAAATGTGATAGAATATTTAAATATTATTAAATATATGTGGCTGATTTAACAAAGATATTAAATTTGGGTATATGAATAGTGTTAAATAATTTATAAATATCTACAAATATATTTTTCCATGTTAATAGAAATTTATTGATAAATTTGTAATATAGGAGATTTTTTTATTAATGATATTTTATTATTGAAAAAAAATATCTTTAGAAGTGGATTTTACTTTTTTGTTAAAAGATATAACTATCCATTTATGAACCTTTTATTAATTTTATTTTATAAAATTAAAATTATTTTTAAAATAATTTTATCATTATTTACTTTTTGTAAATTTTAGGCATCTCATAAAGTATTTATTTTTCAATGAATAATGAAAATTATGGATTTCAATAAAATTCTCATTTCATTATAATAAAATATATAATATAAAAGGAAAATTAAAATTAAAATTTTATTTAAATGTTACATGAGTTATATTATGTTTTTTAGTATTTTTAATTAAATTTTAATTATCCTTAAAATAGATTTTGGTATTAGATTATTCTGAGGCCTCATATTTCATTTTTCTCATAACTGTTTCATGTTTCATAATTCTATCCCTTTAGAAATAATTAATCAAATATAAAGGGGAATGATTTAAATTTATTTTTTAATTATAAATAATCCATTATGAATTATAGTTTATATAATGAATATTAGTAGTAATATATTTAATAAAAAATAATACATCAATATAAAAAAACATTTTTCAGATAACTAAACTTTTATCATGATTATGGGTTTTATTTTAAAATAAATTGTTTCAATTATATGAATTCTATATGATGATTTTTTTCCATATTTATAATAATAATAATTTATATAATATAAAATTTCTTGGTAATAATGAATTGTAAAAAAGTAAATAACTATTTAAAATGGTAATAATTGAAATTTTATTAGTGATTATCCTTAGATATAGAGGAGATACCATGTTTAAAAATATTTATTTTTATTTTTGGATGTGTGTATGTTCCTTATAAATATTTTTATAATTTTTTTTCAATTTTTGAGGAACTTGGTTTGAGGCAGACTTGTTATTATTGAATATTTTTCAGTATTTAAAACAATTTAACTCCACAATTATAAAACATCACCCCTCCCACACATTACCACACAACTATTTAAATTTTATTCAACCAAACCATACCACAATATTTTCTCAAAATCCTTATCCACACTATAGAGATTATTTTACTCCAAAAAAATGACATTTTTGTTCATAATTGGATATCCAAATGAGTTTTATATATGTGAAGGTAATCATATTCACCAAGATCCTTCTTGTTTACTTCATATTCAAACACGATCAATTACTTATTAATATCTAGAATATAAGAACTAAAATATATAAAATAAAATGGATTTTATTATGTTAATCTAATAGTATTTATCCATTTATTCTTCCCTATAGTGGGAAACAAACTACTCATTCATTTGTATTGTAAAGTACCACCCCACAAACTGATTTATATTGTTTTCCATCATTGAATCTCATAGGAATTTTTTATTATGGATTTAAAATTTATATATATAATTAATTATAATATAATAATTATAGAAAATTAATATACCATTAATTATTTTTACCAAATAAATCATTGAAAAATTTTAACATCATTAATTTGTACGGATTACTACAACCATCAGAAGCAATGCAATTCATTTTTTATTACCACGTCACATGGATTGAATATGTAAGATTATTTATAAATATTATATCATAATTATGATATTTTGATAACTATGTATAGATAAAATAAATAATATATTTATCCTTCAAGATAGTTAAAATATATAAACATGACATATGCGTACAAGTGGACTACAATCTAGAGGATTTTAACATAATTCATTTTTGATAACTATGTTCTGTGGATAATTTTTTTTAAAATAATATATTTATAAAAATAAAAAATATTTCAATATAAATATTTTTTTTATTATGTAATAATGAACCCTTTGTTCGTGGTCAAAAAATAGATTCCATTTTGTAATTATAAACTCAGCATCTTAAAAGCACCAGACAATGAAATAATATAGTAAGTAATTAAACAATTAATATTTTCTATGAATTATATGGTGTATGTGAATAACATTAATAAGGGAATACATTATTCATAAAATAATTGATTTAGGTTAATTATAACTTAGATGAAATTAATACATGAAAAGGGCCTGAGTCGAGGTAAATGTTTCGTCTCAAAACTCTCTCCTTTGAGAGACGTGTTCTTTTTCAACTATTTTTCAAAAGATTTATATATATTTCAATTACATATTATTTCATGAATCATTCATACATCATGATAATTTATATAAAAATTTATTCACTTCATCCATGGATTTTTTGATTCAATTGTTACCATAGTGTTAAGGGTTTATGGATCACTGTTATTTTATTCAAGATTTATTCTACTTCAAATTTACATTGTGACATTTTATAAATTATTATCTAATAAGACGATTTCATTTTATCATCATATGATTTAACATGAAATTCTCAAATAATACTACCATTTCACATTGTTTTTCACTAAATATTTTTAATTATGTTTTTAACGTATTTTTTAAAATATTTTATCCCTCGATAGTAAATTTTTTTTCTTCTACATCGGTGTTTTCAGATTATATTTTCAGAAATATTAAAAACAGTTACCAAATTATTTATTAAGTAACATTTTTCTAATATTTTTCATTTTTAAACCAATTTGGAAAGTAATTTTCTTGTTTTTTCTGATTGAGATACTTTATTAATATGTTTACAACAATATGAAATGTTTTTTTTAATTGTATATAATGTATGTATTTACACTACATTATGACCACACCACTATTTGAAGTATCATTTATATTGTTTTCCCTAGTTATATTTAAATAATATATTTTTTCATTATTTTGTTAATTTTTTTATTTTAAGGAAGTGATTTCAACATGAAAAGTTTATTTTCATAAGGAAAAATGTTATAAAACCATTTAAATAAATTTTAATCATTAATTAAACCATTTATGTTATTCATTTCTTATAAATTTGATATATATGTCTCTTAAAAATATACCTGTATTATTAACCCTTAATTTTATAGGGTAATATATTCCTTATGTTCATGTGTAAAATGAATTCATTATGAAATTTCATTTCATGATGATATGAGACATGATTATGAATCCCATTTATTCTTTTGTGTAATTTGAATATTTATTCAATATTATTGATTTCTTATTTTGCATCACATATTCCTAATCATATATCGATGGATGTGTCTAGATAGAAATATAATGCATTAGGTATTGTTTTAGTTATATAATATTTCATATATGGGAATATGGAGTAATACTCATCCACTATGAGACATTATCAGACAAGTGACATTATTTAGAAAGATATCATTTACTCACGTTTATTTCATGTTGTATGTTGCTTCCAAGTTTTCTATTTTACCATGATCTTGTTATACCATATCCAAAAGGATATTCTAAAATATTATTACTCATTATCTTTTACATTTATTATATCATGTTGTACCTTTGTCATAGTTGTTAGGTTTCCTTATTATGTTTATTCCCTTACAATGATTTTTATCTCATAAATTATATCAATGTATTCCCTAGGACCACTCATGCATTTTTAGGAGAAAAAATGTATTTAATATATCATTATGGATAATAAACTAAATAAGTCTTATTTTATCCTCTATTAGATGTAATGTGATCCAATCCTGTAATGAAACATGGCCACATGATTTTTGGGTCAAAATTATAATATGTTATTATTAAAAATCATAAAATAATATGTGTGAAAGAAATGTGCCTCTATATTTGGTATCCAAACAATGTTTAGATATATATTTGGATTAGGAATATAATAATCTAGTGGGAACATTCTTGAAAAGTATAAGGATATTTCACTATATATGAAAAAATATGATAATTTTTGTGATTTTAGAGCAATTGGATTCATTGAAAATATATCCCCGTCTAGATACTAAAAAAGGATGTTTATTTATCAATGTTTTATATAGGGGTAATAACTCTAAAATGGGTACAATGGTATTTAACTCAATAGTCACCTGGATCATAAAAACCATCCTTGTTATATACATTGATTGATAGTCTAAGGGGATAGATTTTTGAAATTAAAATACTCATTTCGAACCATCATATATAGCATGAATAGATAATAGTATTGGGTGAATATTTTTAAACCTAGATTATCTCTAGTTGATAAGTATATGGTTGGTTATAATTTTAACAAAATAACTACAACTTTTTAGGTTTTTTGTTATTGAATTCTATGATGATTATGTCTATTTTAAGGGATATTTATTGTAATATATCCCTTGATTTAGTATTCTTTTTAGAGAAATACATCAGTTAGTAATAATTTATTATTTTTTTTTTAAATTAGTTTAATGGTATTGGTAACAATATTAGTTTATCTGAACATTTATGTTGATTTAATAATATTTGATTATGATTATCTGAATTGGTGTGAAAAATTATTTAAATATAAATCCATTGTTTTTAAAAAATGATTTTATGATTAGTGTAATTTTGGTGGTGTTAATCATAATTTTGGGATTGTTATAGGCATTATAAAATTATTTTTTAGAGAAATGATAATTGACATTTCGGGATATAACACATTGTATCTCAAAATGTTTCAGGACATAAATGCCCAACCAAATGGTGATAATAGAAAATCTCATACAACTGGAATATATAATTTATTGGATATATTGAATTTTTTACTTGAATGATTCATTAGACATATATTTTCGTTATTTTGTAAAACATATTAAATGATAAAAAATTTATAATTTTTTGGTTTTTGAGGTAGTTAATGATTTTTTGTGAAATGTTTTGATGGATTGAAATACAAATAACCTTTATGTTTAATATAAGGGGATAATTTGGTGTACTTATATGTTGTTTTTTGATATATATATATTTAATTTTTTAGATAACTTTTGATATTAAAACCCTCATTCATGTGGACATTATTGAGTTTATTTGGGATGTAGTGTTATATAGTTTTGGGATTTTTTTTAATTTGAACTCATTATTTGGAGAGTAAAACAGGTGTTATTAATTTTGTTTAGAATCTTAAACTTTTCTATCAATTTATAGTTTTGTTTAATGTATAATGTAAAGAAAAATATCTTGATATCATTTTGTTTAATATTTTGATCCATTTGATGTTTATTTTAATGATTCATGCGTAAAAACTGTGTAGAATACATTTTTTTAGGAATAGACGAGATTGTTGTGAAAATTCATTAATGGATGATATTATCCTTTTTTATTAAGTATATTTATTATTATTATTAATATATATGGTAAAAGGATCCATCAACATTATTAAAAGTATCATGGAATTAAAATGATATTCATTTATTATAAATTAATGGTCAATTATCTCTAAATAAAAAGTTATAGTATTATCTCCAAAATATATATTATTTCCAAATACATTTATTAGCATCCCAAAAATTTTCTCCTATTTGAATTACTTTTTATTTGATTATCTTCATATTTTACAATCCCTATTTTCAAATTATGTTTTATTATATCTTTTAACATTTTGGGATTCCCAAAAATTATTTTTCAAATGTGAAACATCTTAAAATTGAGTGAAATAAAAAAAATTTAAGGATGAAATATATTTAAGATGGTTATAATGCAACCCAAAAAAATTTTAAAAGAAAATTTGTTTTATATCATTTTTAACACACAACACTTTGTCAAAATGATCAAAAATATAATTTTTAAATATTATTATATAAACATAGATTATTTAACCTAGATGTTAAATTTCATGGTATTAATAGTATTAAAAACTATAAAAAAATATACATAGAGTTAAACTAAAAACAATTGGTTGATAAATTACTAAAAAATAATTAATAAAATTTTAATGAAAATATTTTATTATATAAAAACTAAGATTCCATTAAAAATGATTTTATTTTTGGTTTTGAAATAAAATGTTATAATTAATTAAGGGAAAATTCAGAAATATTATTTTATAAAAGAAAATATTTTTTAGATTATAATTAAAATAAACATTTACGGTCAAAATTGGGGCTTCTTTCGAGAAATATATATATTTTGTGAATTGTTATAAATAAATATTTTTTGTAAAACTATATTTTATTTTTTATAAATTAAGTAAATTAATAGTACATTAAATGTATAATATTGAAATAAAAGTAAAATATATATTGATTTTTTATATTTAATCTCATTAATAAACTATGGGCCATCTTTATATGGTATTTTTATACTAGTTTGTTATTTTCCATAAAAACACATCTTTATGAAAACAATTTTAATGTGAATAACGTTTATAGATTTAAATAAACTAAAATAAACCATTACAAGGAATTATTTAAATTAAATTTAATAATTATAAATTTAAAATTTTGAAGACAACGAACACTATTAGTCCTATTGTAACTGTAAAATAAACTTTTCCTTCAAAATACATTTTTTGGAAACTCACTTTTCCATCATGATTATGAGAACTATTTTAAAACAAATTATTAAAATTAAATTAATTGAAAGTGATGAAATATATTCCTTATTTTTATACTTAATAATTTATATTATGTAATAATGTGAATTTTGTTAATTATAATAATAATAAAATATGTACCGAAACTAATTACCATGGTAAAAAATTAAAATGGTAATCATGTGTAATGCTGTCATAAAATGGGGTAACAAGTTTTAGAAGTATTTATATTTATTTTTTGAGTTGTGTAACTACCTTTTGAATGATCTATTCATATATTATTTAATTTATATGGCACTTTTCTATAGAGTTAATCCCCATTATTTAATTTTTTTAATTAAATAAATTTCACTCCTCCAAAAATAAATGAAGGCGCAATATCCCTTCACTTAATCAAATATTAATATCCAATTTTAATGACCACAACCTACCAAAATTTTTCCCCAATATCCTTATCCACATTGTAGATCTTAATTACTTCCAAAAAATACCAAATGTAAGACCCTTAATAATGTATCCAATGGTTGTGCCTCTAAGAAAAGGTTATCATCTTCTCCAAGCTCCTTCTTTTTTACTTCTTTTTCCAACAAAAATTATATATTATCATATAAATATAATAAAACTAGGGAAATATATACATTTAATTCTTATTATAATTATGATAATATATTTTTTATCTCCTTTTTCCATAAACTGTGATAAGAAACCATCATTCATGTGTAAAATGAATTACTGTGTCTTTAACCAATGTAAGTTGTTTTCCATCATAACCACTCATAGTGATTTGTGATGAGGAATTTAATATTTTAGAATACATTAATGGAATATTAATCATTATGTAAAAATTTTATATCAAAATCATTCTTAACTAAACATCTATATAAAAATTATATCTTTTCTCATGTTAGGTCGTACTACCACCTTGTAATGCCATGTAATTCATTTTTTATTACTGCATCACATGAATGGTAAATGTAATTCAACATAATGAAATAATATAATATTTTTCAAATTATGATAATTATGTAATGATAAAATAAAACATAACTTCATTCCATCATAACAATTAAAAAATTAAAATGTTAAAAATGCATACGTAAGACCGATTACCTCTATGATTGCGTTGTAGTTCAATTTTCAAAACCAGATTTCATTGTTATTTTTTTAATTATAATTAATGTATAAAAATTATAAATATTCCTTGAATATTTTCAAGATTTTATTGAACATTGAATCCATCGTCCATGTTTAATATACTGATGCCTTTTTGAAATTATGAATAGAGATATCCCAAAACACTCAACATGGGTATACATGATTAGATAATTAAATATATCATGAAACATAATTAATGTATCGATTTTAGTACATTTTATTAAAATAGAAAATGTTTATTATGAAAAAAAACATTAATTAATATTTTAATATCCCAAGTATTTATATAGTAATAATTTTTATCAATATTTATGAATTGGATAATAATATTATGTTATGGGGACAATTTTTTTGGAAGCCTACATGGAATGCAATAAAGGGTTTCACCAAAATCATATAATGCACAAAACATTTAGTTACACCAAAAAATGATACAATACTAATATTATTATTTAAAATGGTAGTTAACACCAAGTATTAGCATTATTGGGAATGAACAGAACTAACTAAAATATTATTACACATATTTTTTTGAATGTTTTTATATTTATCCAATATATTTTAGATTCATAAAATGATAATTAATCCAATTTTAAGTATAAAATACTCTAATAATTGTGAATGGTCTGTTTACCACCTTTTATGTTGAAGCCTTTTTAAATCAAGTTTTATTTCTCTTTTATATTTTATATTTGGATTATTTATCTTCTTATTTCGATGTTGGACATCAAAATTTACCCTGGTTATTTTTTTTCCAGTGAAATTCATATTTTATTGATTTTTGAAAAACACTGCATTATAATTCAAAACAATATTTTCATTTCATTTATTTGTATTGTCATATTTTCTATTTAATTGGTTCTAAAGGGTAACTAAATTATTTATTTATATTTTAATACAATCATTGTCATGATAAGTAATTTCACATTTAAATTGGAGATAAACACATGTCAATCTTTAAATAGTTGTTATTTCCAAAAACCTTCATTCTGATTTTAACAACGGGAAAAAAATTATATTAATTTGTTTTGAATTTGTAATAATGGATTCCATATTTGGAATCCTGTTGTCCAAATTATGTAAACAGATACATTTTATTTTTGAACATTATGAATGTTAACATC
Source organism: Viscum album (assembly GCA_963277665.1). Lineage (NCBI taxonomy): Eukaryota > Viridiplantae > Streptophyta > Magnoliopsida > Santalales > Viscaceae > Viscum > Viscum album. The sequence continues at coordinate 934,570,261 of OY728121.1, forward strand.
AATAATTATTTTTATTTTCAACGGTTAACAGCTAAATTTTGTAAATAAGGGTAAAAATATTTTTATAATAATGTAAAAATACCAAAAATAACGATGTAATCATATATTATGAGTCATGGGTGACCAAAAATCCCTTTCCCCAAACATTGTCTATTTGGGAGCCACATGGGAGTGGTAATGACCAATTATAATAATTAATTTAATTTACACAGAAATATAACATAAACATGTATCTTTTTACTAAAAAATGATAATATAGGGTTATATAACCTATATCATTGACTATATGAAGTAATTATAAATATAAAATGACTTCCTACATCATGGTATTTTACTTAATATTTTTATACATTAAATAAATAAATTTATTTAAGACACAATGATGATGCATTGATTACCTAATTAAGGAATGATTCAAAAAAATTATATTATAAATTCTAAAATAAATATAATTTGAAAATTTTGATGCCATACAAAAATATTATAGATAATTATGAAATTTTATCTTTTATTTAATTTAGTTTGTTCTAATTAATAAATTTGTTATGCCACTAAAAAAATTCAATTACTAAATTGTGTCAAATTTGACATAAATGAGTTTTTTTAAAATATTATTTTATTAAGTGATATAATAGTCATAAAAATACATGATTTGGAAAAAGGTATTATATAAGGATAAAAAGTTCCTTAATGAGACACTATATGTTATAATATAATTTTATAGTAACTATATTAACCATTTACTTTAAAAATACTGGAAAAGATGGTAAGAGTTAATTTTTTTAAATAAGGATTAAATCAAAATGATAACTTCCTATTTTTGACCAAAAGTTGTATAAAGCCTATTCGTTGTGAATATTTAGACCCATAATTATCTTTTCCCTGAAAATTATTTCTTTGGAGCTATTATTGTTTGAAAATCAATTTAAAATAATGTTATATTTCATGAATTTCAAAAGTTCCCCTCCCACCTCTTATAAAATACCACCAAATATACCCCTTAATACCAACTCTCATTCCCTGAATACTGTCCAAAGTCATTTTAAATAATATCAGAACAACCCTCCCATTCTCATGATATCAATACCTTGGGTAGAAGGAAATTTAAGAAGTCATTTTTGCACAGATCAAAAGGAGATATCCGATTTAGAGGAATATAAAGAACAAACGAGAGAATTGGGACAAGGATAGGAACATCATATAAATAACATTTAATTGAGGAATATTGTAATAACAAAAACCTCCTTATTCTATATTTTGTATAATTATGCCATTTTTCTTTTAATTTAATTTAATGGTATTCAATAGGAATCTTTTTCTACAATTCATTATACTAAATGTCAAAATGAATGTCTTTTATCATATACGTCGACAACGACCTTTCCACCACAATGACCATTATTTGGTACATAGATTTCTCTAATTATTGTATTTTTTTAAAATAAAAGTAAATACTATATTTCTTTTTTAGTTATTTTGGTATTGAAAACTATTTTTAAAATGTATTGATTATATATAAATCTTGGAATTATGTCATACGATTGAATTATGGAAATGATATTCTTCCTTTATGATTCATCATGTGTTATGTTTATGTTATAGATAATGGTTATTTCATATGAATAGTGGTGGATCTATGATAAACCTAGGGTGGGTGAGCCACTGATATCTCTCTAATGCATTATGTTACATGATAGTGTTAAACATAATGGTTTCTCCTCAGATATTTAGGGAATATACTGTGATCGGTATTCCAAACAAAAAATGATAATTAATCATTATGAATATGTGAAAATATAAAATGCAAGTATGATATTGATGCGAAATGTTACCTTTTTTATTTATTATTCCTATTAAATTCTCACGATTCTTATGAATTCATTGGTTTATGAATATTCATTAACAAATGTTTTCTTTCTGTATTTTATCCCTTATTGAGTTTCTATTTTCATCCAAATTTTTTTAAATGTTTTATAAGGATATAAGGATGAGTATATGAAATAAATAAGTTAAGAAGGTTTCTAGCAATAATAGAATACATTTTTTATTTTTAAAAAGGATTCCACTGGTTGAAAAAAAGAACACTGTTTTTATATTATTCTCTTGAGTGATTATCGGTTTAGATGTATTAATAATTTCCTAATTCATTAAAACTATAATCCAAAAAAGATCATTGAAGTGAATAAATGTTAAATTATTGTCTTATATCAATATTATATAATTTTTTTGTTTGGAGCCCTATAGTTTGTATCAATGGCCATTTTAAAAAAACTATAAATGTTAGGATATTATTAATATTATATCGGTAAATTATTCTAAAATTATGCTCAAATTGAAATAGAATTTGAGGATCAAAAGATTTAGTTATCTATGATATGTCTATTTGGAATGGATTTCCATAGTGGAGACATGGCATATATTCTGGGAAAACATACAAAGGAAATAAACCTCCCAAATCAGTAACCATAGATGGTTGGAATCAGAACATAAATGATTGTTCAGGGATGGAAAAATTGACTCAGGATATAAATAGAGGAGGAATCCATGTGTTATATCATCTATATCAATCAAATTAGAACATGTCGATTATAGACTATTTTATGAGGCAACATCCACAATCATTAAGAGGATAATCTGACCTTATGCTAGCTAAATATTAGATTATATCCCTATAAACTATTTTTGAAGTCATTGGGTGTTTATAATATCAAATGGTTAGTCTTTTTATTAACAATTTTTATTGTTAATCACATTAGTGGTCATCAATTGTTAAGAATGTCAGGTATAGTGAGGATATTGAAGCTATTGATTAGGATAAATTAAATGGTAATTGTCATGAGAAATATTTTCCTAAGGAGATTCGACATAGGATAGAAAAATAATTCCCAGAATTGAGGTTGGTTGATGGCTTGGTGGCAGCTTATGAAAAACAATCACCTGACATTAATGGTATTCTTTATATTTCATAAGGGATCATGATATTAAAATAAATCATTTTATTATCTGAATTAAAGATAATAGTTCGAAAGGGAATTAGTTAGTTTTGAGTTAAAATGATTTGAAATACTTTTTTGATGTGAGAAGAAGGTGGAAATGGATTTTAATGATGATCATGTGTTCGTTGAAAAAATTAATAATAATGGGTTGATATTGAAGAAAAATGGAAAAATTCTATAAGAATGGCTAAAGGTATGAAATTTATGCTTACAATTTTTGAACTTTTTAGTAAAAATCACATATGGGAATTTCTTTTGAGATCTAGTAAGTGCTTCCAATGTGGTGAAATGGGCCGTATGGACTATAACTTCATGGAAAAAGATAATGGTAAAAAATAATATATATATTAAATTATATGTTTTAAATGTAATAAGATGGGTCAATATCAGAATGAGTGTCTGATTGAGAATTTGAATGATTGGAAGTAGTTAGAATACAAATAGAAGGGTGTTGTGAAATTCTTTGCAACTACTCCAGAAGATGTTTAGTCATCAACTGAAGTGGTTCTGGTATGTTGTTTTTTATTTAGATTATGCCAATGTTTTTCTTGATTCCGGATCTACACAATCATTAATTTCTATGATATTTTCTTGTAAATTTGGAATTACATCTCTTGGAATGATTCTAGATCTTATGGGATCAAACCGTATAGAAATGTAGAGAGAATAACAAATTATAAGAATCATCATGTCCTTGTCTCTGGAAATAATATAAAGTCAAACCATATTTTTGGCCCACGGTAGAGATTCATGTTAAACAGGCTAGAGATTGGTTTTCTATATACCATGATAAGATTTACTATAGAGAAAAATATTTTTTCATTTAGAATGAAATTTAGTTTGTGTAGAAGAATAAAACCTTTCCATTGATACCATATTATAAATCTGAGAAACTATCAAAAGATATAATGTAATGTTACCATTCACATATTGTTGAAAACAATGTAACAATTCAATGTAATTATATAAAAGTTCTAAATGATTATCTTGATGTTTTTATTAATGATTTTTCTGGGATTATAACAAATCGATAAGTTAAATTTTTTATTGACTAGGTTCGTGATGCTAATCCTATTTCGAAACTCGTTATTAAAAATATCAAATTGAAATTTTAGAGTAAATGAAGTAAATATAATAGTTATTAGATAATGGATTAATTAGACCTAGGAAACACCGTGGGGTGATATTATCTGTATTTTTAAAAATAAATATGGTTCAATAATGCTTTTCATTTATTATAGAGCCTTGAATAACATCACTATTAATAAAAAGTTTCATTCTCCTTATAGCATTGATTTATTTGAATATCTCTAGGGAGATCCGTATTTTTTCACATATGACTTCTATTCGGGTAACCAACCATTAAATGTAAATCAAGTAGACATTTCTATCACAACATTTCATACTATATATAGCCATTATGAATTTTTATTTATGTCGTTTGGGTTAACCAATTCACCTATTATATTCATGGATCTTATGAATAGAATATTCCAAGAGATCATGAATATGTTTTTGGTTGTTTTTATTGATGATATTTGGGGTGTTATAAAATTAAATAGGATTGTGAAAGTCACTTAAGGGTTGTATATCAAACCTTAAAGGAAAATAGAATGTATTATAAATTAATAAAGCGTGGGGTTTTTTACATATAATTTCATTCCTTGGTCATATTTTTTCTAAATATGGTGTAATTATTTATCCTTATAAAACAAATGATTTTATTGAATATACATGACCCACAAATATAAGAATGATTATTTATTTTTTATGGTTTTTCATTTTATTAGTAGAGGTTTGTTTAAAATTTTTCAGAGTTATATATCCCACTTACCAAACTAACTCAAAAATGTGTCAAGATCATATGGATAAAAGAATGTGGTAAATGCTTTTAGGAATTGAATTGGTGATTGGACAATTCTCCAATATTAGAATTTAATTCTAGAAATGGTGAATTTATTTTATAATCTGATGCATCATTGAAATGAAATCATTGTTTCCTAATGTAGAATGATCAGGTAATTTATTATTCTTCACATCAATTGAAAAATAATGATTAAAATGACCCTAAACATGTTTTGGAATTAATAATTATTATTTTTTATTGAAAAATTTGTATGCCTCATCTTTATGGAATCAATTTTGAAATATATATTGACCATAAAATTTTAAAGAATAAAATTACTCTGGAATAATTGGACATGAGACAAAGAAGATGGCTATAATAAATCAAGGAATATGATTTCACAATTCATTACAATCCTTGATAAGAAACCAAAATTTATAAAACTTTTTCTTATAAAAATAACGCTACATTAACCTAGTTAAGTTCAGAATGTGTCCCTCCGATTAATGATTTGTTTACCTTTAGTATGGAAGTTGTTGGTGCTGGAAATTCCACTATTCTATTTCAGGTTTCATTGCAACTGTCACTATCAAACAAAACTAAGCATGCACAAAAGGAAGAAAGTGATTTACAGAAAAAAGAAGATATGGTTTAGAAGGGTACATTACCTGAATTTAACATTCATAAGGATTGTGTTTTTTTGTTTTGAAATAGATCATGGTTTCCTTGTGACTCCCAATTTAAGGATGTGTTGTTATGTGAAGTTTATAGTTTGTCATTTCTAGTTCATCCTAGTAGTACGATGATGTAGAATGATATTTAGGAGTATTACTGGTGGGATGGAATGAAAAGAGATATTTCTAGAATATTGTGAAGTGTTTGACTTGACAATATGTTAATGTAGAGAGGTAGTGGACGAATGGGATGATTATTCCTTTTTCCGAACCAGAGTTGAATTGGGAAAATAAATCTATGGATATTGTAGTTGGATTACCAAAGAATTCTTGTTGTAACTATGCTATTTGGATTATTGTTTATATATTGACTAAATCATCTCATTTTCATTCTATTCTGGATGCATTATCTTTACATCAACATTATCAATTGTATATTAAATTGATAGTGAGGTTACATGGGGTTATCTTATAAATTATATGCGATCTTGATCGCATGTTCACTTCTATCTTTTGGAAAGACCTTCAAAAGTCATTGGGAACTTTGTTAAATTTTAGTACATCTTCTAAACTCAATCATATGGGATTTTTCAACCAACCATTTAGAACATGAAGGATATTCTTCATTTTTATTCAATAGATCTCCATGGAAGTTAGGATCACCATTATTCTTTTGTTGAGTATTCATATAATAATTTATTTCATTCCACAATTTAGATTCTACAATTTGATGTATTATATAGAAAATGATGTCAAATTACTGAATTTTGGGATTAAGTGGGAGAAGGGAAGTTGATGGTACTATAATTGGTATAAGAGATGGAAGAAAAAGTTACGTAGATTTTGAAGCACATGAGGATATATCAGAGTAGGAAAAAAGTTATACAGATGATCGGAGTAAGGATATTTATTTTTAGTTAGGTGATCAGGTCTTTTGCATTGTTTCTTTATGGAAAAGTGTGATGGGTTTTCCTTATAAGAGACAGTTGTGGCTGTGGTTAATTGGACCCTATGAAATATAAAATATATTTCGATCATTTTTATAAGGATTGTCTTTAACTACCTGTTTATCATGGTTACAAAATGTTTTTCATGTTTTAAAGATGAGAATGTGTTTTCTGGATCCATATCATGGTTTGAGTCAAGAGGTAGTTCAGTTGGAAGAGAATAATTCTTATGAGGAACAAACAGTATAGATTCCTGACTGGAGAGAGAATTTGTTGAGGAATACGTGATTCATTATGTATTTTTTTTGTATAATCCAAATGGTTGAAGATGAATCATGGGATTTGGAGAATTCATCGAGGGAGAAATACTCTAACTTATTTGATAAGTAAATAAAATTATGGGGAAGTAATTTACAAAAAAGGGGAACGATATAACCTCCTAGGTATTTATATAATAATAAATTTTCATTAATATTTAGGAATTAGATATTAATTTAATTTTAAGGGGACATTTTTTCTAATATCTTACTCGACACACAAAAACATGTATGTCTGAAATCTTACGTGGCACACAATATTGAGTTATAGCGAAAAAAGATTCAGTAATATTATTATTATTTTAAATGGTTGATAATGCATAGCTATTGTATTGGCAGGAATGAATTGAACTAACTAATATATGGATACATATGTATTTTAAATGTTTTTACATGGATACAAAAAATATTAGAGGTTTAAAATGAGAAGTATTCCAATTTTATGCACAATATACTGTAATATTTTTAGTATCTCATTTTATGACCATTAGATGATGAAAACATTTTAAATATAGATATTACCACATTTATTGGTTAAATAGTACAATATGTGATTCTTATTTTGATTAGGGACATCAAAATTTACCTTTGTTAAAAATTTTGTTATTTGGGCATTGAAATTCATATTGTAATGAATACCGAAAAATAATACATTTTAATTCATTATTGAATTTTCGTCTAATTCATTTATATAGATAAATTATATTTATAATTTATTTTAACATATAATTGGATTATTTTTTTATCATTTAAACCAATTTTGGTCATTGGATGCAAATAAACATTCAAATTAGACATAAACACATGTCAATCCTTTGATAATTTTTACATCTACAAAACTTGTGTTATAGTTTTGACAATTAGAAATAATTTTGAATTATTTAATTAAACATATATGTTTTGATTTTGGAAAAATGGATTCCATATTTTCAATCAAAGGCTATGAATTTTTAAAATATGTACCTTTTATTTTAAGATATTATGAATAGTAAGTTCAGTAATTATTTTTTGTTTACCACAGATAATGTGTATCTTAAGTAAATAAGGTTAAAAATAATATTATAATAAGATAAAAATACCCTATAATTTGTAAAGATCTTATTTTATGAGTCATTGTAGACCAAAACAATTAGTAGACTTAATTTTTGGTATTTAGGAGCCACATGGGTGTGATAATGATATATAATAATAATTAATTTAATGTAATGTGAAATATAACATAAAGATGTATCTATTTAGTAAAAATTTCTAATATAGGCTTATATAAAAAATATATTTGAAAATAAATATTAAATAGACATATAAAAATATTTCATATATCATAATATTTTATTTTTTATTATTTAACATTAAAAAATAATTTTATTTCTAACACAATGATATTGGATTGATTAAATTATTAATGAATTTTTCAAATCAATGATATTATAATATTAAAATAATTGTGAAATAATTTTTTTATTCCATCCAAGAATTCTATGGATGATTATGACATGTTATATTTTTGTAAATATATTTTTTCGAATGATTCATGTTGTTATGAGTTTAAGAAAATCAGTTTATAAATAGTGTTAAAATTGAGATATTTGTGTTTTTTAAATTAATATTTTATTAAATGATATAATAGTCATAAAAATCAATGATTTTTCCAAATTACATAGGCAATGTTCAAATTTCATTAATAATACAAATCTGGTTATCTATTAATTTTATAGTAATTATATTGACCATAATGTCTAAAAATACTAGGCCGCATGGTAAGAGTTAATTTATTTAAAAAAGGGTTGTAATCAAAAGATACGATTACATTGGTGACCTAAACTTGTATAAAACATATTGGAAGAGGGTATATAGAACAATAATCATATTATACAATAATAATATCACATTTTATATATGAGAATTAATATATAAATTTATAATAAAATAATATTTCAACACTTTTCTAATGTTACCATCATAGCTCTTATAAAATGTCACCACATCAACCCACTTACACACACATTTAAATAACTTTCGATCATTCAAATTCTACTCATATAAGCTCCCTAAAAACCTAAATTCCTCCATGATGCATTACTTTGGGATAAATGAAATTCAAGAATTCATTTTTTCTGAAATAAAAAAGAGTTACATGATTTGGATGTATATAAAGAATGAACGAGACAATTTGGACTCTAGGTAAGAAACATAATATCAATATCCTTTAATGGGGGAATAATTTGATAATATAATACTCCTTATTTTAAATGGTGTTTAATTATAACCTTTTAATTTTAATTTAACTCCACAGTTTTCAAATGTAATATTTTTCTACAATGTTTTTTTACTAATAGACAAAAAGTAATTGTTTTTAACATATGTAGATACAATGACCTTTCTTCCACCATGAAATTTATTTGGTGTTTTTATTCCCTAACATGATGTAATGTTTTTATATGAAAATTGAATACCATATTATGTGTTTAGATATTTTATTATTTAAAATGGTTTTGATAAATGATTGGTTATATCAATATCTTGAAATTATGTCTTATGATAGAAATATAAAAATGTTATTTTTCCTTTATTCTTGTTTATGTTTAATGTTTATGTTATGGTTCATAGTAATTTATTATTTATGTGGTTGGTACCATTATAAATTTAGGGTGGGTGAGCTAGTGATAGCTCTACAATGTATTTGGTAATATGATGGAGGTAAACATTAAGGTTTTACCTAAGATATTTTGGGAATATACTTTGATGGGTATTCCAAACTTACCCATAAAGGTTAATCCTTATGTACCATTGAAATATGGAATGTATGTATGATAGGATGTCATATGATACCATTATTATTTATTATTGAAATGAATATTTCATGATTCTAAGGATTTCCTAGGTTTTAAAATATTCATGTACTATAATTCTATTTCATTATTTTATCATGTACTGAGTTTTTATGCTCATCCCATGTTTTTATAATGTTTTAATTGGGTATATGGACTATTAAGAAAATAAAAAAATACAGAATATTTTTATCATTAAATGAAATATTGTTTTATTTTAGTAAGGGTTTACTTTGGTGGATGAAATGGATATTATTTGGATAGTATCCTCTTGTATGACTATGGGATGATATTGGTTAATAATAGCCTAATTCATTAAATCTATAAACCTAAAAAGACAGAAAATATTTATTAAAGAAAAATTATTTTGTGCTCCCATGAATATGTAATGTTTTAAGGATAGGGACTTGTAGAAATAATGTTATTAAATAAGAGATAAAATACAGACGTGAAAATGTTTAGAGTCGAGATAGGGTTTTCATCTCCAACATTCCTTCTGTTAGAAAAAATCATTTTATGAACAAAATTTCATTTAAATGGTGTCTATACATTCCATATACTTATTATATATTATTTCCTTCATACGCAATGGTATTATATGTTATAATATTTTCTCTTCATTCATGGGATCAGTTATTCAAAGGTTACTAAAGAATTAAGGTTTTGTGTTTTAATCTCATTTCAATTGACATTATTAGGCTTGAAATGTATATTATTAGAAATTATTTTATAATTATCTTATAAGATTATTTAATCTTATTTTAATTTTTTTTCATTTAATTTGCATGTAACGTTTATTTTTATATATATTTAGTACAAAAAACCCTTGAAACTATTGTAAGATAATATAATTTCATTCTCTCCTCAATAAAAAATGGTGTTTCCTATATACTCGTGCTTTATAGAAATATTTTAAAATATATTTTGAAAATAAATAATTTTTATATTGAAGAAATTATTACTAATGATTTATGATTATATATATATTTTTTAATTAGTATTACAGTTTTTCTCTGAATGAGGTCTGTTTTAATATTTGACAATACTATAAAAGAATGATATTTTATAACTTTCTAGGAATTAATAGGTTTAGGTAACATTATAACCACTCAATTATTTATGTATTACTATATATGTTTTCCAATTTTATTTATAAATAATTTTTTTTACATTTTAAAAATTTTCAAATTTTGAATAGGCCATTTCAAGGATTTACATTCTATTTTCATCACAAAATATTTCCTACAATCTTTTAGATATATTTTAATCAATGCCCAAAATGATTGATGTTATGGATTTCATATAAATTATGTATGTATGCCTCTCACATATATTCTTATATTATTTCTATTATATTCATAGGATAATACTTTCAATAAACTCATTACCCAAATTCCTTCATTACAACATTTACATTGATTATGATATGGGACATGATTATTCAACCCATTTCATCCCATGTGCGATTCACAAAAATATTCTTTATATATAATTTCCATTGATGTCACAAATAAACATTAATATGTTATGATTGGTTCTCTATGATAGTGGTCTAAAACATTGTGCAATGATCTATTTTCATGAGACGTCATGTATGGGAATAGGGAGTACAATCAATCCATTATATGACATTTTCAACCATGTGATATTTTATATGTAGTGTGGTTTAACTCATATTTATGTGATGATATATTTTTCAACCTCATTATCTATTTTACCATGATCTTAGGATAACATATTCTTTATGTTATTGTCATATTATAATACTCTAATTGTCTTTTTTGATATCATGTTATACCTTTAACTCATATGCTATGTTTTCTTATGATGATTATTCTATTATTGAGATTTTTATCCCAAAAAATTTTTCTTTATATTCCACATGTTATCCCATATAGGTTTGGGATATATAAAGGATTTCGTATCTAAATATGTAGAATAAAAATATGATTTCTTAATTTATCCTCAATATTATGAATTAAAAACTCTGTATTCCAAATACAATTGGCCCTATGATATTTGGATAACAATAAATATATTTTGAAGTTAAAAATTATGTAATAATCTGGGTAAAAGGATTGGGTCTCTATATCAATTAAATTTAAATTATTTTATCATGAATAAGATATTTTTTAATTAATACAATCATAAATCTTCCACATTCAATTATTTGATAAATTCTTTATATTTACTATGTTGAATTATAGGCTACCATTAGTCTACTTATCCCTTTAGATGATAGAAAATAACAAAAAATATTTCCCTTTCAAAACCTTTTGAAATGGGAAATAACTTCTATAGGGAAATGATCCATTTTTTACTACTAATATATTTTTAGTTCCACTATATAATGTACCATGTTTTCATATTATTTGGTCCAATATAGTTACATAATATTTCAGATCATTTGGTCACTCTATCCGTGTTATATTATTTTTCACCAAAATTGATCAACTAAACTCTTATTATTATGAACTAATTAGTTTCAAGTACAACATAATTAACTTGTTTAGGGGTAATAATTTTGCATTGACTATAGGTTTGGATACAGTTTGTATTCCTCATGTTATTCACTATCATTGTACAGTGGGAGACACATAATTTGTTCATAACAAAGAATTATAAAATATAATTCATGATGTTATTTATAGTTTATTCCTTAAAAACATTTAGTGGTTTTCAATGAACATTTTCTATCTTAACTGGTAAATATAATTTTTCTAATTAAATTATTTTGGATTACAACTATAACATCCCAAACTATAAAAACCTAGATCGGGTAGTCATATTACATTATTAGAAAAAAAAATGAGTTACCCAAAGATCTAATAGTTTTTTGGTATTGGAATAACTATTACATACATACATTACATTTGAAAAACATAGTATATAACATTCACATGTTTCAGGAAAATGATTTTCCCATAAACCATATTCTTTATAGTGACACAAAATCATCATATAGGATTCATGGTGGAAGGGAGACATATAAGGGTGATATCATTTGATTATTAAATGATAAAAATGGAATCTTACATAACATAAAATTTTTTTAAGTAAAATGGAATTTATAAATAAATAATATTATTACAAAATCCACAAAAATTGAGGGCATGAAATATCCATTAAAATAAATGAAAATTTGTAATATAATGATCTTTTATCTTATACATATGGAATGAATAATACATACCATAAAAAATGATCTATAAAGTGTTAATTTGATAATTCTTTCCTATATTTTTAATGGTCATACCCTGAAACCTGACCACAATATCTCATGAGACCAATTGATGCAAATAAGGGTGATAAAATGTCGGGCCTCACCCATCTCCTGCTAATGCCTAATGCATTCACCATAAGAGACATAAAAAAAAACATTAATAACAATACCTGAGAAACCTATTCCTATATAAATCATGGATATCCATATATTTAGAAATTGGTACATAAAATACGTCCTCATTAAATAGGATAATGTTGATGTATAAGAGAAAATCATATAATCATCATAGAAGTCATGTTTTATCTTCAATGAAACATGAGGTTCCCTTATAAATGACATATAATGGTGAAGTCAAATATAATTTTATAGTATATTAATGAAATATATTAATTGGATTCATTATATTTCATTGATAGGATAGTGATAAAATGGATTGAAAAATCCATTATTATTTTTAATTAATAGCATATAGATTTTCTAAATCATATCTTCTGGGAGTGTCTCTTCAGGTGGGAAGTCATAGTCCAACACTTCAATCATAGGAGTGGTGGTTGATTTAGTTATCAATCCAGAATATTTATGTCAATTACACATATGTTAATAAATTCCAAATCCACATCCACATTCCAGTATCTACTAAGGGAAGTATTTCAAATTTAATTATACACAATATTAAATTACTAAATCATTGTATGATTTCTACACTTTATAAAAATAAAATCCTTAATTAAAAAAATATATTATAGGTATAATAATATAGATATATAAAACCATTATGTTTTATGAGTAACAAGGAAAAATTACACATTGGAATTTTTATCAGCACACTAATGAAAATAGATGTCGATTATAACCAGAGTGACGAAGAGTTAAAATCGAGATATAAACCACCCACTTATTGGTTTGGTAGATATTCAATAAAAAACTATTTGAAGTTAGGGAATATAAATTTTTACAAAATAAATTTAATAAATTCATTTTATAATAAAAAATTTCAAATATATATTATATGCACCATTTAATTGAAATTAGGTGCACATTTCACAATATGTCTCGAATAGATGAATTTTAGAATAAAAACCCATAATAATTAAACCCACTTCTAAGAACATTAATTAAAATGTTATATCACCAATATTGATATCATAATCTCATATATAATATCCTTAAAATCTATTTTCATTAAAACTCTTCATTAATAGTATTTATCTATATGAATTCACTATATTTTCTACATCAGTTATTTATAGTTTTGAACAGTAGTACTTATTTCATAACTACGGTGTTAAAATTTTCTTTTCATCAAAATTTAATCATTATTTGGTCATTATGTTTACAATTATGGATTACTTATATTAATTTTTGATTTTTCAAATGCTTTTCATGAGAGTTTTAATCATTATCATTGATGATATAATATATAACAATCATGTTTTGGTGATTCTGGATAACCAGATTGGGTTTCATTAATTAATGAATTAAATATTGATATAACATATCAAATACCAAAAAACCTATATTTAATCATTTATATAATTTTATAATATTAATCATATTCACTTATTAATTCATGATGAAAATTAATAGTACTATTAAATTAAGTGGTTAAACTAAGCCAGACATCTATAAATCCAAATTTAATGAATGAATATGAGGATATTTTTTATAATATCATTATAAAATGATCATATTGAACCAATTTAGTGTTAATTAATATCACAAAATTTATTTATATAAATATTGAATAACAATTGATCAATATGAAATTATTACACAATAAAAATATTTGTTTGGAATCTTAATAAATAAAATTAATGATAAAATTAATGATGATTCCTTGATGATAACATCTTCAATATGGTCTATAATTTCCAAAAGAACCTTAATAATATAATAAAAAAACATATTTAATATTTAATAGTGAACTTATATCTATCATAATAAGTCAGTAAAAGAAAAATGAAACATGTAATGACATGGAGTTGGTAATCAACACAAGGTATGAACAGAAGTGTTCATTCATAACAGATGACATATATGAATAAATCATGGTAATTCACCTTATATAATAAAAATGAATTATATAAATTATTACAATTCATTAAATTTTTTTTATGGAATAAATTTGAAATATAATAACAATGAAGACAACTGAGAAGTTAATAATACAATCATCATGAACATGAATTTTCCTTTTAAGAATCCCAGTATTTGAATATATAGATATAAATATGAATTAATTTGGAATTATAATTATCATATAGGTTTTAGGAATATAAAAATTGAAGCTTTTTAATGAGAAATTTTATTGAGAGATGTGTCTTCATATAGTGAACATGTTATCCTTTTGTAAGTTATTTGAAGGGTATTATTTGAAGTAACCCTTAGATTTTCAAAAATATATCTACGATATTAACGTGTCAAAAGATATAAAATTTTTTGAAATAGGAAATTAAAATTATTTTGGCTAAAAAAATCTGTTATGTCTTTTTAGATACATTATTGAATGGGTTAAGCCTTTTTTATTTCAATTTTTAACTTTTTCCGTATTTTTACTATTACCATTTTAATAAATTTTGAACTATTACAATTCTATATAATGAAATTTTTTATTAATATTAACACATAATTTACTCAATTATAACATAAAATTTCGTGTTAAATATATCAACAAATATTGTCTATTGTGAATTTTTTTTCAAAAGTAAATGAGGTAAATTAATTAAAACACTTTTTAAATAAATAACATTTTCATCTATAAATTTGTATATATGATAATATTATTGTGTGTATGAATTATAAAAAAAATTACAGAAAAAATAAAATGTTTTGATCCTTTTAATCAACAAAAAATCAAATATTCCAAGAAATATTCAGATGTAATGAAATGAATGAAAATGGTTTTTATATTAATTTGACATTTTAATAGGTTTTTAAAAAACATTCCGTAGGGTTTCTAACATCAATTAATATTTTTAAATATTTATTATTTTTCATTAAATTCATATGTTATGACATAAATAATTTTAGACATTCCATGGCCATTTATATATAATTTTAGACTCATATAAATTCAATGTTCATTGGAATTATAAATTTTTATCCAAAAACTTCTATTCTGGGAAAAATATCAAAATTCCATACTAATATTGTTTTGAATTTTCAAATTTAAATATTTAATTAGACTGGAAACTTTAAACATAAAAAAATTAGCTTTTAAATAAAGTCTTGAATAATGGAATTTTAATGGGAGCATTACATGATAGTTCGATATATGATGTTTACCTGATATAGTAAATTCTCAATAATTAAACCACTCGATTTACAGGTTGCGTAGTTTCCTTAACATGAGATGAAAAATTTATAGAACATTAAGGACTAATTTTACAAACATACTAATTTATTTTTAAAATATTCATTTGAAAACTTTAAATGGTTACTTTCTGTACATTAGGAAAGAGAGGTCCATTAATAAATCATAAGGAAAAACCCACAATGCACATCATACAAAATATTATAAATGATCCACAAACAAATTCTACAAAATCAGAAGTATTTTTAAATAAAAAATAATTTCATTTTGTATAATATTCCACATTACATTCAAAATAAAAAATAATTTTTTTTCAATCCATAATGAATTTAAAATAATTTACTAGCTCATGGATCTCATTCCATAGATTCAAAATGATATTCTCACATTACTATTCGGAAAAAAAATATCTTCATTAAAACAATGAAAAACACAAATTACCCTTATTAAAACATTCTCTTAACACATAGAATATGCTTATATGAAAATAAGTTTCTAAAATAAATCATATTGTAAAAATAAACATTTTATAACTGAGATAATTTTTTAAAGAACTAAAAACAAGAATGAAATTTGATATTTGGTTTTAAATTGTATTTTTAATCATTAGTTCAAAATTTAAAATAAAACAACAATACAATATCATGAAACCACCAACACTAATTTTACTATATTTAAAAATCAACCCTCTAAAATAACCACATGTTAGTGAATTCATGTTGGAAACAAATATAAAAGGGTTCAAGTTAACCATTAGTATAGTAAAAGTTATGCATTGGTAGAATGGTCTTGTAAACCATACTCCAAAATTACAATATTTATTGGGTTTTATTCCAAGTGATGTACACATATTTTTCTTGGTTTACCAGACTATGAGGGCATTGTGTTATTCTAGTCATCTCCATAATCTAATCCCAAAACTCAAAGAGATTTCTACAATCACATATTTTATCCATTAGGAACTATATAAATCTAAAAAATGAAAACAAATAATGGAAATTAATTTCTAAAATCTCCTCATTCGTTTTTTACTAAAGTATTATTGTAAAGGGTTGTGATGAAGATCACATTTTAAAAAATCAGCAAGATTTTGAATTGTTCAAAATCTCATTTCTTCCATGAATAATTCTATATAAATAAAATAAGGTCATACAAACAATTAACCTTGTCAAAAAAATATCTTGTGATACCAATTCTAATTAACTAACCAAGAACACCATCAATACCACCATCCAATATGATCACTAATAGCCTATATTTTATTATCGATCCACACTGGTAGGTAAAAAGAATATGGGAATCAAGAAACATTCTTTGGGAATGATTTAACCAAAAACAAACAATATAATCAACATAAACTACAGAATACTAAAAAATATTTGTCACAAAATAGCCACAATATTATATAAGTAGACAGTGCATAAGAAACCATGCACATGTAGAATAAACAAAACTATTACAAGTTTTCTCTGAGTGATCCTAGACCCCCACCATGTCCCAAGTCATATACCCACATCCAATCAAGAAAGATCCCACTAAAACAAAGATGAAAATATACTGAAAACCATATATAAAAAAACAAATATTGTATATAACAAATACTACATGCTATGTGTGAGTTATGAGATCCTAGTATGACACCACCACAGATTATATGAAATTCTATGTCATGAAATTCATAAATGCTCATTTTAAAAACATGAATATAAAAATAGAGTATTATATTTTAAATAAATAAGGAAATATATGTTCATCTTTAAAATGTAAATAAATAAATAAATATGTTTATAATAAAAATGGAATATATCTATTCCAATTTTCAATTAAAAATATATTTAGCAATAAAAAAATGTAAAACATATCAAATTTTCCTTTTACTGAATTAAACGCAATTCATAAAATAAAAAACATTTAATAAATTATATGAAAATAGTTTCAGATGCCATTTTAAATATATTTATGGAAGTAATAATCTATAACCATGTATATAAAAACTAAATATACTATTGGAAATTCATGGATAAATAATTTACATTATATTTATCAATCATATATGATAACAGAATTCAAATGTCATGGATCTAGTGAAATGTAATGATCTAATAATGTGATGCATATATCGTGTTGCAATTTCAATTTTAATTTTCATATGTTATATTAATTCACAAGATATACTAGAGAGTCCAGAAAATACATGAAAAACCATGACTAACTTCTTGGAAATATAAAATCAATCAAAAACACATCATTGGTGACTTTTCACACACCATCGTACTTAGAGAACATCACTAGTCGGAATCCATTAGATCAAGGGAGAATATAGTATGGTTCAAGTCCAAAAAATAGTAGTATAAATCCAGAGTCTCATATATAAATTCCTAGGTATCTCATGAAAAGTCAAAGAGGTTGATGAGATAACATGAAATTGGATTCACAATGGGTATCTACCAAGGCATCTACTAGCAATATCATGATTCTATAAAATAAAAGGTTCACATCTCAACCATACCCCCCATAAAACCTCTTATAGCTCAAAAACTATTTAAAAAAAATAAATATATGCTCTAATAATTAATCATAAATGATGATTATAGATTATAGTTTCATCAATAATTTTCATTAAAATAGAATTTACATTACAAATTGCAAGATATGATTTCTAGGTAAACCAAATTGAAATACTGAAAAATCATATACTAAATTATTAACCAAATTGAATAATCGATTGAAAAGTGATATAACATCCAAATTCCATTAAAATATTATTATGGGTTCCAATCTAGCCTTTATGAAAAGGACATGAAAATCCAATCCAGCTGACATTTATTTAAATTCATTTATAACAAATTTTTTTAGAATAAATATTCACGCATTATTATTTAAATAAATAAAAAATAAATTTCATTAGAAGAACCACATTTCAAACAATTTATAACAATCTTAAAGAATAAACATATTTTCATTAAAATGAGAATTTTTATTTCATAAATCATACTCACCAACATCAATGACAATACCATTTCATTTTAAAACAAATGATTAATTATTCATAAGAAATAAGTTATTTCCATTAACCTTTGTAACTAAAAAATAGTCATATTACACTTCAAAATTATCAAGATAGGATTATGAAATTTCTAATGGAGGAAACATAAATTCATGTAAAAAATGATTCACAAGTTGAAGAAATTTTAAAGATATACCTATTGGAATATTAATGATTAAACTTCAATGAATGTGAGGTGGGTCACCTATGATGTAGATCATCGTATCAAGGAAAATATATACTTACTAAATCATAAATAGATCAAAGAATCACAATTCTATAAAATCTATTCAATGTTTAAAAATTCTGTAGGATTCCATAGCTGCGAGGAAGAATGGAGAAATAGGAGAAGAAAGATTGAAGTACAAGAAGAAAAATACATTCCAGATGAAGATCACATAATTTAATGACAAATTTAATTAATATAATATGATGTAGTGAAGTCAAAAATCTCCCAAGAGGATCCAATGGTTTATGTGGGGAGAGTTGGAATTTAGTTTGATTATAAGATAAAAAAATGAGAGATTTGGGATGAAATTACAATACACACCCAACGAAGACTCTTGTCCAACAACACCACCTCTTAATTGGTGGTTCTTACCAATAATCCCTTGGTTATAGTAGAATTGATATAGGTATATGCTAGTATATTGTTATAGATGATTGTTTTATCCCTTTATAAGATCAAAAACAATGTAGTGAACCTCACTAACTAGCCATTGGAATACCTATAAATCTCAAGCTATACTTTTTGGTCCAAACAATTCTCAATAATTCGGATCATCCTATATCACCTCAAGACTCATGATGGAAATGAGAAATATTTTTCTAATAATGAAAAAAACTAGTATCTTATAGGTTATGTTTCATATTCATTAATTTAGTCAAACATAAATATCTTAGAAATTTCTTATTTGTAATATTCGTATAAAATGTGAAATTATGGAATGGTATTGTTTGTGGTGTTTCATATTGTATCAGAGAAGGGTTTATAAATATGTTGTGGTTATTATACAATAATATGGGTTTAATTAACAATATTTATTGAATTTTTTTGGTAAATATGTTTGATAAGGAACATATTCAATGAAATTTATAGATCGTGATGGGTTATTACATTAAGGTGAATTATGATAATTTGGGGATAATATTAATTGATTATGGGAGAATATATTATTTAAAGATTACAATTTATTAAGGGAAATTTTAAAATTTTACAAGGAATCATTATTTTAATGTATTATGTTATATATAACAATAGAATAATACGGAGGGAATCTAATGTTGAACAAAAAGAATTATAGATTGAATTTAAAATGATACATGGTAAGTCAATATCTAAAAATAGGAGAAATATAACTTCACAAAATCCATAAAAAATGAAAACCAGAATATTTTAATTGATAAAATTTTATATTGATGGTTGAAAAATATTCAAACATGGTAGAAAAAAATTTCTTCATCTGCTTCAAACCTGAAAAAAAATCTAGGTTACTAATTATTTTGAATATGAACATAATATCTTGTGAAAATCGATCAATACACAAAAGTAATGAATTTTATTGAGATTTATAAATTGAAGTAATTTTTAAAAATGTATTGTAACATATTCCATATCTCAATGGTAAAAAATTCCTAAAACACAAACAAAGGGTGGGAAATTCTGTTAAGGATTATGTGGGAAAATCTCTATTCCTTGAAGGTATGCCTTTTGAAAAAATCAAAAGTGTGATAGTTATTATAAAAAATATACACATCACAACATGTACCCATTTTGAGTGAAATAACGAGTTTTATATTTTTAAAATATAAATTTATTTTCACAATAAAATCAATATCTAATGTGAAGTCTATTTTTTCTGATATAAATTTGAAATTTGGATGTCAAGATTTCTATAAAGAGGATAATGTGATAACTGAAGTATTTTTTGAAATATAAATTTTTTATAATTAATTAAAATTCTTTTATATGAATTTATATTAATAGGTAAAATATTTATTTCTAATGTATATAATTTATTCCATGGTGGAATTATATTATATAATTAACTAGATAGTCATTATACATTGGAAATTATACTTTTTCACTTCATGTAATTTTTTTTATTTTAAGTTAAAATATATTTCCGTAATGTGATTTCTTATTTCGATCAATTTAATGAATAATTTAATTAATATTAATATTATTCATGAGGTTTTCTATTAATTATATCGAATAATAATGATATTTTTAAATAATATAACATAATATTTTTTTTCACATAGTATGTAATGACCCGAACTCCAGTAGCCCAGAACATGTGGTAATTTTTAACATAGGCATAAGATACAATTAATTGTCTCATAAAAGAATGAATTGTTTTATATTATTACTAATTTAGATACACAAATGAGTCTCCAATTATATTTGAAATAAAAAAATTATATTTTTGTGAAAATAAACCTTTTTCATCCTTAAATTCATTTAAATATTACATCTTTATATCATTTTTAAATGAAGTAAAATTAATATGTGATCCCATAATTTCTATAATATTTTTTTACAATAGAAGTTATCATGTGTAAATAAGTAATAATCAATATAAAAATGTAAATAATGGAAAACAAGTTCTCTTTAATAAAAAAACTCAACCATTAAATTAATACACGTATAATATCAATTATGTAACCAAATATATAATGTTAGTTGAATTATAGATTAAAATAATGAATAATATTATAAATCATCATCTCAAACATCTAAATATCATAACCATCTTGACCTTATGCGAATATAGTTTAAAAATATGGTGAAAGGCACATTTAATTTGTCTTGTTGATTGGAACCATAAATCTTGTCAATGAGTTGATGGGATATATAATTATAAGACCCAAACATTACTACCTCTTCAATTAATTCCTCATATATTGAATTATTTATTTAATTACTGAAAAATATTCCTTATAAACAATAATACTTGCCAATAAAATCATATAAAATATTAAAATTTACATGTAAATCAAATAGCATTCAATATAAAATGACCTATATTGAAGAGATATATTTTTTCTGTTAGAATTATTCCCAGGATAATAATACTTAAGGTAAATTAAATATCAAAAAAGAATTTCTCATGAGAAATTAATTGCTTTAAGATAATTTTAACAAAATAATTAATGAAGATAATTTTCAATTAATATGAAATCTATGTTTTTTAATAAAATTTGGATATTGGAAAAAGGAAGTATAAATATTATAATTTGATATGATTAAATATATACCTTTAAAATAATATAGAAAACATGAAGAATTAACAAAAAGGTTGTAAAATCACAGTGATGGATGGAAAATCTATAAACTGTTTATATTTTAAGACACATTCTTATTAACTTTTTATATTTTTTTGAAAATAACCGTTTTCTATAAAATATGAGAAATTTTCCTTTAATATGATGCATTATTCCATGTATAACATATAATATTCTTTATATATATTTTTTATAATTAATAATTCTTATTATAAAACAATTTAAAAAAATATGGATTTGAATGGAATATATGTCATATCAAGAAGGAAAATAAAATTATTATTTCATTTAAACACTAATATTGAAGGAGTTACATGAATTGAATCATTAATCATCATGAATAAATATATATTTATGTTAAATAATTAAAAATGAAAATATATAAACCACATAAATGTAATTATATATATATAAGCTAATATGTCTCAATAGATTGGAAATTGAAATGAAATTCATAACATAGATCTTATCAAAACTGTTATTATTAATCAATGGAGTAATTATGTGTCAAAAATGTAAATAAAAATAATATAAGTGGAAATTAAATGATAAATTTCAAAATTAATTAAAAATACAATATTATAATACAAATACAATGATGATGTTATTTAACCGAATGTAAATAAATGGAGTTATGAAACCCTTGTTACAAGGAAACATTCATGTTTGATCAACATATATGAAATAATTCAATTTGAAATATTAAATAAAATGAATAATGAATGTATAAAAATATTACATGTAAAAGGGGTGTAATATAGACTATATAAAATGAATTATGTGCATAAATATAAAATATGTGTTATCAAATGACAATTGAGACCAAATCCATTACCATGAGTCTAACACTTCACCTGTGTTATTTATCTTCGTGAATTATAAACATAAGTTATTTATTTACTTGAATTATAGAATTTTTTATATATATTATTCCTTTTATTTGATCTAATTCCATGTTATATAAAATTACATAATCAATTAAATTCACATTATATGGTTTGATGATATTCAGTTCTTATGTCAATAAGGACTTCAGTAGGTTGTCAACTATCAATGGGGACATTATTACACAATCCCCTAAAAAATAATCATTCTATAATTATCATATTATTAAATATTAACACATCTATAATCATAAATGAATGTTAATTTTTAAAAAATAACTATTTTATAGTAATAGATATTTTAGACTACACGCACACATGAGTAACATATCATTTTTTTAACAATCACTACAAATAGAATGTAGGTATTTTTTTAACTTTAAAAAATGAAATTATTTAAAAACTATCAAATTATTCTGGTTAAATACAGCGATATATACCATCCCTATAATGAATGATGATAAATTAATGGAATCTATTTGTGGATTTGGAAAACCACACATATACATAAATCATTTTATCATTTTTCAATGGATGTAAGGGTACAAAAGTATAAAATACATTACCTTTTTAGAATGAAAAATTTTGAATTATTATCATACATATACATTAAATACATCATTATAATCATCCACGGGATGTATTTTTGGAAAATAAATCATATCTGTTAATGAGGTAGTATTAAACCATGAAAATGAAAGATTTTTTAGTTTCCCATAATATGGAAGACTAGGTTGATATAGGTTATTCCATTAACATAATAACATTTCAATATATTTAAGATACTTATTTTATTATTTCAACATCATCATAGAATATTTTATAATGTTAGAATTAGAACTAAAATGAATACTTATGTTTGAGAACTATACACCTTCTTCACACAACCTCATTTTCATTATAACATAATCCCACTATGACTAGTACTATGACATAAATAATATCTATATAAATTTTATTTTTATTTTTTATTGGATTTGGATAGTTATTGGATGAATCAACTGGTTCATGAAATGTGAATAGAATAAAAGAGTGGATACCCTCTTATAAGAGAAAGGATGTAATGTTTTGTAATTATTTAATTTATTAAATAAATATAAATTAATGTCATATTAAAATGGATAAAAATATATAAAATTAAAAGATAATATAATTAGGATTTTAAATCCAACCATCTAATAAATAGTGGATAATTTTCTCTCAATTTATCACCATTTATTTTTAGTTTTAACCCCCTTATTATCACTTTAATAAATTACTAAAATATTAAAGTTTTCTACACATCATGGGACATGAAATTTACCATTGATGGAAAAAAGACTCAGTAATAGACCTTGTTTTTTTTAAACCACATAACTATATCATGGATGAAGTTATGATTTCTATAAATTTTTTATTATTAATTAAAATATTATTTACTATAAACTACCATTAGTCCCATATTTTTTATTATTCTATTATTATGGTCTTAAATACACAAATACAAAGTGGGAATAACTATATAATATTTTCAACTTCTATAAAATGACATATATATGTATAAAATTTATGGGAAATATATATTAATTCACATTATATGACTTTAAAAATTATTAAGAACATTTATTATATATTTCTTATAATATAAAAAATACTATATCTGGGTTGTGTAAGAATTTTTGGTAATTATTTAAACATTATTATTTATTAAATAAATTAAAATTAAAAAATAATTATCTTATATTTTAATTACCAATTTAAAATTTAATATCATTTATTTTTGTCATTACGTTAGAAAGTAAATGATAATAAAACAAAGGGATTATCATTTATTAAGTTTCATTAAATAATATAATATAAGGTAAAAAATCATTAATAAATAGAATAATGTTCCAATATTGTTGAATATTAGAGGATTGTGGAAGAATTTTTTAAATCAAATGAAATTAAAGTAGTTTTTAGTATAAGGACTCAACTTTAAGTATTACTTTATCTATTGTTTTAGATTAAATTTCAGTCTCTTTCATTTGCAATGATTATTTAGGTTTTTTTATATATTATTTCATAAATATTAAATTACAAAACCAAATATTATAATTTGGTCCCTTCTATATAGAATCCATTTTTTCTACAATATATAACATTTAAAATAAAACTTGTTTTCCCTTCATGAAAAATAATTATGATTTTATTCATGACATCTACCATTAAAATACCATTTTAAAACACGATAAATTATTATTAAAAATGAATTTAGAATAATGGAAAAGTATTCTAAATAAAAAATAGTGAATTATTTATACAATTTAAATGAATTATACAATATTAAAACAATTTATTTAAAAAATATACAATTGTTCCCAGAAACTGAATCACATTTTTCAAAAAGAAAATTATTGAACACATAGATGATAATATGACTTCTATGATATATCATTTGAAAAAATTGAAAATTAATATTGGTGAATTGGGATATAATTATCATCTCAATCATTCAATCACAATTATGAATGGAATAACCGTATGGTTAAATTCCATCAACAGATAACCTAAATCATTGAGGTGATGTCTAGGAAAACACATTGAAAAATCTAAAACTGGATCACCAATAAGATATAATTGGGATGAAAAAATATTAATCAATGTATAAGTAAAATTTCATTCATAAAACAAATTAATAATATTTTAATCCAATATACAATATACTTTTGGATATATAAATACCATTTTAATATAAAAACTCACATTTTAAATTCTGAAAAAAACACATAGTATAGAAATCGGTTTCATTGAAAAAAACCATGTAAATTTAAAAATAAATTACCAATTAATTAAGGTGACTTCTAATTGGTAATAAAAATCATTCCAAATATGTTAAAAAACATTTATTTTGACTATCATAAAATATTTGGTAGGGGTCATTAAATTTTGATTTAAATAGAAATTGCCTTAGCTTGAGTCTAAATCATCATCTAGGATATTTTTATTATTGAATAAAATAATTAGGTTAATTATTTACTGATTAAGAATAGTTTTAAAATTTAATATTCATTTTAGATCACTTATTACCTTGTTATATGAAATTACTTAATCTTTTAATATCATTTTTGATGTTTTGACAATATTCAATATGAAAGTCCAAAAATATCTATAATATATTAACTGTAGCCAATTAGTTATTAATTTAATCATCTAAAAAATAATATTAATTAAAAAATTTAAAATTTTACACAAAAATGATACAATTAAATTAAACCATTATGTATGGCTATGTAAAATTAATTACAATTTAATTATGGAGAAATTCAGACACACATATTCTTGAGTAAACTTTCTATTTTCAATGATATGTATGAAAATAAGGTAAATTAAATTTATGGTTATATATTTGTAACAATATAATATATATCATATTTATTCATTAAATAAACTTTTATATATAATCTATTTGATGTTGTGATAAAAAATAACCACCTTGTTTTGTGGAGATAGTAGTCATCACGTACATACAAATGTTGTTTTAATTTTTCATTGAACAAAAAATGAAAGAAGTTATGTGAAATATTATCCCCTAATAATGTTTAATATATCATTAAATTTATATATAATAATTAATAATATCATTATAATA
The DNA here is from genome assembly GCA_963277665.1 of Viscum album. NCBI lineage: Eukaryota > Viridiplantae > Streptophyta > Magnoliopsida > Santalales > Viscaceae > Viscum > Viscum album. Next base: position 934,597,236 of record OY728121.1, read on the forward strand.
TATTCATGGGAGATGGTTAAGGAAAAATATTACATCCGTTCGTTAGGATGTATTCCACCGTACACACAAATGATGCTTTTTTACACATTTGATAGAAGAGAAGATGGATAGAGGTTATACATATGATATGATAAAATCAATTTATATTTACTATATATGTATTATTTCATAGTCATGTTTATAGATGAGTTAATATTTTCTGAATACGAAATAGAAATGGAACATTTGATTTAAAATTATACATCTTTTTCGAGCAACCTCTTTAACATACCAAATTAATAGAACAATGGATGGTGTATAGACTAAAACAATAACCCCATAATTATGAGAGGGATTATATGAAGTTTTTTGGGAAGATAATGGCCAATAAAAATTAATTTTTATGTTCTGTTAAATAATAATAAGTGGTTCCTTTTTATAAGATAGGTGAGAGACAATCGTGGAATTTTTCAAAATATAAAATCAATATATATTAAATTTTAATCCATTATTGAAAAGAAAAAATTTATTTTAAAATTATTATGATTATAAGAATATATTATATCAGCCAATATTTTTTTGGAAAATATAATTTCCTATTTTTAAACATATATTATAGTTTTAATTCATTATTAATTGTTTTTAAATGTACCATGACAATTAGGATTTTTACACTTTGGGGTATAATTAAGTTACTATAAATAGAACAAAAGGACCAATAATGGACCCTAGATGATATAATAAACCATATAATTATCAGATGAATGAATATAAGTATTTAAGTTAAATTTTATAACTTTTAATTAAATATTAAATATTATAATATATCATTAATGTAAATATTTTGAAATAGTCATTACATTCATTTTAATAACATCGAGAAAACAGTTAGAACTTGAAAATACATATTATTAAATTAATAAAATTTCATTATCATATATAATATTATTTTATAAAATTATTAGTCAAAAATTATATTATATTTTATATTTTTAATATGACTTATTTTATTTTTCCATTAGTGGAATAATTAATTCATCAAATTTGCTTAAATTTTTTAGGTAATTTTTTCAGCCCTAGTAATTTAAAATATATTACTACGATGAAGATAAATAATTTAACAAAAAAATTGATATATATATATATATATTTAGATTAAAATAACATTTCATAACTTATTTGTTTAAAATATTCTATTTATGAAAAACAATATTTTGTTATTATTTACTTTTCTATTAATGAATATTACAAATATTACAGACTCATCCAACTGGAATAGAGATCCATATACGCATATCATGGATGCGTATGGACTAAATGGACCCATAAGATAAAATATAGGCGTGTTTTTTAGTCATTTTACAGTCCTTATCAATTTATGATTATGGTTAATTAGCAGTAATAGACTTTACCAAGGTTTAACAAATTACCAAGTTTATTATTCTTATTAACCGAAAAAAGAACATTATTTACAAATATTAACCAACTAATTAAAAATATGGAATCGTTTTTTATAAAAATGAAATCATAAAATTTGAAATATTAATATAAAATTTTACCTTGTAAAGGACAATGAAATATATTTTTTCAACAAAAAACTTCCATTTAAATTTAAAATGATTTTATACTAAATTGATGTATAAAATTATTTTCTAAACACATAATTGGATAAATAATAACAAAAATTGCCTATTGATAATTTAATACTTTGACAAGAGTAATTTTATTTTTTAAATTCCCTATATTAAAATAAGATTTTCAGTACAAATCAATATTTTCACTATTAATTGAAATATCATTATTTTGAGAAAATTCAAAAAAGTGTCATAAGATAAATTTGAAATGATGTCTTAAAAATGAAATGAATTTTTTTAAAATAAATTTTATAAAATATTGAATAAAATTTATAATATATACTCATAATAAGTTGGAAACTCAATTATTGATGAAGAATTTATTTTTGAAGAAAATGTAATGTGAATAAAAATCTAGATTATCTTTAAAAATAATTAATCAATTAATTAGAAATTAAAGGGACATAATTTTTATTTCATAACATGGCCAATATAATTCATTCCCACCAATTTAATAGTTATTTTATAAATGTCACTTTAAAATTATAATAAATTTTTATTCCATTGTGCTTGGTGATGTGAGTCATGTACTCTATTAAAAATATTTTTTACTTTCAAAATATCATGATATTAAATTCTCCCCATTTTAAAAATTTTCCCCATAAATTTTTTAATTCAGGCTTTATTAGAAGGATTTATCTTCTTAAAATACCATTTCTGATATCTCCCTTTATAAAAAGGATAAAAACGCTTCCTTTTGAAAAGATGGACATGAACGAACCATATTCATCTAGATAAACAAATAATTGGCTTCCAAATTGTTGGTCATAATATGAAAGTAAATACTATTATGAGGTTTAAAAAAATCTCAATGCTTGATAGAGAGTGATAAAGATCTTAGTTATGTGGATGTTAACAATCAAAATATTGTATATCCGTTATGTGTTAAAACCCCATTAATTTCAGGGTAATAAAATTTAATGGATAATATTTTATGTCAAGAATCCTTTTTCTAAATTTGAGGAATATCTTTACATAATAGTCAATGTAAATGAGGAATTATACGTAATTATGACCAATAATTTCATATTTAAATAAATTTTCACTAAAAACACATTTTTTCTATCCAAATGATGAGTATTAATGGTGATTTTGTTTGCATAATGTATAAGATTCAGTATCTAATTAATTATATTATCTACAAGAGTTTAACAATATATTCATCATCTATTTATACATTAACCAATACCAAATACATCAATATATGATAATTCCCATAATAAACAATCTTAAAAATAATGAAAATTTCATTAATTTAAAAAATTAAACTATAATACCAACATATTATCATAGATAATTCAACATATAGAAGTCCAAAATTTTAATTTAACTATATTAATCTAAGAAAAAAACAAAAAAAATGATTATTATTTTCTCACATATACACCCAAGATTAATTTAGAATTTATCCATAAATAGCATCATTTATTCATATTTTGTCATTCTAAAAATTATATGTCCTTATGTAATATTCTCCCAGATATACTAATCATTTCCATAAATAATTTTAATTATCATAAAGTCTAATTAAGAAATTATATGATTCAAAAAGATAATTAAACCATTATTCCCCATATAAAATATCATAGTATTATGTTTATGTAAATCTTATAATTACATCATAAACTATATTGACCTTTATTTGAAATAACTTAATCACCATATCAATTTTCATTCCCAAGGTCATGTATATTATTTAAACTAAATTTAAAAAATTTACAAAAATATTCTATATAATTCATTATAAATTAGGAAAAATAACTTCATACTGTCAATTATTTATCAACATAGGCCAGTGTTAGGTGGTGCACCCTTGTTTCCCAGAAGTACTAGGTTCAAGCCTTATATATGTGCTAGATTTGATAGGTTATCAGCCAAAATATAGGTTGTCAATTTTATAAGAAAATATTAATAGAATCCTTGTAATATTAAATGAAATGTGACAAATATCCTAAAAATAACAGGAATATATTTAATATTAAATCAATTCTTTTACCAAAAAGGTTATGATATACCATTAATTTGGAATACCCAAAATTGAAATAACCTACAATTACCACAAAATAAATATTCATAAAAACCCCATGTGTTACCAATATGTTTAAACATATGTATAAAAAAAATTTATGATAATTCACCTTTAAATAACCTTTCCCACATTTTAATCACAATTGTTAAATATACCTTAAATTTTTTTCAAACCTCGTTAAATTTATCGCAACAATTTTCACATTTTCACTACAACACATGTAAGTGGTATTAATTGAAAATAACATATGAGTCCAAATATAGAAAATAAAGCATACTATATAATATTTATTTGGTTTTTAATAATAATAATGAAGATATTTATAATATACAAGTATATTTATGATAAATAAATCATTCACTGAAATTATATCTTAAAACATTAATCATGACTTGTTGTCTTATTTTGTAATTTTTTTTTCGAATAAATGAGCGATATGTAATATATCATTATTATTTCTCCAATATCAATTAAATCATGTTTATTACATAGTTCAATTAAAAACAATTCATAACATAAATCCAAACAACAGTGAATTCCTTTATGCTATTGATATCATGTTTATCTTCCAACTTGAGTTCCATATCTCCAAGAAAGACATAGTCAATGCCAGGGTTGTATTTACCTTATCTAATTATATGGATAAATTTAAATATTCAAATTATTTAAAAGTTAATATACTATCCAAATATATATTTTTAATTTAAAAATTTATTGGATAGATAAAATATTTTATTACATTTTTTTGGATGATTAAAAATATACAAAAATATTTTGAGGATTCATTTTTTGTGATTGTGATTAATAAATCATTTAGAAGGGATAAGAAGGTAGTCTGAGATAATTTCAATTTCATATTGGTGACCTTTAATTGATAGAATCTAACATCATTAAATCATGAAATGAATTATTTAATTTTAACATTTATGTGGTCCATTAATAGAAAATAACCGTAGAAACTCTATAATACATTATCCTTCATATCCTCTATACCAAATTCAATTATCCTTATGAATGATATCTCTAAAAATATCATTAATCTCTTCATATCCATTTCTCAAAACTTGAAAATTTATTTAATAGGATTCGAAATTATAATAAACCTTAAACTAGTCAAATGATTGTGGTTTCTCTAACTCTTAAGGGAACCACATATGTAATCATTCAATTTTCCGATGGAGTATAAACTATTATCTCAAACCAATTATAATTTCCCACATTAAATAATATTTAATCAATTTTCCTAATTCAATATTTAATTTTATTTCATTAAAAAATATCATTTAATATTATAGTTTTAGACAATAAAGTCATATATATTAAATAAAAATATTTAAATTAAAAGGTTGAAACTTCTACATAGTATCCATTTATCCAAAAATATATTAACATTAAAATATAATACCATTCATTTTCATGAAAAAAAAATCTCTATTTTCTTATTATATTTTTCCATTATATTATCCATCCTTGAAACCTATGAAATCATTGTCATAAAATGGAATAGGAAAAAAAATATTACCAAGGTATATGGAAATATATATTTAATTTGTTTAGTTGAAAAAATTAAAACCATAGAATGATAATTTTTATAATATATAATATTTTATTATGAAATGGTATCATCATTTTCAATAATACCCATTATCTTACATTTTCTTAAAAAATTAATTTCCATAAAAACTGAATTAAAATGATTGAAAATTCATGTACGTGACTTGGTTATTCATTAAAATATTATTCATACAATCCATCTTATAAATGTAATAACCATATCGTTGACTTCTAACACGATACAACCTAATGTAAAGGACTACTATCTGAGTGTACCCATCGTATATGCTGTAATGGGATCACTCATGACCTATAATAGGGATTAGAACATCATAATTAATGTCCATGGATTAAATCAGAAATAAAACAATTAAATTAGAAATAAAACCATTGAGAAACTATTTTAATCCCATGTGAGTGAAATTTTTATAAATTAATGTAGATTCCTTGGGATTTAATTTACTTATTATTCACGCAATCAACCAAACTAATGGAATAATCATAAGATTGACTTCCATCTCTTGTTAACCTAATTCATTGTACATCTATCTAAGCACACCCACCATGTAGCTATAACAGGATCACACCTAAGCTATAATGGGGATCACCTCATCATGATAAATTACCTTGGAATATATTATAAATAAAACCATCGAAACCCAGTTTAAATTTAATCTAAAAAACCTATCTGAAATCAAAATATCTTTTTATTTTTAAATATAAAAATTTAATATCCTATAATTCCCCTCTTAAATAGGAATGAAATTTCAATTGAATTTAAAATTAAAAACATAAATAATAAATATTCAATTAAAAAAATTCATGGTTCAAGTAAATTCCAATAATTTCATATATTTTAAAAAACATTACTTTTTTACATTCATAAAAAAGAGTTGACAGGGGGACATTAAAATAGGATTTCGAATACAGTCCCTTACAATGAGTCTGAATCATTGTTTGGATTCTTTATCTTCATGATTAATAAGCATAGGTAATTTATTTAATTTCATAATATCACTTTCCATGATTTTAGATAATTATATATAATTGTTTACAATGTTATATAAATTACATAATGAATTATATTCATGTTAGATATTTGAGAAACATTCGATACATAAGTCCAAATAAATTTTGTATATTGATTATGGTAATAGTGTTCATTATTTAATCATATATAGAATAATTATAATAGAATTATTATCACTATTATATATAGAAAATTATTTTAAATACGTCAATTAAATATGTTTATGAATAGTAATTATGTTTCAATCTTGGAGACAATAAGTTATATATACTAATTAGTAACATTTCCATTTTTCCAAATATCATTATAGAAAGATAAAAACTGTTATTTTATATAAAAATTATTTTCACTATAGAACTACTATAATATTAATTCATTAAATATATTTATTTACATTATTCATGTGATGTGTTGAGGAAAAACAAGTCACATTTCTTTAAAGAGGTGGTAATCCACACATAAACAGAAAAAACATTATTATTTCACAATGAAAATAATATATGATAGTGTAAATGACATATTATCTTTTTCTAATGATAAATATTTCATTAATATAATATATAAAAATTAATACCATCATAATATTATATCCATGAGAGATTTCAAGGGAAAACTGTTTACATCGGTTCATGAGGTGGTAGTCTGGTGCACACATTAACAACTATTTCATTTCCCATATGCTTCAAGTGGATTTGTATATAGATTTTGATATTAACATAAAAATATATAATAATTTGGAGTATATTCTTTTATTATTTTACTATGGTGGAAGAATATAATATAGATTACGAAGAAGAAATAAAATAGATACACACTATTAAAAATGATACATCTACTTCGAACAACGTCACATGATAACACCATAAGAGAAAAATGGTTGGAGTTATTCCTAAAAAAGTCCAATATAATGAGGTTAGAGATCATACTAAGTGATTTTATTAATATTTATAGGAATTAATTTTTTTTATATAAGAAAAATTGTGAAGAATTTTATCCATTTTTAAATAAAGGTGTGGGGCACTCTTGGAATTTCATAAAATATTAAATTAATATAAATTAGTTTTTAATTACAAATGGATCCAAATTGATTTATTTTGGTAATGGGATAAGAGGGGTAAAAATTGTCTAATGAAATATTAATTTTTCAATTTTAAAAACCAGTTTTGTTCTTTATCATTCATATTTATCACATTATTAACCATATTCAGACAAACCATGGAAATAAGGATTTTTACTCATTGAGGGTCAATATATTAACAATAAAATGAAAAATTTACTATAAATTGACTCATTTTGATATTATGATTGATAACATGATCACATCACCATATATACTATTTCTAGGAATTTTACATCATTGAATAAATTTTTTTATTTTGGTATAACATTATTGTCAATTTTTTGAAAAATTCATTACATTGATATTAATAACATATAGACAACTAGTATTATTCTAAAATTAAAAAGTTATTATATCCATAACATGTAATGAAAATATATAAATTATAGTTATAACAGCATTTCTCTCAATTTATAATATTTATAATATTTTTAAAATCATTTATTTTATTTTTCCATTAATTGAATATCTACTGCACTACCGTAGAGTAAATTTTTATGTTACATTTTAATCACTGAAAATTAAAAATTAATTTCACTGATTAAGAAAAATATTTTATATTCCTAATTAATATTTATCGAATAACGTGTCATTTGGTAATATATTTTTAAAAAATATTATATTTAATAAAAACTAAAATTTTCAATTTTTTAATTTTCCATAACAAAATAAAATGAAATAGGTTCTCTCATTCCAATTTGAGAAATACACATTTAATTGTATCTGAAATGAATATGGATTTAATGTATACATAAAATAAAATTTAGGAATGTTTTTTTTCATTTTATAGTTCACGTAATTATATTTTTAACATTATATTCCAATTTTACTATTTACCATTATAACACAAATTATTGAGGATGCATTTCAAAATGACCAAAAAATAAAACAGAACAAATTACGAAATTTTAAAAAAATTATTCAAAATATAAAATTCTAAATTTTAAATCAAAAACACATATGCTAAATAATTTAATATAAAATGAAATTTCGAAAAAGAAATATAAATTAGTTTCTAGAAAAATGATATTTAAAATAGAAAATGTTTTAAAAAAATTAATGTATACTTTTTTTTCGAAAAATAAATATTTTGATAATTTTAAATTAAAATGAACTACTTATAATTTTAAAATATTCCAAAATATAATTAAAATTTGTAAATAATTTTAATGAAAATATTTTTTTCAATAAACATCAATATTTTCCACAATTCATTGAAAAATAAATATATTCATAAAATGTTCAAAAAAACATAAAATATTTTTAGATTGATGAATTGAAAATTTTAATTCATTATTTCAAATATATTCATAAATAATTGAAAAACTAATTTTAATATTTTCTCATAATTACAATGAAACCCCATTATTGGAGAAAATATACTTTTGAAAATTATAATGTATTTACCAGAAATATATTGATAATGTATAACAAATTTTTTAATATAGTATAAATGAGTAGTACCATTATATGTAATTAATAACGGGGTAATTACTATTTTTCACCAATAATTTAACTTCTTATAATGATCCAATTTAAATAATAATAATTCAGTTGTTTTTAGCTTTGTGTTGCATATATTTTATGGAATAAAAATTTTATTTCAGTATAAATTATCGTAATATTATCGTTAGGCTCGTTTTATAGTCCTTATCATTTTTTTAACATTAATTACAATATTTACCCTTAGGTGTAGATAATTATATAATTTTGATCATATTCTTGATAAACAAATGTAAAAGGGACTAATTAGAAAAATAATTTCCAATTGATTGCGAATATTGAATAATGTTTTCTAGATTAAATTTCTATATTTTTATGTAATTTATTTAAAATCCAAATTCAATGTGCAGTGAATGAATAATTTTAATAAATTTTTTTTAGGAATAATAATGTTTTCATAACAAATTCAATCATAAAATTATTTCAAATGAAATTAAATAGATTGATCTTAATATAAAAGAAAAAATTTATATTTGTATTAATTTTTTAAAAAACAAACACTTTATATTCTCAAAATCAAATACATTTTTCAATAAAAACTATTTTCTTCACTATTCACTATAAAATCAATATTTTCAAAAAAAATAAAAACTTTCACCCTATGATATTTTATATATTCTAATTAGTAAATGAATTTAATTTTAAAAAAATTGTATGTTCAAAAAATTAGTTATAATATATTATTATCAGAAGCAACAAAAATCATTTTTGAAGAGTTCATATTTTTTAATGAGTAAAATCTCTTTATTAAAAACTGGATTAATATTTATTAAGTATTTATCAATATATATATATATATATATATGTGGATTTATATCAATATTTCATAAATCAATCAATTGTTTTCATATTCAACAATTTAATCGCTAGGTTATAATGGTCATATAGTAATACTTCATAGTACGTATAGGATTAGTGTTTCTTGATGTATATTCTATAAAAAATAGTGTTATTTTGAAATATTGGCATGTACAATTATCCCCCGTCCCTTAAAATAAAATTAATAATCATAATTCAAACATGTTATTGGGAATATATCGTTTCAAATTTTAATATTCTTTTATGATAAACTGAGATTATAAAATGGTCAATAATACTTCTTCTAAAAAAGAGTGAAAGTGAAATAAAATGTTTATCTAGAAGGACGCAAACTTATATTTTAATATGTATGAATATTCATGGGATTTTAAAATATAGAAATTAAGGATAAAATTAATTCATAATGTCTTGTATATAGCGATAGATAATATAGTTAGAATAATGTTAATGTCCGAAAATCCTTAAATCATTTGTGGGTGAAAATACCCAAAAAATAATTAGATCATATTATAATAAGATATAATTTTTATTTGAGTATCCTTTATGTATAGATGTGTAATAATATTACATTATAGGCTAATAAACATAAGTAAATAAATTAACTTGATATCATTCATAAAAATTATACAAATTTTCAATTGTGTTTCGATTAGCATCCACATCATTCCTTAAACCATGATATTAAGATGATTTTTGTTTATATCAAAAGAACAAAAATATTCTATTTTCTAATAATAATAACCAAAAAAAGTAAAAAAATATATTCTTATCAAGCTATAAATTAACCAAAACTGAAATGCTTACCCAATGATAATATAATACCTAAAATATATAATACATTATGTAAAGAGAGTACATTTTACATAGAACTATCCATGAAAAAATCAAATTTTAATATTAAAATATTTCACAAATACATATCCTTACATCCAAAATATATTTAATAACCTCAGTATTAAATAATTTTTTAACCCTGAATTTTATCTCATACTTTTAATCTAAGACCTCAAAAAATATAGTAACATTATTCATAAGTAATCTATTATGTTATACATAATGGTTATATATAACTGATCCTAATAAAATGCATTTAAAAATTTTATTATTAACCTAAAAATCAAAAAAAAATTGAAAAAGTATAAATCATGTATTATGGTTACAAAAATCAAGATAATATTTATATGTAAAATCTTTTATGTAAAAACAATTTCATTCTAACTAAGACATCATCTAGGCTATTGGTATGCATTGCACAATTGTTTCCCTCAAGTTTTGGGTCTGTGACCCACATTCTTACCAAATGTGATGACTTGTCACATAGCATGTGGTTGGGATACATTATAATAATAGATTAATATATTTAAAATAACATTTCTAAAATATGATTAATGTTGTAACATCCATATTCTGGGTGACTCCCACTGGTGTCCCTTACCAGGTTGGTCACATGGCCTCAACTGCATTTTCCATAATGCCAGAGGCTACCGACTACCAGTGAGGGATTTGGCTGTGGTAGTGGAGAAAGTATTCCCTCATTGGAAAAGCATGCACAATTGAAAAAAATAATAATAAACAATTGTGGTAGCAATAACTCCATACTATAATTAAACAGCGTAATAATAAGAATAAATAAATAATTGAAGCACATATATAATTATGTATGTCACTTATGTCTAGGAAAATATCAAAACAAGTCATAATGATGGATGTAATGTTAAAAACCCATGTAAAAAAGAAAAAAATAAACACTAAAAGCATCAAAAGCCTCATCTTGGTCCCATGCTCTCCATCTTGACATCTATCAAGAACCTGATGATGAATGGAAGTTCCCGTTATCTATACCTATAACCATATAACCTATTTGGGTCAAAAATCAGGAGCCAAATAAGGTGTGAAATGAATCCATATATGAAACCACAACATGATCTATGCCTTATTATTAGTGAGTATATATAGTAGGTAATAATGTAAATGCAACAAAGAAACAAGGAGTACACAAATGGATCCAAATCCTAGAGTTCCCATTTACATTCATTTGCATTTACTGTTAATAATTATATATAGTATCATAAAGACGTATCATAGAAAACAACCTAACATGACCAAATCCAATCTTTTTCTTTTTCTTAGCAAATGTGTCACATAATTAAATATTTATGTTAACCTCTGGGTAGTTCACATAGTGTGACCCCTCTAGGAAAATAAATCAATAAAAAGGTAAAGACACTCTTAGGAATGAATCACCAACGATTCACTCTATGGTCTTTCCAAAATTACTACTACCTCTTCATGGAAGCACTCAACATCAATTTCACATGGGGTCTCATAAAGAAAACTATATATACTCTGAGGGAGTAGTAACTTTCAATCCCCTCTGAGGTATCATAGCATGAAATATAACAGACACTTTGAGGAAGCACTCAGTGTCAATTCGCCATGTGGTCTTCCTACAACCTGTTCTCACAGCCCAGTGTAATTCAATCAGGCATAAACTATATGAATCTTCTCAAAGTAATATCATCTACTACATGTATAAGCAATTCAATTCATATCACAAGCATTCAACAATCAGAAAAAGAAAATTGGTTCCATCCTATCAAGCAAGGCAAGGAATTAAGGACTCCATCATAGGAAATCTGTTCTAAACGAACCTAAACATACAAGCAATGAAACACACCCTTGGGGTGTTCCATAAACATTAATTTTCTCATAATATCACAACAAAAACCCTTAATCTAACAATCAATTTAAGGCCTATAAAATAGAGTCAAAGTCTTTAACCTGAAATGCCTGAAACATGGGTAATTGACACTTTGGCATATAAAACTCAAAGAAAAAAAATCAAAAGAAATAAACCACATACATCGATGTTGTATGATGATCACTATTTAACATCAGCCATTGAATCATCATATAACATTGTAGATCTACAAAAATGTAAAAAATGTTCAACCTTGAATTACTCGGGAGAGAGGATAAATCATGAAGAGGGAGTCAATAAAATAGAAGGTATCCCCTATCGAATTCCAATGCACACAGTTGAGTCTAATCAGACCATGTATAGAGAAATGGTGGCTGGGAGAATATTCTTCATTCTCACCCACTTCTGGAAGAACCAAGTCCAAATTACGATGAATATGATTAATAGACGCAACCCTATTTTGTTTAATCAGAAATAATAATAAAAATTACACTACGTGTTCATTTAGTGTCCATGTTGTAGACATTCCTCAACTAGCTCCACTATAGTTGGTCTCTAGGTTAAACTACATAGCCCAGTCTCGACCGCTACATGACCATCACATGCCCAACCGTGACAACCTGGTACACAGTGTGTACTCTCAAGTACACAACATGTAATCCTAAAATTTCAAAAATCACACTTTTCTCAAAATCCACCAAAAATTAGATCCATTCTTGAAAATGATATCTAATTTCATTTAAACATCCCTCCTTAAAATAAACTTTTTCCACAAATTTAACTATAAAGGTTGAAAAGATGAATCCTCGAATAGCTCTGGCCACTATGATCACACATCGGTTTTCCTCTCCCAAGCTTCATTATGTACTCCCTCGTTTTTCCATAAAACTCAATCCAAATGGACATACTAGCCATGTATAACATTTGTGATTCAATTAATAATCTGCATAGGATTCTTCTGAAATGATTCATCCAACTCAAACTCCTTGAGTTGAAAAATCAAAAGGCGGGTCTGAGAAGAATCATTGTAGCAGAGAAATGTGGAAGCCGTCTTGTATAGCCCAGAACCACTATGATAACTGCAACTGATAGGAAACCAACCCGACTCCCTATGAAACCTCAAACGGTATGATGTATCTTGATGAAAGAATTCCATGTCTCTTTATCCACATGTTTCCCAACCTCGGTGTGAAACGTAATAAAGCCTAATCACTGACATCAAACTCCATAGGTTGGCTCACTGATCAGCATAAGGCTTCTACCGAGACTGTGTAGTAGCCATCCTCTTCTGAATTGACTCCATATGCGCAGTGGTCTCTTGGAAAAGATGAGGACATATAATAGCCACCTCTCCAAGCTCTAGCCAACGTAAGGGTGATCAACATGGTATACGATACAAAACATCATATAGTGCCATCTGAATAGTTTCCTGAAAATTATTATTGTAGGAAAACTCTACCATAGGTATGTGCTTCTCTCAAGAACCTCCAAAATCTGGGGTCTGTGTTTGAATAATGTTCTCTATCACCAAAATCAAGTGCTATGTCTGGATATGTATCTAATAATGGTATATTTTTCTCAGAACTACCTGTGTACCCACAGTCCTCTGTATTCCCTTCAAGAGATGGGAAGTAAAACAGGTGTTTGTAACTAAAATGATAGAGCACGAAACCCCATGAAAACATACAATCTCATGGATTTACAACCTTCCTTGATCATTAACATTTATGGTCTCCTTGATCAGTAATAAGTGTGAATATTTTTTTAGATGGTTAATAATTACCCAAACTGTATCATTCCATCGAAGCGACCTCAGTAACCCTGTCACGAAATCCATCGCAACATCGCTCCACATCCAATTGGGAATGGTTTGATGTTGTAAAAGAAATTTCTATCAACAATGATCTACCTTCAACTACTAATTGGTGGTGCATATTATAAGAAATATAGAAACATCACTCTTCATACCTGGAAACCAATAATGATGGCATAAATTTTGATACATCTTGGGGACAATATGATGGACTAACCAATCTGAGGAATGAAAATCCTGCATTATCTCCTCATGTATTTCTTATGACACCCATATGCATCAATGAATGTTAATGATCTAACCCTTTCCTATTGTCCACCAAGGAGTAGGGTCCTCTCCCAACAAACTCTCATGTAGGACTGGGCCTTTTGAATTTAATTTATGTCTCATTCTCACGCAATCCAAAAGAGTAGAGGTATCAACTACAGACGAATGAAAATTTTCCCCTGCCATTCATGCACCTCAAAATGCATCTCAGGGAACATATCAATAAGATACCACTAACTACTGGCCTCATGAACTACCTTTATCTGAGTCCTCATGCTCAATGCATTGGTCACTGCATTTCCCTTCATTTTCATTCAGGCATGCTCAATGTTAAAAGTATAAATGTACTCAACAAACCATTTATATCAGAAATTTAAGTCACATTGGGTAAATAAATACTTGATAATTTTGTGGTCATTGATAACAAAACATGTTATCCTAAAATATAATGTGTCCAATCACGTAAACATGTACAACTGCTACAAACTCTAGATCATGGGGTGGGTAATTCCTCTCACGTGACCTCAACTGCTGAGACACATACACAATGACTCATTCTCCATGTATCAGCACTTCTCTTAGCCTGATACCTAACACATCCTTCTGAATTGTGTAACACTTTCCTAGATCCCACATAACAAATATCAGTGCTAATGTAAACCTCCCTTTCATCTCCTGAAAGGGTGACTCACACGAATTTGTCCATGAGTTCTAGGCACCCTTCTTAGTAAGGCCCTTCATTAGTGCTAAAAAGTATGAAATTTTATGTATAAAACAAATATAGTAACTAGTATCCATAGAAAACATCATTACTCAAAGAATATATTAAGATTCCCCTAGGGAACTACTACTCTCACATTTTCTGGGAATACTAAAACTCATATCTCTAATATATCATGTCCCATGAATTGATTCTGGTAAATTCAAAATTGTAATTTTAAAATCTTAGTATACCACTGATGCTCCCTCAGTGAAAAAAAATCTCATGATGGGTGGCATGGACGTGTCTACAATGAGAGTACACCAAGATGTCATCCAGGAAGACTACCACAAAATAATACAATTAAGGATGGAACACTCGGTTCATTAGTTCAATGAAAACTACTAGCGTGTTCGTGAGACTGAATGGATTAACCACATACTCATACAAACCATAGCATATTTGAAATACTGTAAGAGGTATATCTTATAGTCTAACATAAAACTAATGAGAATTTTATCTCATGTATTTCTTCAAGAACACTCGTGATCCTCTAATCTAATAAAATAGATCCTCAATCCTCGACCAAGGATATTGGTTCTTAACCGTCAACTGGTTCAGCTTTAGTTAATCCACAAAAATTCTGAGGGTACTGACTGGTTTCATTGCAAATAGGACAGGATAACCCCATATAGAAGTAACGGGTCAGATGAAACTCTTTTCCTACATCTCCTATGGATTCTCCTTGAGCTCCTATAACTCTGAGGTATCCATCCAATAAGGAGGAATGAGCACCTTTACTGCCCATGGTCCAAGATTAATAAAAAATTCTACAACACTCCCAAGAGGAAAAACTGAAAAGTATTCGAAAAAAACATTCAATAAAAATAAACCACTACAGGAAAGTCCTTATTGTCAGTCTCATGGTCATCAATATACTGACCAACAATCTTGGTTGTAACACCTCTCAAACCATGATCCCTGGGTCCACCTCTACATGCATATAGATACCATTCACCCTTATGCAGAAACAATCCACCCTATAGGGATGTGCAACCCACCATACATAGATAGTAATCGAAAAAAGTATGGAAGGGAACTAACCAGTAAATTTTGAGAAAGACCTCATATCCCATCATCTCTATGACATAATGGTCCCATATGAAGTGACACCCTACAAACCCAAAAGGGAACTCCTTGCACAAACAGACAATAGACATTATAATCCCCAATAGAGTTCCCAACGTCAATATATTAGCATATGTAATGATACAGAGCCCAATAATCTCCAAACAACGCAAAAATATAAAGCAATGGAAATCCCCTGTATCAAAAGAGCATAAGATAAAACCGAGGAAACCAAAATTGTACCTCTAACCATAGTGGTTATGGGATCCTGATCCTACTGGATCTGATCCAACGCCAAAACCAGACCTTCACCACAACCCTGTGAAGCTGTGTAAGAATCTCTAGCTGATCTACCAAGAGGCTATCAAAAAACCAATGTCTAACCACTGCGTCCACAACCACCACCTCATCATGAACATCATAAAGAACACCATCCCCTAGTCTGATGTGGGACTAGTGGTCCTACTCTGGTATGAAGAGTTGAAATAGGTTCTCCCTCACTAGCAGCTAGTAGGAGGGTGTTGTAGAAACACTAAACATGTCCCATCTTACCTCAATATCGGCACTCAAATGGGGACTCTTGAGAATTGTGGTTTCTTAGGTCATCCCTTTATATAGTTGTAGAACACCACCTATATATCTAAAGGGAAATCCCACCATCTTGGATCTCTATTTGTAGACTTCATGTAGTGCTTCCAACTATCATTTGGAAGTGTACTAGCTCTAGATTTTGAACCACCATGGTCCATAGTCTCAAATCCCCCAGGTTGCGATTGATAATCAGTTTTTGGTTGACTATAGATGACATGTAAGTCAAAGGGAATATGTTCTTCGGGGATCAGATGACATTATTGAGACAATCCTTGAACATCCAAGCTAGAAATAACTCATCACCACCCCCCAGAATGGGTGTGGAGTGCTAAAACATGGGGAAGAGAGAAGAATACTCCATGACCTAAGATAGTACCCTAATCCAGGTTCATGATTTCTCGGGTTCAATCTTCCCTCAAGGTCTCTAGGGAGAAGTAGTCATCAAAGGTTCATTGGAACTCATCTCAACCCATAACTCTCTTGAATCATTCATGTGATATCCCATACAACCATCCATTTGCAGAATATCATAGTATGTATTTATAGAGCTTCAAAATACACTTTGGAGGCATCTATATATTCTTGGAGTCAGAAATCATGGCTTCCAAAAATTAATCTACATCATGAGGCCCTCTATCCCCCGAGAAAGTGGGAGGATGCTACTCCTTAAAAACCCACCTCAAATCTTACATGGATCGGGTATGATATAGTGCTTCCTATAATTTCAGCATGATACTCATGAATTCTCTTTGGAATAGTTCATTAGTACCATTTTCTGTTATAACCACTGGTTCCTAGACATACATGGTGGGGGGATTGGTAGGTAGTCCCTGACCTGCCATTTCCGGTGTCTGATCATTTCCTTATATCTGACATACAACATGGGGATGTCTCGGTGGCATGCCTCTACATGGACAAGTGCACACCTCAGATCATGATTACTAAGGATAGAAAAATATAAGTTATAGATTGTAATAGGAGAAGAAAAAAAATATGTTTTCACAAAACAGGGGTACATGATTTGTGTATAACATCTACACGGCGTGTTCCATTAGGCTTTTATCATTGTGTGTTTCTCTCCCATACCTGGGCCAATAACACCCAACCACATGGTGTATTTTCCTTTCGACACGACATGTACTTAATTCATTTCCCCCTTCCTGAGATCCTCTTCATGTCTAGACACATAGATCCTTCCTATGTTATACTACACAGTCTATTCACCCTAGACATGGCGCTTACCACTTATGTTATATCCACCTATGTTGTTAGTCACATAGTCGATGACACTGTTGATTCTAGAGGACATGAAACAATAGAACATGTCATGAAAAAACTACGATTAGTCCACCCGTTTCGTTGGTCACACTGCAAGATACACAACTCTTACAACCTGATATGTACTCCAAGTACATGACATGTGTCACCAAACATTTCCCAACCCCATGTCTCTGGTCACAGATTCATTCATAATGATAAGGAATACATGGCATGTACATATAGTAAAATTTGTGTATATAAGAAACACATTTTCTTCCAAAACATAAGGATTCATGACGTGTATTTATCAATACATGTCGCGTATTCTGAGTTTTTTCCAACAGTAAACCACATAATGTACATTAGATCACAGAAAAACCATAAAAAAGTATTTAATTTCAAATTCTGATTCATAGGGGCTCATACTCCACCCAAATCAAATATTGACCTCAAATTCATGTATATCACAATGTATATTAATGAAATCAATACCATGATCCTCCACATTACGATCCAAGAAGGCCCATAACACCATAGGGACTATAGATTGGTTCCAATTTGAATGAGACATTAAATAATCTAATACCATATAAAACATGAGGTATTATATCACAGAATATATCACAACACCATGCATATCTTGTAAAACATCTATCATAACAACATTCAATTAGTAATGTACCACAAATGGCATGAACAAATTCATGACATGTAATCTCTAGAAGGTTCCTATATGATGCTGGAGATGGAATACCCTCATCTCATCATGATATAATAGAAATAGAACCTCAGTAATATCAATGATCTTCATGACCTATCCTCGAGGCACGTGCCATGACTACCCCTAGCCCGCCTTTCATAGGTCACGGGCTAGAAACTAGCACCAAATGCGTAAATCCCGATAAAAGGGAAGGAATTTCCTTTATAAAAGTAAACATACATAACATACTGTGCAACCGAAGTAAACACTAAGTAATACTGAATACAAAAATATGTCCTGAAAGGAATGGGGCTAGAAATACAAGCCCAACAATAATTACAGTTCAACTGAAACGCTAGTACAATTGCAGTAAAGTAAAACAACAACCACTGATTCGTCCTTTGGAAATCCCACCTGAAGGGTGGGTACAGTTGGCCTCCTCCGCACCTCAGGTTCGGTCGTCTGTTCTGTGTACATCTCGCCATGTGGTCCACCTCTGGGTACCATCCAGCTACATAAGCCTCCACCTCGATTAGTGATGCCTGTCGTCTGCATCCAACACAATGTAGTGCGGGCATAACCTGTGCAGGGGTGAGTATATGATACTTAGTAGGGAACCAGAGACCCCCGATGTTCTCCCAGAATCCATGAAGGATAAAACAAAAAATAATTATGCAATCACGATGTATCAACCAACTAAACATAGGTATATGCCCATATATATACCTAAGTTATCAATATCAGTTTGTCTACAAATCTTGAGCCCAAGCACTACCTAGTCCACATAGGAAAGTAAGTCAATCGAATCGATGATATTGATTGAGAGTCAAGACTCATCTCACACAGGTATACATCTTTCATATAGTGATAAAGATGATCATATGTAGTCTCTGATTCATCGAAGATGTCGGGCCCATGTAGTATACTAAAACAACTAAGTTGTCGGACCCATATAGGATAATTGTCCATCTACTCTGTCGGACCAACTCCAGATAGTAGTATGGATGAAAAAATTTCGGACCCACTAAGGATACAAGTACAGTAGTCATTGATGTCGAACCCACGAAGGATTCTAGTACGGTAGTTGTCATAGTCGTAGCCAACTCTTTGGTTCCCCCACACAACACGCTTGATTCCGGGAGGGTCTGCTCTTCAAGACAAGGGGTCGATATATCAACTATCGAAAAGTCCCACGAACAAGTATCTCAGAGATTTGCCACATCATAGTGGGAAAAACCAAGAAATATGTTTCAAAGACACGGATTCAAGATGACCATGCCATTTTCAAAAAAGTAAACAACGTGTTGGTATGGTTACACATAGTGTCTTCCGACCTCGGGTACTGCCCATGTACAACAGCCCAAGTAGAAGGGCTATTTATGTAGAAAATTAAGTAGACAGTGTGTGGTATGGTTACTTGTCATGTCAATGAATCTGGGGTCAGCTCCGTGAACGCTGGCCTTGTGTTCGTACATGGCCGCAACCCGTGTTATCAAACCCATGTAACTGGTTCACGGGGTAGCCCGTGCCACTAGCCATGTCTGGCCATGTGGTGGAGTACATTCCTATGTACTCCACCCCGTGTCTTTGTATCATTGGGATAAAGGACAAGTCTTGTGATTCTTCTTCTTCCATTATGCGTAGAGAGTACACTCCCTACCTCTTGTCCATGTAATTCTGCACGTGTTAGTGTATTTTTCTAGAATACACGTCGAGCCCCGCAAATCCAATTCTTCCATTCTTCATAGAGAATAAACTTTGTGTGACCGGGGTCACACACCGTGTGTTGCTTTTATAACATCTAAAACTCAAGTCGCAGTACGCCCACACTACACAACATGTTCGTCAAAAGTACAAGTCGTATATTCTGGAATTTTCCAGAAATGACGCCTCCGGAGAGCACGCCTCCCATAAAGTCCATTCTCCATTCTAACATTATGTTCGTCATGAATCACCATAAACTAGGTCTCTCCTATGTCCTGTAATTATCTCCAGTTTTTTCGGGCCTCCAATCTACTCCAAAAACATGATTTGATTCACAGGCTCGAAGAACGGTCGAAGAACGGTCCTTCTAGTTCTGCTTTGATCCATCACCAGCTATCATCGTCGAACCTCCTCTAGGTTGTTGTGATGTTGCGTCTTCAATTTGGGATCATTACATCGCACCAAGAACTCACAAAAATCTAGTGAGCATCACCCATGAAGAACACGAAGAACACACCAAACATTCACAAAAAACAGTAGAGGGATCGGGCTGTGTTCGTTTGGCTCGGTCCATCTGCATTAGTTTGGTAGCAAGCAGGTCAATAGAAACAAACATGGATGGGAGAATCAGAGTGGCTCAAATAAAAACACACCCCAACCTCGATCCAGATGCTAGTTTGTCCATGTCGAGGATAGAGGATTCTAAGATGACGTTAATTCGTTGATGTCGGGGTGCGTCTGAGAAGGAAATGTTGTTAGAGAAGTCCTTCACGTCCTTTGTCAGAGAATTTCTTCACGTTCTCTGTCGGATAAGAACGCTATTATTCTATTTCTCCAGAGTTTTCCCAGGGTTCTCCCAACACAACGAGTTCCAATCAAAAATAATTGCTAAGGCTATTATTTTATTCACCCATGAATTTCTAAATTCAAACACATTAATTAATTAATTGAAGAGTTCAATTAATTAATTAAAATGTCTTGGAAAAATTTATAGAAGTATGAAGGAGATAGAATGTCACAATTAAAGAGGGGAGTTGTCAAATAAATGAAGGGGAGTTAATGGGGAGTTGAAGGGGTAGGGGCTCATGTGGTCCCCAACACACATTATCCTCTCATTGGAGGTTATGTGGGTGTGGGACCCACCTCTAACTCCCCCTTGTAGGAAATAATCAACTCTTAATCAATAAAATTGTGTAAAACAATTTTATTTAATTTAATATAAAATCTCAAAAATTAACTTCTCCTCCCATGAAAACACAACGGCGGTAAAGGACCCCTTAAGAAAATTCTGGTGCTACGAATTCATCGGTGCACTTAGATTTCAATTCCAAGCACTTTTTCAAAAGATAGAAAAACTTGCATGTATTTTTACTAAGCATACCTAAAAAACCAATAGAAATTGATTCTGGGCACACTGGGCCTCGGAATCAGGTGCTGTTAGAAACCGCGGACTCATAAAATTCCATTATATTTATGAAAAAAAAATTCCTTGTAAATTATAGGCTCTTTAAATTACCCCCACTTCAGCGATTTATGTCTTTATAAATCTAAAACATACACTATATAATAAAAAGTTGGTACTGAGCACTTATCTGAGCCTCCTTATCTCATTTCGTCTCCTGGAGGTTCCCGTGAAGCCAGCGAACTCGCAACAAAGGAATCATCCGTCCACGTAGGAACCGCTCCTGTCGATCCATGATCACCACCAGGACCTCCATGAATTTCGCCCGATCATCGATGTCCAGCTCTCCGTGGTCGAAGATGTTGGTCGGGTCATGCACATATCTCCTCAGCTAACATACGTGGAAGACGTCATGCACTTGGTGCAACTGAGGTGGAAGTGCATGGCGGTAAGCCACCCCGCTTACTCTGCTGAGGACCTAGAAAGGTCTGATGAATCATGGAGATAACTTTCTTCCATGGCCAAATCTCAGCAAACCATACTGAGGAAGGACTCATAGAAAGACATGGTCTCCATCCTCGAACTCCAGAGGTCTTCATCTCCTATCATCATAAGACTTCTATATGCTCTGTGCAGACTTCATCCACTCCTGGATGATTTGCACCTTCTCCGTCAGAGCATGAACCATCTCTGGTCCTACAAGTGCTGACTCCCCTGGGTTAGTCCAACACAGAGGTGATCTACAAGGTCGGTCATACAATACCTCATAAGGGTCCATCCCGATGGTAGAGTGGTAAATTTTGTTGTACGCAAACTCCACCAAGGTTAGGTGATCCTCCCAGCTACGACCAAAGTCAAGGACACATGCACGGAACATGTCATCAAGAGTCTAAATGGTCCACTCAATCTGGTCGTCTGTCTGTGGAAGGAAGGTGGTGCAAAGATGTAGTTGTGTTCCAAAAGCCCCCTGTAACCCCTTCCAAAGGTGGGAAATTAATTGATCATCTCGATCGGAAACTATAGATGATGGCACACCATGAATCCGTACGATCTCTTGAACGTAGAGGCGTCCCAAGATCTCTACTGAGCTTTGATCATTGATCAGTATGAAGTGGTCTGACTTGGTGAGTCAGTCTACGATCACCCAGATAGGGTCGTTTCCTCTAGATGTACGTGGAAGCCTCTTCATGAAATCCATGGATATCCCATCCCACTTCCACTCTGGGACCTCTAAGGGTTGTACCAAGCTTGCTGGTAGCTCGTTCTCTTTCTTCACTTGCTAAAAAGTGAGGAATCGTGAAATGAACTCTGTTATAGCCTTCTTCATACTCGGCCACCAGTTCTATCGTCTGAGGCCCTGATACATCATCTCCACTCCAGGATTTACAACTTGAGGGGATGTGTGGAACTCCCTCAGCACTTCCTCCTTTATTGAAACTGGTACCATAGTACATCCCATGAAGAAGATTTCGTACTCCCCTCCATCAGAAAATACCTTAGGTGCCTGCCCTGTGGATATCTGAGCACGTTGTGTCTCACAGTCAACGTCCCCACGTTGTGCCTCCCAGACTCGATGACGAAGTGTAGGAGTGACTGTTAGAGACTGAAGAAAGGCTGATCCATCTATATCCACAAAGGATATTTGCAACATGGCTAGCTGCTTCGTTGCCTCTCCTAGCAGTTGAATGCCCAATCTCCTGCTGAGAGCATCAGCTACAACATTACCCTTCCCAGGAGTATAGACTATCTTAAAGTCATAGTGTTGGAGGAACTCGAGCCATCACCGCAGTCTCAGGATCGTGACCTACTACGAGAAGATGCATCTAAGACTCTGGTGATCAGAATAGACTATAAAGCGCTCGCCCATCAGATAGTGCCGCCACATCTTCAAGTCGATGACGACTACTTCTTACTCCAGGTCATTGGTAGAGTATTTCTGCTCGTGCTGACATTTATCTGACCACACGAAGGGTTACCCCTTGTTTATGAAATATGAAAGCGGTAATGTAACTCTAGAGAAGTATGACACAAATATCTTATAGTACCCAGCCAGACCCATGAAACTCTGTACCTCCATCATGCTATTGGGTGGATCCCAAGCAAGAACTTCCTCGATCTTCGCTGGATCCACTGCTACCCCATCCTCTGAGATGACATGTCCTAAGAAGTGAACCTCTAGAATCTAGAACTAGTTCTTAGAGATCTTAACTTGAAGTTGGTGCTCTCGGAGTGTGTCCAGTACAACCCGCTAATGGTAGGCATGCTTCTCCTCGGTAGTCGATTAAATCAGTATGTCGTCGATGAATACAATGACAAATTGATCGAGATAAGGCTGGAAGATCATGTTCATGAGACTCATGAACACTGCTGGTGCGTTGGGTACACTGAATGGAATATCCAAGAACTCGTTGTGCCCATACCAACACTTGAAGGTTGTCTTCTGCACATCCTCAGCTAGAACTCTGAGCTGGTGATAACCTGAACTGAGGTCTATCTTCTAGAACCATTGTGCTTCCATGAGCAGATCAAAAAGGGCGTCAATCCTCAGGAGTGGATACTTTTTCTTCACGGTCACCTGATATAGGCGACGATATTTGACTCACAGTCACAAGATCCCATTCACTTTGTTGGAAAACAAAATTAGAGAAGCCCAGGGTGAAACAGTAGGATGGATAATACCTTTCCATGAAAGTCCTCCAACTGTACCCGAAGCTCACGAAGCTCAACAAGAGCCATCTGATATGCTGGTTTAGATATCAGTGATATCCCTCGGTACATGTCTAAATAGAAGACCGCCTCTCTGTGAGGAGTTAGTCTTGGAACATCATTAAGAAAAAACGTCTGCATACTGATCCACCACAACAGGAAAACTTTGACTCCACACATCAACCACTCCGAAGATGAGACTGGCCAACTAATGTGTGATCGGCTGCCCTATCCTCTCTTAAGTCTATCCTACACTACAATGGCTCCCTTATCACTGGTAAAGGTGAACCTGGTCCCATCCTTTCAGAAACACCGTACATTACACCAAATGGAGTCAATCTTAGCATAGATTGTTGACAATCAGTCCATACCCATGATGACGTCGTAAGGCCTCGACGCTTCTACAATAATATCCCATCCAAATATCTCACCTCCTAGAGTAAGTTCATAGTGTCAAAACTGGTGTGTAATCGTCGTGTCTGCTCCCGTAAGAGTCTCTAGCCATAAGGATAAAGCCAACAGCTCTATCGGAATCTATGAGCTCCGAATAAGGGCAGCGTAAAAAAATTACTCGCACATGTGTCTATAAGTACTCAGAAAGGGTGGAGTAGACACAAATAGTACCTCGAATCATATCAGGTGCACCGTGTTCATAGGCCTAGACTACCTGGAGCAGATCCTTCCTCTACCAACAAGCTCCCTGTGGTTGGGGTGGACCTCCTGGTGGTGGTGGTGGTAGAGCCTCGAAACGTCGTCCACCACACGCTGCTCGGACAGCTCCTCTACCTTGTCTGCCTACTCCCGACGGACCACCACAGTCAAACCTCTACCTCTGCCTGGGAGGACACTCTACTATCTGCATCTCGGTCGCATGGCTGGTCGGACAGTCTTGAGCCATGTGACCCTGTTCGCCGCATACATTTCACTGCATGATCCTTATATATCTGGCTCGGTTTCGTGTGCCCCACACAACCGAACATATATCCTGAGGTCGCCCACCTGATGGTCTCATCCTCTTAGACCTCTACATCAACTCTCAACTGCCGCCTATAGAAGAGTCCACTATGTGTCATCTTTTGTTGGGTCTCGCAGCAGATGTTGGATTATCAAAAAATCTCTCCACATTGATGGCTCACTACCCTACTCCCACCTATATCAGAATACTGAGGGAGATCATCGAATCCCTAATCTCAAGTCTGAGTCCCTGCTCAAAGGTTTGGGCCCTAAATTATGGGTCTTATACCATATCCATGGAGTAGCGTGAGAGGTCAGTGAACCTTGCTGAGTAATGAGATATTGTCATGTTTCCCTACTGCAGATGAAGTAACCCTGAATCTGCACCACATGGATGGTGGCTGGAACAAACTCCGAGCGGATGATACTCTCGAAGTCTTTCCAAAGTATAGATGCCTCATGTTGTGCGTTGAGCATCATGCTCCACCATCTACCTGCTGTTGCGTGCAGGAGACTCATGACAAGGATTACCATAAGCTCGGCTGTTGTCCCTACCAATCTGAAAACTCTAATGACTGCCTCCATCCAGTCCATAGCTGCATGTGTGTTCGTCTATCCACAGAACTTGGGCGGCCTCTATCTATAAAACTCATGAAATGAACTCAGGCGGCGTGCACTCTCTACTGCTGGGGCTGGTGGTATCGGTGGTCCAGTGGGTAGAGGTACCACTGGTGCCTCCAGTGTGATGGGGCCCTGCACCGATGTCTCGTCGCTCAGTGGGCTACCATCTCGTATGTAACTTAGAACCCAAGCTGGTTTCCTTCATGGGGCCATCCTAAAATGAAGCAGGTGTTCCACTGTTAAAACAGTATACCTGGTGAGCTGACAAAAAGTAATAATAAAATACTTTCAAAGGAAGAAACATGCAATCAGTGTTTTCGTGCACTAAGTCGGAAATAAGAAGTCAGGGTCATGATGTATGGATACATCGTTCGTCGGACCTACACTGGACTCCCTATACTGAAAACCACACTCAATAATTATTACACTATTACTTCACAATATGATAGATCAGAGTCCTATGTTCTGCGGTACAACCGACTCCCCTGATACCAATTTATCACAACCAATCTCGGGGCCCGTTCCATGACCACCCTAAGCCCACCATCCATAGGCCAGGGGCTGGTGACTAGCACCAAAGGATTCAATCCCGATAAAAAGGGTTGTAATTTCCTTTATAAAACTAAACTAACAAAATAGGGTATGAAATAGAAGAAAGCACTAAGTAATACTGAATACAAAAGTAAGTGCTAAAGAAAAGGGGCATGAAATTGAAGCCCAATAGTAAGTACAATACTACTCAATAGCTAGTACAACTACAGTACAGTATAACAGCAACAACTGAGTCGTCCTCTGGAAATCCCACATGATGGGTGGTTACAGTAGGCATCCTCCGCACCTCGGGTCCAGCCGTCCATTCCGTGTACGTCTCTCCAGGTGGTCCACCTCCGGGTACCATCCATCTCCACAAGCCTCCACCTCAATCAGTGATGTTTGTCTTCTTTATCCAACCAAACACAGTGCAGGCATATCCGGTGCTAGGGTGAGTATACGATACTCAGTAGGGACCCTGAGACCCACGATGGTCTCCCAGAATACACGAAGGATAAACCACAGAAGAATGATACAATCAAGATGTATCAACCAACTCAACTTAGGAATATTCCCATATATATACCTATGTTATCAATCTCTGTTTGGCTCCAAATATCGATCCCAAGCACAACCCAGTTCCCATTGGAAAGCAAGTTAATCACATCGATGATATTGTTTGAAAGTAAAGACTCGGCTCACAGAGGTATACATCATTCGTATAGTGATAATGATGATCAAATTTAGTCACTTATTGAACTATGATGTCAGACCCATGAAGGATACTAGACCAGTTAAGCTATCGGTCTCATGTAGGAGACTACTCCAGCTACTCTGTCTGACCCACTCAGGATACTAGTACATAAGTCAAAATGTCGGACCCAAATAGGATACATGTATAGTAGTCATCATTTTCAATCCCAAGGAGTATTCCGATATAGTTTTCATCGTCGTCGAACCCATAGAGGATTCTAGTACGGTAGTCGTCGCAGTCGCAGCCAGCTCTAGGGTTCCCGCACGCAACACGCTCGATTTCAGGAGGGTCTACTCCTCGATCTAAGGGGTCGATATATCAACATTCATGATGTCCCATGAACAATTATATCATAGATACACTATTTTATTTGGGGAAAAACCAAGAAATACATGTCCAAGACACATAGTCAAGATGACGAGGCCATTTTCCAAAAAGTACATGGCGTGTTGGTATGGTTACACGCCGTGTCTTCAGACCTCGGGTGCTGCCCATGTACAACAGCCCGGGTCGAAGGGCTGTTCTTGTATAAAAGTAAGTACACATCATTTGGTATAGTAACATGATGTGTTCAAGCATCTAGGTTCAACTCCGTGTATGTTCACTATGTGTTCGTACACGGCCTCAACCCATGTTTTCCTACCCGTGTAGCTGGTACACGGGGTAGGCCGTGCCACTGGCCATGTATGGTCGTGTGGTGGAGTAAATGCCCATGTACTCCATCATGTGTCCATGTATCCTCGGGATACACGCCGATACTTTCGAAGATGCTTCTTCCATTCTGCGTAGAGAGTACACGCCGTGCCTCTTGGCCTTGTAATTTTTCTCGTGTGTGTGTATTTTCAAAGAATACATGTCGAGCCCACGAAGCTACTTCTGCCATTCTGCGTAGATAATAAACGCCGTGTGACCGGGTTCACACGTCGTGTGTTACTTTTCTAACATCGAAAACTCAAGTCATAGTACGCCCACGCTACACAGCGTGTTGGTTAGTAGTACACGCCGTGTATTCTAGAATTTTCCAGAAATGACGCCTTCGGCCATCGCGCCTCCCGTGAAGTCCATTCTTCATTCTGATGGTCCTTTAATCATGAAACATCAGACACTAGGTCTCCTAGATCTCCTGTAATCATATCCAGTGTTTTTTGGCCTCTGGACGGCTCCGAAAACACGATTTGATTCACCCGCTCGAAGAATGGTCGAGGGATGGTCCTTCCTGTTCCTGTTTGATTGGTCACCAGCTATCGTCATCCCACCTCCTATAGGTCATCTTGATGATGTGTCTTCAATTTTGTATCGTCGCATTGCACAAATAACTCGCAACAATCCGGTTTTCATCACCCATAAAGAACACGAAGAACACACCAGACATTCACAAAAAACGGCAAAGGAATCGGGCTGTGTTCATTTGGCCTGGTCCATCCGCGTTAGTTTGGTAGCAAGTGGTCAAGAGAAAAAAAAAATTAATCATTTATCAAATCTAAACACACCCCTACCTTGACCCCGATGCTTGTTTTTTTGTGTCGCGGAAAGAGAATTTGAAGATGACATCGATTTGTTGACATCAAGATGCGTCTGAGAAGGAAACCTCATCGAAGAAGTCAATCACGTTTTTCATTAGAGAACTTCTTCGCATTCTTCATCGGAGAAGAACACTATTCTTCTATTTCTCTAGATATTTCCCAATGTTCTCCCAACACAATGAGTGCCAGAGAAAAATAATAGCTATGGTTATTATTTTATTCAACCATGAATTTCAAAATTCAAACACATTAATTAATTAATTGAAGAGTTCTATTCATTAATTAAAATGTGTTGGAAAAATTTATGGAAGTGTGAAGGAGATGGAAAGTCACAATTAAATAGGGGAGCTATCAAATAGATGAAGGAGTGTTAATGGGAAGTTGAAGGGTTAGGGGATCGTGTGGGCCCCACCACACATTATCCTCTCATGGGAGGTTATGTGGGAGTGATCCCCACCTCTAACTCCCCCTTGTAGAAAATAACAAACTCTTAAACAATAAACTTCTGTAGAACAATTTTATTTAATTGAATTGAAATACCCAAAAAATAACTTCTCCTCCCGAGCAAACGCAACTGCGGTAAAGTTCTCCTATAGTGAATACCGGCGTTGCGAGTTCATCGCTGACCTCCGATTTCAATTCTAAGCACCGGTTCAAAAGATAGAAAAACCCACAAGTACATTTACTAAACTTACTCGATCAAAAAATTAGAAATTGATTCTAGGCACAATGTGCCTTCGAATCACGCACCGTCAGAAACCGCAGACTCGTAAAATTTCAAAGTATTAAAGTAAAAATATTCATTGAATTTTCCAGGTCTTTACAATGATAATAGAAAAAAACATGTTAATCAACATATGGTCAAATAAAATAAACTATAGACATTGAAAAAATAGAAAAAATTGCAATATGCGAGGTATATTGGCTTTTATCTATAAATGGATAAGCTACTCCCAAGAACAACTTTCTACAAACTACCAATTCATTCTTATCCATATATATTGGCGTCATACAGTAAGCAAATGATGAAAAGAACCTCTTATGATACTACATTGTAATATCCCAGTTCCGGGTGTCGCCTAAAGGTGCCTCATACCTGGTTGGACACATCACCTCAAGCGTATTTCACTGAATTTTAGAGGCCGCCAACTAGTAGTGAGGGCCTTGGTTCTGATAGAGGTGAAACTATGGCCTCATCGAGAGAGCATGCATAATCTAATAACAAGATAATAAAAACTGGACGAATCAGTAATACCATTAAAATGTAAACAACAGAAGACTGAGAATAAATAAAACACTTAAAGACATATATAATGATGCATGTCACATATGTCTTGGAAGACAACCAAACAATTCAAAATTCTGGAAGTACAGTAAAAAACCCAAATAAAAATGAAAAAAATAAACTCCAGTAGCATCACAAGCCTCATCATGGACCAATGTTCTCCATCTCCGCAGTATTCATGTAATTTATGATGAAGGGTACTTTCCCTTAACTATACCTACAAACATATAATCTATTTGGATCTAAAAGCATGACCCAAATAGTTCTTGATTCGAATCCTACTAGGAAAACACCACAAGATCTATGCCTAACTATGAGTGATTATATATAGTAGGTAATAAAGTAAATGCTGCAATGAAACTAGGAGTTCACAAAAGTAACCAAATCATACAGCTCCCATTTATGTTCATTATTATTTAATGTTCATTATTTAATGAAATTTCACAACCATGTATCTTAGAAGACTACATAATAGGACTGAATTTAAGAATGTTCTTTTCGATGCTAGATGCATCACAACATTAAATATTTATGTTAACCCTCTGGGTCACTCACACAGTATAACCCCTATGAGAAAATACTGCTATAAAAAGTCTAAGAAACATTAAGGAAGCACTCACCGTCAATTCTCCACATGGTCTGTCAATAATTAATATTGAATATCTAGGGGAGAACTCAACGTATATTTCCTCTTTGGTCTCATAAAGTAATTTATTGGCAGTCGGAGGGAGATCTCAGTGTCAATCCCCCCTATGGTCTGTTAGCATGTAATATAACTTACACATTGAGGAAGAACAGAATTTTAATTCCCCATGTGGTCTAACTACAACAGTTCCTTGCAGCCCTATGTAGTTTAGTTGCGCATAAATGAAATAAACCAACACAATGTAATCTGGAATTCTACCCAGCTAATAAATTCAATTCATATCACAATAATTAAACAAGATAAAAAAGAAAATCAGCTCCATCCCATCAGGCAAGGAATAGAAACAATGTTCACCTCCAAGGAAACCTGGACAAAGTAAACTATATATTCATGAAAAGAAACACAAAAATGGAATGTTCCTTAAACATTCAATTTATCATAATATTACATAAAAACCCCTTAATCCAAAAATCAATCTAAGGAAGGTAAAATAGGGTTTAAATTTTTTAACCCGAAATACATGAATCATTGGTAATCGACTCTTTGGAATATAAAACCCAATGGAAATCAAATAATGGAAACAAAGCCCCAAACTTGATGTTGTACGATTTACACTCCTGAACGTCGGCCCTTGATTTATCCAATATCTTCGTAGATCTACAAAAATTTAAAAAACATTCAACCTTGAATAACTCTAGAGAAAGGTAAAATCACGAAGAGGGATTCTAGAAAAATGAAGGACTCACTGGTGGTATTCTTACGCACCTGTCGGAGTTTGATTTTGACCTTGGATGAAGAAATGGTGGATCAGAGAATATTCATCAATCTCAATGGCTCTCAGATGAACCATGTCCTTAAGAAGATGAATATGACTATTAGACATTACCTGGGTATGTTTAATCAAATAAAATAAAAAGTACATGGCATGTTCATTTACTGTACATGTCGTGTGCATACGTCAACTGGCTGCCTCTTTAGGCTATGTCCATGTCACCCCACATGGTTGTGTCTCGGCCATTACATGACTAGAACACGGCTACCTGCAACAACCTGGTATAGAAGGTGTACTCGCATGTACAAGCAATGTATGCATAAAATTTCAAAAAACTCCCATTTTTTTTAAAATACCCCTAAAACAATATACACACCTAAAAAAGAAGATCTTGTTTTTTGAAAATTTCCTCAAAAATAACATTAATCTACAATTCACTTATTAACCACATTGATTCTTTAATAGATTATTTTCCCTAAAACTCAAAATATCATAGCTGACTATTATAAACATAATATCAATGATTATATGATCCAAAAAGTTTATCAATACATATAAAAATATATTATTAAATCAAAATTCCTAAAATAATCTTTTCACTTAAATTATTACTAAACCAAAGTGTTGTATTATGATAAATATCTCCAATAATTTCGTTAATCATGATAACCTCCCATCACATAAAACAACAAATTGGGTTATATTAAAATTATGAACCCCCATAGGATTATAATCCTAATAAATTATAGTTTTATCCAAACATCAAAAAAATACTATGGGCTACATATCCATCATTCATGTGTTTTACATAAAATAGTTTATAATTAAATCTATTTTCAATGTTATTGGTACCATTAAACATATGTTTTTAAATCCTTAACGAAAACCTATTATGGTATAATATATATTTTTTTGGATTATTATATAGGTAATATCATTTATATAATAATTCAGCAACATAATTCAAAAATATTAATACATAAACACTTCAATATTTATTCATCAAGGATTTATCATAGTATAGGTCCTTCATAATTCTTGTAGTTGACAGTTAGATTAGGTAATTGAAATATAAAATTCCTATATTCCCCCACATAAATCAATAAAAAAAATTGGTTTCATATTGTGTAATGTTTCCCTTCCAACATAATATTCATTTTACATGATAATTAATTTACTTATTCACATCTTTTCCAAAGATACAATATTTTATTACTTCGTTGATATATTCTACAAGGTGCAAATTTTCATATGTATAAAATGAAGGATGTTGGGACTCCATTCCATTATGGGGTCTAATAACTATGGTATCAATGATCTTTATCCTTCTCTTAATTGATTAGATTGATTGTTGGTTTAGATGAATGTTGATAATTATATACCAGGATTACTTAATATGCATAATAACAATAACATTCTTTGCAGTAATCATCCCATCTTGTTGATCATAATCACAAAAATTTCCATCCCATTCGACATTAACAATAATCCCCCTATTATAACCAATTTACTAACACCAAAACCATAATACGTGATATAGTATTCATAGTGGGAAATCATGAAATATCATTCATTGTTAATCAAAATAATGAATCCTAATTTTTACTCTTTGGAAACTTATGTTTAACCTAGCCCATCATTGATAATTATATATTCAAATAATTTACAATGAATCATAATGAATATTTGAGTAAACCTTATAATTTACCAATGTAATGTCAATCTAGGTGTAAGGTAGTTTCACACTCACACTACACAAGAACTATGCTTAAGAAATACATGAAAAACTCTTTTTGGGTTTGTTAACCATAGATTATCTTATTCAAAAACCATGTAATCTTATAATATATATAAATACAAGTATTTATATGAAAACACCCTATTATATACCATTATAATTTTTTTCGGTCATATTATAGTTATAAATATACTGAAAGTTAGTCATAATTATTTTTTCAAATCTATGTTTTCCTAAATCTATTTCCCACGGTTTCTACTAAATTTCACCTGATACCAACTATAATGATAGAGACTCAAATTTCCTAGAATTTCTGGTATAATTGTTACATTAGAATATGATATAAGAGAGAGTATCACAATGGACCAAATAGTTTTTTAGTTATGGTAAGCTAGATACAAGCTTGAGTCTTACATTTTAATTGAAAACATAAATTGAAATATAGATAATCTCCATATTATGAATACTTGAACTTTTTTAAGTATTGAATCAAGATGTCATGGGGAAATACGAAAATAATTGGTGAAAATATATTCTCAATAAGTGTTATGAATAGTTGAATCAATCATGTGTAAATAATTAATAATAAATACAGAAAGGAAAATAACTTGAAAAACTTTCTATATAATAACAAAATGATCATGGATGGAATCCATGGATAACATAAATGAAACAATTTCATGGATACAAATAACCAAATTCATAGCGAAGTAAATTCATACAATTATATTTGATGATCTCATCCAATTCATTATTCTAGAATAGTTTAAAACTACAGGAAAAAACCAATTTTATTTAGCAATATGATTTGTCTCATGAGGCCCATAAATTCATTAATGGAATATGAAAATCTACTCCCCCCCACCGATATGTTCATGTCTAAATAATTCCTCATATATCAAATTATTGATTTAATTTTGGAACTATAATCATTGTTAAAAAATATCTTTTTTGGTTAAGGGATACACAATATTAATATTTCCTCAAAAAATAAAAAACAATTCATTGTAAAACATCATATTTTTTAATGGTATACATTTTTTATAGTAATCATATCCATGAATATAGATATTTAAATTCAAATTATTATTGAATAATAAAATTTCCAATTAAATTTAATATTTTATGTTTTTTTATATAATTACTATTACATTACAAATATTGATATTACAAAAAAATGAAGTATTTTCACATCAAAATATAATAATTACATAACATAATAGTGTAATTATATTTTATTTTTATATTAGAAAACATAAAAAATGTTTCATAATAAATCTAAATTGTCTACCACTTATTTATTCATAAGTATACTCCATTCAAGAATATATTACTTAATACCCTTCCCCAAGACCTGTGGGAATGAAACTTGTGAAAGGGTGAGCACAAATTGTTAGTAAGGGCATTCAAGGGAAACATTAATCATATTATAATCATAATACAAAAGAAGATAACATTTTAAAATATTATCATGCATAAGAATTATCATGATATGATGTCATGGAATAAATGTTAATAAGAATTAACAAAAATAATTAAAAAATTCATAATAGAAGACAATGTGTTTTGTTTCATACACATAAGAATATAAAAATCAATTCAATATTATCCATAGCTCATAGACAAGAGAATCATAGCGGATAATGTCCATTCCAAAACTAGGTTTACTTACCATTCCAACCCTGTATTACTAAACCGGATTTACATGTCATTCCACTAATATAAATCTCTTGAGATAAAAACCTTTAACCAATTAATTGGAGGGAGATATATGTTCCATCGATCTTAAAATGAAATAATTTTAACATTTTTCACAATAACATAAATGATTCATTATATCATATCCCCTGAAATAAAATGGTTGTCTTAAAAATCATTCCATCATAATCCATATAAAATAATTGTATTTTATAAAAATAATTTCATCATAAAAAAATAAACTAAATGTAATAATAGAGATAGAAACATATACCTATGTCAATTTAGATGGAAAATAATTTTGATCAATCAATCGAATTTAATTTCTCAATAAAATAACCTTTATTTTTAGAAAACGTTTACATTTCTCTAAGTGACAAGAAATTTTGAAAGAAATTCTTTTTTGTTGAAAATAATATTGAAATACTGTAGAGTAATGTTCATGTAAATAAGGTTTCATGAATCAATACAAATATATACAATTTGTATACGTTGAAAACCTATTCTCCTAATAAAATTTCATGAAAAGGAAAAATATACGTCAGATCGAATAATTACAAAAAATTCATTTCATTCAATTTTTTAAAAATTATCAAAAGGGTAAAATTAAAATTAAAAAATTTTAGAAGAATATAAATAATATTAACTGATTAGTAAAAATGTATCTGGATGAAGAATATATCCTAATAAATACATACATATAAATAATCTCGTATAAAAATGTGATTGAAAAATTATCCCCAACCTTCGGCCTAATATCCTTCAAAATAATCTTTAAATTTTGGATAATGATTTAAATAATTTTATTAACTTATTAAAAAATTATAATAATTTTTATGATATCATATAAGATTATATTATAATTCGTTTCCTAGTAACATTTCATTTTCACTCGTTATGTAGTTATTAATTTTTTTATGTTCATGTGGAAGTTTTGGTGGGTAAGTACATGTTCCACTTATTAGTGTATAGTTATATCATATAAAAAATGATAATATAATAATATATATCATATTTATTCATTCAATTTATTAAATTCATATAGATAGTCATTCTTTATTGTAGATCATGTAGAATAAATCGCATCACATCGTGTAGACGATAGGTCGAATGTATGACTGATCAACGATATCAATCACATAATGGTTAAATGACATGGAATTGTATTGTATATTAATAATAAATAATAATTATGATATTATATTCATTATTATCATCTATTATACTCATCATTATTCTCATCCAAAAAAATGTATTGTTGAATAACAAATTACACTAAATCGTGGAGATTGTAAACTGTACATTCGTACACATAGTGATATTATTAATCATAGAATTGATAAAATTAGGTATAAGGATGTAACATAATAATAATAACATATCATAATGTATAAGATACTATATTTAATCTTTTATTATAGAATCAACATGAGAAAAGTATGTAGAATAAAAAAATATTTTTGAAAGTGGTGATAAAATAATTTCCTCTTTTTCGTGTATCTTCATTTTATTTTCATTAAAGGTCCCCCATGTATTAATTTAAACACAAATTTTGGCCTCTATGATAAATGGAGGGATTTTTGGAGCTCACATGAGTAGATGTTAGACGATTCAAGGTTCTTTATTGGTGTGAGTAAATGGGTAGAGTTGCTGTACTTTTATAAGAGGGAGGAGGGGATCTTTAGCAATATTTGGAAATTTTATTTTATTATAATTATATTTTCGAATTATATTAGTTAAAAAGTGATAAAGTTGTATATTAATATTATTATAGGTCTAAATCTACTATAAATTAGCTTTTATACATGTTTAGGTCAAAAATTTATCCTTCTCATTTAGTATTAACCCTTAGATGAAAACATTAACTCATACCATATATTCTTCTATTTTATAGTATATGGTTATTATAGTTACTATAAATTTTTATGAAAACAAAATTGGATCATTAATGAAAATTTTTACATTATATAAGTTATTTGGACGAATCCTATATTTATAGAAGTATTGTATCATTCAATAAAATATTATTTCTTTTAAGAACTAAATTATGTCAATTTTGACACTATTTAGTAATTTCTTTTCATAAAGCAATAAAAACATTATTCAATTGAAAAATTACAATAACAAAAATATATAATGTCGTATTCATCATGAAAATTCATATATGGAATCATAGTGTTAATTACATTTATTTTCATATTAATAATACCATTTACTTGAATATTTCATAAATAATCTAATTAGAACATCATTATTGTGTCATAAAATGTTTTATTTAATGTCTAAAAATTATAAATATAATACCATGATGTAGGAAATGTTATTATATTTCTAATGACTATTTATAGTCAATGAAATAAGTTATATAACCATATTTCAAAAAAATTAATAAAAGATACATGTTTTTGATATATTTCTCGTTACCTAAACTTTGAAATTCGTAAAGGAAATTATCATATCCCAAGTTGTTCCATTGGTTATTAAAATTGATCCAAGCATGCTAATGGTGAGAAATATATCATCCAATAAAATTATGAAACATTTTAGCGTAGTTTAATCTAATTAAAATATAATTTTTTTACCTTTTTTTACCAAATATGCCATTTAACCATTGTAAATAAAAATAATTACTCAAGTTACTATTAATAATATTCAAAACTAAAAGGTACCGATTTACACAATTTGGATGATTTTATTTCCAATATGGAATCCATTTTTTTAAATTCAATTCACAGAATTGGAAGAAATTATTTTAAAATAAATCTCATGGTCAGAATTAGAGAACATGTATTTAAAAGTTAAAACATTTCAAATCGCTGAAATATTTTTCCATTAGAATTTTCTATAACATTAATGCTAAGGACATAAATTATATGAAAAGATAAAAATATATAATATTTATACATTAAAACCATTAAATATTATAATATAACCATATTAATTTTTTTGATGAAAAAAATTGTTTTCACATAAAATATAGTGTATTATTACAATATATCAAAAAATGAATGTTATCATAAATATATCATAAATTCATCCAATGTAAATTTTTATATCCTGAATTAAAGGAAAATGAATATGTTTTCATTTAAAATTTAATAATGTGTCAAAATCCTAACTTAATGGGGTAATCTAATCAAATTTGTATGATTACCCTTAAACATGTTGGTTTATATACAACAAATAGGGTTTATTCACACCCATGGATTAAAATATACATTGGATGAATATTAAAATATTTTATATGAAATATATATCTAATTTATTCCATTAAAAATAATAATTGACTCAAATATAAAAACATCTGATTTATAATTTTCATAAATAATTGATAGCTAATGAATTCACAATGCATTTTCTTAAGTTAGATATACTTATTCTCGCTAACCTAACAACAAGGATAAAATGTTAATTTTGTCCTAAAGGAATCTCTTGGTTTACTTAAACTCGCAATTTCATGATATGTAAGCTACTAAATAATAAGAAATTATTTAATGACTATATATCATAAAAACATCATTGTGTTACATTATATGCTCCGCAAACTGAATTTCTCCCTCGAAATTCACCACATAGAAAAAAATAGCTGAGGATACCTCTCCTTCATAATATTCTGATGTTCCCATGTAGCCTATGACACGAACTGTCCTCGGGGCCCGTGTCGTGACTACCCCAAGCCCGCCTTCCATAGGCCAGGGGCTGGCGACTAGCACCAAGGTGTAAATCCTGGTAAAAGGGAAGGTATTGCCTTTCTAAAGTAAACAAACACCACAGAGAAAGCACGCAGTAGAAGTAATCACTAAGTAAAAACTAAGTACAAAAGTATGTGCAAAAAAGTATGTGGGCCAGTATACCAACCCAAACTGAAAGTAAAGTACAACTGGAAGGGAAAACGACAACAGAAAAGTAAAGCTGCAACATCGAGTTGTCCACTGGATATCCCACCTGAAGGGTGGGTATAGATAGCCTCCACTGCTCCTCGGGTCCAGCCGGCCGCTCCGAGTACATCCCGCCCAGTGGTCCACCTCCACGTACCATCTGGCTCCACAAGCCAACCCCACGATCAGCGTTGTCTGTCGTTTGCAACCATCACAACGTAGTGCGGGCATAGCCCGTGCAGGGGTGAGTATAAGCTACTCAGTAGGGACTAAAAGACCCCTGAAGGTCTCCTAGAATCCACAAAGGATAATCCAAAATGGAAAGATACAATCATGAAGTAACATCCGACACTTATTAGGTATATTCCCATACATATACCTAAGTCATCAATTCTCGTTCAGCTCCAACATCTGATCCCATGTACAACCCAGTCCACACAAGAACGAAAAACGTAAATCCACATAGGATAGCACAACACAATCAACATAGGAAAGCAAAACAGGATTCATCTCACATAGGTATACTTCTTCGTATGACAATAGAGATGATCAGATATTTCCACTGATTCATCTAAGCCGTTGGACCCACAAAGGATCGATAGGTACTAACCCCCGCAATGACCCACATAGGATCTGACCCACAAAGGATCGATAGATAACTAACCCCTACAAAGACCCACACAGGATCGGACCCACACAGGATCTGTAGGCGCTGGCTCACACAGAACCGCTGAGCACTGACCCAGAAAGGATCGGACCCACACAGGATCAGTAGCACTGATCCACGTAGGATCGCAGAGTGTTGTAGTCATCGCCATCGAATCCACTAAGGATCTTTGTACAGTCTTCGTCATCATCACAGTCACAAACGCATCCAGCTCTAGGGTTCCCGCAAACAACAAGCTTGTTCGGGAGGGTCCGCTCCACGAGCCGAGAGCCTGATACATCTACTGACACATAGTCCAGAGTTGATGTATCCAAAAGTTCCATATCGTCAACAGGAACTTAACGTCGCAGACGGCGCGTCAATCGGACGCCCGGTCTGAGAGTTATTGGATTTTTCTTCCCAGGGGCCCGGTTGGTTTTAAAGTCAAAACCAACCCGACCATACTCCACCTATGTCAAAACCACGGGAGGAGTAAGCCAAAATATCCGTCTCACTAAGAGAAATCAATCAAAGTCAACGGCACGTCAATCAGACGTCCGAAGATCGTGTTATGAGCATTCCTGCTCTGAGGGCCCGGTTGGATTCGTGTACGAACCAACTCGGCCGAACCCAAAGTATTCCGAAACCTTGAGTGTGATATACCTAAAAGACAGTCTCAATTAGAGGATCACATCGCAGCTGATAGTGCGTCGATCAGAGGCCCGTAGAACAAGTTATGGGCGTCCGACCGGAAAAGATTCAGTATTAACGGGTTCAGGGCCCTGTCCGACCCTGCCCGATACCCCCGGGGTCGACCCAAACCGGGTCCGGGACCGGCCCGGGCAGGGCGCGACCCGGCCTGGAGGACCGGGCAGGCTGCCGGTCCGGCCGGGGCGCGGCGCGCTGGACGCGCTGGCCAAGCGCTCGGCCAAACGGCCGAGCCGTTGAGGAGGGGGGGCACCTTCCCCATGGTTTGTATCTGTGGCCCCCCTTAATGGGGGATGCTCAGCTGGCCGGCCGGGGGTTTGAACCCCCAACTTTCACTTGTCTGGTCGGCCTGCCCCGACCGGCCGGTTTCTGCCACCACGGGACCGGCGACGGCCGGTCCCCTCCCTGCTCCAACACCGGCGGCCCGTTTCCGGCCGCCTTTTTCCATGCTCTACCGCGGCCTGGTATCGGCCGCGACCTTCATTCATCTGGTACGGCGCAACGGCGCCACACCCCTGCCCCGCGGCCCCGCTCCGGCCGCGGTGCTTTTGCGGTTCTCTGGCGCGGTGTGACGGCACCGCGACTTGGTTCAATTTCACTGCGCGACGCGACAGTGCCGCGCATTCCTTGCCGCACGATCCCGCGCGATGTGACGGCACCGCGCCATTCCCGTTCCAACCACATTAGAAACAATAACATGGATATGGGAGGAGGGTCGGCCGTGTTTGTACGGTCTGGCCCCCTCTCGTTAATCGATAGAATTTGGTCATATTTCATGAAAAACGTCAAAGTAGTAATCACGAACAAAATAAATAAATAAAAAAACCCCAACATGAGTGTAGCTTGAACGGAGGTTCGTTGAACGAGGAATCATCGCGGAATATTCGTCTCTGGAAGAGGCATCGTGGAAGGAGATGTCGCGGAAGGAGACGTCGACCTCTGAGGAATCCGACGTTCATCACGTTCTTCGCGTTCTTCGTGGTCTTCAACGAAGAGGATGAAGAAAATCAAGACTTCCTTAACTTTTTATATGAAAGCTCTCAAGGCAACAAGACTCCAAAAAAAATAAGACACTTACTTATTTTATTAACACAATATATGGTTTGAAATTCAAAAGTTTGAATTAAACCACAAAATTGAATTACAAAAGTTGTCATAATTTATGAAGGGTTAAGGAAGGTTACGGAAGGTGAAGGGGGGGGGGGTGTTCTTGTGGCCCCCACGAACTTAATAACCTAAAAATGGAAGTTTGGTGGTTTTCCCCAACAT
The DNA here is from genome assembly GCA_963277665.1 of Viscum album. Taxonomy (NCBI): domain Eukaryota; kingdom Viridiplantae; phylum Streptophyta; class Magnoliopsida; order Santalales; family Viscaceae; genus Viscum; species Viscum album. The sequence goes on from OY728121.1 coordinate 934,638,899, forward strand.
CCACCCAATGCTTACTCCACTTAAAGTATAAAAAACAAATGTTGCATAATTTTTATTTTACCTTCCACATAATATAACAACTTCTCTCGTGTAAACGCAACTCCAAAGCAATTACCGATGCTACGGTTCCATCGGTGCCCTTGGAATTTGATTTAGAGCCCCGGTTCAGACGTTAGAAATTCCCGCTCGTTCGTTCTCTGAACGTACTCGAGCTAAACTTCGGATAGAAATTCTGGGAACTCCGGGCCTCAGAATCATGTGCCATTAGAAACTGCGTTCTTGTATAATTCCAAAGAAAATTAAGAAAAAAATTCGCCTGAATTTTACGGGTCTTTACATTACTCCCACCTCAGGGATTTACGTCCCCATAAAGATACATCATAAGCTAGGGAAACAAATGTGGGTACTGAGCACGCATCTGAGCCTCCCACTCCCAAGTGCTCTCATGTAGGTTCTCGTGCTGCCAACTGATGCGCACTAGAGGAATAGACCATCCACGTAGGACCCGCTCTTGTCAATCCTTGATCTCGACTGGGACCTCCATAAAAGTCGCCCCATCATCAACGTCTATCTCCCCATGGTCAATGATATGCGATAGGTCATGCACGTATCTCCTCAGTTGAGATACGTGGAAGACGTCGTGCACCCGGTGAAACTGAGGTGGTAGAGCCTGACGATAAGCTACCTCGCCAATCCTGCTGAGGACCTGGAATGGTTCGATGAATCGTGGAGAAAACTTGCCGCCTCGGCCAAATCTCCGTAATCCACGTCGAGATGAGACATGTAAGAAGACGTGGTAGCCATCCTCGAACTCTAGTGTCCTCCGCCTCCTGTCATCATAAGAATTTTGTCAGCTCTGAGCTGTCCTCATCCACTCCTGGATGACCTGGAACTTCTCTGTCGTGGCCTGGACCATCTCCAGTCCCACAAGTGCTGACACTCCAGGGTCTGTCTAGCACAACGTAGATCTGCAAGGTCGGTCATACAACGCCTCGTATGGTGCAATTATGATGGTGGAGTGGTAGCTGTTGTTTTACGCGAAATCCACCAAGGGTAGGTGGCCCTCCGAGCTATGACCAAAGATGAGGATACATGCGCGGAGCATGTCCTCGAGAGTCTGAATGGTTCTCTCCGTCTGACAATACGTCTGTGGGTGAAAGGCTGTGCTCAAACATAGCTGTGTCCAGAATGCCTCCTGCAACCCCTTCCAATGCCAGGAAGTAAATCAAGCATCTCGATTGGAGATGAAAGATGATGGCACACCGTGAAGCCGTACAATCCCCTGAATGTAAAGCCATCCCATGCTCTCCACTGATCCCTGCTCTCTGATGGGTAAGAAGTGTGCTGAATTGGTGAGTCAGTCGACAATCACCCAAATGGAGTCATGACCACTAGATGTGCGTGGAAGTCCAGTCATGAAGTCCATAGATATCTCGTCCCACTTCCACTCCGGGACCTCCAAGGGTTGTACCATGCCTACTGGTACCTGGTTCTCTACCTTCACCTACTGGCAGGTGAGGCATCAAGAAATGAACTCTGCCACAACCTTCTTCATGCCCGGCCACCAGTGCTGTCGTCTGAGATCCTGGTACATCATCGCCACTCCAGGATGTACCGCCAAAGGAGAAGTGTGAAACTCTCTTAGCACCTCCTCTCATAAAGAAACTGGTACCTAGGTACATCATCTGAAATGGACGTCATTCTATGCTCCAAAGGAGAAACCATCAGGTGCCTATCCTGAGGATATCTGTGCATGCAGCGTCTCACAGTCAGTGTCCCCACACTGTGCCTCTCTAACCCGCTATAGTAGTGGAGGAGAGACTGTGAGAGACAGAAGGAAGGCTACTCCATCTCTATCCACGAAGGATATCTGCAAAGTGCCTAGCAGTTCTACTGCCTCCTCAAGTAGCTGAAAGCTCGTCATCTTGCTGAGAGCATCGGCTACTATTTTCCCCTTCCCAGGAGTATAGACTATATCAAAGCCATAGTCCTAGAGGAACCCAAGCCATCATCGCTGTCTTAGGTTCAGGTCCTTCTGAGTGATGATTTACCTAAGACTCTGGTGGTCAGAAAAGACTGTAAAGTGCTCGCCCATCAGGTAGTGTCGCCATGTCTTCAGAGCAAAGACCACTGCTGCTAACTCCAGGTCATGGGTAGTTTAGTTCTGTTCATGTGTCCTCAACTGATGTGATCCATAGGCGATCGCTACCTACTCCTGAATTAGGACACATCCGAGTCCGGTCCCTGATGGATCACAGTAGACTATGTACCCTACTCCCTCCTCAGGCAACCTCAAGATAGCTGTGCTGGTCAATCTCTGTCTCAGCTCCTGGAAGCTATGCTGACATCCGTCTGACCAAAAAAAGGGTTTCCCCTTCTTCTTCAAAGCTGAGAGTGGTTTCACAACTCTGGAGCAGTCTGGCACAATTCTCCGATAGTATCCAGCTAGTCCCAAGAAACTCAACACCTCTGTCACGCTCTTGGGTGGCTCCCAAGCCAACACTGCCTCGATCTTCGCAGGATCCACTTCAACTCCTGCCTCAGAGATGACTTTCCCTAAGAAGTGGACCTCGCGTATCCAGAACTGACACTTCGAGATCTTTCTATAAAGCTGGTGCTCTCGGAGTGTGTCTAGTACAACCCGCAAGTGGTAAGCGTGCTCCTCCTCAGTGTTCGAGTATATTAAAATGTCATCGATGAAGACCACGACAAATCGATCGAGGTATAGCTAAAAGATCCTGTTCATGAGGTCCATGAACACTACAGGAGCATTGGTTACACCGAATGGCATAACCAAGAACTCATATTGGCCATACCGACACCTGAAGGTCGTCTTCTGCAGGTCATCGTCCCAAACTCTGAGCTGATGATAGCCTGACCTGAGGTCTATCTTTGAGAACCACCGTGATCCCTTGATCTGATCAAAAAAGTCATCAATCCTTAGTAGTGGATACTTGTTCTTCACTGTTACCTGGTTCAGGCGACGATAGTCGACACAAAGTCGCAATCTCCTGTCCGCCTTCTTGGCGAACAAAATCGGGGAAGCCCAGGGTGAAACACTGGGTCAGATGAAACTTTTGCCCTGCAAGTCCTCCAACTGTACCCGTAGCTCACGAAGCTCGGTGGGGGCCATCCTATATGTTGGATTCGATATCATGGCTATCCCGGGATACACTTCAATATAAAATTCTACCTCTCTGCGAGGTGGTAGTCCTGGAATGTCGTAGGGAAAGACGTCTGCATACTGATCCACCACTACATGAAATCTAGAACTTCGTACGTCAACTGCTCCTACGATGAGGCTATCCAACTAATGAGTGATGGGTTGTCCTCTCCTCTGCGGAAGTCCATTATGTGCTGCGAAGGCTACCTTCTCACCGTTGAAGGTGAGCCTGCTCCCATCGGTACGTACACATCACCACCTTGCGCCTAATATGGTCAATCTGTTCATGGACTGTAGATAAAAAATACATGCCCAATATGACGTCGTAAGGCATCGATGCCTCTACAAGTAGATCATAGCCGAAGCTCTCGCCTCATAGAGTAATCTCAAACTACCAGCACCAGTGCGTAATCATCATGTGTGCTACCGTAAGAGGCTCTAGCCGTAATGATCGAGCCTACGACTCTGTCGGAATCTCCGAGCTCCGAACAAGGGCAGCGGCTATGAAAGAGTGACTCACTCCTGTGTCTATAAGAACTACAACAAGGATGGAATAGACACATATAGTACCTCGAATCATCTCGGGTGTGCCGTGGTCGTAGGCCTCCGCTGCCTGGAGCTGTGCCTGTCTCTGCCCGCCAGCTCCCTGTAGTCGGGGTGGACCTCCTGGTGGTGGTGGTGGTAGAGCCTCAAAGCGTTGCCAACCACCTACTGCTCGGCCAGCTCCTCTACCTCATCCGCCTAATCACTGCGGACCGCCACGGTCAACCCTCTGCCTCTGCCTGGGTGGCCGCTCAACCGTCTGCTGCTACTCAGCACGGTGGGTCGGGTAGTCACGTGCCTTGTGGCCCTGCCCGCCGCATGAGTAGCACTGCGTGGCTCTTGAAAGACTGGCCCCATTCTTTGTGCCCCGCATAGCTGAGCCAGTTTCCTGAGGTCGTCTGCCTATGGTTCTGGTCTACCTGGACCCATGAGTCATCTGTCGACTACCTGCTGCAGAAGACTCTACTGCGTGCCACCCTGCGGTGGGTCTCGGTGTGGAAGAAGGCTCAGCAGGAAAGATCTTGATCAAAAGGGCTCGCTCCAGTACTCCTGCATGAGTCGGAATGCTGAGGGAGATTAGCGATTCCTGGATCTCGTGTCTCAATCACTGCTCAAAGGTCTGGGCCCAGAAGAATGGGTCTCGTACCATGTCTGTCGAGTAGCACGAGAGATTGGTAAATCTCACTAAGTACTAGGCAACTGTCAAGCTGCTCTGCCGCAGCTATTGAAGTTCCTAAATGCGCACCGCACGGAGGGTGGATGGGACGAACTCCGAGAGGAAGAGGCTCTCAAAGACCACCCAGTGAAGAGATGCCTCATCGTGCACCTGGAGCATCAAGCTCCATCATCGGCCCGCTGCCGGGTGCAGTAGGCTCGCTTCGAGGATCACCATGAGGTATGTTGGTGTCCTCACTAACCGGAAAACTCGTACCACTGCCTCCAGCCAGTCCTCGGCTGCCTGGGGGTCCGTCTCCCTACGGAACTTGGGATGTCACTGGCACTGGAACTCATGCAGTGTACTAAGGCGACGTGCATCGTCAGTAGCTGGGGCTGGAAGAATAGGTGGCTCAGCGTGTAAAGGTACCACCGGCACCTCAGCTGTCAAAGGGCCATGTACCGAGGCCTCGTCGCTCGGTGGGCTGTCGTCACTCTCAACTCTCGGAACCCTAGATGGCTGCCATCGTGTTGCCATCCTGAAAAGGAATTAGGTTCGCCACGGTCAGAACATTATATCTGGTGAGCTGACACAAAGTAATCACAAAGAAAACATGAAACACACATGAAATCAGTGTTTTTGTGCAATAAGTCGGAAATCAGAAGTCAGGGTCCTGGTGTATGGATACGTCGGCCTCCGCACCAACACTGGTCTCCCTGGACTGATAAACACACCCAATATGCTTATCACTATTGCTTCACATAGAAAATATAAGAGTCCCATGTTCTATGGTAGAACCGAACTCCTTTGATACCAATTTGTCACGACCCATCTTCGGGGCCTATGCCGTGACTACCCCATGCCCACCTTCTATAGGCCAGGGGCTGGCGACTAGCACCAAGGCGTAAATCCCGGTAAAAGGGAAGGCATTGCCTTTGTAAGGTAATCAAACACCACAGAGCATGCAAGCAGTAGAAGTAATCACTAAGTAAAAACTGAGTACAACAATATGTGTGGAAAAGTAAGTGGGCTAGTATACAAACCCACACTGAAAGTATAGTACAACTAGAAGGGAAAACTACAACTGAAAAGTAAAGCCGCAACGTCGAGCTGTCCACTAGAAATCCCACCTGAAGGGTGGGTACAGATTTCCTCCACTACTCCTCGGGTCCATCCGACCGCTCCGAGTACGTCCCGCCCAGTGGTCCACCTCCAGGTACCGTCTAGCTCCGCAAGCCTCAACCACGATCAGCGTTGTCCGTAGTCTGCAACCAACACAACGTAGTGCGGGCATAGCCCGTGCAGGGGTGAGTATAAGCTACTCAGTAGGGACCCCGAGACCCCCAAAGGTCTCCCAGAGTCCACAAAGGATAATCCACAAAGGAAAGATACAATCACGAAATAACATCCGATACTGCTTAGGTATATGCACATACATATACCTAAGTCATCAATACTCGTTCGGCTCCAACATCCGAGCCCAAGTACAACCCAGTCTACAAAGGAAATCAAAACATAAATCCACACAGGATATCACAACACAATCCACATAGGAAAGCAAAACAGGATTCACCTCACACATGTATACTTCTTCGTATCGCGATAGAGATGATCAGATATTTCTATTGATTCATCTAAGCCGTATGACTCATAAAGGATCGATAGGTACTAACCCCCGAAATGACCCACATAGGATCTGACCCACATAGGATCGATTGGTAACTAACCCCCGTAAAGGCCCACACAGGATCAGACCCACACAAGATCTGTAGGCGCTAGCTCACACAGAACCGCTGAGAGCTGACCCACACAGGATCGGACCCACACAGGATCGGTAGCACTGATCCACGTAGGATCACTGAGTGCTATAGTCGTCGCCGTCGAATCCACTGAGGATCTCTATACAGTGATCGTCATCGTCACAGTCGCAAACACAGCCAGCTCTAGGGTTCCCACACACAGCAAGCTCGTTCGGGAGGGTCCGCTCCACGAGCCGAGAGTCTGATACATCAAATGACACATAGTCCAGAGTTGATGTATCCAAAAGTTCTGTATCATCAACAGGAACTCAACGTCGCAGACGACGCGTCAATCGGACGCTCGGTCTGAGAGTTATTGGCTTTTTTGTCCTAGGGGCCCGGTTGGTTTTTAACTAAAAACCAACCAGATCGTACTCCACCTACGTCCAAACCTTGGGTGGAGTAAGCCAAAAGATCCGTCTCACTAAGATAAATCCATCAAAGTCAAAGGCACGTCAATCAGACGTCCAGAGCTCATGTTATGAGTGTTTCCACTCCGAGCGCCCGTTTGGTTTCGTGTACGAACCAACTCGGCCGAACCCAAAGTATTCCAAAACTTTGAGTGTGATATACCGAAACGACCGTATTGATCCAAGGATCGCATCGCAACTGAAGGTGCGTCTATCGGAGGCCAGTAGAACATGTTATGGGAGTCCGACCGGAAAATATTCGGTATTAAGGGGTTCGGGCCCGGTCCGACCCGACCCGATACACCCGGGGTCGACCCGAACCGGGTCCGGTACCAGCCCGCATGGCCTGGCCCGGCCTGGCGGACCGGCCGGGCAGCCGGCCCGGCCTGGGCGCGGTGCGCTGGCCAAGCGCTCGGCCAAACGGCCGAGCCATTGAGGAGGGGGGCACCTGCCCCTCTGGTTTGTAACCACGCCCCCCCTTAATGGGGGCCGCTCAGCTGGTCGGTCGGGGGTTTGAACCCCCGGATTTCCCTTGTCCGGACGGCCCGCCCCGGCCGGCCGGTTTCTGCCACCACGGGACTGGCAACGGCCGGTCCCCTCCCTGCTCCGACACCAGTGGCCCGTTTTCGGCCGCCGGTTCCCATGCTCCGCCGCGGCCCGGTATCGGCCGCGGCCTTCATTCATCCGGTGCGGCGCAACGGCGCCTCACCCCTCCACCGCAGCCCCGCTCTGGCCGAGGTGCTTTTTCAGTTCTCTGGCGTGGCGAAGCGGCACCACGACTTGGTTCAATTTCACAGAGCGGCGCGACGGTGCCGCGTATTCCTTGCCGCACGATCCCGCACGGTGTGACAGAACCGTGCCATTCCCGTTCCAACCACATTAGAAACAATAGCATGGATATGGGAGGAGGGTCGGTCGTGTTTGTGCAGTATGGCCCCCTCTCGTTAATCGATAGAATTTGTTCATATTTCAAGAAGAACGTCAAAGTAGTAACCACGAAAAATAAATAAATAAATAAACCCCTACTTGAGCGTTGCTTGAACGGAGGTTCGTCGAACGAGGATTCTCCGCGGAATATCCGTCGCGGGAAGAGAAGTCCCGGAAGGAGACGTCGCGGACGGAGACGTCGACCTCCGAGGAATCTGTCGTTCTTCGCGTTCTTCACGTTCTTCGTGTTCTTCGACGAAGAGGATAATGAAACTCAAGGATCCCTTAACTTTTTCTCCCAAATCTCTCAATGCAACAAGACTCTAACAAAAATAAAATAAGACACTTACATATTTTATTAACACCAAATAAGGTTTGAAATTCAAAAGATTGAATTAAACCACAAAATTAAATTACACAAGTTGTCATAATTTATTAAGGGTTATGGAAGGTTAGGGAAGGTAAAAGGGGTAGGGTTCGTGTGGTCCCCACAAACTTAATAACCTACAAATGGAAGTTTTTTGGTTTTCCTTAACATCCACCCAAATCATAATCCACTTAAAGTATAAAAAAATGTTGCATAATTTTTATTTTACCTTCCACATAAAATAAAAACTTCTCTCGTGTAAACGCAACTCCGGAAATGGGGTTCCTAATCAATTACCGGTGCTACGGTTCCTTCAGTGCCCTCAAAATTCAATTCCGAGCACCGGCTCAAATGTTAGAAATTCCCGCTCGTTCGTTCACTGAACGTACCCGAGCTAATATTCGAATAGAAATTCTTCGCACTCTTGGCCTCAGAATCATGTGCCGTCAGAAACTGCATTCTTGTAAAATTCCAAATAAAATTATGAAAAAATTTCCTTGAATTTTACGGGTCTTTACAGCCTACTCAATTTAGTGGTTTCACATGATACATTATCTATGAACTTGGTATTTTTTGTAGAACTTTTTATCTATTGTCTAGATTCCTTATATGTTGTTCTTCATAAGTAATATATTTCTCTAGGGGTATAACATCTGAGTTTAGTACATGTGAAATATCAGGTATGTAATTATTCAGGAGAGAGACATGGAAAAAATCATTAACCTGAGAGATATTGTGTGGAAGCAATAATCTGTAAGCTACCTTCCCAATATGATCTAGAATTTTAATAGGAAACATATATCAAGGGCTAACCTTTACCTTCTCTCTAAATCTAATTACTCTCCTCCCAATAGATATTGTTATAAACCCCATATCACCCACATCAAACATTAGGTCTTTTCTTCAGTTCCCAGCCTAACCATTTTATTTCATTTTAAATATTATTATGTTTTTTTGAATAGATTTTACCTTTTCTACCATTTCATAAATAAGTTCCGCTCCAAATAGCTTTCATTCCCAAACATCATCCTAGAATGTGGGAAATTTTTAGTTCTTTCCTAATATTGATTCACGGGGTGCCATCTGAATACTTGAGAGAAAGAAATTATTTTATGAAAATTCATCCAAATGTAGATGTTGATCCCAACCAAACATGGAATCCCTATAGAAATTTCTCAACATGTAATTTAAAGTATTAATTTTCCTCTCACACTAACCCTCTATTTAAGGACGATAATATGTGATGAAAAATAACTCTGTATCCAGAGCCTACTAAAGACTTCTATAAGTCATCAAGGTAAACAACATATCCCAATCAGTCATAATAGAATATGGCACTACATGAAATATTACCTCTTAATTTACATATATAATGATAGACTGGTCAATAGATAAATCTTCACTAATAGTAATGATGTTTTCCAACTTTGTTGGGCGATCAACTATAACCCAATAAACATTATTTCCCTTGGATGTTTTGGGCTGTCTGATGAGAAAGTATATTGTGATTTTTTCCGATTTCAATTCTAGAATGTGTAATGGTTGTAACATAACTTTATAGTTCTGTCTCATATCCTTAATTTACAGACAATCAAATCATCAAGAGACATATTCGGTGACTTCAATTTTCATTCCATCCCACTATAAATAATCTTTTAGGTCCCTAAACATATTTGTGATTATAGGTTGAACTGAGAATGAATAATTATGACACTCACCAAATATCACTTTCTTTAACTCATGTATGGAATGAATATACTCCTAGTTCATGAACTATATTATTTCATCACAGTCAATGTTGAATTGAGGATCATTTCTCACCATCTTTTGTAGCACTACATCTTTCTAATGCACCTCCACAATCATCACTTCAATATATGGATGAAAATTTATTTCAGAAATATAATATTTCCCCTATTCCTTTAAAATATCTAGATATATCCTTTTCAAATCCATACATATTGGGTCTTTTGTTATTATCTTCTGGGATAGGATTGCATGGTCTTATTGACTCAAATCATCTTCAACCTTGTTCGCTTCTTGAGATTGTAAATGTATTGAGAAGTAATTATATTTAATAAAATACAACCATTTTATTTTTAACATATTCAACATAGTTTGTATCCAATATACTTTAAAATTTTGGATATGTATAAATATCACACCATTCACCAAAAAGATAATGCTTTTGTATCTTTAATTCAACGATTACGATAGCTAACTCCATATCATGATTTAAATTATTTTTCTCAAGGAATTTCAACTGTCTTGAGGCATATGATAACACCATATCATTTTTCTTGAGAACACGTCCCATACCATTCTTGGATTTATTACTATAAATCACAAATCATTCTCCACTACATGGAAATGTGAGAACAAGTGAACTATCTAACAATCATTTCAGCTCAATGAAATTATCTACACATTCTTATGACTATACAAACCTAACTCCATTCCGAGTGAACATGGTGATTGGATTAGATAATCATGAAAAATAATTCATAAAACATTGATAATATCTATCGAGACTCGAGAATCATTGTATCTCAGTTACCATTTTTGTTCTCATCTATCATCCAACTACTTCTGTTTTGGATGGATCCATGGATATCCCATCACTAGATATTACGTGACCTAAAAAAGAATCTTTTTGAATCCAAAATCCACACTGTATATTTTTCATGTTTCTTCTTTTTTCTTAGAGTAATCAGTATGATTCTCAAGTGTTCTTGTTGTTCTTCCTTGCACTTTTAACAGACATGGATATCATCTATAAAGACTACCAAAAACAGATCAAGATATTCTATAAATACTCGATTCATTACATCCATGAAGATAACAAGGGAATTAGTAAGACCAAAAGGCATCACTATAAACTCATAATTTTCATAACTTGTAAAAAAATGTCTGCTATATCCTCCATATTGACATTTAATTGATGATATCTAAAAGAAATCCCAATCCTTGAAAATTATTGAGCTGAATGTATTTGATCGAATAAGTCATCAATGCAGGGAAGATGATATTTTCTATTGATATTGACATGTTATGTCATTTATAATAAATGAAAAACCTCATTGATCCATATTTAATCTTAACAAAAAAAAATAGAACCTCCCTAAGGGGCCACACTAGGGTGTAGGAATCAATTATCATGATTATCTTGGTGTTGCTTCTTCAATTACTAAAACCCAATTAGGGCCATTCTATAAGGTGTTGTTAAAAAAATAATAACTCCCGGTATGAGTTCTATTGAATAAAAAACATCATGATTTTTGAAAATACCAGGAAATTCCTTCAAAAGTGCATCATCAAACTCTTATACAATGGGATTATTCTTATTCATGAGTTTCTCTCCAACAATTTGGTATAAAAAATCTTTTTTAATATTAATTAAAACCCATAAGTTGGAAGAAATTTTTATTGGAAGGTTATAATCTTCCTTGCATCAATAGATAATCATATATTGATCCAGAATATTAAATGTGACTTCTTTTCCATGGATATTGATATAAGATCTATATAGAGAAATCCAATCTAATAAAAAAATAACACTATAGGAAGGATCACAAGATTTGTTGGAAAAACATTCTCACAAACATTAACCAGAGATTAATTATAAACTTCTGATGAGGGTGATGTGATTTTATGAGTCATCACAGCTAACTAAACATCTACTTGTTGATGTAATACATCGATTCCATTTGGAAATTCATTAGAATTAAAAGAGTGACTAGATCCAGAATCAAATAAATTTTTTTTGTATATTAGAGTGGATGATAAGGGAACATATAACCACTTAATTATCTTACTCCTTGTCTCTGATAATTATTTCATGTGACATTCATTTTATTTTTCCTTAAGAGTTTATTGATGTCGATCATCATCAATAACTCTTGGATTAGGTCATTGATTTCCATAATGTTCCAATTCTTTTCCCGTGTAACATTGATGTGTAGGAGGTAAATTCTGTGTATCCTTTTCTTTGTTCTCATCATTTGACATGTTATTCTCATTAATCTGGAATTCAACTTCATGGTGACCTTATATACCACACATAATACATTTACTAGTCCAATTTATACAAATTACTCCACGTTTCTTTCTACACATTGATCATAATGGGAAACACATCTTCGTTTTAGTGTATTCTTTAGATTTTCCAGTGAATTAAATTTTTTCTCTTCTTATCTGACCCATATGACTGATATGTTACATCAATATTAATATCAACCTTGATAGCACATGGATTTATTTCCTCTTATCTGTTGAAGGCCCATACAGATAGAGCCCTTTGAAGACTTTGTTTTATGGGAAAAAGAATCAATCAATTTTACATTCAGGATGTATAATAATTCTAGATACATACCTTGAATGCATTATATATTTTATTCATAGGTACCAATAGATTAATCATGCTTTTTATGGTTAAGGAATTACTTCTCCATTATTGTTTGAAGAATATGAGGAATTTTTTTATTGAAGAATAATTTCTCGAACTCGCCCCATTCCATGTACTCAGTTTCATCACATTGAATAATATTCTTGATAAGATTACACCATTTTTTAGCTTCAACTTATAGAGGATATAAAACTAATGTAAAGTTACAATGTTCAGAACATTGTTGAACTAAAAATATATTCTTAGTGGTACTTATCCATTGTTCATCGAGTAATGGATCGGAAGACATGGTGAATGAAGGTGGATACTACCTCAAGAAAGACTGAACAGAATGTTTCTCCACCTTTTCTATTTTGGATGTAGTACATGTTTCATGTCTTGAAAATTTTGTGTCGGAATTGCTACACTAATTTTCATTCTTGATCCCATATCATTTGGTTTCATAGGAGTAAAATCATTTCATTTCCCATTTCATTAAACATTATCATCGTTTCTTCTGGTTCCAACCATTTACAAAGATAATTAAGAATAGTTTAAGAAATACTAATCATAACCTGTATACCACATAATAATAAATAAATTTTCAATTTATGACACATTATGTTTTATCAAAGTTTATTCACAGTAATTTTTAAAACACGTGTATTTTATCCTACACTTAGACATATCCCTAAATTTATTACTAAGGCCTTCTAATCCTAGTTTACCATGGTTAACCCTACCTTTCCTCTGATACCAACTATACTGACCCATACATTAAATAAATTTATAAAAATATAAAATTGATGTAAATTCATTACAATATATAATAAATCCATTATAGGACCGTATAGGTATAATGTATTTTGAATCTGTGAAACATAAACAATTATATCATAAAACATATACATTGTCTCCCACTTATTTCTTAATAACTATACTCCTTTCAAATAAAGAATACTTAATAACATTTATCATGAGAAGGAGAAAATAAACATTTGAAGGGGTGAACTGAAATGCTCATAATTGTATATAAGGGAAACAACAATCATATCATAGTCATAAAACATAATATCATAACTTTTATAAATATTATCCAACATATGAAATTTCATTATTTCATGTCATGGGATAAATGTTAACAATAATTAATGGAAATAATCCTAGTATTCATAACATAATACTTTACATTTTTGGCATACACCTTACCATAGAAAAATCGTTTCCTTATTAGCCAAGGATCATAAAAAGGACCATCATAGTGGAAAATATCCATTACAAAATAGATTCCACATGTCGTTCTACCCCTACATTACTAAACCGTATTTACATTCCATTCTTTTCATGTATATATCATGAAATATAAATATTTACCCAATGAATTGGGGGAATATATAGTCCCCAAACATCTCATAATGAATTCATTCTATCATGTTTCACAAAAACATAAATCATTCTTCGGAGCACAACCCCTGAAATGAAATGTGTTTCTTAAACACCATTCCTTCATAATCGATATAAAAAAGGGATTTTTTTAAAAATAATTACATCATAAACCCAATAAACTCAAATTAATAATATGTATATAAAGATAACCATATTTCATCATTTATTGAAAATAAGTTTGATAAAACACTTGAACCTATTTCTTGATAAAAATATCCATTCTTTTTCAAAAACGTTTTCTTTTCTCAAATTGAAATTCAATTTTACAAGAAATGAATTCAATTGTAAATATTTTTGAAATTATATACAGTAAAATTTATGTAAATAATATTTCATGAAACAATAAAAATATATTCATGTCGTCTAAGTTAAAAAAACATTCTCCGGGTACTTTTCTTAGAAATAACAAAATGTACATAAAAAAGAATAATAAAATAATAATCCCTTCATATTGTTTAATAAAAATTAATCAAAGGGAAAAATTAATTTTAAACAGTTTTATATTAATAAAAATATATTACATAATTATTAAAAAAGGATGTAGATGGTAAATATACCCAATCTAAAACATACATGTAAATAATCTCGGATAAAAATGAGATTTCGAAATTAAGGCTTACCGTTGTTCTGATATCTTTTGTATGCATATAAACCTCCTATAATTATTTAAATATTGTTATTGAATTATTAAAAATTTATAATCGTTTTTATGATATAATTTATGATTATATTAGGTGTTTTTGTTAGTAACATTTCATTATCACTCCATATTTGGATATTAGATGATTTATGTTCTTACACAAGTTTGGTCATGTATGTTCACGTTCCACTTCTTAGGGCATAGTAATATAAATTAGATAATTTTATTCGAATAATATATATTATATTTATTTATTCCATTCATTTATATAATTTTTTTTAATGAATATTATTTAGAATGAATCGCACCGCATTGTGGAGACAGTAGGTCGTATATACGCACGAGTAATGAGATCATTTACATACTGGATAAATGGAGTGGAATTGGTTGGTATATTATTTTTACATAACAATTATCATTTTATAATCATTATTGAAATCCATTGTAATCATATTTATAACAATCCAAATAGAGTATTTTTGAATAACAAATTACACAACGTTGTGGATACGATAAGTCATACGTACAAACACATAGTGATATTATCATTAGTATGGTGGATAAAAAGAGGCATAATCTTGTATAATTTTTATAATAAAATATAAACATATAGAATATACCTAATTTATTACAATATTATAGATAAAACATAATAAAGGGAATTAGAAGAAGATGGAATTTTTAAAGTGTTGATAAAACAATTACCTCTTTTTCGAGTATATCTTTTTGATTTGCACAAAATATCTCTCTATGATGGATTATTTCCCAATTATTGTCCACTAAATGAAATTTATATATGTTGGGAGATCCCTTTAGTATAATTTTGATAATAAAATGGGCTTGAAAGGTGTGATTATGTGGGTATAGCTTGCGTTCTTTTATAAGAGAGAGGAGAGGAAGTATTGGGATGTTTTGAAATAATATTTTTTATAAGAAGATTTTATAATTATAATAGGTAAAAATTGAGAAATATTGAGTTTCATATGATTATAGGTATAAATACTCTCAAATAATAGGTTTTATACATGTTTAGGTCAAAATTTAAACTTATCATTTAGCTTGAATCCTTAGTAAAAAGCCGCAACTCTTACCATTTTTTATTTCATTTTTATAATATATTGTTACTATAGTTACAATAAAATCAATGAAAATGAAAATTAGATCATAAATGACACTTTTAACGTCATTTATTTTATATTTATGAATATTAGTTTTGAGGACTATTATATCATAAAATGAAATAGTATTAATTTTAAAAACTTATTTAAGACAATTTTGACACTATTTAGTAAATTATTTTTTTTGTAAAACCATAACTAAATTATTAATTGAAATAAAACCACATTAACACAAAAATATCATGTCATATTCTTTGAAAAAATTATACTGTGGCCTTATATTGTTAAAATTATAATTATTTTATTATTTACAATATCGTTCATTTGTATCTTTCATTAATAAGGTAATCATTTCATCACCATTATTGTATAATTAAATTTGATAATCTAATGTAAAAAAATTAAAGAAATACTATCATGTATTAAATCTTTTTACATTTATAATGACATTTTTTTGTCAATATAATAAATTATATATCCAAATATTAAATTTTGTTTAGATGATGATACATGTTTATGTTATATTTCTCATTAATTGAAATACAAAATTCTAAAAGGTCATTATCACACCTAAATGGCTCCATTGGGTCTTAAAATCGACCAAAGGATTATCATGGTCAGACATATATCATAAAATAACATTAAAACATGTTTTAGGGTAGTTTTATGTAATTATAATACTGTTTTTTACCCTTATATACATGATTTACACTTTAACCATGATAAAAAAAAGAATTCTCAAAGTTAATATTCATAATCTGTAAAAATAAAAGCTACATATTTACAAAATTTGGAGCCTTTGATTCCAAATATCAAATATATTTTTCTAAATTCCAAATATTGAATTGATAGAAATTAATTTAAAATCAATGTGATTTTCATAATGTGGGAAAATATTTTCAAAAGTAAAAGCATTCCAAAATATTGAAATATGTATCCATTTACATATTTTTACATTTAAATTATATGTAAATTTGTTCGATGCAAAAAAAATCATGTATAGTTTTCTGTATTATTATTAATAATAAAATCATTAATGTTATTAGAATAATATCAGAAATTTATACAAAGTATATTTTGATATCCAAAATTAAATTAAAATATTTATGTTCCATATAAAAATTATTAATGTGTCAAAATCTTAATTTAAATGTGCTTCACTATTCAAAGGGGAAATATTACCCTTAAAAAATATGTTTTTATAAAATAAATGGGGTTTATTCACATACTATCTTTAAAATATACTTGAGATGAATAAAAAAATATATAACATATATATCTAATTAATTTCATTACCAAAATTAGTTAAATAAAAAATAAAAATATTTTATTTATATTTTTCATAAATAATTTATAGATAATGAATTCACAATGAATTTTCATGAGTTAGTTATAATGATAACCAATAACTTAACAGATAGTCTATAATTGTTATTTTGTAGTAAGGGAATCTCTTGGTTCGTTTAATCTCCCAATTATGTCCAGCGTATGCTAATAAAGAATGAAAAATTATTTGTATGTAATATTTCCTAAAAACATCGGTGTGCTATAATATAAAAAACTAGAAAATTATTGTATATTATTTTTTATTCATCAGAAATATTGGATTTGTAGTAAAGTCATGACATTCAAAAAATGGAATCGAATTATTAAAATAATCCTTCATTTATGATTATTATTTTAAATAACATTTAAAACATTTATAAAAATATAAATGGATAGAAAATGGATATGATGATAAGAATTTCTATAAATTTCATATTTGTTAGAAAACATATATTTTGACTTTTAGTAAAAAAAAGTTAAAAATGTCCCCTTTAAAGAAAAAATTAAAATATTTCTATTAATACCACATAACAATTCATGGATAACATAAAATATACTTTATAAATAATAATTTTAAAGATAATGTATTTTCCAAATTATTTTTGGAATAATATGGATATTGAGATAAATATACCCAATTAGAAAGAGAAATAAGACATTATTTCATTTTATGTATTCCGTAATGATAATTAAATTAAATGGAATCATTAAGGATTAAGAATAAATAAATTTTAATATTAAATAATTAAAAATGTGTATATATTTATATATATATACCACATATTTGTAAATCATATTACTATATATTTATAATTGCAGTGAAAATTGAGATAAAACCCCATACAATGATCATATCACAAAAATGATAATTAATCATTGAAATGATTATGTGTGAAAAATGAATTTCCATGTAATAAATGATTAAATAAAACATAGAATAAAAATAATTCATTACATGTATAAAATTATAATATCAAATATAATAGAGAATTAATATATATCAATGAAATTAAATTTAGTATCAGAACCCCTACCTCTAGGTAACACTGAAATTAATTGTCCTTCGATAAAATAATTCAAATTACAATGAATGAAACACCATAAATTATTTTTTATTTGGGATATAATATTTATATATTTTTGAATGTAAAACATATAAAATAAATTATGATCATAATAATACAACATTTTTCGATGTATGAAAATTGAGATAAATCCATTACCAAGGTACGAATCATCATGTAAGATACTTGACTTGATAAATGATAAAATTATGTTATTTATTTACCTTATTAATAACCATTTTATATTTTATTATAAATTTTATTTTATTTATTTTCATGTTAAATACAATAATAAAATATGTTATATTCATATTTGGTGTTTTGACGATAATCATCTCATATGTCAAAACTAACATTGATAGGTTGAATATGGCCGATGAGGTCATTATTACATCATTTATAGAATAATTATATAGAAATAAAAATCATTTAATAAATTAATTTTATAATTAAACCCATCTATGAAATATGTTTATGGGAAATGAACTGTTTTACAATCATAAGATTGTTGTCCAAGTGTACAGATAAGTAACTTTTTTTTAAATGATCATTATATAAAAAATGTAATTATTATTATATTCCTCAAAAATATATATCATACCATAAATGTTTTATTTATTTCCTTCAAGACATATATATTGCATACAACTGATTTAGTGCTGAAAAATGAATAACATCGCTTCCTTGAGGTGGCAATACACATATACACATGAAAGTAGTTATGATTCTTCAATAGGTGGAATGGAATGCAATTATTTAAAATATTATATTTTAATAACTAAAAATATATCATGATTATCATGAATATAAATTTACTCCATCATTATAATCATCTATTTGAGGTAGTGATGAATAATGAATCACGTCAGTTTGCGAGGAAGTAGTGCGTCGTAGACATGAAAATAATATTGTTTCCTAGTTCATGAATGAAGAGATGGATATTGGATATGTAATTAACATATTTTCGTACTACTATATTTAATCGAACTTATTTTTTTATGTAATCATGGATCTGAAATATTTGGAAGAAGATTAATAAGAAACAAAATGAACACCCTTAGTTAAGGAATATAGCCTTTATTCGGTCATTCGCATTTTTATTAAAAATTACACCCTCTGAAATTGGTAATCTAACTAAAAAGGAACTACATAATGTCTTATGTAATGTTATGAAGGTATTTGGGAATTTTTTGTCTATATACTATTACTCATGTTGTGGGAAGAGAAGATGAGAAACGACGCCATTTTATATTATATGGGAGGGGTTATTTTTAAATTTTTAATATATTAAATAAATATAAATTTAGTTTCATAAGAAAATTTATCTAAATTGAAAATATTAAAAATAATATAATTATTAGTTGATTAAATTATATACAATAAAAATAAGACATATTTAGGTGATTCTTTTCAGCCGTATATTTTCGTTTTAAACCGCTATGAACCCATTTGATAATGAAGATAAAATAAAATATTTATACTCTTTAAGGGAAAATATAATTTCCATAAATGGATAAAAGGACCCAATAAGGGACCATTTTAAATTTTTTAAACCATATTAAAATCTCTTGTTTGAGGATAAGATTTGTCGTTATTTTGAATTAATTCATAAAATATTACATACTATAAAATATTATTAATGTCATTTTTGACACTACCCATTTAATGTTACTTTAAATACATAAAAATATTTATTTATAAAATAATACTTTAAAAAGAACTAAAAAATAAAATATTGACATTAAAAATTTTGGGCCATATTAATTCATTCAAATTCTATATCCTTTATCATTTTAAAATCATTTATGTTTTTATTCTATTAATTGATTAAAAATAGTATAATTGTAACACAAAAAATTAAAAAAAAATATTTCATCATTAAAAAATATAATTAAATTTAGATGATAAAATAAATTATATATCATTTAAAATATATTTATAAATCGTCAAAGCTAATATTTTCCTGAATGTCTATAATTTAAAAACAATAAAATTAGGAGAATGAAAATTTTAATTTTTTTTATAAATAAAATAATACAATGATAAAAATAATAGATTAATGGAAGAAACCTAATAATTTAGAAAATTTTATGATTATTTTTAATATGGTGTCATAAAATGATATTAATGAAAGTGTAGAGGTATCTATCATGCTCATATCATACAATTTATAACCATAATTTACTAATTTACCATTACTCAAATGACAATTATTTACTACGGTCACTATTCGTAATGACCAATAACTAAAAGTTAACAACATAAAAAATTTAAAGTATATTAATCCAAATAAGGAATTCATTTTTCAAGATTAATTTTCATTAATTTCGATTAATTGATTTAAAATATATATTGAAAAAACATTTATTTTATTTAAATGTTCATCTATTTATAAAAAAATTCTACAATTTTCAATAAATAAATTTATTCAAATAAAAATAGTTGGATTATTAATGATATAATTCAAATTATTTTATTTAGAATTTTTTTTAAGATATGTACATTTTTGTATTCATGAATCACAAATATAGTTTTAAATAAAAATCAGTATTTTCAGTATTCATTGGAAAATAAATATTTTTAAAAATATGGAAAATTTGGATCATATTATTATTTTGATACGGTCACATAAAAATAATATTTATTTCATAAAATAACATTAATTAAAATTTTAGTATTTAATTATTCTATTTTTTGACAAGTAGCAACAAAAATAATGTTTGAAGATAATGTTTTTTTGAATTTAGTGTCTTGCCTAAACATTTAGTGCTTATTACCGACAATATTTCCAACAATTTTTCATTGGTTTGGATCATAACATATATTTTAGAAATAATTTTATATTATTTGTACGTTCCAATTATATGGTAAAGTTACAGTTTTCATTTAATAATATTTCATTTTCTGATTAGGAATGATGTTGTGTGTTGTATTCACTAGATAACATTATGTTCTATTATAATATTGAATTGTTATATAAGATGAAATTTAAAAAAATATTATTTAAAAAATAAATATATATTTTCATAATAAACTATTAGTTTTAATTTTTTTATTTACTAAAACTACAGTTTTTAAAATTGTAGATATCTTCTAATAAAATGAATACAATATTTCAAATATTTATGTTATTAATTTATTTATGTTAATTTAGTAAATATTTAGTAAACTATAAAAGGTTTTGAAATATATTAAATCTGATTTATAATGGAAATAAATGATAAAAAATTATTTTAAAAGCATATAAATTTTATTTTAATATTCTTTTCCAAACATAATTGAATTTGTTTTTTTACAAAAGTTAATATTCAAGTTCAATGGGGTTATAATTTCTGTGATTCATTTTCAATTTTAATTTCTTTTACAAAATAACAGTTCAAATATATATTTAATTAAAAAAATTAGTAATTTACAAATATCAATAACTATTTATAAAATTTGGTAAATATATATATATTATTTTATAATATTCTACATATGCAAAAATTATATTTTATAATTAAATCCTTGCATTTTATATTGATATTGGTTGAGTAATAATGTCAAATTGCTTTTAAAAATATAAGAGATCGGGTTTGATTCAATAATTATAATGAATTTATAAAAATTTGTCTAGAATTTGAAATAACCGTCAATAAATATATTTGTGATGTAAAAATAATTAAAATAACAAATCATATGTTTTTTTATCACTAATTGAATTCAATTTTTAAGAGTTTGAGTTCTTGTTAAATTATATTTATTTTTACTATATTTGAATTTATATTTATTCAGAATATTTTGGGAACATGTGTAATTTCTTAAAATAATTAATACAAATAATATAATAATTTTATATTTAAAAAGTATAATTTCAATTTTTTAGTGATTTATTATAAAAATTAAATAACTTTTAAAATGTTAATTTCATTTTAAGTTAAATTTTACATTCTATTTTTATATGATTAGGTAATATGATCTGGAACAACATATAAACCTCTTTAATATGACTCAAATGATAATATAATCAAATTATGATATAAAATTTATTCAATTGATGTAAATTTGATTAATTTCCAGATATATATTAATTTATTTTTCGATGCGTATGTATGTACTGTACATCATTAGAATGGTCAAAAACAATGACATGGTTATAATATTTGTAAATGACAAAACCATTAATGACATTAAATGATTATTTTCATGATATATTGTTGATATATATATGTATATTTTATTTATTTCCTATTTTGTTTAGATATTCTTAATCTCAACTTTAATAAATAATAATAACAATATATAATAATAATTTTTTGATATAAATGATTCTTAATTATTAATAAATCATAAAACCATATCTGAAGTCTTATAGAGTTTAATAATAGATAAAATCATCTATTATTTTCCATTTCTATGCCTATTGGAACAAAAATAATACCTTGTTAACCATTAATGGATTAAAATTTGAGAATCTATGACCAAATATTTTCTACAAAAGGGAACTCATTCGATACATTAGAAAACATATTTCAATTTCATATATATATATATATATATTTATTAAATAAGTACATAAAATTCATTATACATGTTCCAAAGACTCTATTCTACCCATAAATCCCTTATTTGAGGACATTAGACACAGTCCAAATGAGGAGACTCAAAGAGAAGTGTATGGATTTCAATGTCAGACATTCATGTTTTATTTGAGAAGATTATTCTTTTAAACCCATTAATAAATTATATTACATTTTTAAATTATGTTATAATTTTTTAAAAATCATATATATCCATTTGTATTGATATATCACACACCCCTACTCAACAAACCCTTTTCATATTTTCTAACTATGTTAAAATATGATATTAAAAATACATGTATTATCATTTCAATTTTTAACTAACCAATTTCTTTAACATATGTTACCCTCAAATAAATGTTAAATAGAAAATTTAAAATATATTATTATATTTTAATTAAATTTAAATATTCATTAATGTTGTTATTCTTCTAAAAAAATTATGAAAACATTGTTCTTGCCTGGCAGTTTTACTCTAACTGAGTGAGAAAAGAGTTTTAATTTTCAGTCAATCATTCCATGTATACAATTACAAATTTACTTCATGACTTAAGAAAAACATAATTCTAATAAATTTATTCTTTTGGATTTTATAATTATTAAATACTCATCAATATAATTATAGTAAACTGAGTCAATCGAAATAATTTTTAACTATCTAAAACAGTCTTGTAATGCCCGATTTATATGATTTCACTAAATAATAAGATATAAATCTATTATGATTATGGGGTGAAATCAAAAAAATCACACTAATTATATATATATTATTGAACTATTGAAGATATATTTTTAAACATTAATTTGAAAACTAACGTTTTTTTTAATTAAGGAATGAACAACTTCAAAACGACTGATAAAATAATAATTATTCCAAGAAATGAATATTACAAGATAATTAAATTCATAATAATTCTTAATAAATAAAATAAATAAAATAAATATATTAATTAAATTAAATAATTTTAATAATTCAATTGTTAATGTTGATAGTTGAGTTATAGTGAATTATGAAACTCGAAATAAGAATATTGTTGATAAAAATTACAATCATTGACTTCAATCCTCTCTATTATAATGTTATCCAAATATTTTTTATATTCTATGATTTTATTAATTTGTATTTTATTTCATATTATTTTCTATTGATTTATATTTATATCACATAACCTCATCCTAGAAATATTCTTATATCACCTGTTATGATTATTGTGTGAGGATTTTTATAACAAATTCCTTTCATTGAACAAACTTCAATAATCATTATTTATTTTTTTATATGATGTATATAATGTCACATAAAGAATATATCATATTTTTAATTTAATTTATGGGAATGAAAATTACACTTTAAATTCTTTCCATCATTAAATATAATATATACATAATCAAGGTCGTAAGGGGGACCTCATAAATCATTTCTTTTATAGTATTATGTTCATTATCTAGATTATACAACTAATGTCTTCAACATATATTATTATCTAGATTGATATTATTATCGATAAATTTATTTTATATAAATATCATTCAATTCCCTTTGAATAATGAATTGTTTAATCCATTTAATTTGATCAACTAAAATTAAAATTATTGATCATACTTATAGGTTGAAAGGAATATTCTATATGTATAATTCATTATATGGTCTCTGGAAATTATATATCATAATAGTAGTGACCACTATATCCTAATAATTCCATAGTAAATGAAGTATTCTCTTGAAAAACCGTGTTGTAATAAACCTGTTATGTTATTCTAATATTGTTTTTTAGAATTAACTAGTTATTTTATTCAATTATGAAATTTTTTGGTGATATGAATATGTTATTATAATGAAACATTATTATTATTCTATGGTCAATATGATTACATATGATTCACCATTATAATCCATTTTGAATACCATTTATATGATAAAAATATTTAATGATATTTATTTTATGATTTAATATATCTTAACTCTTGATATAATTCATTTTAAAGGTTTCTTCCTATGCAATTGTAATTATCCATGTTGTCCTTCTGGGGTTTTCATGAATATCATGTCATAACTTATTTTTTTATTATCCCTTAATGAGATTTATATTCTTGCTCCAAATTTCATAATGAATTTTATAGTGTTTTATATATGATTAATAGTTATAATAAACTCATCTTATAATGATTAGTCATAAGGAATCCATGTGAATATAACATGTACATTGTTTGAAATGGTTCTCATTTGGCATACAATGGTGGTATTATTATATATTTTAATGGGGTATGGGTCATAATCCTCTAAAAAATTAAACCAAATTTTGATGGGAATATCAAGTCCATAATATTTATAGAAACACATGTAATCAGGGGATTTTTATTTTTGAGTGATTATAGGCTCAACTATGTCATATACAACAGGTTGCTTTAGATAACTGTTTGAGGATTGCTTTTTTAGAGGGGTTTTAAGTGAAAGACTCTTTGTGAGTTTTAGCATCAGAGATTTATAATTATGTGTAGTAATTATTAGATCCAAATACCCTAATGTGGTTGGTGGATTTTATGATCACCTTTAGTCATATCCATGATTAGAAGGATTTTAGGTAATATTTATCATTAAACAGTTTATTGTTCTTAAAAGTTATTAGTGAATCAGGCTTCATATTGACCGTATAGATTTTGAAATATAATGAGAGAAATTAAATGTGTATTTATAGGAATAATTCTTTTTTTATATTAATAGTGTCATACTGGAATGAGTATCATTTTATTTTTATGGTATTTAAATTATATGGGAGATTAGAATTTAGTTTAATAATAATATTCTTTATGAGTCTAATCATCTTTAAGATAAAGATACCAGGATATGACATTTTGAAGAGGCATTTTAATCCCATTAACTACTTTCATGAAACCCAGTTACATAGAACAATTATTATTTTTTGGATAAGGTATATTGAAATGAGTGGATTCAAGAATAAACCAGTATATCTAGTGAGGGAGGTCATCAAAGCTGTTTTAGGTAAATATCTATAGATTGACATCCATGGTAGTCACAGTATTCAATGTTTTAGATAGACGGGTGTCCGAAAAAAATATCATATTCTCATTTATGAAAATATAGATAATACTAAACTTATATTGATATCGTTTTTGTGTATTTATTTTCATATGTGGTTGACTCTATTAAATGATTTTTACCACTATTGGTAATCATTATAAATATTGTATATGATTTCAAAGACATCATAGAAAATGATTTCCTTCAAGTCGCAATTTGTATATGATTCATGTCCCTTTATATATAAAGTAGTAGAGAGGATATTTATAAAGTATATTATATCTACTTGATTCCACTAATTATAAAAAACATAGGGATTTTGCAATAATTGGGGTAATAATTGTTTAGAGAATTATAAAATAGGAGTAGAGTATCGTAAATTGTATTATATGTAATTACAAGTTCTATGAGTTGAAATTTTTTTTTATTGAACCAGTAATTGGTCTTATACCCTATTATATACCTTGTTTTAAACCTAATATTTAGACTTATTAATTATCCCCACTGTGGTATGATCTAATGAATTTAGGTGAAAATAATTAAATTTCATATGGTTTTCACTAATTTAGGTTGGGATTAGTCTAGCTGGTATGAGTCCTTTTATTACTGTGAGATGATGAAGGGGTATAATATGTTTACTATGGAGTTACTATTATTTTGTATTCAACCATATGATATGATTTACACCCTGAATTGGGTATGTTCCATTAATGATGTAACAGATTTATTCTAGAAGATATTGTTTTTTTCATTTTGAATGGCGACTATGTAATGTTTCTTATATAGAGGTAGAAATATATGGAATACATAAATTGGAATTATATTTCATCATATCATTAAAAGTTGATGTTTGAATTAGCGAATGATCATATATTAGTGTTTCCATGAGTAGTATAGTAGTTCTAAAATTCCATTCATGATTATGTTATAATGCCACGCCTTCAATTTGATATTGACTTTGGGATTGTGTTAAAGATTATGGTATCTAGGATATTTATGAGTATTTATAATATATTGACATCTCAGTTATTAGATTTAATGATTCTAATAAATGATATATTGAAGAATTGTTTTATCCAAACATATTTTGTTCCCAATGGTTCTTCAATGTTATTTGTGAATAAATCAAACGAGTTATAAAAAATTATCACAAGTTAAACATTTGAATGTTGATGAATAACTATCTTCAAAACTAAAATGGTGATTGATCATTTATATGGACCTTTCACTTTTTCAAATATCTGTATAGGGTATAGATATCATTAAATGAGAGTATTAGAGGAATATATCCCAACCCCTATATTCATATGTTGTTATCTCCTCTTAAACATTTTGGTTACTGTATATAATTTCATGAATACACCAAATATTTTCCTTATGCTAATTAATCTAGTGTTCTATGTGTTTTTTGATCTATTATTAGTAGTTCTCCTTTTTAGGATCCTTTTGTATTCAAATTCATAAAAGGATAATGCTATGAATTCGATGACTATTTAGATGTTATTTTTTTATATCAAATATATATAAATATATTGATGTGTAAATTGTGGATCTGAGAGGGTAATGTTGTTGGGTATGTCATGTCACCACAGGTATTTTTTATTGATACATTTATGTTTGAGTTGGTTATTCAATGTTATTCCCCCAAAAAAATTAGTTTGTTACATCTTCTTTTTTCATTTTGGCTATTATTGGATGTTTTTCTCTAAATTATCATGGAATTTTTCACTTTAATAACTTTTAGAAGTAAATGTTACAGCTATTTTGAGAAACATTTATGTGTGGTTTCATTTGAATATCTATAGGAATAGATTTTTTGTCATCATGATCATAATTTTCATGAAGATAGAGTGTTTTATAAAGTCAAATATTATGTTTACCACCTAGGGGTGGGATATTTTCTATTCAAATAGTGTGTGATGATCTCCCTTTAGTCTTGTAAATAATATTCTCATTAATTTAAATTTTATAGACATGATATTAGGCTTTATGTAGTTATTTTATGTAATGATGTAGTGGAAATAACTTATTTGATATCATTTTTTCACTTATTCGATGAAAAATACATGAAATAGATGTTTATCAGGAACAATTTGAATATGTGTTTGGGATATTTCATAAATTTATTATATGATTATGACATCAGGCTATCTTACAAAATGGTTAAATGAGATTCAATAACAAATGCATTGTGATGTAATTTTTGTGGAATTATTTTTTGAGAGTTCAAATATACACTGATTATGATTGTGGAATATTCAGATTTATATATTGATATAGTGGAAGTTGTACACAGAGTTCTCTAATAAAATATAATTATGTAGTCATCTGTGATGCATTACGTAGTGGTTTCTACATTAGGAGATCCAAATATACACTGTATAACATAAAAACCCACATATTATGAGTTTAATTACATTGTTTTCAAATTAATACATTACTATGATATTTTTGGATTATAATTTATTGACCTTTTTAAAATATTACATTAAAGTTGAAACATCAATATGGTGTAAATATTTTTCACAAAAATATGTTCTTTAATTTTCACCTTTATTTTATTCAAGATGTATTTCTATTTATATAATATGGGTAACCATGGTTTAATGAATGAAAATTCCATATTAAATACACATGCTTTTATCCCATGAATTATTTTAGAAATTGTGTGATGGGTTACAGAACCATTGCTAGAAATATAAAAATAAAAAAAAACTAGATAGTCCAATGGAGAATATTTAATTCAATATTAATATATGCATTTTTCAAAATAGACATTGAATGTATATATTAAATCATAATCACATGAGAATTAGGTGGAAGGGTTGGTGTGGGATAGTATAAATAATGTTTTAGAGGATATGGAGTTGATGTTATGTATATTTGAATGAGAGAATGTGGTTATTAGGGTAATAATATTGAGAGGATAATTCATATATATATTGAAATCATAAAAAAAATATTATTAGGATGAAAGTGAAAAAAATTATCACTGTATAAGGGTTTTGATAATATAAATAGTAATGAAAAGAATGAGTATATGATGGAATGAATGATTAATTATTTTTTTAATATCTTTTAGTTGGAAAATTTTATAATGAAAATAATAATTGAAGATGATATTCATATGAAATATGGTAACTAAATTGATAATCCATTAATGTAATTGTTTATATGTAATTGTTGTGTCTAGAAATAAATGTAGATGCATGAATATAATATTTATGATAAATGATAATATGCAAACTTAATAGGAAAATGGAAATGAAATATTGTAATACAACATTGATTTAATTTTTTTCATATTTGATAGTAGTGATGTGATGTATTATTAGAGTTAGTAATAGTTGTGACAATATGTTGATAAAAGGATGATGTGAAATAGTGATAGTTGTATTTTAGATTCATGTTCTCGGTTTTTGACATTATCATGGGTACATATATGGAACACTCATATTTACATGATGAGGTTTAAAAAATATACTTGTTTTTAGATGGTATTAATCAATATAACGTTATATTTGTTTTATTATTTAAATGTGGTATTTTTTAATTAAACAAATAAAATGGATTAAAGTATGATAATTTAGTATTTTATTTCATTGAATAATATTTTATGGATTTTTAATATGTATATTAATAATGTTAAGATAAAAATGGGACAACCAGGATGGCCCTCTACCTCATGTGGCCAAAATCTTTATAGACATTCAGTGAGGGACGTCCAGAAATGCTGAGCCCAAGCGTGGTCCTTACTAAGAATAGATATAATGAGATGCATGAAAGTCCATTCATGTGTAGAGTTGGGATAGCGAGAAAGGAATCTAGGGGTTTATTAGTGGGGCTTAGCCCGTGTGTCATATAGGTGTTTGCATGTGCCGTGTTAGTTTTTGAAAGTTAACTAAGACACCAGTGTGGAGTGGATTTCTAAGGAATATATTCCATGAATTATTATTAAACATGTATTGAATGAATCCTCTCTTATAATGTGGGATGCGATCCACATGATAATGTTCATTATAAATAATATGATGATGTGTGGTTTATCCGAAAAAACTATTGTTCGGGGACATTGGTTATATCCCCTTGCTAAGTATTCCACTACTATTAATCACTAGAAAATCACACCACTCCCTGGAAAAGACTAATGATACAACCCATCAAATGAAAACTCCTAAAAGTGTCCATTATCACTACTCAGAACCACCCATTAAAACCATTGGGAACCTAGATTTCCACACATGAAGACCATTTTGAATAATCTATACATTGTAATATCTAGATAACTCAACGTAGAATCCCTCTAATGCACAATGACTCATTTTATCATCTATAATTCACTCCCTTAATACCCTGTAATTCCACTCTACCATTAATTTATACCGCATAAAACATTCACATATGAGTTCTACACCACTGTTAACTTCTATGTTTGGAAGCGGCTGAGAATTTTGGAGATTCAAAGTTAGGAAATTTAGAAGATATATATTCCACTTTCAAAAAAATTCAATATGATGATAAACGATAATTAATATCAAATTAAAATCTATCCTAATAAATATTGGATTTTTACCTAAAAGGGTCATACATACTTTGAGAGGCTTATACGAGGATGTCCAATTATTTTATATTATATAGTTTTAGATGTATTTATTCATTCAATTATGAGTTTTAATTTAGTTTTATATCCTATTATTTGTATTTAATTCATGTCTATTTTTTAACTAAAATATTCATTCACTATTTTTCTTAACTTTCTTTCACCCATTCATTCTTCATATTCTTATTCTATTGATGTTAATTTCCCTTTATCCCTCCCTTTTATCAATTTGGTTCTTATTTTATATATTTCATGTGTTTTAAACACTTTTTTACTTATTATATTATTTTTTATTTTATTTTACCCATCTCTCTCAGTATCTCCTATTATTTTAATTTTATTATTGTAACCACATTCAATTGTTTCTATCGTGACATCTTACTCCAAATAATTGGTGGATGTTATAAGGCTTGACCACATGGGAGGTCAGGTATTCTTGAATTATGTGTTTAAATTATTTATGTTTTAAATATATTGGTGGTTTATTAAATTTATGTTCATAAGTAAAATGATTTTATACTATTCCATGGATCTCACCTTCATTTATATTCATTTGATTAAACAGTTTCCCTCTTTTTTATATGAAAAAATCACTAAATAAGGTGTAGATTATTCATTGAATGGATGAAATAACATATGATGTAGCTATGTCCTAGAATGTGTCACACTATAGTATTTTGTGTTCCATAAAATATGATTATTGTAGGATGGTTAATTTATATTTCATAGCAATTCAATATTCAATAATAGTTAAATAAAATTTCAGTTGTTTGTAAATGAAAACTCATGATTTATAAATAATTTTAAATTTAAATAAATAACAAATAATAACGATGGTACACAAAAAACAACCCATAAGGTCATGTAAATTTTTCTAATTTCATTCTATATTAATTACAAGGTTTTTATTAATATCATTTATTGTATTTATTTTATAAAATATTCTAACCAAAAAAATAAAATGATTAAGAAATATAAAAATATTAATAAATTCTTTATTAAGGAATTTGAATTTGTAAATAGACAACAGTTTAGATCTTCAAGAGATACAACACTACTTACACACTATATTACACTATAAAAAAATTAGAAACATTTTTCCCCGACCCAGCAATAGGTGTGTGTTGTCGAAACTGGTATCCTTGCCTGAGATCTAATCAGTAGTTATCTTTCATTTTATATTTTATCATTTTATATATTTCTTAACTATTATTATTGTAAAATAATATTAAAAAAACTTATTAAGAATTTTTTGGAAATGATTATAATTATTTAGGGATTGAAATCTCAAAGCTACAAAAATTAGTAATTGAAACACCCTACTCTACAAAATATGTAATGCTTCTTTTTTCAACATAAATTATGTTATCCTAAAATTAGTTAATCATAGATGATAAATTCAATGTTTTTATCCAATAATATAAAATGAATAATCTTGAGTTCCTAATGGTTTAATTATTTTCAATATAGTTAATTAAATTTTGGGAGTACTTCACAAAACAGTAGAAATAAATGGCCAAAACACACGTATAATTTTCATTGTATCAATCTAACATGTAAGAATTAGTTTCTCTGTGGAAATTTCATGATCAAATTTAAAACAAAAATTTAAAATTTTAGTTTGAATAGATTGAGGAGAATATAAAAGATATGTTAGAAAAAATATATTCAATAATTGAGTATTGTAATTCATCCCTCAAGTAACATAATCTTACACCCTTAATTTTTCCTTAGACCATCCTTGTATTTCAATGTAAATATTAGTGGATGAGGCCCAAATTTATGAACCTTAATAACCAAAATATAAATGAATATAGATTCAAACTGATCATGATGTGCGGAAAAAGATTCATGATGAGAAATACATGTCTTTTGAGCTATGTGTTGGAAATAAACCAGATATGGAAAAAATCTATGATGATTATATACAAGAAAATAATTTACCCCTCCCTTAAAAATGAAATAACAAGAACCATTTCATATTTGTCTCCCTATTGAAGATGAAACCCTCAAAGTGGGTAAATTCGATGAAATGCCATAATTTCCTGACTAATTACCTGTTATTTCTACAATATAAATACAAGAGGCACTTAACACAAAGAAATATAAAATTTGTCAACATATATATGGATATGATATACTCTTAAATTCTATAACATATTATTTTATTAAATATTATTTTAGTTTTAAATCACAAGGATTTGAGTTTTCATATTCAGATAATCCTTGTTTTCTTCAGAGGATGATGATGTAATGTCCTAGTAACTTACAAATTAACACATGAAACTCTTGATTTTATGGAAATTGAATTAGAAGATAACCATATGGAGATTTTTGTAGCTAAACTAGAGTAAACCATGATTGCATCTACACATCATTAAAGGAATATTTGTTTAATTAATATTGTATTAAAATATCTTATTTTAAAATTAAATTTTATACAACCCTTTGAAAATTCAATTGATGAATCCCACATTAAAAAATCACTTCATAAGAATTTTGAGGCACTTTAATTAGAAGCCATGATGTGGGATGATTCATTCATTATCCTACCACCACCATGCATACAATTCCAAATTGTGAAAGGGATAGATTTTTTGTACACTATAGTTGGGGTACACCTCAACATCTAAGAATATCTAGAAGATGGTTGAATCAACATGTGGTTGTTCAATTGGAAGAAGATCCACCCACACACCAACTTTTTATAATTTTTATCAATTCAATCTAGATGCAGAAATAAATCCATGGATTGCATTTGTTAATAAAACAATATTAAACATTATATTTCCCTTTTTGGGACCTCAAATTTCATTCATATTATTATTTTACTAGGAATTAAATATCCACTATAATTTATTATTTTACAGCAGTGTTTTTTTAATTTAAATGATTTATTAATTTTTTAGTTCCATGATGGAACATGGTTTTTATAAAATAGTAGAGGAATAGAGTTACAACTTCATGGAAAATTGGAGTTCACATTACTTTTTTATCTTCTAAAATATTAATATTTTTATTCAAAACCCCTATTTTGATTCATAAATAGGAATTTTCTTATGTATGCATTTAAATTAGAAAATAAAATACTCATATAGGAGAAATGACATTATTAAGAACCCTTGGATTAAATTTTATTGATTTAAATGGTAATTATTTTGAATTATAAATGTGGAGAATTGAATGATAATAGAATTATGGGTTAAGGTCCAAGTATTAAACATAACTTATTCTACCAACTTTTGATAATAATTTATTTTATTTCATTCCAAATAATATTTTATGTGTATTGTTTTAAAGAATTAATACAAACTATTACATTTTAAACCCATATATAATAAGTGGATTCATATACTAATTATCTATTTATTCCACCTAATGAAACCCTTTTTAAATACAACATGACTTCTTTTTAAGAAAATTATTTATTACAGTCATCATGAACTCAAAATTATACTTAACAATAACAAGACCCACAAAAAACATTTTCAATCTTAGGATAAGAAAAAAATTCTCAGTAAGGGACGTAAAGAAAGTACATCATTAGTCTAGTTAAAACATGAAGACCCCTTAAAACCCATTTCTAAAAAACACCATAGACAAAATAATAAATCACATAAGTTACATGGGACATCATTATCATATAACTCATATATTCACCCAGATATTTGGAATAATCATATGTTGTAATTCCATATCCACTGTACACGATTCATTATATTTCTATAATGGGGATCACCTTTTCTATTAGGTATATTGGCCTCACTCATTTTTCATGAGCTATAATGGGGATCCAACCTTCTTATAAGCAATATTGAGTAGAACCATGATCTATAATGGGAATCATCCCTTATTATATAATTTCAATGGAAAAAATTATTAATATAAACCTTGTGAATTCATTTTAATCCATTTGTAAAACTATTTTGTTTATCAAAATACCATTTTCATCTAAAAAACATTAACAATCATAACAACATGAAAATAAAAAAGAAACCTGAATATTTAGAAATAATTGTGAAAATATATAACGAAAAAAATTTAATTATTATATTAGGTAATTAGGAAATTATGTTAATGTCGATAATTTTGAATAACATTCCCTGTTATTGAAATAATAAATCCATTTTATTAACACATTTATAAACATTTATAAAATGACCTCTCAATCAACGAGTCCCATACCACATTAAACCGATGGATATAAAATCTAAATTTAATATTTTAAAACATAAATTTATATATAAATAAATCAATAATATCGATTTTGAATGCCTGGACTCAATTTAGAATGATTTATAAGAATATTTCATTAAGGATTCTAAAATAATGTTATAGTTAATGACATTATTACCTGGAGTCCGACTTGTCACATAAAATAATTTTAATCATGAATAATGATCATAGGATAATTATTTAATTTCTCGATAACTTTTTAACCATTATAATTCTTTTTATATCACTTATTACCATTTTGTCAAAATTTCTTAATTATTTATGTTTATGTTGGGCATTTTATCGATATACTGAACTTGAGCCCCATGTCACATTGGAAGGATGTTAATAATAAATGTGGGAATTATTCCCTTATCTGAAAAATAATATTCATTTAATAATAATCACATTTATACAGAAAATATACTTCTAATTTCATCCATTATATTTTTTCCTCAAAAATCTAATACAATACAAACATGGGGATGGTATGTCGTACATACCCATGAATAATGTTTGCATTATACAATGTTCATTATGGAAAGAAGGTCAGTATCATTTTATCCTTAAAATGATAATAATATCATTAATATTATATTAATAATTTAAATACACTTACATTTTCATTCATTCCATATGGTGATGAAAAACAAATAACGACACTTCGTGAAGGTGATAGTTGAAACGTACGCACGAACGACATAATCATTTTTATGCGCCTAGAATATTAAGAAAATAAATGATTCATTATTAAATATTATTTATAAATAAGTCATGAATATTGTATATAAACATTAATTACATAACTACAATTAGTGTTGAGAGTTTGTGATGGAATGTGAATTATATCATTTCAAGGAAGTGATATTCCACACTTTGGAAAAAACAATTAATTATTTTCCGAATTTGTGGATGTGGAGAAGGATTTAGGTGATGATAAAAACATAATAACATAATCTCATAATGCGTGTAATTTAGTTATTATTTCATCATGATTGAAGATGATATTATGGAGGTGGAATTATAAATAAAAAACAAATACTTTATTAAAAACTATACCTCCTCTTTAGATAATCATCTTTGATTAACACCTTAACAACTCCAAGGAGGGTTTTATGAAAAAAATATGCACTCTATAAAGTGGGTAAGAATTAATAGAATTTATTTGAACATATCATTTCCAAGTGAATATTGATTTGGGTTGTAAAAAAATCAGAAGAATCAGAACCTTTTTATATGATAGGGGAGGGCCACTCAAGGAATTCATCAGAATATTAAATTAATATAAATTTATATTCTTTAATAATGAACTCCCAACTTAAATATTTATATTAATCGATTAATTTTGATCGAATAAGATTCATAAAATGAATAATAGATAAGTTTACTCTATTTTTGTAATCTCTATTTTTTTTAACCCTTCATATTTATTACCATAATATCATGTAATTTAAAATTTTAAGGTTATTAAAATTTCAATGATTGCCAAAAAACAAAAAATTAGTTATTGGTGAAATTTTTTGACATACACACTTCAATAAAGGGAAATTTATATTTTTATATTTTTTATATAATTTATTAAAATGTAATTTATTTTTAAATATCACCAATTAAAATTTTGACACAATTAATTATAATTTTAAAAAAAAATTAACAACATGATATTTTAGAAAAAACACTATTCAATTATCAAAAGGTTGTCAAGTTAATTTAATAAAATTTCTGAATGCCATAAATTATATAACATTATATTTATTATAATATATTTAATATCATTTATCTGTTTCATTTGTTAATTAATTAAATACTCCATAATTATTGAGTAACAATTTAATTTAAGTATTTCGTTGTTAAAAATTATAAATAACTTTCCATAATATAGTAAAACATTTTATATTTCTATATACTATTTATATTCACATATCCCTTATATAACCACATATTAAAAACTCTTTACTTGTTAAAAACATGAGTGTGACAAAACTGACATATCATTAAAAAAACATAAAGGTTGAATTATCATATAAAAGGAAATTAATGTTATCCTAAAATATAATTTAATAATTAATGGAAAAAATTTATTATATAATAAATTTAGGATAATTGCAATTGTAATTTTATAATATTTATAATATTAATTTAACTGTAATTACCTGATTTCCACTAAATCATTGTAATAAAACATATTATTAAAGTTACTATTCAAAATGTTCAAAAATGAATGGGACAAATTTAACAATTTTAGGCCATATTATTACAAATATGGAATATATATTTCAAAATTCAAAACACAAAATTTCAAAAAATTAATTTAAATTTAACCATGTTGACGAAAGGAAAAAAGGGTTTTTAAAGTAAAAACAATAAACTATTCACAATGTTTTTATATCCAATTTAAATTTAAATTTAATTAAAATGTTAAAAACTGGATTAAATAAACGAAAATAAAATTATACATTAAAAATACTCAAAAATAAAATGTAACACCGCAAATAATTATGTTGAAAATTTATATTTCAATTAAAATGAAATATTTTTTAACTATTCTTCATAATATGAATGTTAAAATACAACTAGTAAAAATTCATAAATATAAATTTTGATACCCTAAATAAAGATAAGAAGATTATTTGTTAAATTAAATTTATACAAGTGTCAAAAAATTGATTTAATATTGTTTCCCCATCAAAATATTGAATGATTCCTTTTTAGATAAATATTTCTTCTATTAGTAAAAGAGTAATACTTCTTAAATCATGTCTTGGAAACATATTTTATGAATTTTAAATATTATATTGAATATACTATATATATATTTAATTATTATAATCTAAAAAGAGTGATTTTTTTATTTACTGTTATAATACATACTTGTCCACAGTTGGATAATTTTTTAGAAAAATATATCCTATTATTTTAAAATGGGGTTTAAATTAATTTATTATTAATTAATCAATGAATTATATATAGATGCAAGATCATTGACGGGATGATCCTGTAAGGGGAACCAAATGCTAGGGTTCCCTCCTCATAGTCACGGCCTCTTTGCCTCTTGTCAGTGCGGTGTTAGCTCTCGTGGTTGGTGGATTGTGGTGGCGAATCCCATGTTGTGGGGGATTTCCAGGCTATTCCATCTGGCCTCCTTGCAGCATTGTTGTCCTTCTCCTTACTTTAATCATTTTCACTAGATAGGTCTTCCACAACGGCACGGTGTTGATCCGCATATGTGCTCAAGCTCTAGTGGCCTATGGATGTCTCCCCGCCACTAGTTGGTGCGTAGGGTGGATCATTGTTCCTCTATAATTCAGGGCTGGTGGTGATAGGATATGGAAGCTACATGTCTTTATCTGGGCGTATGATGATGTTATGGATTCCTTTTTTGCTGTTGTTTCTATTTTTTTGGATTTTATTTGATCTTTGTGGGGTGTGATGGTTCTCAAAAATGATTCTTCGGTGTGTTCCATAGTCTGTGTTTTTTTCTTTCATGATTTGGATTTTGTGTCTTAGATCAGATTGATTAGGGGTTTTGGGAAATTGGAATAATTAAAGGCCTCAATGTGGATGAGCATCCATGTATTTTTTTATCTCAGGTAGTGGAGGGTTTTCAGTTGAGGTGTGATGCAGGGATTTCGGCCTTTTTTCTCCTTAAGCAATTTGATTTGGAAAATATGGGTGGTCGTTATGTGGAATCTCTTTTCTATTTACGATTTTGTGTGTTTATCGATTATATGTACTGGTCTGCAGGTCAAGGTTATCGGAAACTAATTTTCTATACTTTTTAGTTCTAAATGAGGTGTAGGTAAATGGCTTTTCACTATTTCATGTCTATTTGGAATCAAATGTTTGAGAGGGTATGTCTTAAACCAATGGTTCCAGGCCTGTGTTCTTTTTCACAATACAGCTATCTATTCTGCTATGAGATAGTGGAATTTGGAAATGATGTTTTTTTATTAGTGGGTTGTGCGTCTAGGTTGTTTTTCTTCTTGATCTTCAGGTCCGTTGGGTATATTTTTCTTTTGTATGACTATGTTTTCATGATGGGTTCCTCCTCATCCCTTAAAAGGGGGTTTCATTCAATTAAAAAAATTTCTTTTCTCTCTATATATAGACATGTAAAAAATAATATAATAATTTAGTTAATATAATTAATTCATTGAATTCTAAGGGTACATTTAATGAGAACATTTAATAATGTTATTTAGTAATTAATTTAAGCTCAAAGTGGTGTATCATTTATGATATCAAACCTTGAATTTTTTTTAAATAAAATTTGCTGTTATATTATCCCCCCATAATAAAATAAGTCTTTATAAATTGACCGCTAGATTGAAAACTAGGGGTTTAAATGTTCAAAATACACTTATTTTAATCCCATATTGGAAAAATTTTAAATGAATCATCAACTTTAAAATTATAAAAGGATGTATGAAGGTCACCTAATATTACACATAATATAATTCCATTTTGGAAAACATGTACATGGATGAAAAAACCAACCACCATGTTCTAGTGGATAGTGATAGAGGACATGTTCATTATAATTTAATATATCACTAAACCATTAATCTTTCTTGGGTTAAAAATTCATTGATTTCATAGTGAAAAATTTAATATATAACATTTATTTAAGATACTATTCATAGAGTTGAAAAATGAAATTAATTCCTAGAATAATAACCGAATGAAATATACATACATGAAAATTTGATTTTCATCCATTAATAAAATTCCATAATAAAATCTTTTTTTTTCAAACAATGAGTATTTAGGAAAACTTTTTCAAGACTAAAGCACTAAAATAAATATATAGTTAATCACATAATACAAGAATGGTTCACTATATATTCATTATTTCATTAAATAATAACCAATACTAAAATGGTTCGGAGAAGATAAGATAATTCCCTCAAAAATAACAATCCTTTAAAATAAGAAAGAATAATTTTAATACCTAATATTCAAAACTAATTCCAAAAGTTCAACATATATCGTTCATCAATTAATTTTCAATAAAATTAATAAAAATAATCCCAAATGAGATTGAAATCCAATATTCAGAAAGATTATATAACATAGTTTTTCAAGATAATGTTTAACATTTGTCTCCAAAATTTATCAATCACACATAAAGCCTCATCTAAAAAATTTAATTACCATAATAACATATTCTCCATAATAGGTTAATAATTTCCATAAATAATCTATATCACCCTAAGTCCACCATAAAATTATAGATTAATTAAAAATATAATCCAACAATTACATTCAAATAAATTCACATATTAGTCTATTTATGTTGATCATATATTTTTTCCCAAAATACTCAAAATATTATGAATGAAAATTAATTAATTAATTATGAAATCAATTTCAAATCCCATAGTTATCTATTAGAGAATTGATTTATTCAAAAAATAATAGTATTCTTCATACATTAAATTATTTAACAGAAGAGATAATTTCATATCAACTCAGACTTCACATAGGTCTGTGGAATTCAATACACCCATGTATCCTTTAAGTTGTGCATTCCATTCTCATGAACATGAAAAAAATTAATGTTTTTCACCCATCCATGGGATTCCATTTTTCAAAAATTATAATTTTTTTTAACAATTAGAAAAAAAAATTTAAAAACTAAATAATAATTAAAAGTTTTAACTTAAAAAATTATCTCATACAATTCATTTTTAATCCCAAAATTTAATAACCCATTATTACCTGAAAAACTAATGTCACAAAAAATAATGTTAGTCTCCTTAAATTTTCAAAAATTAAATCCTCAAAAGGAGATTCTATGAAATTGAAAATTTGATCAATAGTAAAATTATAAACCCATGATGACAATCCACCTCCTCTAGAAAACATACAAATCTCAAAAGTTTCCTAAATTATTATGATCAAATCTAGGATTCCATCAAACCTGACATCAGACACAATTTACGGCATCACCCGATGATTTTCATAATCCCAATGGGATGGAAACTCGTTCAGAGAATTAAAGTAATCACTAAGTTGAATGATTTATTCCCAATAAACCAAGATTAAAACAATACACATATAAAAAATTATAGGGCCAATAATAAATAAATCTCATATATAAATATATATAACTGATTCAGTTGAAATCGTTAAAAATTGATGTTTTGTACAACACTAAAACTGAGAAAAAAATAACTAAAACTGAACCATGCTCCCATGATCTTAATGTGACCTCCTGTTCACCTCCAACCACATGAAAATCGTTTTCCAACAATAAGAACATGTAATAGGAACCTGAACATGAAAAAAATATTTGGTCTACTGACACTGAAATGTTTAAGTAGGGTCTTGGCATCACAACTCAGTAGCTAAAGACCATAGAATCCATACATTTTAATTCATTAATATAGTCCATTAGTACTAGTTTCATATATATAAATAAGAATAGTTTTACTCCTTCTATAAAATGAAAATGATTTGGAATTTTTAAAATTCAACACACCAAATCACTAGTTTTCGAGAAAGAATATAATTTTGAAAACCCAAACCCAAGATAAAACCCTAACAATGTAATGCCATATTATGCTAAAACATAATAATTTTGTTCAACCATTTAAAAAGTTCATCGAAATTAAAAACGAATGTACAAATATTAACTACAATCCTTTTTTAAATTTCCTTAGATCGATCCCTAAATGTACTCAAGTTGGACTATCATTCCGGTATATTGGGCATCTCTATTGTATATAATGTATTTTCCACCAAAAACAAACCAATATGGTGGAAAATACTACCATGCCCTGTCATGTTATGGGGGTACCATCCCATATAATTAGAGATGATATGAAACCATCAATCACCTCTCTAAGAGATTCCCATGAAACCGATGGTAATAGTATATGATGTAAATAGGATTCCCTCGCATGTGTTACTCATCTTAACAATTATCGCCACACTTTCCTACCCAAATCACTCTAAAAACCGTTACATTATCCTATATAGGAAAATTATTCTATAAGTATTCCTATCATATAACATGCATGTATAGGTTCCAATGGGGAGTCACATCATATTAACATTCAGAAATTAATTTTAAACATTGTAATTTTCTAAACAAGCCTTTGAATTTACACATCAAAAATCATTTACAAAATATCATCTCCAAACTATTTACAAAGGTACATTAAACACCAAGCATTTTTCACAATTCAAAAAATTAACTTATGTCCAAAATTCCAACACATTATTAAAAAAACCATTCCATACATATGGTAAATAATGAAATATTATAAAATATTTCCAGCATTCCATTAAGCAAAAAATTCATATAAACATGTGTCAACTTCTAAATGGGATTTCCTTTTAAGATTACATTTGAATCCTACTTTATAAGTCACAAAAAGGAACCGATTCCATTTAGAAACAAATGAACCATATGAGAACACAATTTTTAAGGAAAACATTATTATTATGTACCATATTCATTAGAATTCCCAACCAAGTGGGCTGCTTGTTCACTAATGGATGTGCCAACATTCAATGTGAAACATCATATTTAAATGGAATTATAAAAAAATATTTTTCGAACCCACCAAATTTTTGAAATCAACCAAAATCCAAAAATTTCACATATTTTACAATGGTCAAAATGGGAATTTAAAATCACATAGCGAGCATTCCATAAAACGAAAAAAACCACACTATAAACATAACCATTATTCATATATAATAACCAATTCGTAATCAAAAAATTTTAAAAAAATATTTTTGAAGGAAAACAACACACAAACTATCCAATTTTAAATTTAATGATTAATTGAAATTTTATCAAAGACATTTCATACATTTATATGCTGGAATATGTGAATAATCACTTCAAACCCCATTCTTATCAATTTCATCATCCAAGAAAACACCACAATAATATATCCAAGTACCTTCCAAACATGAAAATCTTATTTTAATTTTTTTTTAAATCAAAGAACCATCAATGGATTATAACAAAAAGTTAAATAATGGAAAAACCTACCTCAATGATGTGAGAATGTAATAAAACATCAAGGGAAGGAGTAACCATGCCAAAATAATGATCTGCACACCATAGATCCAAATGAAAAAAACCTAAGGCATTAACCCTAACTACAATGGTTCATCCAAAAAAATACCTATTGAATTGGAAACCAATTAATTTATGAATATGAGGGGAGAATGGAGAAAAGGGGCCAAACCCTTATGAAACTCACCTTTTGAATTCAAGGATGGATCTATGGTGGAAGACGAGCCATGAAGAAGGGGTTTTTGCGACCCCTTTGTTTGAAAAATGGGTAGGGGTATGATTTATTAATAAAAAAGGAGGAGTGTTGATTTGGGATGTTAATGTTTTAAAAATATAGGCCGATCACGTGGTTTAGCTACCAAGTTTAGTAAACAATCCACCAACCATGCACTCCTCACTTTTTTTAAGGTAAACCCCATATGACTTGGATGCATGTTTTATAAACTGTGCATCAATTGTGCAAACTCCACTACCCCAATTCCACCAATACCTAAATGTTTACCTAGGCTATGTCTCATAGTTTTCCATAATGTTAACAAATTATGAACAAGAAACTTCCAAACCCAAAAACCCCAATTTACCTATCAAGTACTCCAAAATTAAAACTAGGTCTCAACTCTAACATTATCCCAAAAAAATCAAGGCCTATAAATGAATAAGATAAATTATTTTCTATGGTCGGGGTGTGAGAATTATCCCCACCAAAGACACTTACTTCATCATATAGTCACACAACCAAAATTCATCCAAAACTAGAAACCATGCTCGATCAAAACCAAAATAATTCACAAAAATTAGGGTGTCCCATTTAATCCACTTGTCAGTCCCAACGAAAACTAGTGGGAACCACATCACAAGAAATAGTGGAGAACACGAAGGGTTTCTCCCCACCACAAGAACTCAAATATCATGGGAACACTAAAACACAATAAAATCACTAAAACAGGATCGGGAACCCCATATCAATGAAAATAATGAATGAGAATGAGGTAACTATCACTAACCTTTCCACATTTACTGAATAACAGCCCCTTAGACCAGGATCTCCCAACATAATTATCCGAAACTCCATAGAATATGTGAAAAACACGCCCTCGTTAGAACTAGAAGCATTCTATAGCTTCCAAAAAACCACATCAAAGGGATAATACTAAAAAATTATCAAAAGAATGAAAAAATGAAGAATACATTAATGTTTTGATTTCCCAAGGGATAGATGTATCCAAACAACTATAGCTGAAACCTTGATCCAGATACACAATTGATAAGACCACTCAAAAAATAAAAATTGGAAAAATTATCCACAATAAATTAAATATAAAAAAACATTTCTTATAATAAATGAAAATTTAACAACAATATAAATACGTACAACATAAATTTAATCCTTATCCACACTAAAATTGGATACCCAACATGGCCACAGTTTCCCACACACCATGCGATCTCCTTGTAGAGTGTGAGCATCACCCCGATCCATGTGAATTGAGACCTAGTGATTAAACATTCACCTACATGATAGTTATGAACTGAAATCCCCAACTATGGATTCATTTTGGGTATTATATTCCTAAAAAACTTCTCTAGATTAACCAAAAAGCCAAAATAATTTAAGGACTTCAATGGATAATGACATGATAGATTATAATGAATTAACCGGAAAAACTTGAAACACTTGAGTGAGTGGTAAAAATAATGATAATCCATATCCATAAATATATATTTCTATACAATAGGTGCCTATGTCACATGATTTTCACCAAATAATAATATTTTTTTAAAAAAAAGATGGGAGCTTCGTTATGAGTCAACACATACTGTTCTCCAAGAAAAAATTGGGTTAGGGATTTCTCATTCAAAAATATCCAAAACTGAACTTCACCATATGACAGAAATTTTTCCATGATATCTAAATAAAGACCCAAAATGAAAAAGAGTGGCTATTAACTAATTCTCTAATGCCACCTCCTCAGAGTAAGAATCCAATTATATAGAGTGATTAGACAAACCATTCAAGGTCTGTTGGCCCATCCAATCACCAAGGAACCCTTCCACCTTAATAAAAACTACCTAATCAGTTATAAAAAATTCCAACTGCATATAAACATTTCATACATCATCAAAAATCCATTGAAAATATGTCCAATCCCAAAAAACAAGAGGATAACAAACCCAAACCTCTTTTGGAAAATGGGACAGCTAACATCCAATGAAAACAAGACAACTAACTTCCACAATTCCAAATA
Source organism: Viscum album (assembly GCA_963277665.1). NCBI lineage: Eukaryota > Viridiplantae > Streptophyta > Magnoliopsida > Santalales > Viscaceae > Viscum > Viscum album. The sequence goes on from OY728121.1 coordinate 934,683,442, forward strand.
TTGATTGCAAAAAATATAAGATAGGGAACCCTAACATATTTAGGAATGCTAAAAAAATTTAATTCATGATCAAACTTTTAAATCCACTCTAATAGCACTACTGAACCTTGATCACCCTGAATAATAGGAAACAATTGGGAAGAATTAGAAACATCAAATGAATCATTTGGAATGTTGAGGATCATTCTTGTTTTTTTATATTGAATAATATAAGAAACAAAAAGCCAATACCAATATCAACACAAGGATGATTGAAAATAAAGGATCCATCTTAAACTATAGTCTCACCAGACAAACATATATAAGCACACAATGTACTCTCAACAAAACAAAACCAACATTTAAAAATGAAATCTGATTTCCATAATTGTTATCCTATTTGAAATAAACATTGAAAAAACACGACCGAGCCTTTGATTTCAAAAAAAAATCCCCTTGCGTTGTATGAATCATTGCATAAGATTTCATCTATTTCCATACACACATACCAACACATATTCGAATTCTCATGAACAATATTAATGGTTTCACATATCATTTCATTATAAATTCCCATGGAATAAAAAAAATTACAATCCAAAACCTTTTTGTCGAACCCCATTTTACAATTTCAAAACAATTTTAACTAAATCATTTTCTTTTTAAAAACAATTTTCATTTTCGAAGCACACATACTACAATTGAGACCGAAAAGAATCACAACCCACACCATATCACCAGAATGATAAACTAGTGTTTGTGCCTATCTTGGTGACATGGTAGTGGACCATGCCCTATGTGAGCATAAAAATTATGAGGATGTTTAACAATACATTTGTAATCCACATTGTTAACTACACCATATGTGATCAAGAAATTCTAATGTTTTTCCCCCTTTTTCATTCCCCAATCTATAAAAATTAAATGAAAACAATGTCTCGATTCCAAAACCAACCTTTGAATCTATGATATCAACATGAGTGGTGGTTATTGGTAACCAACCCGAAAACATCCTCATTAGCCCTAAAAAATATACTATCTAATATAACTAATAATATAAATAGAAAAGTGATTTCTATTATACAATTTTTTTGTAACCAATTATTGGATTTCATCCAACTGAAGATGTGACCCAGTCTGTGGCATGGCCTAAAGGGTGTTCATGTTCTCTATGGGCTGGAAACAACTATTTAGAATAAATGTAATCATGGAGGGGAATGAATTTATCCAAATAAATCAAGATAACGATAAATCTCCCCAAAAATGGAAAATACATCAATAATTTAATCTCTAATAAATATATATAAAACTAATTTTGTTATAATAGTAGAACAAAATAGATGCTAAGTACAAAACTAAATATGAGAACACAAATTGAAACTAAGCCACACTACCATGATCTCTATGTGACCCCTTATTCACCTAAAAATTAATGACCAACCTGATCAAATAAATATAACTAGTATTGGGAACAAAAATATACAAAATAGATCGGGTGTACGTACAAAAAAAGTACATGTATGGTGTGGGACTCACCTCTCAGTAGGAAAGAACCATTGAATCCATACATTTACTCTCCTAAAAATAGTCCATTGATGGTATTTTGAAATTGTTTTATATGAATTGGTTATTTTTATTTTAATAGAAGTCACTAATTTTACCTTTTTAAAACTCTACACACCACATAACTATTTTTCAAATTAGAATATCATTTTAAAAACATGAGGTCATGTTAAAATCCAAATAATGAAAATGAATATATAGGTGAATAATAAACAGTTTTGTCAAAATAGAAAAAAAAATTCATTTAAAAGAAAATAATAATGTATAAATAGTTTCTATGGTCAATTCCTAAACATCCCTACAGTGTACCTCTAATGTACCTGTGTCAAAAACACCATTCGTCATATGATGTTTCTCAATAGTATATAAATAACATTCCCCCTACACTAACCAATCTAGTGGAACTTCCCACCAAGCCCTATCAAGTCAAGGGGGTACAATCTCATCTAATCAGGTTTGACAAGGAACCATCACCCAACCCTCAAGAATACAGATATGAAATTCATGGTAATAATATAATTTGTTAGTAGGAGGACCACACACTCATGTCTCTCCTTGCCTTATGTCACAACACTTGCCTACCCCAAACACTCAAACAACCTATAAGATAACCCATATAGTGAATATCCACAATAGGTTTTCTGGTTATATATTAACCATTTATAGGTTCCATCCAATACATCGCATCACATAAACATTCATCCATTTCATTAAAAACATGGTATCTTTCCCAACAGTCTTATGAATTATCCGAGCCACATTAATTTAGAAAAAAACATCTCTAAACTATATCGATAACATCAGTAAGAACCACATTTATTTTCATAATTCTAAACAATCCCATATGTTTAAAATCATCATATATTTCAACAAAACCCTTTTTATACATTATGTAATGTATGAAATCATATGAAATATTCCTAATGGTCTTTTCATCCAAACATTCACCAAAATAAGTCACATGTTCCAAATGGGTACAACTTTTATGATTACATTTCAGACAAATATTTAGTGTCACACAAGGGAAATAACACCATCTAGGAACCAAGGAACCATTTAATAATGAAAATATAATGGAAGAAAATTATTCTACTATTACTTCTCCATTGAATGCTCATCCATGTTTGCAAACTATGAACCAAAGGATGTGCCAACATTCAATAAAAAACTTCAAATTTTCGTGCAAATACCCAAATTATTTTTAATTTTCACGCCTACAACATTATTTTAAACCAAATCAAATCCAATAATTTCACATAATTAACAATGAAGTTGTCAAGAATTTAAAAACCAAGAGATATCCTTCCATATTAACATAAAACCAAATTATATATGTCCCAATGATTCAAATGTAAAGCCAAAATCACAATCTAAACAATTTAATAATATATTATTAAGAATAAAAACAAATCATACCATCCCATTTTACCCTTATAGCTCAATTGAAATTTTATCCGACACACTTTGTACGTGTATACTTTGGAATATATGAAAAATCATTTTAAAACCAATTTTTAAAAATTTATAAATACAAGAATATACAACAATAAGTTTTCGAAGTGCATCACAAACAAGTGTATCATATTTATAAATTAATTGGTCTAACATAAGCATAATAATATTATATTGGAAAGGAAAATTTTGGATTCAACTACCTCATTTATTTGTGAATTCAACAAAAACTCAAGAGAAGGGAGAACGGTTCCCAATAGTTGATCAGAACATACTAGTTCCAAATGAAAACAACCAAAAAATATAAGCAAATCCTATAGGGTTCGGCAAAACAAGACACCAAAAATTGGAAAAAAACAAATCAAGGAAAAAGAAGGGAAAATGGAAAAAGGGTGCAACACCTATGAAACACCAGTTAAGACATCAAGGATTGATCCACAGAATAAGAAGCACCGTGGATAAGGGTGGTTTAGGACCCCTTCATTATCCAATAAATGAGCATGTGAAGGGTAATAATTTTTGGATAAAACTATAGGAGGGTAGATTATGGATTTTAATGTTTTCAAAATCTGGGCCGATCACATGTTTTTGAAAAATGGTTTAGTAGACCATGCATCAACTATTCACCCATCACTATATATATGAAACATCTCCATAGAAATGACTTCATTTTGTTAGACTATAATTTAATTGTGCAAACACCACTTCCCAAAATACACTAAATCCCACATGATTACCTGGGTTGAACCACCTGGTTTTCCATCCCATGGGTAAATTGTGCGCATGGTTCTTCCAAACCCAAAAATCAAACATATCAATGAAAATATAAATAATTTTAATTGAGTTTCAAACTGGACCTTATCCAAAAATCACCAAGGCCATGAAATGAATAAAATAATGTAGTATCCATGGTCGTGGTGTGAAATAAGCCTTTCTCTGATACGAACTACAAGCCACAACCATAAACATAACTTATTCAAGTAATTTATTAATATAATGATTTTTATTTCATTCCCAAATATATGATATGTATATAGTTTTATAGAAATAGGAAAAAAACATAGTAGTACCATACCTTACAAGAGGATACTTGTACTAAGTATATATAAATTCAACCAATGGAATTCATTCAAAAAATAAAAATTTATTTTCTTTCAAGATACATATTTAAAATATTCATCATGAAATCTAATTTCTCATTAACAATCTTAAGACCTATGAAATATATTTTAAAACATTTTATGAGCACAAAAGAATTGTAATGGACCAAAAAAGTTAAATCATTAGTATAGTGAAAAAAAGAAAACTTAATAAAAATATATAAATAAATCCTCATTAGAAATATTATAAAAAACATACAGGTTCTCTGGAAAACTACTACTACATAAATTTTATATGAACCCTTAAAAATTGAATTATCATATGGTATACTTCCATCTCCCATGTAACTAAATGAATTGGAGAGCTATATTGGGGCATACACTTCATAAAAGTTAAATCAGGATGAAGCAAGACATATAATGTCGTTAAACCTATCATTTTTAATTTCCACAGATACAATAATTAATTCAACCGTTGAAAACCTGTTTAAACACTTTTGTCAAACACTTTTTGTTATCAAAATACCATTTTCATGTAGAAATTACATTTAAAATATAAAAATCAGAAAAATAATAATGAATAGACTATATTTTTAATGAATTATGAAAATAAATAAAAGAATTAAATAAATAAATAATGCATCATGAATGTAGGAAATTCCATTCAAGTCATATATGTTAAAAAAAATTCCAATATATTTAAATAACCAATCTATTTTTAAAACACATTTAAAAACAATTAAAAAAATATTTTTCAATCAACGTGTCCTATACTACACAGAGAATATTGCGAGAAATTATAAAATTAACATTTTATAACATTAATGTCCATGTATATAAATCCATAAAAACAATTTAGAATAAATAGAAATGAATGTGGATGATTTAGTGGAATAATTCCTTAATGCATTTAAAACAATGCTTTAGTTAAAGAGTATCCTACCTTGAGTGCGACTTATCATATAAAATCTTATATTCCTAAATAATAAACATAGGTTGACTATTTAATTTTTTGATAAATTTTTTGATTTTAATATTCATTTTTTATCAATTATTATCAGTTTTGTCAATATTTTGTACTTTTGTCCAAGGTGTCTTTGGTATCTTGTCAATAGTCATTGTGGTGTTTAGTTCATCCTCCCTAGAATAATATTCATTACAAAATAATCACTTATATATATAAAATATACTTTTAAATCCATAGATTAAATATTATTTTGAAAAATAAACTAAGCACAATCGTGGAGACAGTATGTCGTGCCTATGCAAGAGTAACATTTCGATTTTTTAATGATCATTCTGGAATGAAGGTAAGTATTATTTAATCCTTTCAAAATTATCATAATATCATTAATATCCTATTAATAATATATGTAAATTTATATATATCATTTATTTGATTTTTAGATGATGAAAGGTCACATTTTTTATAGAGGTGATATTTCAGACATAAACATGAATGACAATATCATTTTTATGTCTATGCAAAGGTAAGAAAATAAATGATATATTATAAATTCATAAAGATAAATATTCCATGACTAAAAAATAGAAACATTAATTCCCTAACTACAACTAATATAGATATATAGTTATGTGGAAAACTATATTAGTTCGTGGAGGTGATAATTCACATGTACACACCGACGATTAGTTATTTTCTCATTTGATTGAAGTGGAAATGGATTGTGGTGATGATATTTACATAATAACATCTCAGTATATTTAGGATTGAGTTTGTGTTATATAATCAAGTTTTTTTATGATTTTATGAATGTCTAGGGAGAAACAAAATAGAAAGGTATTTGGGTTTGAGTTTGTAGAAAAAATAGGATTTGAGGTGTGAAGAAAATAGAAAAATGGGTTACCTTTTAAAGGTTAGGGGGATGCACACATAGAATTATCAAAAATTTTAAATTAATATAATTTAATTTTCTTCTCAAAATGCATCCAAACTGATCTTGTTTGAATTTATGGTGATTATGGGTCAAATAAAATTCATTAAATTAAAATTAGTTATGTTTTAACTTGTTTTTTATTTCTTATTATTTTTAACCGTTTTTAATTCTTACCATGATATCATGTAATTTACTATTTGATTTTTATTAGAATTATAAAAATTCGATCCAAATAAATGAGTCATTTATGATTTTTTAGTGTTACACAACTATTTTGTCTGAAGAATAGAATTTTTAAATTTTATATATTTAATTAAATGTTTTTTATTTTATAATTTCACTAATGTCATTACTATCACAATTCATTATTTTATATTTTTAATATATCATAACCACTTTATTTGGTAGAAATAAAAATATACTAAATTTTCCAAAATATGTCAATTTCATATAAAAATATTCATGAATGACATAAATTACTTCAAATTATATTTATTTCGATATAATTAATATAATTTTTATTCCTTCATTTAATAAGCAATTACTACATCATCGTTGTTTCAAAAATTAATCTACAAATTTATGTCCAAAAAATTATAAATAAATTATCATAATGTAGATAATCATTTTATCTCTCTAAATAATAGTTATAGTATAAAATTACAATTATATATCACCATATTAAAAAATACATGTTAAAAACAAGAGTGTGACAAAACTGACGTTCTATAGAATATACTATTATAAAGGTTTAATTCTCATGCTAAATACCAGAAATGATCTAATAAATGATCCAATAATCAATAGTGAAGGTTAATTACCATCAAATACATGTTATACAGGGGTTAGGTTAATTTTTTAATATTTATAAAATTATTCTAAACATTAATTACCCGACATACCCTTAACTATTATAAAAATATTATTACTATTGTTTATATTAATAAGGTAAGAAAATAAAATTGTATTATTAAATATATTAGGAAACCAATATTTCAAATATGGAATCTATTTTTAATATATTAAGGAACATAAGTATCATAAAATAAAAAAAATCCTAAAGAGTAAATGTGAAATTCAATTTTAAAGAAAAAACGTTCAAATATAAAAACAATTATATACCCGTTCAATGTGAAATATATTAAAATGACATAAATTGGATTACATGAGAAAAAATTGATCTTTTTGAACATTAAAACCATTATATATATAATTCAATAGTACAAAAATTATATTGAAAATAAGTTTTCAATTAAAATGCGTTATTTTTCTTTATTCATCAAATCAATAATCTTACCAGATAACTATGAAAACATTGTTGAAAGTTACTTTTGATACTATGACATCAAATAAGAATTTTATTCAAATATAACATTTTAAAAGGTCATATGTAAATTTAAAATATTTTCTCCAACAAAAAGGAGAAAATGTACATTTTTAGAAAAATACTTATCTTATGAGTGAAATGGGACATGTTTTTATATCATGTCTACAAAATATATAAGGTGAATTATAATTATTATATTAAATATATTATATATATATTTCAATAATATATTCCAATACGAGTGATTTTATTATTTATCGGCGTAAAATGCACCTATTCACATTTAAATTGTTTTTAGGAATAAATATTCATTTTTTTGATAATTGGTTTCACATTAATTAATAATTAATTGGTCAAAACATTATATATACTCGTGTGGAACATATTTTCATAATTCAGTTAACATTATTCATTCCCACTATTCTAATAGCTAGTTCACTAGTAACATTAAAATAATGATGTTTAATTGGTTATTTATACTCAATGTTGTTTATCATATATAATGTTGAAAAAATAATTTTTTTTTAAAAACCCATGATATTTTAAATGGATATTGATATGATGACTCCTAATTTGAGGGAATTAGTTGATTCATGTAAATAAAATTTCCACATAAACTTTTTTACAGAATTTATCATAATGTCTTGAATATTGTGTGTATTATTTTTAAAAAATATATGGAATTATTTTGAGCCCAGGAGCTGAAGAGATTTGCAATTATGAGGCCCAGTGTACCCGAAAGAAATGTTTCGAATATATTTTATATTAAATAACACACACAAACTGATTTCCTAAAAAAGTAAAATGACTTAAAAATGGGCTTGTATATTAGAAATCTAAGGAACCACTGAGTTCAGAGCATCAAGTTTACAATATGCATGACCTAACCTTGGCTGAAAAGGGTCACCGGGAAAAAGTAGTGTTTGGATATTTTAATAAATAATATAATTTGAATATTTTAATTTATTTTGATGCTTCATCCATAAAACGACGAAGAAAAAATAATTCGTTAAATAAATATCCATTTAGGGAGCCATGGTTAGTCTCATAACCCTATAATTCCCTAGAGGCTCTCACGAGAACCCTGGAGTATTCTCTCGATGGAGAACGATGACAGAGCTTGAATCAGATATCAAAAAACATAATTTCTGACTTATCACCAATGAAAATCAAACCACGATAGTGAATGAAATGGTTTCTAGGTATGGTTTTGTTATTTTGGATTATGATTTCATTGATCTTATAGTCACTGGGAATCCTGTATCACCAAAAAATAGTTTTACACTTACTTTACTTGTTCTTGTGGGATGGGTATTTATAGCAGGATTATTATTTGTGTTTCTTTGATTAGTGATTTCATAAGTTTTCCGTATCATTCATATAGAATGGATCAAGGCCGATGTAAACAATGATTGAGGATCATTCCATCATTTTTTCATGGTTCTTTTCTCCATCGGTTTTCATCATGTTCTTCATGTTCTTTATTTTCCATGAATGACGTAACTTTATGCCTTCAATTCATGGATAAACGATCCAAAATTTATGATTTGACATTGGTACGACTCAACGGAGGTGTGATGGTGGTTGTGGTAGAAGATCGATATACATGGGATGTTAAATTTCCGTTCTTCATTAGAAATGAATAGTGATGATGATCATGTTTCCATATTTTTTAAAAGTCCCCAATATTACTTATTTGGTGGAATCATGGCCAAATGACGTTGGAACATGGGTTTCCCCCACAATGTTTGGTGAGAAATGGTGGTCGGTGAAACTATTGAGATGACTAGATTGTGGACTATAGATTCTAGAAAATCGCAATGAATACATAATTTATTTTGAAATACATGCTGCATGGGCCCGACCGAGGGCGGTTAGGTTTTCTCGAGTTAATATTGTGTCATATGATGTGTGACCCCTATCACGTGAAATTTGGTGTAATAACTCAAATTTTCCTCGGAATATTTTTTTCTAATTTACTTTAGAAAATTCCATGACTAGGTGTTGAGACAATACTATATTCTGATGTCACGTGTTCTCGGAATAAATCTTTGAATTTAGTTTTTTTGTTAATATAAAATTCTTGAGTGGATAAATTTGAACATTAATAACTTCTAAATGGTTACCCAGATCGAAATTTCAAGGGCACCATTGCATTAATAATAACTACTTTAGAATAGGTGAGGTCTACCCATGACAAAAATGGGTTGGGGGAACAGTTAATTTTTAGATATTTTAATGGAAAATAAAATATCCTTAATGATTTTTATTTTATTTCTTCTTGAACAACTTATAGCGACACAATAACTCTACAAAAAAATGAAGATTCAGCCTATTTTCCTTCACAAATAAAGGAGGGTGTTGATTTAGAAATGATTAAACTTAGTTTATCCATTTAACGAATTTACATGGATTTGTGGTAATATTCATGGAATTGGATAACATTCCGTAGAAGACTCTAAAGAGGATATTCAGTGGTGAAACCCTTCGTTTTCAAGAGACGAAAAACATCGGAATATTGATGATCGAATTCGGGGAAGGAATCAATATATAGATGAATAATTATTGCATGACTCACTCATCAATAGTGATCAATCAAATTCATGAGGTAGGGGTTTTATTTTTATTTTATTTCCCTCTCCTCGTTCATTCGTTATAAACGACGAATGTGAATCAACCCACTAACATGTTGATCCAAGAGGTGATCATCCTTAAGAAATGGGAGTTATCTGGATGAGATTAAATGTTAATTAGTTCATTGTGATTATTATTTTCATTCTTCCTTATCCTACAAATAAGAATGATCTACGGCCAACACGAACAAAGGCCTGGATCATTCATCGGGTGTTCTTGTGCTTCTTCTTTTTTCCATGTTCCTGGCATTGTTCGTGATATTGAGAGAGAGTGGTTATTGAACCTTCAATTCATAGATTAATATCTTGAAACAGAGATTCAGATTCCTAAATGATGTCGCAGATGTGTCATGGGTAGCGTGGTTTGAGACGAGGCTAAAGACATAGGAGACACTAGCCTCCTGGTGCAGAAGAGCCAGACAGATAGCTACCAACAAGGCAATCACCATTGGAAGCAAACAGTGATCCAATGGACCATGATGGAGGGAAAATTTGTGGTAGAGGTTCAAAGGTGGCAGTGAAGGAGGCAACCAACTTTACAGATAGCGTCTGTAGGATCTCACAGAAGCACAATCACGGGCATTAATGGTAGCCGCAACTAGGGTGATATGTGGCGGTGCGGATCGATGCCATGGAAGTCCACCACATCATTGGATGGAATTTCTTCTCACGAACCGCTTGGAGGAGGAGTGGAAGACTTGTTTTCTATATGCATTGGCAATGCGGGATGTGGTGTTCGCCTCTTCCAAGTGGACCGAACCAATAACGGGCTGGATAGAATAATGTGATGTGCCAAGAGGGTCGGGTCGGACCTGGTGGGTCTAGTCTGTTGACCTAGTGTCGGTTCAGTTCGAGTCAGTCCAATCTGGTTAGACTGAACATGGACCCAACTAACCCCTGTTTACTAAAATTCAGTTAATATCCAAATCGTATGTCTTTTTGGCGAGCCATTTGTGGCATTAAGACCGTAGTGATGAAGCAGTCCTTATGTGATACTCTAAGTGGGGTTTTTTTTAGGAATTTAATTGCATCCATTGACATGAAGAGTAGGTTCTCCAAGATCAAACATGATAAGAGGGGAATCACGTGTTTTTCTATGATGATGAGACTATGTAACATGATTACAATGTTACTTGAAGACAATGGGAACTTGATGCTACGTTACTATTCAAGATTTGGTGTGTAATCCGGAAAAAGTGTCTCACAATGACAAAGTGTGTCATCGGGATTGATTTTGTCATTGGGATTAGGTGTCTAATCGAAATAGGTGTTTTGGTTACTACATCCAATAGTCATGCTCTTAGTGTCATAGATTTATACCTATGTGAGCTGGCAATACTTCATGTCATCATTTCCTTTTAGATATTCCATTATTGTTTCGGGGCATGTTACAATGTATTGTTTTACTAACCCCTTTATAGGAATTTCCACATGTGTCATGTCATATGCATACAATCATCATTTGGAAAGAGAAATTGTTGATATAGGACCAGGTGGTTCCTAGTGAGATCAGATGGATGAGGTATACATCAAATACTTTAAGAAGATTCCCATCACCTACCCTTCTTGTAGGGTTTTTTGCTAATGTTTTTCCAGCGACATGTATATGTTCATGTTTATAGTTTTTCATTTAATGGGTTTGTATACTATCCGCATTTTTTCTAATTTTTTACAATTAGTCTCTGTGTTCATCTTAGTGGAATGAATGGTTTACTTATTGTTTTACATCTCATTATTTGTGGGCATGGAGATGTGTGTGTGCCTTCAGGTACATAGTAAATGCCACCCATGTTAGTGATATGTCTTCTTGGTGTGAGTCACCATCCCCTGGATTATTGGAGGTGGGTTTGGGGAGCCACAACATGAAACCATGTGGTATGGGTTGTGACATGTGGGCCCTCTACCATGACACAATGTTTATCCTGGGACATAAATGGACATTGGTTGGAGTACAAAGGTTTTCTACAAGCAATATACTTCTTCACATGGAATGTCCTAACTAAATATCCATATTACCCCATCTACATGAACATGGACAAGCATACAAAGGATGCCGTCTGGTATCGACTTGAGGAAAACATACACGGAGCTGACCCTAGATTGCAGGACATATTTTGTGGCCCATTTCTACCCATCATTTACTCCTTTTCTACATGATTGTTCTATTGAAAAAGGATGTGTAATGTGGTTAATACACATGGTCAAGGGACACCGTGTGTGACCCTAATATATGTTGGGTACCACTTACTACATGTCTTAGTTCACTCATTTGATTTATCATGGACATGTTTCATGGGTGTTCATGCCCTTGATACTTTCTAAAAAGATTGGCTTGTATTGTATCCAACTCATAAGAGTAAGATCCCATCAACCGGACATTGAGGATATAATTTTTGGAATCCCCCCATAGGCCCATAGCAGATCCTATTTTCATTTTTCATGTCATAGGTAGAGTCTTCGGTATTGATGTGACCAACATCACAATGCATTGCTCCTCGACATATCATGTTAATCCAGATGAAGTTATTATAATCTGGACATAACCCTAGATGTTATCCTCATTTGATGTAATGTATCTCAATTTAGATCATTCAACGTATCTCTGTCTCATTACGGTTCCAAAAGAATAGTACTTATTGAATCAATGTCATTAGTTCAATCAGACTCATTAGTCCATAATCCCGAATGAGTTTTTTGTGTGTGGAATCAGTGAGTAAGATCCCAACTAGTGGTATGTGGTAGTGGTGACATATCAGTACACGAAAAGCCATGTTTGTGTATATCAGGATTTTATTATATATTTTAGACATATATTTTTTTAGATTTGATTGTACATTAATTTTTTTCTTTTTTGTGGGATCGAGGTGTCCTATTTTGTATTCTTATACTCACCCCGGCATGGGGTTTTCCCGCACATGTCATGTCTTCTACAGATGACATACCTTTTGATGGTGTCCTAGTTATACCTAGACCTAGACCATGACCAAAAGGTGCTTTGGGAGTTTAGAGAGGCCACAATGTTCCTGCATCTTGAGACAGCAGTCCCAATAACTTTTGTTTATAGGTTGGAATTTGTGGTTTATAGAGCCTTTGGGTGGGCCTGTATTATGGCATGTTTTACATGACTGGGCATTACATTACTATTGTACTCTAGTTTTTATATAGTGGTGTGTATGAATTTATATTCTTAGTGTTTTATACATTTCATCATTTGTGGGCTTGGAGAGGTGTGTTTACATACCAGTGCCAATGGGATGCCTCCCATGTTAGTGATATGCCTACCCGATGATAGTCAGCATCTCATGGCCTATGGGAGGTGGGTGTGGAGATTCACGGCAGGGTCACCACTAGGACAGGATCGGAATGTGTGGTATCATTATTGGTCAGTTCAACATTAGGACTAAGATTTTATGATATTGGTATGGGTAAATAGTGTTATGTGTTTGGAGTTTGGATTTCAGTCCAGGGACACATGTGTTATTGTATAAGATGATGTATTCATACACTACGACTATGATAAACTAATTTTGAACATGGTACATGAGAACATTTATGTAGGTAAAACAATGCAACATGAAAAATATAGGAATGGTTTAATGTTTCTATGTCCTTAATAATTCAGCTATCTAGATATACTCATTGACCATGGTACATCCTGTTTTCATACAGGATGCCTCAGTGGAGTGTAACATCTAATATCTAGAAGCTCGAGCACGAGAATGACCCCCTTAGTGATGCAGATTCATAACATGGACTTGTTTCCAAGATGTAACATCCATGTGGGGATCCATAATACCGTAATATATAGATCTACCCATAGTACCCACAGTACCAATAGTTGAAGAGAACATGAAGATCATGTTTCATGAGTTTTATAGATATATAACCCTAATATTTCAATGCAAGTCAGACCTTTAAGTGGCTGAGGAATGGATTTAAGCGGTGACCTGAATTTTCTATCTAGTCAAGTCACCATCCAATCATATGATGTTCCTTTTGACAATCCTTCTACAGGCCTTAGTTAGTTGATGGTGGATTTTGGATATCTAGACATATAAATATGTGACTCTCTCAGGGAAGAAGGTCAAGCACCTCTTCAATTTGGAGTTTTCACTATTTATGTTATGATATGTACATAAATAAGAGCTTCTTTATCGATACTAGTGATGTATGATAGTAGCTGATTATTCATTGAGGTTCACAAACCACTCCATGAACTCTATTGATATGGTTAGGGATCAGTACATCAAGGCTCTAACCATTGGTTGATGTCTACGTAGAGAAATTTTACCCATATATATTCATATAAGAATTCCTACTTATGCCAGAATGCTTGAGTGGTCTTTGGTGGGAGATAGATTCTTGGATGAGTAGATACCACTGATAGTTAGTAGAGGATAGGAAGGTGATGAGACCATGATATTGGAGAGCCAAATTTAGTATTAGTTACTAGTATTTGGTATACATTTTAGGACGAGATACCAAGGAATATGATATATAGTTCAAGGTTGACAGTATGGATCTAGTCATCCTAGGGAGATGTGGTTCTACTCATGAAATTATAGGGGACATAGTTTATTGATATTTTCCAACCTACCAATATACTAATAGAAAGACAGTGGGTGGACCACCGAGGCAATGGCAGAGGCAGTAGTAGGTAGATATAAAAGATGGAAGACATAGAAGATGAGTTCGTAGAGTAGCAGGAGGTGGTTGACGTTTCAAATTGTTACCACCCCCAACCCCAGGAGAGCCGCTCTAGGTTTTGCGAGCTGGAGGACAAAGGTGGGGATAAATAAATGGGGTAGAAAAAAATGACCTATGGGATATAGAGATGATTCATGGTATGATCAGGGTATTTTCTACCATTTCTACCATGCTGATAGACACGGGATCTAGCAATTCATTTCTCAACACATATCTTGTTCGAGACCTTGAGATTCTTGTAATACCATGGACTCGACCATTGCACTTGGAGACACCTACGGGATGAGACTCGATGATCACAAATCTATTTCGATAGTGTGACCTTACCCTTGGAGGGTAGATTTTTGGTTTTAACCACTATTGGAAGCATAGATTCCTTACATCATCATTCTTGGTATGGGTTGGTTATCTTTGATCCATGTCCCGATTTACTATTTTAGGTGAAGGGTGTGGAGTGTCTATTGTGATAGAATGAGGATTTCATTGGATGGTGAAAAGGAATCCCCGGTAGCACTGGATAGGAAAATGCATAATATGGTGCAACTAATCACTCATCACATGTCTTGGTTGAATCCCAATGTTGTAGATGTTATGAGTTTCTAGTTCTATGTTCTGGTGGCAGATAATGAGGATATATTTTTTGTAGTTGTTCCAGGTTGATCTCCCAATGAGGGGATTTATTTCGGCATTGATCTGCTCTATGAGAGGTCACTGATATACCCCCCAGTATATAAGTTGGATCTCGTAATGATTCAAGATCTAAGGGTGTAACTGGAGGACCTGAAGAGAAAACGCTTCGTGAGAACCTGCGTTTTACCTTTAGTAGTCGTAGATTTTTTTTAAAAAAATTTAGACCTAAGACTAATGTTTTTTATCGATAATCGGTTCTCGAACTAGTATACAGTAAAGAAAAATTTTCCACTATCGATATTCGATGAACTCTTCGATCAATGGAGAGGGGCATGATGGTTATCGATTTTTGACCTCATATTAGGATATCACAATCATTAAATACAAGATAAAGGTATATAAAAGATGACTTTTAGATGGAACTATGATCATTATGAATACATGGTGATTCCCTTCATCTTGGAGAATGACCCAAAAGTTCCCTTGGGACTCATGAACTTGATCTTACAACCTTACTTAAGTATGATCCAGGTAGTCTTTATAGATGATATCCTTGTGTACTCAGTGTCTGAGGAAAAGAAGAAAATATACTTAAGAATGGTTTTGGACATACTATCGTTAAATAGATTTATGATAACCTCTCAAATATGTAATTCTTGATTCAAGAGGTCAAAATTATTGGACATGTTATCTCAGTTGATGAAGTGGCAGTGGACCTGACCATTGTGGAGGCTATGTTGGCATATGAGACAACTAGAATCATGATAGAGGTGTGGATCCTTATATGTATGGAAGGATATTATCGAAGAATCATCACCAATTTCTATTGGATATCAGCACCAATTACATCTTTGAATATAATGGATATGCCTTTCATGTTGATAGAGAAATTCTAGAAGTCTTTTGAATAGTTTATGTAGAGTTTGACGAGCATTGACCTTGATATTACAGGGGGAGGGTGTTGAGTATGTAGTGTTATGTGATACATTTTGAACCATGAATGGTTGTGTCATGATGCATAGGTAGGTGGTTATTGCATATGGTTCTCTCTATTTGAGACCACCTAAGAATAACTATATGACCCATGATCTTGAGTTGGAAATGGTAGTCTTCATGTTGAAGACGTTGTGACACTAATGGATGGGTGAGCAGTGTATTAACTACTCTAATAACAAGATTTTAAAGAATATCATCACATAGAAGGATCTAAACATGAGAAATTGGTTGTTTCCTAGAGTTCATCCAGGATTATGAATTTGAGATTTTCTATACAAATTGGATGGGGAATGTGGTGGAATATGCTCTCTGTAAGAGATCGAGTTCATATTTACTGGATGAGGTGTCAGAGCAGTTGGCCTCATTGTAGTTATCCTTTGTAGATGGTGATGGGGGATCTTACCTATATTAAATTGTTTTTATACCCATCATCCTAATGTGATTCATGGAGGCACAACATGAGGATGCAGACTATGAGACACTATGTGCTCATAAGTCTATAGGACATACAATTCATGTATATATAAAAGGAGGGGATCACGTTGATGTTGTATGATCATGAATAGTTATACTCGTGGAAATGAATGAGGAGGTGTTGAGGGAGTTTTATTTGTCCCATTTGGTAACACATTTTTTTGTGTCAAAAATGTACTAGGACCGCTGACATTAGTTCAGGTGGCTAGTAATGAAGAAGGATGTGTAGATTTTGTCTCTCAATGCCATACATGTCAGCATGTGATGGCTAAGAACCATGTTCCATTAGGTTTTGATAAACACTTTGAGGTTCCATAGTGGAAGTGGGATTGAATTTCCATAAAACAAATTATGGATTTTCCATGAGTGTCTAGGGGACATGATTCCATCTGGGTGATCATTGACTAACTCACCATGTCATCCCACTTCATAGCAATCTAGGATCATTATTTAAAGTAGAGTTTGAGATTCCACTACCCAAATGAGATAGTCCGGATTTATGTAGTTCACATAATAATATTCTCATATCATGATTCTAGTTTGGCATCCCAATTATGGATGGGATTGTAAGAGTGTTTTGGGACTCAGTTATGCATGAAACAACATTTTATCCCTGGATAAATGTGAAGATAGAGAGGACAATTATGGATGTTCAATACATTATTTGAGCATTCATCATGGACTTTGGATGCAGTTTGGATGTCAACATAACACTGGTGGAGTTTGTGTATCACAATAGCTTCCACTCCCCCATTGGTATGTCACCATTAGAGGCTCTATACCCGTGACCCTATAGATCAACACATTGGTGGACTAAAAAAGGAGATTCATCACTCATGGGGTTTTTGTTGATGAGAGAAACTACATAGCAGGTTCAAATAATCATGGAGTGGATGAAGATAGCACAATTCCAGCATATGTCATAGGTATTTGGGAGAAGGAGCCCTTCATAGTTCTAGTAAGAAGACCATGTGTTCTTTAGGCTCTCACAACAATGTTGGTAGCATAGATTTGTTCGGTGTGAAATGTTATATATATAGTTCATCAACCCTTTTCAGAGATTGTGTAGAGTTGATTAGGAGGCATGCTTCATAGAATTAGCTCATTGGTTTCAATGATTTTACTAAATCTTCCTTGTGTTTTATGTGAGGAGGTAGAAGCATGACCCATCCCACAACATCGAGATGGGTGAGATGGGCATCAATTATGCAACGACTTTTATGGAGTATAATACGGAGATCGAGGATCAGCAAGAAGGGATCATTCAAGGTTGATATATTCCCTTGGTTCATGTCCAGTGGAAGAATAAGAATCATTTGGAGAGAACATGGGAGTGAGAGGTTCATATTCATGTACATTACCCATATCATTTTGAGTAGCCATTTTTTTACTTTTTAGGGATGTAAATCCCTATGTTGGGGATAATGTAATGTCTTGTATTTTTTATGAATTATTTTTAAAAAGTATAAATACTTATTTCATGACATGTTGATTATAAATAATGTGACTCGGAGGCATGGTGTTACCAGAATAAATGATTGAAATTTATTAAATATTAAATAGTATATGTGTGTAGATTTCATAAAAAAACAGAATAACATCCAAATGGGTGCTTGGATCAAATATTAATGAGAACATTTCTGTTTAGAGCATCATGTTTACCCTAGGCAAGACCTATCACTTTACAACATGGGTGAACTATGAGAAGTAGTTTTTGTGGTTTTTAAGAAATAAAATATATTGAGATATTTAATTTATATTTACAGTTTATTGATGTAGCAATGAAAAAATGATTTTTTTTTATAAATTTATCTGTAGGGGCCTATAGTTAGGCTCACGACCTTTGAATTTCCTAGAAAATCTGGACCCAACCCTAGAGAACTCTCTCGACCATAAATAATGACAGATATTAGATCAGAGATGGAAAAATGATGTTTTTGAAGGATGGGTAATTTTAATTAGTCTTTAAGAGAAAATTATTCAAATCCCGTGTAAAAAAATTATTTGTGATTATTCATTCCATGTTCATAGAATTTAGGAAAATCTTGGATCAACCAATGAACATGATGACATGAGCCTCACTAGTTATTATGGGATGGGTGTTTATTGTTGGATTATTATTGAGTTTTTTTAGAGATTTCATTTTTATCTTGATCATTATTATCAAATAGATTGAGGATATAAAAAACAATGTCTTAGGATTATTCATTAGGATGATCCTTATGCCTTCATCACCTTGATGTTATTCATGTTCTTCCTTAATTTTTAACGAATGATCATTGATCTCCCAATTCCTTGAACAACGATCCAAAATTGAAGATCTCTTATCGATAAGAATTGATGGAGGGTTGATGGTGGTTGTTTATGTAGATAAAATAATTGAGTAATAATTTATTATTCATTGTATGAAACAAATAATGAAGGCGATCTTGTTTCTGGAGTTGTTAAATGTCTTGAATATTTTTGATTCAGTGATGGAGTGACCAGAAAACCGTAGATCTTTTGTTTCCCAACATGGAATGGATAGATAAGGTGTTACAAGAAATGTAAGAGATAATAAGAGTGAAAACTAGTAATTCTGGTAAATGATGAAGAACATGGCGAGTATTCCAGAATACAGGCCATGTGGGCCCCCCTAAGCAGCTTTTAGGATTTTGGGAGTCAATATCGTTTCACACAGTGTGTGGCCCCTACAACATGGCATGTTGGATCTTTCCTAAGACACAATTTCCATCTCATGAGATACAAAGACACAACGTGTAGAACACATGATTCATTCATGACATGTACTCTGAAACATGGAGTGGCAAGAATGATTATACGGATTACCCTATGTACTTGTACAAGGATAGGTGTACATGGTTTCACACCTTGTACAGAAACATGTCCAATGTTCACGGATCAGACCCCAAATATTAGGACAAGACATGTGACACATTCTACACTCCATTTATTATTTTTCGACAAAACATGTTCTCCTCACACAGGCCATTGAACTTGGGTAGTACCTGTGGTCAAGGGACATGGTGTGGGACACTAAAACACATTTCATATACCATTATACATGCGTAGATCCCTAGATCACCATAACATTGAAATTTTTCATTATGGTTCACTCGCTTTATTATTTCACTAAATGTTTGGGGGTATCATATCCTACTAAAATGATTTGGATCCCTTCAAAATGATCTCCACAATAGAGTTATCGGATTCCCCCAAGTTTCCATGAGAGGATGATCTATTCCTTATTCATGCCTTTGGTAGATTCAATTGTATTGATATGACCAACTTCACCGAGTATCAATCCTTTACATGGAGGGTTAATCCAGATGGAGTTGTTTGTATCACCACATGGCCCTTATAATGATCCTCATCTGATGTAACATATCTTTCTATAGATCATTCATCATATCTCTCTCATGATAGTTCTTAACAAACAATATATCACGGATGAATTTCATCAGTTCTATAGGACTCAATAGTATGTACTCATGAATGAGTATAGTGTTAAATCATCATGCCAGATCCCCAGAACCATGGCTAGAAGTTGATATACGGGTCTGATTCAATGATCTATTCACAGATTAAAAATGAATTCTTGAGAACAACTTCAAATCTAATTAATTTCATTGAAACAACTTTGAATCATATCCTCCCAATATCATTTATCATTTCTCTATTTGAGGCAAAAAAATCCCTTCAAAAAATATTATTCTCATTATGTACCTGAATATTTTCCTTTTCATTTTCGAGCTATTGCAACAAATTAGAATTTTCTTCCTGAGACATTTCAAATATAATCACTATTTCTTCAACATGATGAGATAATGAATCAGATGTCCCTTCATCTGAATTGAGTGTTATATCAACATCATTAAGCACACTATTTTCCACTAATCACTCCATATATTTTTTAGTTGAAAATGACTGATTGTCAATTATTTCACTCTAATCTCCATAAAATAGACATTATGGTTCTATAGTTTTATTCACAACCTCATTGGTAACATCAATTACTAATTTTTGTACAAATTTTTCTTCATGTTTAGCTTCTTTATGAATTTTTTCTTCTTGAATATTGACTTACTCATGAATATTCACTTGTACTTGATCTCTGATCATATGTGAAACAAGAAGCTCTCAAGATTAACTATCTAATCGTAGTTAGTCTTCAATAATCATTTCATTTATATGAACAATGCTAATTGCTTCTCAAGAATATAACACATGTGCATCAACTTATTGAAAATTTCTGTTTCATGGTATCACAAAAAGTCCCACTTGACTTTCATCATCCTAATATTCTTATAATTCATCCTTAAACCTATGCCTTCTCAAATATGGTTGATAAATTTCATTTTTCTTGATTCAATAAAACTTACCTTTTTAGGAGCTCATTGATCTCCCTGAGAAAAAACTCCTGTGTTCTATTCTTCATTGACACCAACTAGAAAATATTTTAATTTCACTGTACTCCAGGAAGATCATAATTTTCATAGATTTCCATATTTTCAGACATTTTTATGAGAAATGTTTTTCGAAAAATATACTAATAAAATAATATCCTTTAAAAAAAGATATTATACATCCATATGTATAAAAATTCATCCGAGAAGTTGGTTGATAGCAATAATGAGATAACCTAAACATATATAGTTTAAAATTAAGGTAAACATCACATAGAAATAAAAACATGATGTATATATCAAGGAACCAAATTTTCTCTATATCTGCCATCATTGGTGCAATACCAGTATAAATTATCAAAACCAAGATCTAATGATCTACCTCATGATCCTTAAAAAACATTTTCCAGATGTGCGTTGAGTTAAACAGAAATGATATAATGTCATCGAATTAATGATTCATGTCTCTAATCAGTTAAAGATCCATGTAAAAAAATCCATCATGAGGGAAATCTATGATTTTTGAATCATCAGTTGATGATGTCAAAAAATACTTATCTACATTACTTTCAAGAATCATATCCTCAAAAATCACAATGAATGAATTGTACAATCGTGTAAAAAAAATTTGTTCTACCACATAAAGAAATTCGGAATTGATGTCATTGATAGTAGTTTCTAGCCCATCAAATGATAATTCTTGTTTCAGTAGGAGAATCATCTGATTTAACAAATAAAAATGAACCCATTTTCCTTGAATTATTTTTTTCCTATAACTTCTTCTCGCTTCAGATCACATGTGTATCCTACTTCGACTGACATGTTTTTCATCATTTTAAAAATATAAATGTTGGAGGTTTTTGGGTTCTAGTGTTTTTACAAAAAATAGGGTTTCAGTTTTGAAAAAATGCTTCTGGTAAATGAAGGGACTGAAAGACGAAGAGAATTGGATAGGTGACGTAAATCCTTGTTTCTAGAGTCAATGACTAATTATAATGATAATGAAATATAAATAAATTTATGAATAAATAAAATAACTAAAAACATTATGATTAAAATAAGAAAAATAAATTAGATTTATCATTGAAAATATAAAAATTAAATAGAATAAAATAAAATAATATAAAATAACATATTTGAAATTAAATAAACGTAGCTCCACCTAAATTAAATAATAAATTACAGTGGGAAGTGGTTTGTTGAAAATATCATCTAATTGATATTTACTGGTAAAAATTCAAATGACAAATCCTTTTTAAGAACTTCCTCTCTTATAAAATGATGTCTAATATCAGTATGATTAGTTCAAGTTTTAGTTATAGTATTTTTTGAAATAATTATATATCTTTTATTATCACATAAGATAGGTGTACTCATAAATTTCATTCCAATTTCCATCGGTGTGTTTTTCTTATACAACACTTGTTCACAATAGCTACCAACAAGAACATATTCTACACCGGTTGTTGACAGTGGAATAGAGTGATGCTTCATTCTTGACTATGAAACTAATTGTTTTTGCTAAGAAGTGACACGTTCTTAAAGTTGTTTTTCTATCTAATCTAGATCCTCCAAAATATACATCTGAATATGATAATGGAAAAAATAATAAATTTTTGGATAACGAAGAGATTGAAAAATTGTTCCTTTTAATTATTTAAAAATCCTTTTGTCATCAATTAGATGTCATACATTAGTGTTTGTTTGAAACCTGGAACCTAAGATTTATAAAAACATAATATCAGGTCATCTAGAAGTATGTTATTCTTCAACCAAATCATGTTTAATATTAGCACACATGGTTGTTGATTATCTATTATTGTTCTCAAGACCACATTTTTTCAATAAATCAGTAATATATTTTCCTTGTTTTAATTCATTTCCATAATCTTTATGATAAATTTGATGTCTTTGAAAAAATTAATTATCATATTATGCTCATATCTAATTCATTTTTTTGAGTTCATAAAAATCATTACAAGGTTTCTTATTTATTAATATAAAAATAATAGCATCCACATAGATTTGAACTAATAATAAATTATAAAATATTGTTTTTTTTAAGTCATGGATCATCCAAACCAATAGTAATCCCATTTTTCAACATAAGATAACATAATAATTTGTACCTATATCTGGGTAATTTTTTAAGGCCATAGAAAGATTTAGTAAAATTAAAAACAAAATTTTGTTTTTAGAATTCTCCAAACTAAATGGTTTCTGAACATAAACATCCTCCATTAAATCACCATTTAAAAAGGATGATTTAACATCCATATAATATATTTTAAAATTCATATGATATTTATAAGCTTAAAGGATTCTAATAACTTCCAATATTGATACAGGGTAATAGGATTCATCATAATCTATGCCTATTTTTGATTATATCCATTATCTACTCATCTTTGTTTATTTATTGTTATAGTCCCTTGATCATCTTGTTTAATTATAAATACCTGTTTTTTTTATAACACGCTAATTTTATGGTCATTCTACTTATTATGAAAATTTATATCTATTAAACTAGTTCAATTATTCTTTCATTGCAAACATCCAACTTTTATCTTCTAAGGCTTTTTCAAAAGATTTATCTTTTAATTGTGACAGAAAGGTATAGAATTCGACTAATTTTCTTGTATTTCTCTTAGTCATTATTTCTATGTATATGTATCCAATTACATTTTCTAAAGGATAATTCTTCAGTGTTCTAGACTATCTAGGCCGAACACATTTAGGTTCATTAGTATTATGTTCTTCTATGATTGACTGAATTTTATTATCAAAAACATTTTTTAGGTTTTCAAGTCTCATTTTTTTCAGAAGATTCTGTAGATTAATCTGTGTGATTTTCCCTTTATTAAAACGGTTAGTTTCATTAAACATCACAAGAAGAGATTCTTCAACAATCCATTCCCATTTAATAAATACACTATAAGTATAACGACCAATACTTTACATACATTGTTATTACTTCAAAATTGAAGAACACTTATTACAAGATATAACGACACCATTAAAAGACCGTATTGGTATAGTGTCTTTAGAAACCTGGAAACATATACAAGTGGTTCATATATCATATAAGTTGTCTCACATTTATTTCATCATATCAAGACTCCCTTGGCATATCCTACTTAAAACCGTTCTTCCTGACATGGGGAAAATAAAACATACAATTGGGTGAGCTGAAATGCTCAGTAATGGAAAAAAAAAGAGATATCAATCATATCATATTAATAAGAACATAAAATTTTGAATATCTTAACCTGTAAAAGAGATCATAATTTCATAACATGGGATAAATCATAGTGGTGAAATGTAATCCCAATAATAATAACTTAAAGCATGAAACTTTGTGGAATACACACATAATCATATAAAATCATTTCATTTTAGTCAATACTCATTGCCAAGACTATCATAGTGGACAAAGTCCATTACTGAACCGAGTTCACTCCTCA
This sequence comes from Viscum album, assembly GCA_963277665.1. Lineage (NCBI taxonomy): Eukaryota > Viridiplantae > Streptophyta > Magnoliopsida > Santalales > Viscaceae > Viscum > Viscum album. The sequence goes on from OY728121.1 coordinate 934,708,071, forward strand.
TTCCAGTCCTGTATCACTGAACCAGATTAACTTGCCATTCCATCCATGTCAATCTCATGAGATATAAATTTTTACCCAATGCATTGGAGGTAGATATAGGTCCCACCCATCTCATAATGAAACCATTCTTTTTTGTGTTCCACAAGATCATAAATGATACATCACAGCATAAACCATGTAATAAAAATGGGATTCTTAAACATCATACCATCATAACATAATCCACATTAGATTAAAGGACATAATAAAAATAATTACATTATAACGTGATCAAATCAATGTAAAAAATAGTTATATAAACAGAACCCTATATTATATTAGATGGAAAATAATTTTGATAAAACACTTGAACTTCATTCTGGAGGAAAATATCCTTTCTCCTCGAAAAACATTTTTCCTTTCTTAACATGTCATTCAATTTTACCCTAAAATAAGTTGATTAAAAATAAACTTGATAACTTATAAATTAATATTCATGTAAATATTGTTTTATGAAATCATAAATATCCACTCATGCCATATAAGTTAAAAATACATTCCTCTCATACTTTGGCCGGAAAAGGCAAAAAAGTACCTCGTACTAAAAATGAAAAAATATTCCATTAATATCTTTTACTAAAAACTCATGAAAGGGTAAAATTGGATTTAAAATATTGTAGGAGGATAGAAATAATATTACATATTGAGGAAACGTTGATGGGGATAATAAATATTCCCCAGTAAATTCTTAAGTATAAACAACCTCGGATAGAAATGAGATTGTGAGATTTTCCCTTAACATAGGTCTGATATGATTTGTATGTGTCCGAACCTTCTGTATAATGATTTAAATAATGTCATGGACTTATTCCAGAATCATACTAATTTTTATGATATCATATGTGGTCATATTATTAGTTTCTTATTTGTAATATTTCATTGCTCCTTGTTATTTGAGTGTTTATTGCTTTATCTTCTTATGCGTTTTTTGTCGAATAAATTCTTATTCATTATATTTGGTTATTAATACCTCTTTCACAGAATGGTATTAGTGTAATATATATCATATGTACTCATTAAATTCAATTATATAATCATTATTAAATGAAGATCATGTAGAACAAGTCACATCACATAGTGGAGACTGTAGGTCGTATGTACGCACGAGTGATGATATAATTACCATGATAGTTGAATTGTATTGAAGTGTATGTATAATATTTCATAATTAATATCAATTTACAATAATAGTATATAGTTATTCTTCACCCAATTAAACCCATCCAAGTAAGGTGGTTGTGGAAAAGAGATTACACCACGGCGTGGAGACGGTATTCTGTACGTACGCACGCGCAGTGATTTCATTTTCCGTAGGATGGAGAGAAGGTGAAGTAAGGTTGTTTCAAATTTATAATAACATGTCCATATATGACTGATATTGATTTTATTACTGCATAATTAAACAACTAAATAAGATGAAGTAGAAGAAGAAATAAATTTGAAAGAATCGATAACGGATATTACCTCTACTTCGACATGCCTTTTTGATACCTCTTCTTAGGGAATTAAAATTGGTCTTTGAAGAATACCAGGACCTATAGGATGTTTATAGGGAAGTGGAGAAGAGAAATTGTCAGGTTTTGGACGAACCTGAAGGCTCTATGTGGTATAAGGAGGAGAGTGAGGAGGTGCCCTTTTATAAGGGAATAGAGGGGAACCTTTGGAATTATAAGAAATAATTATTTATAATAAATTCAAAACCCTCTTAAACCTCAAAAAATGACTCAAATCCGAATATAAGATGAGATATGGTTGTAATATAATCTGAAAATAAAATTTTAACAAGTTGGGAATTTATTCTAAACATTATCAACATGATTTATCATTATATAATCTATTTAATTTTATTTGTGGTAATAATATTATAAATTTTAAATAATTATAAATAATTACTTATATGTTGGTAATTTTCCATAATTATATTAATTATTACATTGTAGACCATATATATTTTAATTTACAATTTTTAATTTTTATTTTATTTTTAAACAATTTTATAATATGTAATTTCTATAAATTTACAATAGTGTCAATTTTGACACTATTCATTTATTTGAGTTTAAATAAAATATATATAGAATATATGTTCGAATTAAAATATTTAATAGATTCATAACAGGTCATGTTTATTTAGAAAATTAGTGGAGAACATTTAATAGTTCATATAATATTTATTTTCATACTTTTAATATTATTTATTTGATATTTCAATCAATAAAATAATTTCAAAATCACTATTGTGTCATAATTAATGATAATTATTTTTTCCCTAAAAATTATAAATAAATTCATTTGATGTAGATAATTGTATTATATGTTTTGAGACTATTCATGTTCTATGTTTCATGAAGTTTATCTCTAAATTAAAATTATTATACTTATAATATTTAAGAGAGTGACATTTTGTCACTTTCTTTGGTTTTAATAATAATTATATTATTTCACGGTCAAAAGTCAATTAAATGAATCTAGTCCAACCCTTAGGTGATATGGGTCTACTTTTATTCATCCAATAGGTTTTTGTAAAGTGTTAGGGTAATTTTATATTCTTATATTTACGGTTAATTACCCGATTTACCTTGAACTGCAGTAAATAAAAATTACCATAGTTACTATTCATAATCTCAAAAAAAATAAAAGTAACCTACTAACATAATTTAGACCCCCTGAATCCAAATATGGAAACCATTTTTCAGAATTAAAAACACAGAATTTGTAGTATTTAATTTTAAATTAATCTCACTGTAAAGAAAACGGGTTTTTAAAAGTTAAAACATTGCCAAAGATTGAAATGTTTTTACCTATGAATTCAATGTACAATTAATGCTAATGACATAAATTATATTAAATGGTAACAATATATTCTATTTATACATTGAATCCATTCAAATATTATAATTTAACATTATAAATTATTGTGATGAAAATGGTTGTTTTTAATTAAAATATAGCATGTTTTTACTATTCATTAAAATATGAAAGTTATCAGAATAATATGAAAAATTTATCCAAAGTAAATTTTTATATCCTAATTTCAAAAAATAATTTTATTTATTCAAATTTAACTTATAAACATGTCAAAAACTATATTTTAAGTGGTTGCGCCATCAAAAGGTTGTAAAACTGCATTTTTTTAAAAATACATATTTTAGCCGAAAAATTTATTTTGTTCTCATAACATGTTATAGAAATTATGTGAGATGAATAATATTGCTATAAAATTTTAAATTCACTTAATAATATTCATAACGGCTAGTTTATAATATTATAATAATATATCATTGTTTAGTGGAACTCGGTATTGCGTACTACACACGCTATCGAGGAAGGTCGCGATTGCGTGTAATGGAAGCCAAGCTAGTGTTTTGTGTCCTGAAAGATTCCTTTGATGTTGTGTATAACATAAGACATAAAAAAATATACTTCTCATAAAATATCAGGGTGTTACATTCTATCCCCCTTAAAATGAATTTCACCCTCGAAATTTGTCACTTCATAACAAATAGATGAGGATACCCCTCCCTCATCATATCCTCAAAATCTCATGTAGCTTCATCTAATTGGTGGTTCCACCATAATAATTTCACCAAGAGAGTGGTCTGGTTCCATAGAACATTTTCCCTATGATCTAGAATCTCTATCGGCTTTTCTTCGTAAGAAATATCTTGCTCCAACGGTACAACTTCTGAGCTGCGTACATGTGAAGGATCGTGTATGGACTTTTCAGGAGAGATATGTGGAACACATTGTGAACTTGAGAGAGATTTGGTGGATGTTCCAATCGGTAATATGCCTCCCCAACATGTTCTCGTATTTCGAAAGGACCCATATACCTATGGCTCAACTTGCCCTTTTTTTAAATCTCATTACTCTCTTCCAAGGAGATATTCGTAAGAACACTTTATCACCGACTTCAAAATCTAGGTCTTTTCTTCAGTTATCAGCATTAATTTTTTGTCGACTCTGAGAAGCTCTTATGTTTTGTTGAATAGATCTGACCCTTTCTGTCATCTCATCATCAAGATAAGGTCCTAATAGATTTCTTTCCCCATCTTCATCCCAGCAAGTTGGAGTTCAACATTTCATTCCATATTGAGCTTCATAAGGAGCCATATGAATGCTGGAGTGAAAGCTATTGTTATAAGAAAATTCCACCAAAGGTAGTTGTTGATCCCAACCACCTTTGAAATCCATTGAGAAACCTCTCAACATGTCTTCTAGAGTTTTAATTGTTCTCTCAGACTGACCATCTGTCTGAGGATGATAAGCAGTGCTGTAAATCAAGTCTATATCTAGTGTATACTGAAGACTTCACTAGAACTTTGATGTATACCATGGATCCTGATAAGATATAATAGAAAGTGGTACACTATGAAATCTTACCACTCCTTATAAATATATCCTGGCATGCTAATCCAGAGAGAAATCTTCCCTAATAGCAATGAAGTGTGATGACTTCGTAAGACGATCAACAATGACCCAGATAACATTATTGCCTTTGGATGTTTTAGGATGTCCAGTGACAAAGTCCATAGTTATGTCTTCACATTTCTATTAGGGTATGGTTAATGGATGTAACATCCCTTTAGACTTTTATTTATCAGCTTTAACTTGCTGAAAAACCAAGCATCTAGAGACATATTCAGCAACATATCTTTTTATGACATCCCACCAAAAGTACTATTTCAGGTCCCTATACATCATTGTGCATCCAGGATGAATAGAGAATGGAGAACTATGAGCCTCATCCAGTATCTCCTTCTTTAATTCTGGGATGTGAGGAACACAAACCTGATTTCTGAACCTTATTATCCAATCACAATCAAGGTTGAATTCAGGAACATTTCTCAACTTATTTCGTAACTCTACATCTTATTTTTGGGCCTCTTTAATCTTCACATGCATAGATGGTTGAACATTAATTTGAGAAAGATAAGATTTATCCCATTCTATTATAATTCCAAGATCCATCCTTTGTAAATCCATAAATATTGGAACTTTTGTGATCCTCATCATGGATAATCTAGCATGGTCTTGTCGACTTAATGCGTCTTCCACCTTGTTTGCTTTCCTGGGGTGAAAATGAATTGAACAGTCATAATCGTTAATCAGCTCCAAACATATTTTTTGGTGCATATTCAGCTTCTTTTGTGTGGAAATATACTTTAAAATTTTATGATCAGTATAAATATCACACATTTCACCATAAAGATAATGCCTCCAAATGATTAATGCAAATATTACCACATCTAACTCAAAATCATGAGTTGGGTAATTTTGCTCATAGATTTTTAACTATCCTAAGGCATAAGCTATCAGCATATTGTTTTGCAAGAAAACACACCCCAATCCCTTCTTGTATGCATCACTGTAGATCACAAACCTTTCTCCACTACAAGGTACTATGAGCACAGGTGCACTGGAAAACCATCTTTTCAACTCCTTGAAATTATCTTTACACTCCTCTGTCCAGATGAACATAACTCCTTTTTGAGTCAACCTGGGGAGTGTATTAGATTATCGTGAGAAATATTTTACAAAACGTCGATAATATCTAGCCAAACCAATAAAACATAGGATCTCAGTTACTTTTGTTGGTATCAACCATCATTCTATAACCTCTGTTTATGCTGGATCCACAGAAATCCCCTCTTTTGAGATTATGTGACCCAAAAATGCAACTTTTTGAACCCAAAATTCACACTTGGTAAATTTGGCATAAAGCTTCTCCATTCACAGGGTCTTCAATACAATTCTATAGTGATCTTCATGTTTTCCTTGCTCTTTGAATAGGCAAGAATATCGTCTATAAAGACTACCAAAAACTGATCAAGATAGTCTCTAAAGACTCTATTCATTACATCCATGATGATAGCAGGGGCATTAGTAAGACCAAATGGAATCACTATAAATTCATAGTTTCTGTACCTTTTACGGAAAGTCTTATTTGGTATATCATCTTTTTGACCCTTAATTGATGATACCCTGTACCAAGATAAATCATGGAAAAGTATTGAGCTCCACGTAGTTTGTAAAATAAGTCATCAATGTGTGGGAGAGTTTATTTTTTCTTGATAGTGATCTTGTTAAGTTCTCAATAATCAATATAGAGTCTCATTGATCTATCTTTCTTCTTAACAAATAGAACAGGTGATACCCAATGTGATGCACTAGGGCGCATGAATCCTTTATCATGATTCTCTTGGAGTTGCTTCTTCAATTTCTGCAACTCAATTGGGGCCATTCTATTAGGTGTTATTGAAATGGGTATAACACCCGATATGAGTTATATTGAAAACTTAACTTCACAATTTGGTGGAATACCTGACAGTTCCTCCAGAAAGACATCATCAAACTCCCAAACAATGGGTGTATTCTTAATCGTGAGTTTCTCTCCAACCATTTGAGATAAATAACCTTCATTTATTAGCATCAAGACCCATAATATGGAAGAAATTTCCACTCAAAGGTTACATTCATCCATTCATCGATAGATGATAGTAGATTAATCAGGAATATTAAATGTAATTTCCCTTCATTGGAAATTGATATGAGGTCCATATAAAGAAAGCCAATCCATGCCAAGAATCTCATGAAATTCCTCTATAGGAAGGATAATAAGATTTCCATGAAGCACTTTCCCACAAACATCAATAGGAGAAGAATTATAAAATTTTTATGCGATCGTTGTTCCATTAGGAGTTGTCACACATAACTCAACATTTAATTGTTGTGGTAATACAGAGATACCCATAGAAAATTCTTCTGAAATAAAAGTGTGGTTGGATCCAGAATCAAATAAAACATTTTATACTTTATAGTGGATGGTAAGTGTACCATTCACCACTTCGTTATCGTACTCCACATCACCAATAGTAATTGCATGTGAATTTCCTTTGCCTTTGGCCTTAAGAGTTTGTTGACGTTGATCATCATCAACAACCCTTGGATTTAGGGATTGATTGGCATAATTCCCCATCTCCTTGCACTTGAAACATTGAAGTGTAGGAGGTGAATTTTGTGTATCCCTTTATTTGGTTGAATTATTAGACATCTTCTTCCCATTATTTCAACATTCAACTGCCCGATGACATTATTTTCTATACTTAAAACATTTTCATGTCCCTTTAAGACAATTCACGCCATGTTTCTTTCCTCAAATTGAGAATAAAGAAAAACTCCTCTTCTTTTCAGTGTGTTCATTAGATTTTCCTTTGAATTCCATTTTCCTCTTCTTATAAAACCCATATGACTGATGGGTTACTCCAATCTCCATATCAACCTTGAGGGAACATCAAACAATTTTCGTCATAGCTATTGAAGTCCCTTATGGCTAACGCCCTTCAAAGACTTGGTTTTAAGCCACTAAATAATCGATCGATTTTACTCTCTGGTTGGTTAAAAATTCTCGAAGTGTACCTTGAATGTGTTGTAAAATTTTCTTCGTAGGTACAAACAGATTCATCATCCTTTTGGATCAGTTAAAAAAACCCCTTCTCCACCATTGCTTGAAGAATACGAGTGATGTACTTGTTGAAAAATAAGTTCATGAACTCATCCCATTCCATGGACTCAATTTCATCCCTTTCATCATATTCTTAATAATATTACACCATTGATCATCTTCACCTTCAAAATGATATACTTCTATGATGAATTTATCATGATCAGAACATTATAGAACTTAAAATAACTTTTCAGTGGGACTGATCCATTGTTCACCCACTAATGAATCAGAAGACCCGCTGAATGAAGGTGGATGCTACCTCATGAAGGATTCAACATAATGTTTCATCTTCCTTTTGTCATTTGGAAGTCTTTTATGGTTCATATCTTGAGAAAGTTGTGTGAGCATGGATACATGATTTTTCATTCCAGCTCCCATAATGATTGGTTTCTCAGGGGGACAATAATTGCATCACCCGTCACATTTAACATCAACACGGTTCCTTCGGGTTCCAGCCATTGACTAAAACCAAGAACCATAGTGTGAGAAACACTAATCATAATAGGAAAACCACATAATAAAGAATAAAATATTACACTTAAGTTCTTATCATAGGTTATTCATGGCCATTTATAAAACACTAATATAGTGTTTTATGCTTAGTGATATCCATAAGGTTCTTACTAGGGCTTTCACATCCTAGTTTCCAAAGGCTGGCTATACCTTTCCTCTAATACAAACTATAATAGTCTGGGATTACTTCCAGTGGACTATAATTGATACCTATCAGGGCACTCTATGGGCGGCTACACCCCCTAGGCAGGGCACACCACCAACCCCAGTGGCAGCCATTTCCTCATGATGGCCTTAGGCAGATAGCCATGCTTCGTCCAATGCTCACATGTGGGAGTTCCCAAGGATCAGATTAATTCCTACCTCCTTTGCCTTTGATACCAACTATAACGACCCATACATTACATACATTGTTATTACTTTAAAATTGAAGCACACTTTTTAAAACATATAACAAAACCATGAATGGACCGTATCGATATAGTGTCTTTATAAACAGGGAAACACAAACAACTGGTTCATAATTCATCTACATTGTCTCCCATTTATTTCATCATATCTAGACTCCCTTTTTGGCATATCCTACTTAATACCCTTCATCTTGACCTGGGGAAAAGAAAACATACAAAAGGGTGAGATCAAATGCTCATTAAGGGTAAAAAAAATGAAATATCTATCATATCATATTCATAAGGACATAACATTTTGAACATCTTAACCTGCAAAAGAGATCATAATATCATAACATGAGATAAATCATAGTGTTGAAATTTAATACCAATAATCATAACACAAAACATGAAACATTGTGCCATACACACATAAACATAGAAAATCATTTAATTTTAGTCAAGAATCATTTCCAAGACTATCATAGCAGACAAAGTCCATTACTGAACTGAGTTCACACCTCGTTACAGTCTTGTATCACTGAACCGAATTAACTTGTCGTTCCAGCCATGTCTATCTCATTAGATAGAAATATTTACCCAATTTATTGGAGTGAGATATAGGTCCCACACATCTCATAATTGTAAAAACCGAGACTTTTATGTTATATAAATCATCAAAGGAATATTTTTCTACACACAACACTTTCTTGGTTTGCTTTACACGAAATCCCGACCATCCTCGATAGCTTGCGTCGTATGCAATACCGAGTTTCACTAAACAATGATATGCTAATAAAATATTATGAAAACTAGCCGTTATAAATAGTAATAACCACTTTTTGAAATTTTATAAATTATATTTTTAAAAATGGACTTCATTTTTGGATTCGGAATATAGAAATTATCTTAAGGTGAAAATTTGGTATTTTTCTGAAAACATTCAATTTATGATGAATAGTGAAACCACTAAGTGATAGTTAAAAAACTGAATTTTTCATAAAACTTAATTTTACCTCTTCTATGAGTGGAATTTCAAAAATCCGAGGGACACAGTTTATGTCAGTATGTAAAATGTGGTTCAATGAGATGAAAATAATTTTTGGTGAATAGTAACTTTTTACTTTTATTTACCACGGTTAAAAGTAAATAGGTTAATTAAGGGTAAAAATGATATTATTATTACCCCAACACATGTCTTAATTCTATTGGATAAGTGTAATTCAACCAAAAACAAACTTAGGAATAAAATATGACCATTTAGGCCCACTTGGATTAGATTAGGACATTTGTTATTAATTTATTTAAAGAAGGGTTAAAATAGTTAAAATCAATGTTTAATAAGTAAATAATTTTTAATATAAGGTTATATATAAGATAAATTCGAATATAAATATTAATTAGAAATATAAAATGATTTCCTACATAATGGTATTTTATTTTTAATTTTTAGACATTAAATAAATTAATTTATTTATGACACAAAGATGATGTTGTAATTATCTTATTAATGAAATATTGACATAATTGATGTTATAAATACCCAAATAAATGTAATTTTTAGACCTTTTATGAATTAAACTAATTTTATAGGTTAATATGACATGTTTTTAGTGAATTAAGTAACTTTTTTCGAACTAATCATTCTGTTATGATTTTCACAAAAATCAATTACTAAATAGTGTCAAAATTGACATAAAATAGTTTTTAAAAAATATATTATATTATTAATTGTTATTTTATTCCTAAAAATCTAAGGTTAGGTCAAATGACTTAGATAAGGTTATATATATTAATAATAAACAACTTCGGGTTCGTTTTGATTGTTATAGTATGTTTATTAACCTTATAGTGTAAGAACACAAGAAGACGCGGTAAAAGTAAAATTATTTATCTTAATGTTAAATCTAAATGATAATGTCAAAATAGGAACCTAAACTTGTCTAAATTCTATTGTATGAGAGGATTTAGACGCAACCCCACATTAGATTCAAAATAAACCAATTTGGAGCTATTTAAAACAGAATTTGGCTTTACAATAAAATAATATTTTTAGTTATTCGAAAGGTGCCCCTCTCCTCCCTTATAAAAGGGAACCTCCTCCCTCTCCTCCTCACACCACATTGAGCCTTCAAGCTCGGCCAACCCATGAAACGTTCTCCTATCCACTTACCTAAAGACATCCTAGAGGTCTTGGTATTCTTTAAAGTCCAATTTTAGTGCCCTAAAAGGAGGTCTCAAAGAAGCACTTCAAAGAAGAGGTAATGTCCGTTACCGATTCTTTCATCTTTATTTCTTCTTCCACTTATTCTTCTTTAGTTGTTTCATTATGAAGTAATAACATCAGCATCACTCATATACTGATATGGTATTATAAGTTTGAAACAAACCAATTTCACCATCTATCCATCCTGAAGTGCCCAGATCAGTGTGAATCACTGAGAGGGGGAGGGGGTGAATCAGTGATCCCTTAAAACTTTTTACTAATTGATTCTTAATCAATTAAACCTCTATGGCTGGTTAAATCCTAGATCCACTCTTCTTGTATCTCTCAGCCTTTCCTCGAGTAATGCAGTAAATGTAAAGGCACAGGACACAAGTATTTACAAGGTTCGGCACCAAAGGCCTACGTCCTTGCCATGTTGGTTATGCACCCCAACATGGTTTCTCCATTATAATCGGTTAGTATTAAAATGGTCGATACAGCATCCCACTGTATCTCTCCTGAGTCTCACAGGAGGGTATTTATAATACGTCCCACAGTGTTACCAGAGTCCCACTGGCCTGCTCCAGAATCCCACTGAAGACTTCTTCCACCCTGAGTCTCACAGGGGGCTTCTCCTGGCTCCTCGAGTCACACGAGTAGCTCTTCTTCTTGTTCAGCTCTTCAAGTATCCTCAGCAACCTGGGATAAAGGCTGCTGGCCTTGCTCTGTACCTCTGATCACTTGAGTTGATCAGGTCTTCTCGTCTTGCTCAGGATTTATCTCCTTCTACTCAGGATGACCTGGATTCTCTCCAACTACTGAATACTCAGACAACTGATATCTTTAACTTCAATCTGGTCCAGTCTCACAACAATTCAACTTCATGCACTGAATGCATGGAAACTCTGATTCTTCAGGATCTTTTGGTATTGGACTCCTCAAATGCACACAAGCAGATTCAGACTTGTTCACGTGTGCATGTGCATGCATGCAAGCATGCACTCCCCTTCTCTTGGTGCAATAAACCCACTAAGGGTATATTCTCTTTAAGCACACACCTTCTCACTTCTTCACACGTTTGATTCCTTTTGATTACACACACATAAATGTGTGTTATACTTTGTGTGAGTGTCCTTCCTTTTCTTCTTCTAAATGCATACACACTTCTTAGTGCACACACATAGGTTCGGCCTTCTTGTCTCTTTGCACACAAAACTTCTTCACTTTGGAACACACATGAGCTTGGCCTTCACACTTGTTAAGCACACACAAATTTTATAAATTTTGTCCACATGGGTGCTAGCCTTGGCCTTGTTCTTTCTTAGCACATACTACTAGATGTAGTCTTCCTCCTTTTGCACACACTAGGGCCACGGCCCTCTCTTGTTCACTTTGCACACAAGGCACTAAGGCCTCGGCCTTCCTCTTGTTTTTCACACACACAAATGTGGTGGCCACACTCCTTTTGCTTCAAACATGCCCACGGCCTTTCTTGTTCTTTTTCACTTAGCATGAACACACAAAATGTGTGATCTTCACATTGCACACACAGCCCGAACTCCTTGGGTGCAAGGAAGCCGCGCAAGTGTCAGTGGGTGCAAGGGGTCTTGGGCGCGCAAGGTTCACATGCCACAAGGACCGCACAGGCTCCTCCTGTCGCGCAAGTTTGCGGGCAGTGAGGGATCCTTCTGCCGCGCGAGTACGCGGGCAGGGACCTCCTTCAAAGCCTCGGGTGGCTTTGGAACTTCAGCTGCGCAAGTGTGCGCGGGGCTTTGTACTTCGCGAGGCACAATGGCACTCACGGGACTTCTCTCGAATTTTTCAGGAAAGGATCAGCAAAAACAATGGGAGCCTCGAGCTCTCTTTATATAGGCAGAGGGATGCCTCTGTCCATCCGCGTGATAAATCTCGAATCACCGAAGATTTCTGATCTTCAAGATTTTCTCCAAATCTTGTTTTCCTTCGTTGTTTCATCGTGGGTTTCCTTTTTATTTTCCTCCTTCACGTGCATGTATTTTCGAATGAATGCATGGCCTCTTTAATACTTGTCTATGCATACCACGAACACACGTGGCCTCGGCACCTTTGGTTTGCCTCGGCCGAACTTCGAATTCTTTCTCGATGCATGCATGCAACATTTTAATGCATGGATGAGTTCGTTATGTCCTAACGATCACAAAGGATGTCTCGGTTTGCTCGGAGGTGGCCGGGAACTCAAAAACTGTCGTCGGGAAGCCTCTGGTTCGAACGGAGCTCGCGGGGAGCCTTCGGCTGAGCTCGAGGAAGGAGATTCCTCGGAGTTGTCAGATCATCTCTTTGGACGGATGCAATCAGAATGGGAGAGGCACGATGAGATGTGCGGCGTAGATCGGGCGCGCGATGAGACGGACGGCCAGGATTCGCTCCGGGAGATTTTTCCGCGTCCCACATCGAAACGGAGCGGGATTTATCCGCGGCTTATCAATCACGGCGTGCCAACCTCAGCTCAATTGAACTTCCTCCTCCACGGTGTCGCCCCGAACCGTGTTCTCTTAGCGGGCACGCTCTTGCGCCCACCTCTGCTCCTCGCGGGCGTGCTATGCGCCCACTATGCTTGTCACGGGCGCGCTCCTCGCGCCCCTACTGCGCAGGCCTGATCCCCTGCGTGGCCCGGGCTTACACACGGCCCGGCCTTGTGCCTCATGGAGTGCCCTGGCCTTGAGGGTTCCCCATGGGCGTGGCGACCTTGAGTCCCACATGTGCCTTGGGTGATGACCCTCGGCTGGCCTCCTTGGTGGCCTATTTTTTGGGCGCATAGCACGCATGCGAGGAGCAGAGGAGGGCGCAAAAGCGCGCCCGCTAAGAGAACACGGTGCGGGGCGACACCATGGAAGAGGAAGTTCAATTGAGCTGAGGTTGGCACACATATTGACCCATTCATATGTGCTCTAGTGTATTGCCAACAAATACAAAGGGGGAGATTGAAGTGCATTGTGTTGCATTTGTTGTCAATGAGGCATGATGTTGTCATGGAATGGATGGATGTCAAGGAGGTTCAATATGTGAATGAAAAAGGATGTGATGGTGTTGGTAAGGAAAGGAGAATGGCCATGGTACTAAGATGCATTTCACTTGGGAGATTCACTAAGTGACATAGGATGTTGTGGTCGAAACATTCTCTATGAATATCAGACGATTGTAGAACTGATCTTAATGTTTCAATACTTGTATCAAGATTATACAAAGTTACACCACTTGAAGAATGGATGATGATGCTCCAAAATCATCCATTCTTCAAGTGGTGTAACTTAGTATCATCTTGAAACAAGTATTGAAACATTAAGATCAGTTCTACAATCGTCTGATATTCATAGAGAATGTTTCGACCACAACATCCTATATCACTTAGTGAATCTCCCAAGTGACATGCATCTTAGTACCATGGCCATTCCCCTTTCCTTACCAACACCATCACATCCTTTGTCATTCACATATTGAACCTCCTAGACATCCATCCATTCCATGACAACATCATGCCTCATTGACAACAAATGCAACACAATGCACTTCAATCTCCCCCTTTGTATTTGTTGGCAATACACTAGAGCACATATGAATGGGTCAATATGTGTGCCAATATTTCTCCCCCTTATTGGCAATCAAATGCAAAGGTGTGGTGTGGTTCTCTTAAAAAAAACCACTTCCTCCCTTTGAAAAGCATTGTCTTGAAAATCACAAGAGAGGGATGATGTCACATGTTCACTTGAGCAATGAACCTTTAGTTAATCAGCTCTAAGTCTACTTGGGAAAACCCGGTGTAGAAAGCAAGAGTGATATGACCAAGGAATTCAAAGCTGTCCAACATTCACTATACATGTGAGATCATGCTACAGGGGTTTGAAATTTTTCAGATATATCAATGAATTTGCTAAATCCTGCACAACTTCACAAAACTCATTAGAAGGTTCAGGTGCAAAGATAAAGCTTCCCCTTTCATCCATTTGTCTTCAATCAATACTCCCCCTTAATTGACATGATGAATACAATTAAGAAACAAGGGATGAAAGTATGATTGGAATACCTTCACTTTTCTCAAGATGGTATTGATCTAAGAATCCCATCTTCTTCAGATTGGCTCCCCCTCAAGGGGTGCACTCCATTCTGTCCAAAACACTCTCCAGATGAGAATGATCATCATCTTCAATTCCCTACAATGTTAGCACATGTAAATACAAGTGATTAGGGAATAAGATGGAACCTCCTTGGTTCATCAATGTGAAAAACAAGGTTGAGAAGATTCTCTCAACCGAGATGTCCCATTTTCACCATTCTTCACACTTGCACATTTGATCTTCAATGATGTTTGTGCTGGTGTGGATCTCAATACATCTTCCTGTGAAATATTCTTCTTCCCTTTTGCCTTAGCAATTGCCAGAACTTCATCTTCCGCTCTTTGCAGATCTTTGGCAAGTTGCAACTGATTTGGCCATATGACTAGTAAGTCACTTGGAAGTGTGACCTCAGTTTTGGATATTCCACATGGTTCTTTTGATGCTGTCAAGCTACCTTTCTTAGGCAACTTGTTTTCAATCAATCCCTTCTGCTTCATCTGGATTGATTGTCTGTTTGAGTCCAGTCTGCCTCTATTGAATTTCATGGCTTGTTTACAAAGATCCATGGTGTGTCCTTTCTTTCCACAGTAGAAGAATGTCTTCTTGGTGGCTCTTCTTGATGCATCACCCTTCTTGGATTTGAATTACAAGTACTTCTTTTCCTTTTTCATAATCTTCTTGGGATCATCTTCAGCTTTCTTCTGCTTGATTCCCAAGGATTCTTTCTAAGCCAGGTTCTGTGATCTTCTCTTCTTTGGAGCTCTGGATATAGTTGGAGATTGACATGTATATTTTTGACCACTTTTGCAATCATCCCAGATGTTGTCAAGTAATCCAAATCTATTTGCAGTAAACAGATGTCTCTGGACCTGTGGATGTTTCTTATTTCCTTCTGGATTGCTCCCCCTTGGCATGGGCTTCCTTTGTGCTTTGACATTTAGTGGATTGTACCAACAATCCTTTGCACATTTCCCATACTTATTACAACACCAACATTGACCCACAAATCTTGACTTCTTCAGTCCTTCTGATTTTAGGGTACTTTTCTGGAGCTGCTGTGTTGTTTCAGGAGAGCTCTGCTTCTTCATTTTCTTCATCCATACTTGTTTGGAATTATTTTTCCATCCTGCACTTTTTGTGGAAACACAATTAGAAGCATCAGTACAAGATGGTATGGATGGTACCTTCTTTCTAGAAGATGTTTCCCTTTTATTAGAGGATGTCTTTATTTTAGAATCATACTTCTCAAAGCTCACTTGAGTGGAAACATTTCTTCTTTTAGCTGACTGGGAGGATTCAGCTTTGGGTGATTGCAGATTTTTCAATATCACCTCTAGATCTAAGTATTTCATGTTGAGGGAGTTCTTCTCATCCTCAATAGTTCTTAGCTTTCATTCCCAATTCTCCACCGGTTGTTTCATCTGGTCTTCATGCACCTTCTTCAATTCTTGCAATGAATTGTCTAGATCCTTCAACAATTTGACGTTTTCTTCGAGTTGAGCATCTCTGACATTCATTGACACTTTGTGCCTCTTTTCCAGTGCATGGAAAACATCTCTGACCATTATTTTAATGAAATCATTCTTAGAAAGGCTTCTTTGCAATTCTTCAGTAGTGTCTTCATATCATTCATTGAAAAGCGATACTGTTTCATCTTTATCCTTCACCAGCTTTCTGAGAGTGTTGGTTATGCCAACCCTTTTTGCCAATTGGACTTCCAGATAATTGGCTTCATCTTCTAGATGTAATTTTTCTTCTTGAAGATCAAGGAGGCATGTAGATATACACATTTCCACTTCCTTGGGGACTGTCTTCTGAAGATATTTGATTGCATTTAGAAGATCATTCTTTCTTCCATCTTCATCACAGCTAGAGAAGGCTTCATCAGAAGAATGATAAAAGGAATTGTCATCTGATGTGACTTTCACATTTCTTTCCATAGAAGGAGTTTCTCTGATTGCAACAACCTTCTTCCTCATCTTCATTTCCTGTTTCTTCATTATGTTTTTCAAAGTCTTGGCAGATATCTCCATTTGAGGCTGTTCTTTCATTTCCTCAAATCTGCACTCCATATAGACTCCCTTGGATCTTTTAGAGGCAACCTCCCTCTGATACCAATTGAAGTGCCTAGATCAGTGTGAATCACTAAGAGGGGGAGGGGGTGAATCAGTGATCCCTTAAAACTTTTTACTAATTGATTCTTAATCAATTAAACCTCTATGGCTGGTTAAAGCCTCGATCCACTCTTCTTGTATCTCTCAGCCTTTCCTCGAGTAATGCAGTAAATGTAAAGGCACATGACACAAGGATTTGCAAGGTTCGACACCAAAGGCCTACGTCCTTGCCATGTTGGTTATACACCCCAACATGGTTTCTCCATTATAATCTGTTAGTATTACAATGGTCGATACAGCATACCACTATATCTCTCCTGAGTCTCACAGGAGGGTCATTATACTACATCCCACAGTGTTACCAGAGTCCCACTGGCCTGCTCTAGAATCCCACTGAAGACTACTTCCACCCTGAGTCTCACAGGGGGCTTCTCCTGGCTCCTCGAGTCACACGAGTAGCTCTTCTTCTTGTTCAGCTCTTCAAGTATCCTCAGCAGCCTGGGATAAAGACTGCAGGCCTTGCTCTGTTCCTCTGATCACTTGAGTTGATCAGGTCTTCTCGTCTTGCTGAGGATTTATCTCCTTCTTCTCAGGATGACCTGGCTTCTCTCCAACTACCGAATACTCAGACAACTAATATCTTTAACTTCAGTCTGGTCCAGTCTCACAACAATTCAACTTCATGCACTGAATGCATGGAAACTCTAATTCATCAAGATCTTCTGGTCTTGGACTCCTCAAATGCACACAAGCTGATTCAAACTTGTTCACGTGTGCACGTGCATGCATGCAAGCATGCACTCCCCTTCTCTTGGTGCAATAAACCCACTAAGGGTATATTCTCTTTAAGCACACACCATCTCACTTCTTCACACGTTCAATTCCTTTTGATTACACACACATAAATTTGTGTTATACTTTGTGTGAGTGTCCTTCCTTTTATTCTTCTAAATGCATACACACTTCTTAGTGCACACACATAGGTTCAGCCTTCTTGTCTCTTTGCACACAAAACTTCTTCACATTGGCACACACTTGAGCTTGGCCTTCACACTTGTTAAGCACACACAAATTCTATAAATTTTGTCCACATGGGTGCTAGCCTTGGCCTTGTTCTTTCTTTGCACATACTACTTGATGTAGTCTCCCTCCTTATGCACACACTAGGGCCACAGCCTTCTCTTGTTCACTTTGCACACAAGGAACTAAGGCCTCGGCCTTCCTCTTGTTTTGCACACACACAAATGTGGTGGCCACAATCCTTTTGCTTCAAACTTGACCACGGCCTTCTTGTTCTTTTTCACTTAGCATGCACACAAAAAATGTGTGATCTTCACATTGCACACACAGCCCGAACTCCTTGGGTGCAAGGAAGCCGCACAAGTGTCAGTGGGTGCAAGGGGTCTTGGGCGCGCAAGGTTCACATGCCACATGGACCGCGCAGGCTCCTCCTGCCGCACAAGTTTGCGGGCAGTGAGGGCTCCATCTGCCGCGCGAGTACGCGGGCAGGGACCTCCTTCAGAGCCTCGGGTGGCTCTGGAACTTCAGCCGCGCAAGTGTGCGCGAGGCTTTGTACTTCGCGAGGCACAATGGCACTCACGGGACTTCTCTGGAATTTTTCAGGAAAGGATCAGCAAAAACAATGGGAGCCTCGAGCTCTCCTTATATAGGCAGAGGGATGCCTCTGTCCATCCGCGTGATAAATCTCGAATCACCGAAGATTTCGAATCTTCAAGATTTTCTCCAAATCTTGTTTTCCATCGCTGTTTCATCGCGGGTTTCCTTTTTATTTTCCTCCTTCATGTGCATGTATTTTCGAACGAATGCATGGCCTCTTTAATACTTGTCTATGCATACCACGAACACACGTGGCCTCAGCACCTTTGGTTTGCCTCGGCCGAACTTCGAATTCTTTCTCGATGCATGCATGCAACATTTTAATGCATGCATGAGTTCGTTATGGCCTAACGATCACAAAGGAGGTCTCGGTTTGCTCGGAGGTGGCCGGGAACTCAAAAACTGTCGTCGGGATGCCTCTGGTTCGAACGGAGCTCGCGGGGATCCTTCGGCTGAGCTCGAGGAAGGAGATGCCTCGGAGACGTCGGATCATCTCTTTGGACGGCTGCGATCAGAATGGGAGCGGCGCGATGAGATGTGCGGCGTAGATCAGGCGCGCGATGAGACGGACAGCCAGGATTCGCTCCGGGAGATTTTTCCGCGTCCCACATCGAAATGGAGCGAGATTTATCCGTGGCTTATCAAACACCTCGTGCCAACCTCAGCTCAATTGAACTTCCTCCTCCACGGTGCCGCCCCGCACCATGTTCTCTTAGCGGGCGCGCTCTTGCGCCCACCTCTGCTCCTCGCGGGCGTGCTATGCGCCCACTATGCTTGTCACGGGCGCGCTCCTTGCGCCCCTGCTGCGCAGGCCTGATCCCCTGCGTGGCCCGGGCTTACACACGTCCCGACCTTGAGCCTCATGGAGTGCCCTGGCCTTGAGGGTTCCCCATGGGTGTGGCGACCTTGAGTCCCACATGTGCCTTGGGTGATGACCCTCGGCTGGCCTCCTTGGTGGCCTATTTTTTGGCAAAAGGACTTTGTTAAGAAACAAATTAATCCCAATATAAAATGCCAACTGCCAAATGCCAAATGCCCTTCTTTATTTCTCCCATTTCTTTATTTCTTCTTCATAAGAATTCTTCCAATCTCCTCAACATATATTCATTACTTAGGAGGGAAATTCTTGAAGGTTCTTCATCAACCGAAGCTCCAGAATCAAACAAAACTTCTAATGTTCTTCATTGATCCAATCAGAGATCAAGTTGGATCAACTTCTAATTCACATGCACTAAGTGATAGTGCATGGACTTCATTAAATCCACTTCATCCACTTAGAAATTGTGGATGGATCATCTTCAACTCCTCATGCATTGTCAATACAATGCATGGTCTTCTAACATTGTTGTAACATTGTATCCACTTGATACAAGTTCTTTGAACTTTAAGAACAGCTCAACAATCGTCTGATTTAATGATGATGCTCCATCATCATCCATTCTTCAAGTGGTGTAACTTAGTATCATCTTGATACAAGTATTGAAACATTAAGATCAGTTCTACAATCGTCTGATATTCATAGAGAATGTTTCAACCACAACATCCTATGTCACTAAGTGAATCTCCCAAGTGACATGCATCTTAGTACCATGGCCATTCTCCTTTCCTTACCAACACCATCACATCCTTTGTCATTCACATATTGAACCTCCTTGACATCCATCCATTCCATGACAACATCATTCCTCATTGACAACAAATGCAACACAATGCACTTCACATCCTATGGAAAATGAAATCAGTGAGCATGCGTATGTACGAAATACCTTCTCCACGCAGTGGTGTAATCTACTTTCCACCACCACCTTACTTGGATGGGTATAATGGTTTAAATAATTACTATATATGATTATTGTAAATTTATATTTATTCTGAAATAGTATATATACACTCCAATACAATTCCATGATCATGGGAACAATATCATCGCTCGTGCGTACGTACGGAATACCGTCTCCACGATGTGATGTGAATCGTTCTACATGATCATCATTGCATAAGGATTATATAAATGAATTGAATGAATTAATATGATATATATTACACTAATAACATTTTGTAAATGATGTATCTATATCCTAAAGATAAGAATAAGAATTTTTTCGACAAAACACGCATAAGAACAAAAAGTAATAAACACCCGAATAACAAGTTGTAATGAAATATTACTAATAAGAAGCTAAGAATATGACCATATATGATATCATAAAAATAATTATGATTCTGTAATAAGTCAATAACATTATCTAAATCATTATACAGGAGGTTCAGACACTTACAAGGCAAATCGGACCTATGGTAAGGGAAATATCACAATCTCTTTTTTATCCGAGATTGTTTATACTTTGGCATTTACTGGGGTGTATTTTATCATCCACATTCATGTTTCCCCAATATGAAATATTATTTACATCCACCAACAATTTTTTAAATCAAATTTTACCCTTTGGTGAGTTTTTAGTAAAGGATATGAAAGGAATCTTTTGTCGTTTTTCGTACGAGGTACTTTTTGACTTTTCCGAAAAAAGTACGAAGAATGTTTTTTTAACTTATACGGCATGAATGGATTTTTAAAACATTAATTCAAATAAGAATACTTTAAAAGTTTTCATTTTTATTTTTAACCAACTTCTTTTAGTTTATAATTGTATGACATGTTAAGAAAGGAAATGTGTTTTTGTAGCAGAAAAAATATTTTCCTCAAGAATGGAGTTCAAGTGTTTTATCAAAATAATTATCCATGTAAGATAATAAAGGGTTCTGTTTCTATACCTATTATTACATTGATTTGATTATTTTGTGATGGAATTATATTTTTATGAATTCATTAATCTTATATGAATTGTTTTATGATGTCAAGATGTTTATGAATCCCATTTTTATTACATGGGTTATGCTATGATGTATGGTTTCTGATTTTGTGGCACACATAAGAATGGTATCATTATGAGATGGGTGGGACCTATATCTCCCTTCAATGCATTGGGTAAAGAGATTATATCTCATGAGATAGATATGTCAGGAATGGCAGGTTAAACTGGTTCAGTGAAAGAGGACTGAAACAATGAGTGAACTCGGTTCAGAAGTGGAATTTGTCCAATAAGATAGACTTGGAAATGATTCTTGACTAACAAGAAATGATTATAAATGATTATGTGTGTATTCCACAAAGTTTCATGTTTTAAGTTATGATTATTGGGATTACATTTCACTACTATGATTTATCCCATGTTATGAAATTATGATCTCTTATGCCGGTTAAGATTTCCAAAAGTTATGTGTTTATGTGTATGATTTGATTGATACTTCTTTTGTTTACTCTTACTGAGCATTTGAGCTCACCCTTTTGTATGTTTTATTTCCCCAGTTCAGGAAGAAGGTTATTAAGTAGAATATTCCAAAAAGGGACTCTAAATATGACGAAATAAATGGGAGGCAATGTAGATGCTTTATGAACTAGTTGTTTATGCTTAAAGTTTCTAAAGACACTATACCTATACGGTCCTTTAATGGTTTTGTTATTTGTTGTAATAAGTGTGCTTCAATTTTGAAGTAATAACAATGTATGTAAAGTATGGGTCGTTATAGTTGGTATCAGAGGAAGGGTATAGTCAACCTTTGGAAACTAGGATGTGAAAGCCTTAGTACGAACCCTAAGGATATTTCTATGCATAGAACACAATCATAGTGTTTTTGGAATGACAATGAATAACTTAGGATAATACCTTAAGTGTGAAATTTTATTATGTGCATTTCCTTTTATAATTAGTGTTGCTCACACTATTCTTCTTGGTTTTAGTCAATGGCTAGAACCCGAAGGATCTGTGTTAATGCGGAATGTGAAGGGCAATGCAATGATTGTCCCCCTGGGCAACCAAATTTTATAGGAGCTGGAATGAAAAATCTTGTAGCCATGATCACACAACATTCTCAAGCTATGAATCATGCAGGACTTCCAAACGAGCAAAGGAAGGAGAAACATTCTGTTTAATCCTTCATGAGGTAGCTTCCACCTTCCTTCAGCGGGTCTACTGATCCATTAGTTTCTAAATAATGGATTAGTACTACTAAAAAGATATTTTTAGTTCTTCAATGTTTTGATCATGATAAAGTCATCCTAGCAGTGTATCTTTTGGAAGGATATGTTGATCAATGGTGGAATCTTATTAAGAATACGAGGCAAAGTAATGAAATTGAGTCCATGGAATGGGATGAGTTCAAGAACATATTTTTCAATAAGTACTTCCCTCGTATTCTCCAAAAAATGATGGAGAAAGAGTTTCTTGAACAGAAGCAAAAGGATGATGAATCTGTTGGTACTTATGAAGAAAATTTTACAAGACTTTCAAGGTACGCTTCTGGTATTATTATCCAACCTGAGAGTAATATCGATAGATTCTTTAGTGGCTTAAAACCAAGTCTTCGAAGGGCATTAGCCATAAGGGACTTCAATAGCTATGAGGAAATCGTTCGATGTGTTCTCAAAGTCGAGATGGAGATTAGAGTAACCCATCAGTCATATGGGTTTGATAAGAAGAGGAAACTGGAATTCAAAGGAAAATCTAAAGAGCACACTAAAAAGAAGTTGAGATTTCCCTTATGCTCAAAGTGTGGAAAGAAACATGGAGGGAGTTGTCTTAATGGGACAAATAAATGTTTCAAATGTGGAAAGGAAAGTCATCGGGCATTTGAATGCCGCAATGATGGGAAGAAGATGTCTAATGACGAAAACAAAGGAAGAGATACACAAAATGACCCTACTACACTTCAATGTTTCAAGTGAAAGGAGATGGGGAATTATGCCAATCAATGCCCAAATCCAAGGGTTGATGATGATGGTCTACGTCAACAAACTCTTAAGGCTAAAGACAAAGGAAAGTCACATGAAATTTCTATCAGCGATGTGGAGTATGATAATGATGTGGTGAAAGGTACAATTAACATCCAATATAAAGTAGCAAATGTTTTATTTGATTCTAGATCCACCCACTCATTTATTTATGAAGAATTTTCTAAGTATATCACCGTATTACCTCAACAGATAGATTTTGAGTTAGCTATGAGAACCCCTAATGGCACAACAGTGGCATCAAAAGTTTATAATTCTTCTCCGATTGAATTTTGTGGGAAATTGATTCCTGTAAATCTTGTGATCCTTCCTATAGTGGAATTTGATGTGATTCTTGGCGTGGATTGGCTTTCTCTACATGGAGCTCATATCAATTGCCAAATAAGGGAAGTCACATTTCATATTCCAGATTAATCTATGATTGTCTATCGATTCAAGGATGAACATAACCGTCCAGTGGAAATTTCTTCCATTTTATGGGTATTGATTCCACTAAATGAAGGTTATTTATCTCAAATGGTTGGTGAGAAACTCAAGATTATGAATATTCCCATTGTACGAGAGTTTGATGATGTCTTCCCGGAGGAATTATCGGGTCTTCCACTGAATCGTGATGTTGAGTTTTCAATAGAACTCATACCGGATGCTTTGCCTATTTCAAAGAAAACTTATAGAATGGCCCCAATTGAGTTGTAGGAATTGAAGAAGAAAATCCAAGAGAATCTTGATAAGGGGTTCATACGCCATAGTGCGTCACCTTGGGGAGCACCTGTTCTGTTTGTTAAGAAGAAATATGGATCAATGAGAATCTGCATTGATTATCGAGAACTTAACAAGATCACTATCAAGAACAAATATCCTCTCCCGCGCATTAATGACATATTTGACCAACTATGAGGAGCTCAATACTTTTCCAAGATTGATCTTCATTCAGGGTATCATCAGTTAAGGGTCAAAAGGAAGGATATAACAAAGACGACTTTCCGTACAAGGTATGGACACTATGAATTTATAGTGATTCCATTTGGTCTTACTAATGCCCCTACTATATTCATGGATCTAATGAATAGAATCTTTAGAGACTATCTTGATCAGTTTGTGGTAGGCTTTATAGTTGATATTCTTGTCTATTCAAAGAGCAATTAATAACATGAAGATCACTTGAGAATTATATTGAAGACCCTGAGAAAGGATACTTTACGCCAAATTTACCAAGTGTGAATTTTGGCTTCAAAAAGTTCCATTTTTGGGTCACATAATCTCAAAAGAGGGGATATCTGTGGATCCAGCAAAAAAAGAGGTTATCGAAAGATGGTCGAGACCAACAACAGTAACTGAGATCCGAAGTTTTCTTGGTTTGGCTGGATATTATCGACGTTTGTGAATGATTTTTCACGATTATCTAATCCACTCACCAAGTTTACTCGGAAAGGAGTTATGTTTTTTTGGACGGTGGAATGTGAAGATAATTTCAAGGAGTTGAAAAGAAGGTTATCCAGTGCACCTATGCTCACACTTCCTTGTTGTGGAGAAAGGATTGTGATCTACAGTGATGCATCCATGAAGGGATTGGGGTGTGTTCTTATGCAAAATGATATGGTGATAGATTATTCCACACGACAGTTGAAAATACATAAGCAGAATTGCCCAACTCATGATTTGGAGTTAGCTGTGGTAATCTTTGCATTAAAGATTTGGAGGCATTACCTTTATGGTGAGAGGTGTGATGTTTGTACTGATCATAAAAGTTTAAATTATATTTTCACACAAAAGGAGCTGAATATGCGCCCAAGAATATGGTTGGAGATAATTAAGGATTACGACTGCTCAATTCATTACCACCCTGGGAAATCAAACAAGGTGGCAGATGCATTAAGTCGACAAGACCATGCTAGTTTATCCATGATTAGGATCACAAAAGATCCAATATTTATGGATTTATAGAGGATGGATCTTGGAATTATAATTAAAGGGGAAAAATCGTATCTTTCTCAAATGAATTTTCAACCATCCATACATGTGAAGATTAAAGAGGAACAGAAAGAAGATGTCGAGTTACAAAAGAAGGTGAGAAATGTTCCTGAATTCAACCTTGATTGTGATGGGATAATAAAGTTTAGGAATCGGGTTTGTGTATCTCCCATCCTCGAATTAATGAAGGACCTGCTGGATGAGGCTCATAGTTCTTCATTCTCTATTCATCCAGGAATCTCGAAGATGTATAGGGACCTGAAAGAGTACTTCTGGTGGGATGGTATGAAAAGAGATGTTGCTGAATATGTCTCTCGATGCTTGGTTTTTCAACAAGTTAAAGCTGAGAGACAGAAGTATAAGGGGATGTTACAAACATTACCCATACCCAAATGGAAATGGGAAAACATCTCTATGGACTTTTTCACAGGACTTCCTAAAACGTCCAAAGGCAATAATGCTATCTAGGTCATAGTGGATTGTCTTACAAAGTCTGCAAACTTAATTTCTATTAGAGAGTATTTCTCTCTGGATCAGCATGCCAGGATATATGTAAAGGTAGTGGTAAGATTTCATGGACTACCAATTTCTATTATATCTGATCGGGATCCGAGATTTACCTCGAAGTTCTGGTGAAGTCTTCAGGATACTCTGGATACAGAGTTGAGTTTCAGCGCTGCTTATCATCCTCAGACAGACGGTCAGTCTGAGAGAACAATTCAAACTCTAGATGATGTGTTGAGACCTTGCTCTATGGATTTCAAAGGTGGTTGGGATCAACACCTACCTTTGGTGGAATTTTATTATAATAATATCTTTCACTCCAGTATTCAGATGGCACCTTATGAATCTCTCTATGGAATGAAATGCAGGACTCTAACTTGCTGGGATAAAGTTGGGGAAAGAGAGCTATTAGGACCCGATCTCGATGATGAAATGGCAGAAAAGGTCATATCTATTCAACAACACATAAGAGAATCTCAGAGTCGACAGAAAAGATATGCCGACAACCGAAGAAAAGACCTAGAGTTTAAATTGGGTGATAAAGTGTTCTTACGAATATCTCCCTAGAAGAGGGTCATGAGATTTGGAAAGAAGGGAAAGTTGAGACCTAGATATATCGGTCCTTTCGAAATACTAGATCGGGTTAGGAAGGTAGCTTACCGATTGGCGCTTCCACCGAATCTCTCTCAAGTTCACGATGTGTTCCATGTGTCTCTCCTGAGAAAGTACATAACTGATCCTTCTCATGTACTCAGCTCAGAAGTTGTACTGCTGGAGCAGGATCTTTCTTGTGATGAACAGCCAATAGAGATTCTGGATCATAGCGAAAAAGTCCTACGAAACAAGACCACTTGATTTGTGAAAGTTTTATGGAAGAACCACTAATTATAAGAAGCTACATGGGAGCTTGAGGATATGATGGGGGAGAGGTATCCCCATATGTTTGTTACAAAGTGACAAATTTCGAGGGCAAAATTCATTTTAAGGGGGGTAGAATGTAACACCCGAGACTTTTATGTTATATAAATCATCAAAGGAATCTTTTTCTACACACAACACTTAATTGGCTTGATTTAAATGAAATCGCGACCTTCCTCGATAGCTTACGTCGTACGTAATACCGAGTTTCACTAAACAATGATAGGCTTATAAAATATTATTAAAACTTGCCGTTATGAATAGTAATAACCACTTTTTGAAATTTTATAAATTTTATTTTTCAAAATGGACTTCATTTTTGGATTCGGAATATCGAAATTATCATAGGGTGAAATTTTGTTATTTTTCTGAAAACTTTCATTTTTTCATGAATAGTGAAACCAGTAAGTGGTAGTTAAAAAACTGAATTTTTCATAAAACATAATTTTACCGATTCTGTTAGTGGAATATCAAAAATCCGAGAGACACGGTTGATGTCAGTAAGTAAAATGCGGTTCAATGGGATGAAAATAATTTTTGGTGAGTAGTAACTTTTTACTTTTATTTACCACGGTTAAAAGCAAATAGGGTAATTAAGGGTGAAAATGATATTATTATTACACTAACACATGTCCTAATTCTATTGGATAAGTTTAACTCATCCAAAAACAATCTTAGGAATAATCTATGACCATTTAGGCCCACTTGGATTAGATTATGACATTTGTTATTAATTTTTTTAAAGAGGGGTTAAAATAGTTAAAATCAAAGTTTAATAAGTAAATAATTTTTAATATAAGGTTCTATATAAGATAAATTCGACAATAAATATTCATTAGAAAGATAAAAAGATTTCATACATAATTGTATTTTATTTGTAATTTTTATATATTAAATATGTTAATTTATTTATGACACAAAGATAATGCAGTAATAATCTTATTAATGAAATATTGACATAATTGATGTTATAAATACCAAAATAAATGTACTTTGATACATTCTATGAATTCCAATAATTTTATTGGTTAATATGACATGTTTCTATTGATTTAATTAAATTTTTTCTAACTAATCATTCTGTCATGATTTTCACAAAAATCAATTACTAAATAGTGTCAAAACTGACATTATATATTTTTTAAAACAAATATTATATTATTAATTTTTATTTTATTCCTTAAAATATGAGGTTCTGCCAAATTACTTAGATAAGGTTATATATATTAATAATAAACAACTTGGGGTTCGTTTGGATTGTTATAGTAAGTTTATTAATGTTATTGTGTAAGAACACAAGAAGACACGGTAAAAGAAAAATTATTTAACTTACTGTTAAATCTAAATGATAAGGACCAAATTGGAACCTAAACTTGTCTAAATTCTATTGGATGAGAGTATTTCGACCAATACACACCTTAGCCTCGAAATAAATCAATTTGGAGATATTTAAAACCGAATATGGCTTTATAATAAAATAATATTTTTAGTTATTCCAAAGGTGCCCCTCTCCTCCCTTATAAAAGGGCACCTCCTCCCTCTCTTCCTCACACCACATTGAGCCTTCAAGATCGGCCAAACCCTACCACTTTATCCTCTACACTTCACTAGAGACATCCTAGAGGTCTTGGTCTTCTTAAAAGACCAATTTTAGTGCCCTAAAAGGAGGTCTCAAAGAAGCACTTCAATGAAGAGGTAATGTCCGTTACCGATTCTTTCATCTTTATTTCTTCTTACACTTCTTCTTCTTTAGTTGTTTCATTATGAAGAAATAACATAATTATAAATCATATACTGATATTTTATTATAAGTATGAAACAACCCTATTTCACCATCTATCCATCCTACGGAAAATGAAATCACCGTGCATTTGTACGTACGGAATACCGTCTCCACGTCGTGGTGTAATCTACTTTCCACCACCACCTTACTGGGATGGGTATAATGGTGTAAATAATGACTATATATGATTATTGTAAAGTGATATTGATTCTGAAATAGTATACATACACTCCAATAGAATTTCATGATCATGGGAACGATATCATCGCTCGTGCGTACATACGGAATACCATCTCCACGATGTGATGCGACTCGTTCTACATGATCTTCATTGAATAATGATTATATAAATGAATTGAATGAATTAATATTATATATATTACACTAATAACATTCTGTAAATGAGGTATCTATAACCTAAGGAGAAGAATAATAATTTATTCGACAAAACATGCATAATAACAAAAAGTAATAAACACCCGAATAACAAGTTGTAATGAAATATTACTAATAAGAAGCTAGGAATATGACCATATATGATATCATAACAATAATTATGATTCTGTAATAAGTCAATAACATTATTTGAATCATTATACAGGTGGTTCGGACACTTACGAGGAAAATCGAACATAAGGTAAGGGAAATATCACAATCTCATTTTTATCCGAGATTGTTTTTACTTTGACATTTACTGGAGTGTATTTTATCATCCACAACCATGTTTCCTCAATATGTAATATTATTTCCATCCACCTAAAATTGTTTAAATCCAATTTTACCCTTCGGTGAGTTTTTAGTAAAGCATATAAAAGGAATCTTTTGTCGTTTTTCGTACGAGGTACTTTTTGACTTTTCCGACAAAAGTACGAAGAATGTTTTTTTAAACTTATACGACATGAATGGATTTTTCAAACATTATTTCCAAGAAGCATCCTTTACAGGTTTTTAAGTTTATTTTTAATCAACTTCTTTTATTTTATAATTGTACGACATGTTAGGAAAGGAAATGAGTTTTTGATGGTGAAAGGATATTTTCATCAAGAATGGATTTCAAGTGTTTTATCAAACTTATTTTCCATATAATATAATAAAGGGTTCTTTTTCTATCCCTATTATTACATTTATTTGATTATGTTGTGATGTAATTATATTTTTATGAATTTCTTTATCTTATATGAATTGTTTTATGTTGTCATGATGTTTAAGATTCCCATTTTTATTACATGGGTTATGCTATGATGTATGGTTTCTGATTTTGTGGCACACATAAGAATGGTATCATTATGAGATGGGTGGGACCTATATCTCCCTCCAATTAATTGGGTAAGGATTTTATATCTCATGATATAGACATGGCTGGAACGGCAGGTTAAACAGGTTTAGTGAAACAGGACTGAAATGAGGAGTGAACTCGGTTCAGAAGTGGACTTTGTCCACTAAGATAGTCTTGGAAATGAGTCTTGACTAACAAGAAATGATTATCCATGATTATGTGTGTATGACAAAAAGTTTCATGTTTTAAGTTATGATTATTGGGATTACATTTCACAACTATGATTTATCCCATGTTATGAAATTATGATCTCTTTTGCAGGTAATGATTTCAAAAAGTTATGTGCTTATGTATATGATGTGATTGATATTTCTTTTGTTTACTCTTACTGAGCATTTGAGCTCACCCTTTTGTATGTTTTATTTCCCCAAGTCAGGAAGAAGGTTATTAAGTAGAATATTCCAAAAAGGGACTCTAGATATGATGAAATAAATGGGAGGCAAAGTAGATGCTTTATGAACCAGTTGTTTATGTTTTCCAGTTTCTAAGGACACTATACCTATACGGTCCTTCCATGGTTTTCTTATATGTTGTAATAAGTTTGATTCAATTTTGAAGTAATAACAATTTGTGTAAAGTATGGGTTGTTATAATAATGATACCATTCTTATGTGTTCCACAAGATCATAATTCATATATCATAGCATAACCCATGTATTAAAAATGGGATTCTTAAACATCATGCCATATAACATAATACACATAAGATAAAAGGAGATCATAAAAATAATTCCATCATAACATAATCCAATCAATGTAAAACATAGGGATAGAAACAAAACCTTATATTATCATATATGTAAAATAATTTTGATAAAACACTTGAACTTCATTCTTGAGGAAAATATCCTTTCTAATTCAAAAACATTTTTCCTTTCATAACATGTCATACTATTTTATACTAAATGAAGTTGATTAAAAATAAACGTGAAAAATTGTAAAGGAATCTTAATTGAAATATTGTTTTATAAAATCATAAATATCTACTCATGTCGTATAATTTAAAAAAACATTCTTCACGTACATTTGCTGGAAAAGTCAAAAACTACCTCGTACTAAAAACGACAAAATATTCCCATCATATCTTTTACTAAATACTCACCAAAGGGTAAAATTGGATTTAAAAAATTGTTGGAGGATATAAATGATATTACATATTGAGGATAAATGGATGTGGATGATAAATATTACCCAGTAAATTATGAAGTATAAACAATCTTGGATAAAAATGAGATTGCGAGATTTTCCCTTACCTTAGGTCTGATTTTCTTTTTAAGTGTCTGAAACACCTGTATAATGATTTAAATAATTTCATTGACTTATTACAGAATTATACTCATTGTTATGATATAATATATGGTCATATTCTTATCTTCTTATTAGTAATATTTCATTGCTAGTTGTTATTTGGGTGTTTATTACTTTATGTTCTTATGTGTGTTTTGTTGAATAAATTAATATTATTATTTTTAGGTTATAGATACCTCTTTTACAGAATGTTATTAGTGTAATATATATCATATTTAATCATTAAATTCATTTATATAATCATTATTCAATGAATATCATGTAGAACGAGTCACATCACATCATGGAGACGGTAGGTCGTACATACGCACGAGCGATGATATCATTCCCATGATCGTGGAATTGTTTTTAAGTGTATGTATAGTATTTCACAATAAATATCACTTTACAATAATCATATATAGTTATTATTCACCCAATTATACCCATCCATGGAAGGTCGTGGTGGAAAATAGATTACACCACGACATAGAGACGGTATTCTGTACGTATGCATGCGAGGTTATTTCGTTTTCTGTAGAATGGATAGAAGGTGAAATAGGATTGTTTGATATTTATAATAACATATCCGTATACGATTGATACTGATTTTATTACTTCATAATGAAACATCTAAAGAAGAATAATTATAAGAAGAAATAAATTTGAAAGAATCGGTAACAGATATTACCTCTTCTTCGACACGCCTCTTTGATACCTCCTCTTAGGGCACTAAAATCGGAATTTAAAGAATTCCAGGACCACAATGATGTTTCTTTGGAAGTGGAGAAAAAAAATTTCAGGGTTTGGCAAAGATTTTAGGCTCATAGTTGTGTCAGGAGGAGAGGGAGGAGATGCCCTTAGATAAGGGAGGAGAGTGGCACCATTGGAATTATAAGAAATATTTATTTATAATAACATCCATCCCCCATTAAAAACCTAAAAAAAGAACTCAAATCCTAAGCTTAGATGATATAGGGTTGTAATCTCATCATCCAATAAAATTTAGACATGTTGGGAATTTATTTTAAACATTATCAACATGATTTATCCTTATAAAATCTATTTAATTTTATTTTTGGTAATAATATTCTAAATTTTAAATCATTATAAATAATTACTTATATGTTGTGAATTTTCTATAATTGTATACTTTATTACATATTAGACCATATATATTTAAATTTAATTTTTTTAAATATTTTTGTGATTTTTAAACAATTTTATAATATGTAATTTCTATAAATTAACAATACTATCAATTTTGACACTATTCATTTATTAGAGTTTAAATGAAATATATACAGAAGATATGTTCGAAATAAAATATTAAATTGATTCATAACATGTGTTTTTTATCTAAAAAATTAGTGGATCACATTAAATAGATCATATAATATTTATTTTAATACCTTTAATATCATTTATTTGATATTTCAATGAATAAAATAATTTCAACATCACTATTATGTCTTAATTAATGATAATTATTTATTCCATAAAAATTATAAATAAAATCATATGATGTAGATAATTTTATTATATTTCAGGATACTTTTCATGTTAGAAGTTTCATAATGCTTATCACTAAATTAAAATTATTATACTTATAAGATTTAAGAGAGTGACATGTTGTAACATTCATTGGTTTTAATAATAATTATATTATTTCATTGTCGAAAGTCAATGAAATGAATCTACTCTGACCCTTAGGTAATATGGGTCGACTTATATTAATCCAATAAATTTTTTTTAAGTGTTAGGGTAATTTTATAATCTTATATTTACCCTTAATTACCCGATTTCCCTATAACTGAAGTAAATAAAAATTATAGTAGTTACTATTCATAATCTAAAATAAATACAAGTAACCTATTAAAATAATTTTTACCCATTGAATCCATATATGTAAACCATTTTTCATTATTCATAACACAAAATTTGCAGTAATTAATTTAAAATTAATCCCGTTGTTAAGAAAACGGGTTTTTAAAAGTTAAAACATTGCCAAAGATTGAAATGTTTTTACCTATGAATTCAATGTAAAATTAATGTTAATGAAATAAATTATATTAAATGGTAAAAATATATTATATTTAAACATTAAAACCATTCAAAATTATAATTTAACCATATAAATTATTACGATGAAAAAAGATGTTTTTAATTAAAATATTGCGTGTTTTTATTATTCATTAAAATATGAAAGTTATCAGAATAATATGAAAAATTATGCAATGTAAATTTTTATATCCTGATTCCAATAAAGAATTTTATTTTGTCAAATTGAACTTATAAACATTTCAAAAACTCGATTTAATGTGGGTGAGACATTAAAAGGTGGCAAAACTGCATTTTTGTAAAAATACTTATTTTACCCGAATAATTTATTTTGTTCTCATAAAATGATCTAAAAAATATGTAGGATGAATAATAATTTTATAAAATTTAAAATTCAGTTAATACTATTAATAACGGCTAGTTTATAATATTATAATAATAGATCGTTGTTTAGTGGAACTCGGTATTGCGTATTACACACGTTATTGAGGAAGGTCGTGATTGCGTGTAATGCAATACAAGTTAGTGTTGTGTGCCATGAAAGATTTCTTTGATGTTGAGTATAAAATAAGACATAAAAAAATATAATTCTTATAAAATATCAGGTTGTTACAATAATATTTAGAAGTTTCACAATATCCTATGTATATTCATTCATCTGTTTTTGGATCGAACATACCAAGATTATCCTCGGTGTTCAGGATATACACCTTGCATTAAAAAACATACAAGTACATTGCCTTTGGATTTCTGTTATTTTAATGTTCCTAATGTGTCCTTCTGAAAATAGGAAAAATTAAAAATCTATTTATAATATAACAGGTTCGGATTACTGCTTCATCCAATAAATAAGTAGGACGAATGTATTCATTTTGAATAGTCTTAGCCATTTCATTAATAATTTTGTTTCTTATTTCAACAATTCCATTTTGTTGAGGTTTTCATGGTGTAGATAAGTTGTGTATAATACCCATGTTTGAGAAAAATGAATTGAATTATTTATTCTCAAACTCTCCACCACGGTCAATTCATAATTAAGTTTTTTTATACAATTTTTTCATTTGATGACTTTTGAAATTACATTCAAAATTATTAAAAGCATCATTTTTCAGTTTTATAAAATAGACACAGGTGAATCTAGAATGATCCTAAACTAAAATATATACATTTAATTTTTCATCCAAACATGCTACTCAATATGGTCCAAACAGATCCATGTGGATAAGTTTTAGGAGATTTGTTGTATTAATTTTGTTAATAGATTTGATGGAAGATTTTTGTTTGTTTCTAATATAGCATGCATCACATAATCTATTACTATCAAACATGGGACTAGGTAAATCTAAAACTAATTGTTTCTTATTTGATATTTATAAATCATAAATATTTCAATGGCCACGTATTATATTCCAAATCCAAGATTCATTTATCTTATCAGTTAAAAAAGTAACTTTATTTTTACTAAATGAATTGAATTATAAGCTGTAGACATTATATATTCATTGTGGACTAAATTTTATGAAGTGAAATTTAAATACAGAATTGGTATTGTTAGAAAAATAAACATTGTATCTATCATCACTGAGTCTAGAAAATCGTATCAGGTTTTTCTTTAATCCTTGTATATAAAATACTTTATTAAATGAGACAGAATTTGGATCTCATACTATTCCAAGTCCAATTATATTTCCATTATAATTTTCACTGAAGGTGACTAA
The DNA here is from genome assembly GCA_963277665.1 of Viscum album. Classification (NCBI taxonomy): domain Eukaryota; kingdom Viridiplantae; phylum Streptophyta; class Magnoliopsida; order Santalales; family Viscaceae; genus Viscum; species Viscum album. The sequence continues at coordinate 934,742,974 of OY728121.1, forward strand.
ACCTCCATCAATCTGTGTTAATGTATTCAAGTTTGATCGATTTTGACTCATCTGTCTGGAGTAGCCACTCTCCATATACCATATAACATTTCCTTTTTCGTGACATATTACCAACAATGGGGAATTTAAAAAAAAATTGGCGCACATATCATTTTGAATCAAGTGGTGTTGGCTAATAAGGTTTTAAGAATCAAAATCTGCTTTATTTTTTCATGATTTATGTCACTTACTTCAGAGAAATCATTTTAAATAAATTCTCTTCTAATCCCACGTATTTGATTATTTCTCAAATTATGGTTTTTTTCATGTCCTTTTCTTCCAAAATAATGAAAATTAACATATTTCTCATTGCAAACAAGATAAATATTATATAGATTGGAAAATTTACCCTTACTGCCTATACAAAATATTTACTTTTTAAATACATTCATACCAAGAATTTCATTCAGTATATTTCACCTTTCTCAAATATAAGATCAGCACTATTATAAATTTCTAATTTATCCTATATTATTTTAATCTTATTTTCACAGTGAGTATATTTTTTAGTATTTGAGATAAATTTCTCAACAAAAACTTGATGTTTTTTAAGTAATGTATCCTTTTCTCCAAAAATATTATTTTGAATATTCATTAAATTCTATTGTTTATTTAATAGGGAATCATATTTATCCTCTATCATAGTTTAGTAGGCTTTTATTTACTCATTTGAGTAACTATAATCAGAATAAAATGAATAGTAGGATTGTACCTTCTCTTCTTCATCCATAATGTACATATTTGGTTATGTTTTGATTCTTCCTTTTCTAAAATAGAGATTGATGAGTGTTTGGAGTCTTCAGAAACACACCAAATAGCCTACATAACAGTTTTTTCCTTTGATTTAATAGTCATCATATTTCATAAACTTCATTTCTGTCTTTCGTTTTTCACATATTAATTGAGAACAGTCTGGTTTTATAGGACCCAATTTTTTTATTCATAACACCTAACTTCCATTAACTCGTTATCATCCATTTTAATGGTTTTATGAATTCTCTCTTAATATTATAAAACATTATAAAAGTTTAGTATAATTGAGCCATCTCGATTTTTAAATTAGATGAGTCTAAATTTCTTTCTTCTATAACATCTTGTTTCATTTTAATATACTTATTTTGAGATGAATCATTTAATGTAGTATTATCCATTTTTTAGTAGGAAATTGCGATCATCAACTTCATCTTTCATTTTAGCTTCATACATCATTATAGTTCCAATCAACTATCTCATTATCAGATTACTAATAGGTGTTGATTGGAAGATTTTAGTTGAATTTCAATTCCACTAATTAGGATGTACTATCAGTAATTTCAACACTTGATAAACTTTTTTGATAGGTACACATATGGTTGCATTGTTATTTATAATTTTTTTGATCCTTCCACTAATTTGAGTGAGGCTTTCTCCATCAACAATTCTGAATTGTTCAAATTTCAACTTTGTGGTTTTATACCTCATATTTTTTACATTTTTTGTACCTTCATAAGAAACTACAATTGTATGCCTTAATTAATAAGCTATTGGGAAATGTGATACATGGTTTAATTCTTCTTATTGGAGACCAGAAATGATAGCATAAATCGCTTTAGAATTCATGTCATAGTCAGCTTCTATAGAAGCAGTCTAGGCTTTGATTTTTTTTGAATTTCATAAGGAGTTACAATCATTTAGTTTACTTTGAAATCAATAATTTTCAAATAGATTATCATACGTGATTTCCAGCAACCATTGTTTTCACCATTAAAAAATGGAGCACGAACCAATGTCATTCCTTCTTTGATATTCTCCATTGATCTATGTCAGAATCATTAACTCTAGTTTGTTAGAATGAAAAGTCTATATATCCCATCCTTTTATACCAAAAGTTAGGTTGAAAACTATATGAGGATGACACAATAGCGTGAAAATTGTGTCCGTTATAAAACATTCAAAATTCTATCAATTATCATCAATAGTAGATTGATCTGGTGATATTTCTATAAAAGAGTAAGTGATGTGGAAAAAAAGAAAACATAAAATCAATTTATAGTGGTGTGGGGAAAAAAGATCCCACTTTCATGTACACCAATCACCCTCTCTGTGAGATTGGTGAATTTCACTCTTTCAGTCCTCTTCTCATAATACTGCTCCCCAATTGAGTGCAAGCAGTTGTAACACATACAAACAAGTCTAGAAATAGAGCCTCCTGGTTCATTAAATAGAGGAACAAAATACCCACAACCTAGCATGAGAAGCTGATACTCCACCATGACTGAATCCGAGTAGCTGATACTCAAAAGATACAATAGAGATTAATTTTTTAAAATTGTTAAAACGTCGTAGTAACAGTAGAACCAAACTGATAGATGATGGATCTTTGTCTTCAAAAGAATAATAATTTTTGAAATATTTCTGAAGAGATCTGTTTTCATAATATATCTTCTCTGTTAAGAACAAGAAAAAAACATATCACCGTGCTTCTAGAATGTATATATAAATAATGTAGTCCTTGATCCTGAGATACTCCATCGTTGTTCCACTGTAAATTAACATTCACAAGAAACAATGAAGAATAAAAATTATCAACACAACCAAGAGATATCACAAAGCGGTTTTTAAAATATTCAAAATAAAAGTATATATAAAACTAAATATCTTGGGGAATGATTTTAGATCTTCAAAAGACCCATGATAAATCGAGAGATTTCAAATTCCAAAATACAGCTTAGATTCATTGTAACACCCCTTAATAATAGAAGAGAAAATATCCATTGAATACGATACTTTAATGAAATTATAACTTGCTTATAATCAGTTGAAATAGATAATTAAATTACCTAGATATTCTGAAAGTAATATTACAGAAAAATCTGATAAAGTCATAAATTAAAATATCCGGAGTTAAAAATACAAATGTAAGGCTCTTTTACAAAATGAATCAATATCAAATATAGGGTTCAACTATATAGTGCTAATTATCTGAACATAATTTTGTCAATGTACCGTTGATCATAAAATTATGTTTGATGATCCATATATTTTCTTCTAAAATGTACGATTCCAAACTTTTGTAGGGTTCTTTAACCATACTTTTCTCCTTGAAAATTATAATGTTTCATTCAAACTTAATGGTCTTTATCCATATGTTTCTCTAAATGAAGGGTTGATAAATGATCTATGATAATCCTTTATCATATGAATTAATAAAAACATATGGTATGATCCTTACATTACATTCTTCAGTATAGTGAATGAACAATGATTCCATAAAATAAAAATTTGTGAACATTGTTTTCTAGAATACACTTAAGAGTGTTCCAAACACATTGATGAATATTTATCAGAAATAAATACTTGAATATTATTCCAAAATTATAATTTTGAATAATATAATCTTACTAAAATACACATAAAATTAGATCATTAACAAAACAAACAAGGGTATTTCTAAGCATCAAAATCAATAATATATACAGTATTTTTGAGAAAATATATTTCCAACAGTCTCACGATAGAGATGTGTTAATATGAAAACCAAATAATCTATATCTGACTAAAACATTTGAATGATATTCTATACATATCCTCAAATTATACCTTATTTATATGTTGGATAATCAATGTTATTGTAAATATATTTCATAAGGTTTCTACTACACTTCCACAAATACAAATTACAGTTTATTAAACCAATAAGAACGATGTCAGTATATACTTACAATACATTGGAATGATTATAAGGAGTTAAATCATGATGTACTAAAGAGATTTATAGTTTTTGTAAACTTGATAAAGTGAGTTTCCTAATATTACAAATAAATACACTATTTACAACTTAAATATTTTCATCACAGATAACTTTTTCTCAATTAATAGGTCCTTTGATATCATTATTATTACACTTGTTTGATTCTTATGAATGAAACATAACAATGGTTCTATAAAATTTTCAATAATCAAATGTAAAGTTGAAGAAATAATGTATCAAAAAGAAAAAGAAAAAATGGAATCTTAAATAATTGAAAACAAAAACCATTTAATCAATAAATTGCGAAGTGAATAAACCATATGAAAATATGATACCTAGATTCACATCCATACAAATAAATGGATAAGTCCTAATCATCAAGGAAATTGAAATAAAAAACACATCCTTTTTAAAATAATTAACATTTAATGAAATTCAACCAGATGTTTGTCGAAAAAAAAATCTCAAGGATAAATAATTATTTATTCATCACGGTTGCATTGAAAATTTATTAAATGTCATGTTTGAGGAACAAGTAATCTTATACCTTTAATACCTATCAAATGAATTATCAATACTATTGGTAGAAAACTATTTAGTATTGTTTTTAATTTTCCTCAAGAGAACCTGTTGATTCATTATGGGAATATATAATGTTTCAGATCCACTCGTCATTTCATTTCCATTGAATTCCTCATATTGAATTAAAAATATCCTTATCAAATATCTATATTGAATAAAGAATATATATTTTTAAATATTTACCCTAATAATCAAATAAATATTAATGAAAAGACAATAAGTAAATATTATATTTGTATATGGAAATAATCATATACAAGATAAAGGATATAAATTAATATGGGAAATTTAGTGTTCAACATCAAAAGAAAATTGAATTTCTCAAGGGAACTAATAATGGAATGAAGATATTGAATGTATATACCATCCTTGTTCAATTAAACCATAAACTATCCCCATGAAAAATAATATTGGTATCAATACAACAAATCTCGTGTTGAGAAAAAATATATTTTTGTTTTTATTGATTAAAATAAATACTATAATAAGATATTTTGGAAATATTTTTTAGGGAAATATCATTTCTATTTTAATTTTTTTTTCAAAACACTTTTCATTCCAAATCAGTATTTTATTTTTTTAATATTACAATGGTAGCTTCAATGAAACGATGTTGGTTCAGATATGACATGTCAAACAAGGTAAAAAAGAACAAACCATTTGTAAGGTAAAAATATAAATACTATTTTTTTTGTTCTTATATAAAAGTAAATATTACATTTAATCAAATTAAAAGAAATAATAATAATTTTTTAAATAAATTATTTTGTAAATGTCACGACAATTTTGAAAACAATTTTTGAAAACATGGTTTTTAATAGAAAACAAGTTCTCTAACTAAAAAAGAGAAATGTAGTTGTGTTTCCTTTAAAAACAATTCAAATCCATTTTTAGTACTAATGATTGAAAAAATATCAACATAATTTTAAAATGGAAACTAATAAACAGAGGATAACAAAATGAATGTTTTTATTGAATAATAGTCATATCATTGAGGTTAATTTAATTTCAAGGGTAATGAATCTGGATTAGGTTAATAATGTGAAATAAAAGATTAAATTGGTCCAAATGTTGAAGTGAGAATTAATCATTAAACTGAATATGCGTATCAACATTAAATACACATAAATTATGATTAAATACATAAAAATATTGTGAATGTAACCATACACATAATAATGAAATATTAATGACAATGATGAATTAATATAACCTAATGAAATAGAATTCTATCAAACAACTTCAATACTAGTTGCATATCCTTATGTCTGTATCCCCTTAGATTAAATTATTAAAAATTAAAACTCAATAAATAACATATAATTAATGAATCGTGATATTATTTGTAAATGTGGATGTATGTACCCCATATAAGAAATTATGTCCTCAAAAATAATGTATTCCTCAATGTATATAAATTAAGATGATGTACAGTGACCCTAGACTTTGGAAAACATCATGACATTATTTTAGACATAATAAAACATTATATTACACGCCAAGGATCATGAAGTCTATTTTCTTGGATGACTATGTAAAATAAAACTAAAGCTTGAGACTAAATAAAACATTACATTACATCATAATTATAAATATATACTAAATAACATTGTGCTCATACATCTTAATAGTATAACATGGGGATAACATGAACAAGGTGATGAGATGATGAAGTCCTACTAAGGGAATGTGTAGAGTAATAATGCTTTTGCACATGGGTTAGAAGTCATGGAACAATGGAAATAAAAGGCATGGAACACATGGAATCCTAACATATAAACATGAGATCATATGAACATGGATTAATAGTAATGTTTTGGTATAATAAGACATGGAATTATCATGATTCGAGTTCCATTGAAAATAGAGGAGAACAAGTCATGGTTAACCACCAAGATAGTTGCACATGGAAGCCCTAGGCAAGGATGAATGCCAAAGACCATTTCGCATAACATATCATGAGACTCAACAATACCTAACTCATTGGAGTGATATCTAGGTGCACCCATCTTAACATTTTCTAGAATATTCATTTCACATATAGAATCATACATTATCATTCATAAAAATAAGGGAACCCATGGAATGATATGGGTATCATAATCATATAATAATGCATAATGAATGGGTGTATAAAATGAGTGTCCTTGAAATAATGGAATTAGAAAATAAATAAACATTCATTAGGTAAAATAGGAATATATCATGGTATGTGATGTCAAAAATAAGTAACAACATGTAAAAAATGTATTTAAGAATTTTTAGCTTTAAAACATTTTAGTGCGTTCTTAAAGAAAACCAGAACAAAAATTTAAAATAGATAACAGTAAAATCTTTGGTAAAAATACAAAAGAGAACCCATAGGGTTTCATTATAAAAACACTGGTTTTATAAATATATTCATATCTTAAAACATATAGTATAGTGTATATGAAATTGGGTATGAATTATGGATGTTTCCTTAAAATGATTTGCTTTCTGGTAATCATTGAGGGAAGCACTTAAATAAATGTATATCCCCAAAATGGAAATATTATTAGACCTTCATAAATGATTTTGGACATATTAAAATCAATAATAAGATTTATATAAGCAGAAAATATTCTTTTATTTCGGTAAAATGTGAGTAAGAATAACTTGAAGAATCAATTGAAGTTCGGGTAGAATCACAAAACTTATGTCAGATAGTGTTATCTAGTTGATATTAATGACCTGAATAATCAAATTAGTTTCATTAATTAATAATTCCATAACCACTTTTACATTTAATTTATTTATTATAACCAATTAAATTGCATTCAGGTCCTTTTTGATGGGTTAAGAGGTTCAATTTCATTATTTTGGTCTGTTTGTTTGATGATCAGTTTTCTTATATACATGAACAGATTACCATGTAAAATGAAGATGGTTTCCTAGAATTAAATTATATGTTATTATTAAAAATATATAAGGTTACATGATGGTAAAGTTAATTTGGTTACTTGGAGTAAAGATGAATTTTTACTTAAAACATTAATAACAACCTTTTAGTTTTATTGGTGGTTTTTGACCACAATGAACATATCTTGTTTCACAAATAAAAAACATGTATAAAAAAATATTACAGAACCATATATGAGTCATAATAAAATATTATATTCTTCTTCAAGAGTATGAATGGTTTCATGACCATAATTGAAGATGTTAATTGAAAATGAAAACCAATTGTCCTTGAATGTTGTAAATTAACACATCTTGGAGAGTGTATTTACAACTAGAATAAAATTAAGGTATTAAGAAATGATAATAATTTATTCCATTATAAAAAAAATTCCAGTACATATAAGGTAATTTAATTATCACATAAATTAGATAAGGATGTGTATTCATAGAAAAAAAAACAAAGGAACTTGAAAAGAAAGTAAAAGAATTGAAAAGATGAATTTTCCTCTTAAGATAATCTTCCATGAGATCCTCTTAAGGGGAGAGGATTTTCCCTTTTGAGATGAACATGGGATTATGGAAATGTTGGAGTATCTTGAGGAGATAATCGAGTAGAATTTAGGAAATTCTAAATTATTGAGTGGATTGATCAGAATATAGACGTGTCGAAGTTTATATATTACAATGGAGGAGGGATATATTAATATTTTAATAATTGATTATTTATCATAAGATAAGAAATAGTATTGATTATTATGACCTAAAATAGTAATACATACAATTTATTTTGATCCAATGACCATTTACATCATCCATGAATATTGAATTTTGTAGAAATTATTTTATGTTGCCTTTATTGTAAATTATAATATTTTACTATTTACTAAAATTTGAAAAATTTTAGAAAAAACCCAAAAATTCACTCTAACCATTTTTAAATATGAAAAATCCAAAAATTAAATTCATTTTTGAAAAATAAATTTCTAAATATTATTAATTTAATTTTAAATTGAAATCATAATTTACATGAAAAAATATATTTTAAAACTATAACATATTTTGATGTTTTTCAAAAATTACATAATGTTTTTCAAAATTATCATTAATCCAGAAGACATAAAAATGATAATTTATGAACACATTTTAGTGAAATTAAATTTCTTTTAAATTAACCAATTAATTGTAATTATTTATTTATGAATAACAAAAATACCAATAATTTTATCATGGGTATATTTTAACTTACATGATGCTTAAATTTAATTTATACATTCAAGGGTGAGTTGACTATTATTTGGAAATATTTACTATTCATAACCATAATATTAAATTTCACAAGGTTAGGTTACTATTTATAATGTTATGTTACTATTCACAAAAAAATTTAGTTTGTTTTATCATACTAAAAACATATTAGTGATTGAAACTGTGTATGTCATATTTTTGAACTTCAAATCAAAAAAGTGATTATATTGTGTTTAATGGTAATATAATAAATATTAGTTCATTGAGTTATTATTTCATGTGATTATATGACCAAATTATAAGAAGATATTTTCCATTGCTAAAACATTGGGTCGTTAAACAAAGTCCATTACATCTTTATAACATTGGAATTATAATCTCCATGAATGAAATACATTCTAAGTAACAAATAAATATCAATAAGATATATTTATTAATGATATAAAATATAATTTCTACAGTATATACACCCCCAAATAATAATTAAGCGATGAAAATTGTGTATACCTAATTGAATGAATAGTGAGACATGAATCCCATACCATGCATTTTCTTTCAGGTGAATGTCCCTTAAACATATGTATAATGATTCTAAACAACTAAATAAATTATTCCAGAATGATAAATATATTTTTTATATCCCATGTTATCTTCTTATAATAATTTATTTACCCATTTGTTAAGAATATTTCATTATTTTAACATGTTTGGTTTCAATTGTCTAGTTTCTTGATTTTTTTATTATTATTATTTTATGTCTATATTAATTATATATTGGTTTCACATCTCCAAAATTTAAACCATGAGGTTAAATACAATTATTCAGTATATATGTATAACAATACCTAAAAGTTTCAGATAGGAAATAAAATTTTATGTTCATAGAGATGGTAGTCCAAATGTACGAAAGAACGCTACATCCATTTCCATTTCATATTTAAAAGATGAAATATAAATGATATATATGTATATGTATATTATAATAATATTTTTATATATATGTCTTATATTTCACATATGTTTTTTAAAACGATACTTTATATATTTCATTTATATAGTGGACAAATAACCCAACTTGGAGAATCAAGTAGTCCACACTTCCAAAAATTTTGTTATTGTATTTATAAAAAATAAAATTAATGACGATATGTGTTATATTAAAATAAAATTTTTATTAAGAAATTATTTATATATCATATATATTAAATTAAAATATCATGTGAATCATTATTCATAAGCATGAGAGGTGGTAAAGGAAAATTAAATGAAATCATTTCAATATGGGGTTGTTCTTCGTATACAAAGGGTACGTTCGTTACCCATTTGATGGTAATGTGGGTAAGTGTAAGTTAAAAAAAATCACTAAACATCACAATATATTGAGTATGTTGGTGTTATTATATAATCATTAATTATTAAGAAATTAAGTGGTGTAGGAAAAAAAACATAAAATCGCACTAAATAATGTTACAACATTTTCAGGTAATGCCTTTTTGTTTTCACCAAATAGATTAATTAGATTATTTTATGATCCAAATGATTATTCGAAGATGATGGGAGGGATGTTGTTATATTAGAGTGGTAGATATTTTATGAGAAAAATTCTCTTTATATTTGAGAACAAGTGGGATTTCTGAGTTCCTTTTTATAGTGGAGGAGGAGTGGCATTTTAATAAATATACGAAGGTAAATAGTATTGAGAGATATCCCTTAAATAATATTCCTTCAATAGTGATATTAATTCAATATAAGGGAGGATATGGTCTATATATTTCTATGAATTTGTATTTGGAAAAGTTTTTGGGAAATTTTGGTTCTTAGGATATTCTTTTAGTCTTTTATTATGTTAATTTTTCTCTTAAGCAGTATAATAAATTTTTATAACTTTCAGTCATGTTTTTGGTAAAAAAACTACACAGATAATATTAGGATTTATAAATTAATCTAAATAAAAATACTTCATCCATTTGAAAAAAATTAAAAACCCATATGTATCGATTTTAATATAAATTTCTGGTCGCATATAGTAAGAAAATGAGAGTGTTTAAAGTAAAAATGATCAAAATATTGCTATGATTTTTATATCCATTTTAAAATTGAATATGAGTAAAATGACCAATTTTTTTAATTGAAATAAATATATATTTTTTAACATTAATACTAATAAAAAATATAATTTATCCTTATAAATTAATTAGACAATATTTAACTTTTCAGTTAATTTTAAAAAAAATCATTGTTCAACAAAAAGTGAAACAACTTAGATAAATACCAAAAAGCCATTGTAAAATAATTTTCATGTTAAAATTTAAAAAATGATTTTTATTTCTACATATAAAAATTATTAATGTTTATAATATTGTATTTATATTTTTTTATCCCTTAGGATGCCTCAAAATTGAATTTTTATAAGAATAAACTTTTTATGTATTAAACTTGATATATTCGAATATTATGCCTATAAAATCCATTAGATGAATATAAAAAATATTTTATTTAATATAAAATATTTATCTTAAATTAATATCACTAATTAATATTAATTAATGAAATTTAACAATACAAAATATCTTTGTAGGAATAAAAATATTTTACAATAAAAACATTCCCATTATATTAAATTGGTCATTATATTCATTTATAATAAATTTGTAACATATGAATTAAATTTATATTAGAGGGAACCATAGATTTTAATAATTTATTTATTACTATTCATAAAATCTATTTTAATATCTACATTACATATTATTATAACAATTTAGTTGTATATTTTTGTTCTGTAAAACTCGGCCTTCTATGTAACACAATCTACCAAAAAATTCTGTTCATGTGATTATGTAATGATAAATAAATGTTTGTGGCAAATAAAATATATAAAATTGATTTTAATTTTTGAATATACTATAATGTATTTGGATATTATATTCATGTATGTTCTTTTTGGTGTGTGTCATACACGATTTTGAATAAAAGTTAATCTTTAATAAATTTTTATTTGTTACATCGTACTCTTAATAATGGGAGGACCACCCAAGATTATCCTCATAAGAGGTTATGAGTTCTTGAATGCATCAAATAAATATTGTATGCCTTAAATTTATTTCTAGTATAAGAATATGAAGAACAAAAGTGTTGTAGTTTTCCAACATGTCATGGAACATGACTAAAATACAATTATTTTTCCTCTATATCTTACTACCCTTATGTTGGATAGAAGCTCTTAAAATTATATATAGTTGATATTTTTAATGGATCAAATGGAATATGATGCAGCGAAGACCTGGATGATGTCACTCTCTCGATTGAGGTGTTCCATAAACCATTATTACAAGATTTGTTAAAATTTTGAATTCATAAGTATTTGTGATTCTTTAACTAGTAAAAAAATATTAGTAGTTCATGAATGATATCGACATATTGATATATAATAAAAACTTTTAAAAATAATAATAATGATATAACCCAGAAAACAAAACCATAAAACCATGTATATTATTTATAATATCATTATGTTTTTATTTCATTTTAATTTATAACAACCTGTCATTTAATTATTTAAGGAAAAAATAAAGCCCAATATGTCATTGTTTGAATAAAATAATAAACATAAAAAAATGGTTCATTGGTGAATTTAAACTGTTAAGTAGAAAACAATAATGCCCCTCCAATGTGATGACCTCAGTTTTCCAATATGATGAACATTGAAAAAATGATTCTTTTTTCACACACCATAACATGTGTTCTATTAGTGTGATGTTATTTATACATTTTAGTTCTTGTTATTTCTTATAAACCACACATATGAGGGGTAACATTACTAAAACCCATCAGATGATTTTGGTTCCATGTGTTTTTTATAACATTCATGATAATGGTGGTACGAAAAGATAATTACTCTCCCCCTAATCCATCATTAGGGCATAGTAATTTTGATGGTATCATAGGGTTATAGAATGATATTGGTGTATAGTTGAGGTATACTTTGGGGATGAGTGACTGATGTTTTTTTCTTCGTGATTACACTCTCTAATGGGAGGTATCATGCTGATATAGTAGTGATATTTCTATTATATGATATTTTTGGATTTAGATATGTAGTTATGGATATTATATCAATATTATTTTATGTGGTAATGAGTAAATAAACGGGATAAGATCACGTGGACTTATATCGTTTGGACTTTAGTGTCACTACTTCAATAGATAAGTAGGTTTACAAAACCTTCTTTATAATTGATTTAATTTTATATTTCCTAAATTGTGTTATGTTTTAGGTGAGTGGAACTTAATTTGGATGTGTGGTCAGTCACCTGGTAATTATATTTCTTTTTTCACTATTTATCTTCTATGATAATGGTATTGTCCTTTATCATTTCATTGATAGGTTATTTATGGGTGACCATATAGTCTTCATGTATGTTCACCCTAATATTTTTTATCTATTTATTCAAATTTACATAAAGGTGTTATGGTCCAGGATAGGAATTAATAACTCAAGGAACATAGTTGGATCATTTTAATAGCAATTAGATCAAAGGAGATGTCTCCTTGGATTTATTTTGGAGGATTTTCATTAGATATGACATTATATTCATTTTTGGAATGTTGTTTTTATTCAGATGAATTTTATTGGAGGTTTTAATGTTATCCTTGGTATTTTGGACCCTAATTACTCCCATTATTGTGTTTTTATAACTTCCCTATAGTGATTATGTTGTGAAATATTAGAGGTCGGATTTAGGGGTAACAATAAACATTGATACAATCCTATGATGGATTATAGTAAGAAAAGATCTTGAAAAGTTTACATGACTCATCTATATAATAATTGACTGATTCTGAGTACATTATGGGTACAATTTTATTTTTTTGAATTATATTTTTTAATTACACTAAAAATTTAACTGATATAAAAAATTTAATAATCAAAAAAATTTGGCACTTCATGTTCAGGGAATATACATTATTTATTTTAGATGATTATATTTATATTACCTGGTTTGTCTATGGGCATTTATGGGGTAGATAAATTTTTTAGTGGTTTGAAACATATTTTAGGATTTAATTTGACAAAGTATGAAATTATGAGTTTTTAATTATTCCTATAGTGGGCCATCATAAGAAATGTATATATTGGGATGTCATGATTTTTATTGATTTATATAGTTTCAAAATCATTAGGAAATTATTTTTAGGATTCCATGGAAATTTGGGATGACATACAAAAGATTTATTGGCCACATAACGGGAGTTAGAATTGATGGAGTTTTTTATATTCATGAATGAGAATGCGTATGTTTTGTGAAAATAAAAATTTTATAATAGTGTTATCACCATGGGTAGGGGGATGATATGATGGAGTTAGAGTTATGTTTCATTAGATATCACCAAGGGAAAATAGATAAAATTTTGGGGTCAATGTGATATATAATTCATATTTGTGTGTTCTATGTGATTATATATCGGGGCTAAAGAGATTCTGGTTACACCCACAATGTCACTTGTTTATATATTTTTGGTCCGTGAATTTGTCCCATGAGTTTTGGGGTTCCCTAAGTTAAAACCATGATATTCTTAAAGCATTTAATGAGCTTTAATTTTTAGATTGTGTTTTGGGATATGTTGTAATAGAAACTATGTGAGCAATGTATGAACGGAATGAAACTATCCATAGATACCACATGATTTGGTTAATGATGAGTGAAAAAAATAATCCAACTCTTTTTGTATATTTTTTTCATTACTGTTTTTTATATCTGGGGGATCCTCCTTTTGATTACCCATTTCATTTCATCCAATATAATCTCTACAATAAGGATATTATTTCACTTAATCTCAGCTATATAGTTTATTTAAATAGTCTTCATGGTGTTCAATACATTGGAAAAAAATGATTGGGATAATCTTTTATTATAAATTTGGTTTCTTTCTATCTCCCCATTTACATTAATAGTAATATCCATGTTGGTAAATTTTCATGTATGTTGTTATTCTCAAATTATGGATTTTGGTATCTAATGGTTTTAATCTATCACTTATAACCACTTCTTGTGGTTTTCATCAAAGGATTCTTTGTTGGGTTTCATGAGGTTGTTGTTTCCATTCTATTCCTCATTATTGGGTCTTCCAATGATAATTAATGTTTTAAGTGGTCCTTTGAACTATGTCAGTTAAAGATATGAAAATAATGATGTAATATTTTTTATAGTGTACCAAAAAAATTATTTCTTTCATTGAAAAATTTGGGGAATTTTATAATTTAATGGAACATATATTATATAATGTATTCTACGAATTTAACATGGTTGAAAAAAATTCCAATGAGTGGTTTCCTGAATAAGAATGTTTCATCTGGATGTTTTGGATTAAAACATATTTATATTGTTTTGAGCTTTATTTTGTTTAAGATTTATACATTTTATTAAGGTTTGAGTATTATTGATTTAATTGTTTAGTGGTATCATTGATTAGTTATGATTATGTTTTTTCATTAATTTAGATTTCCCTTTGTTCCATGTTTAGTTTCAATAAGGTAAAAATGGAATTTCAAATCATATTGTAATTAAGAATAAATAGAAATATATGTTGTAACATTATGAAATTCCATTTTATAAGTTGGTGGTGACACCCATATTGATATACAAGGATATGTAATGTTGATATTTATTCTTACCCATACTATGTATTATTGAATTTTCATTCATGATTGTGGTTTTGGATTGGGGATCTTATTAAAGTGGATGTTGGAGTTTGGATGGATATTATTATGATGTAAGGCATACAGATTATTTTTTATCATTTTATTTTCATTGAAATAATAGTGACCCACCTCCATTATCTATTTCATATGTAACCATAGGTAACTTAATTGAAAATATAGAGATCGTAACATTGCTATGGTAGAGTTTTTCGTAGCTTTTGGCCTTTATATGAGATACTTATAGCTAATGGGTGTTTCTTTTATTAGGCTAGTTTAGAGAAATATGAGAGATGAGTGTCAAACAGTAAAAAATAATTGTTAGGGGTTCCAATAATTCACATTGAGTTTTGTTGTCATTATTCCTACAGTCTTATCTAATGATAAATATTATATTTTTTTCTTTAAATATTGAATATTTATCGTAATGTTTTATTACCCCTTTATTTGTCCTCCTTTGAATCGTCAATAATTTATGATTGTTTATTGTGGTTATTTAGTTTTCCTTTTCTTCATTATTTCTAATGTTTTCTATCATTTTTGATTTAATTTTCTTCCAAATAGATATTCTTAATTCATTAATATTATCTAGTGGTGTGTAATGGTTTTAACCAAAATAGATGAGTGTTTTTTCAACTATTATTTTAAAATGATTTAGGTATGGTTTAATTCTAATTTTAAATATGAATTTTTTCAATTGAGTATGTTATTTATTATTACTTTTGAATCCCTAATTTTATATAAAAACCTATTATATTTGTTACCTCATGGTGCTTCCCTACTGGCCTATGGCTCACCCCGTACATACTCAGGTTAATGGGTATATAGTAATCATGTAATATGTATGTTCTCATGTTTTGGAATTCAAAATTGTTTGTGACTACTCTCTCATGGAATGTGTCTAGGTATATTCATTCATAATGTGAGCTTCTTATGAATTTGGATCTGTTGGTTGGTATTGGGCATCAACCTCTATGAGCTTCTAGTTTTTTGTTTTGATATTATAATTTTTAATCATATAATAAATTTTTATAATGTTGTTATAGGATTCTTAATTTTTAATTTTTTTTCTCCTCATGTTTTTTAATGGTGAAATTATTATTAAAGGTTCTTCTATGAGACCCTAATGTTTTTTTCTAGATCAGGGTGATATGGAATTCCCCTGAAACCAGTGGCGAGTGAGCTCATGATCCAATTTATTTATTATATTGTACTAGTTCATTGAAAATGGTATCAAATTCATGTTTCCATTTATGGTTTGGTGAAATATAGGAGTTAGGATATTTTTTCATGATTGGTGGGTACATAGAAGTTATTGTTTAAATATTCCTCTCTCTATACCTTGAGTCTCCATGGGTGGTCAAGATATATATTTTAAAATTTCGATTTATGTTTGTTTATTTTTTATATATTTTGATGTGCATTTCTATTACAAGGTGATTTGGTGAATACCTTGGTATCAGATCTTGAAATTACTATTTTTATAGTGAAAGAGGAGGAAAATTAGAGGGGATTGTTAGTTAATGGACATGGTTTTTGAAAACATTTAGAATCCAGATGATCTATTCTATATTAATTCTACTGGTAAGTCCATGGTCAGTGTATAGTATAAAAAATAATTGGATAGCGGTAAAACATTTTTTTTCATAGTTTTGATATAACAGATTATCGTATGATTTTTGGTGTTACTTTTGTAGTTTATTAGTGTAATAATATAGAATTTACATTTATTTGATCATTTTTAGTGTAATGTTCATTCCATTTCTATTTTATCTTATATAAAATGTATATTTTCAATATTTTTGGAGTTGATTTGTGATATGTTTTTAAATTTATCATGTCAAATATGGTGCAATTGATGGTTTCAAGTTTGTATCAACTTCCCAAAAACAACTTTTTTTGAATGATAAATATATTCCTGTGTGTTTTGTTTGAAAGGTGAAATTGGGTTTGAAGAATTGGATTTCATCAATTATTTAGAAAGGAATTTTTTAGTGCTCTTAAGATGTAATATTAAAAAGGGATTAGTTGTCATAAATTTCATGGTTTTGTTTCATTTGAATTTTAATTTTATAGGTTACTCTAGACCATTTCATCTAGGGATTTTGGTTGGTTTATTTTATTGATTAATTTGGCATGTGTTTTTTAATTATATTTCCATTATTTTTTTGACTACATACTATATATTTTAATATTTTTGGTTGTGACCCCTAAAATGAAATTTCTATGTCTGTAAGGGAATGTGTTCGATATAAATGTAACTGGTCCAAGAGTTAGCTATCAAATATCTGATTTGTTTCAAACACATTGTAGAGTTTAAAGGACATGATATTCTCATCTCATGGATAATTATAAATTTTTTAGAAATATATCCTTCTATATTATTTAGTGATAAAAAATCCCTTAAGGTGATGGATTGGATATCTATGGTATGTGATATCATTTATTCCCAATAAAACCATTAAGACACTATGGTGAGGTATACCAAGACTTTGTTCAATGGAATGAGTAAGGATGTGTGGAATATTACTATCCATTACCAAATGATAGAGGTTTTTTCATAGGGATATTTGAAGGATTCATTCATCCAATGGATTTTTCTCAATGAGGTGAGAGTGGAGAATGTTCTTAGGTTTTTGGGTGCTCATCATAGTGATAAATATGTGAATGATAATGTTGTGTGTTTCACTGGAATATGACCTTTCTCCCCAAAGTGGGATATATACGAATTGTATAAGGAATGGTTATTTAATAGATACCTATATCTACACAATAATTATTTAGAATTTCAATCAACCATGATGATATATATATATATATATATATATATATATTTGCCTGTGTGTGTTGTGTATGACTCCATTGTTATTGAGGGGATCATGGAAGAAAATCATGTTGAAATGGATTTTTTATCTCTTTCTAGTTTTTGTGAGGGAGAATCAACTAGTAGACATTGTATAATGAAGGTTATGATGATTCAAATATATTTTCTTTACCTATTATTCCTACATCATTTAATCAAGTGTCTTTAGTGTGTATTCATTTTTTGAATATAAGGCAACCAAAGTCCTCTTTTTAAATGGTTCTGATGACATTTCATAATTTTGGCCACCTCGGTCACCTTTCAAGGTTCTGTAGATTCATTTGCAATAATTAAATAATCATTAGGATTAGTTTATAAATGGGTGGTAGTCATAAAAGACTACACTAGAAGAGTGTGGGAGTATTATCATTTTTTTAATGTTCTAGTTTTAATTATATTATTTTTTTGGAAATTTTAACAATTTTTTACACCATATTAATTTTTATAAAATGTAATAATGGTTTTTTTATAAAAGGTATTGTATTTTTAGATATATTTATCATGTTTTTATTTAATTTAGAAATTTTTTTACATCTATTCTTATGGATCACTTCGGTTATATTTTCACTATAATATTTATAATTGTTGGGCAGAGGTGTTTTTTTTGTCCATATTCAATCCTAGGTCTTATGATGTATCTTATATAGATACATTCAGTTGATATTATCCAATGATTTTTTCCCATATGTCCTAATTTTTTTTGGAGGTGGTGATCAGTTTTTATTGTTTATCCCAGATTGAAATTTCATATCACTTATGAATGTTGGTATATATTTAGACTTTTCCAAATTTATATCAGATTAGAGGGGTGGTCATCCAAACATAGTGTTTTACTTATCTCCTTGTTTTTTTCAGTGATAGATTACGCTTTTTTTAGTTCATTATTAATAGATGAAACATTATTTTTTAAATAGTGGATCTCATGAGGAGTGGTTTAGTTATATATAATATGATTTGTATTTGGTTCTAGAGGTGGGATGGTCAATAAAGATTATATATATGAGAGTTGTTTTTTGTATCCCAATTTATCTTATGCTTTCAACTATATTTTATGGGATTAAAGTGTTTTGGTGGGGAGAATATTGACAAGAATGATGACACATATTTATATATTTAATCCCTTTATTATGTATGATGTGTTTTCAGGTGTTTGGGGGTTAAATATTGATGTTTATCAGTCATCTATAGGTCTGCACGGTTAGATGCCTAATTTTTGATATTTTGTTGTTTTAAGTATGCATCCTCCATTGTTTTGAGTTGTAGTTGTCACATGTTTACTACACGGTTCTGTAAGTCCATAATTCTTCTTTTTTATAGTTTTTTTCATTATAGGATGTTTTCATATTTTGGGGATCCTCTTTTGGCTTTACAATTTCATTTCATCCAACCTAGGTGCCTTCTATGACCCTCCTCAACTCTCCCAAAAAAATAATTGGTGGATTTGGTGTGTCCTCTTGGGGGTCTCTTCACAACATAAAATGGTTACTGAATCTTTATTATTATTTATTAGTTTCCTTATACTTCTACCCTTTTATCTATCCATTTTTGTAATATGGGATATAATTTATGGGCATTTATCTTATAAATTGTGGGATTTTGGTTTCAAAATATCGTTTTCCAAATCATGATTCATCCCCTAGTGGTTTTTTTAATGATATCATGATTTTTTCATTTGAGGATGGTGTTTCCATTCCACATCCTTTTCATTGGGAGTTACATTGTTTCCTGATGTCGTAAATTTTATATTAAACTACTACACTAAATTAAATTATATATAGAATTTCATTTTCAATGATTTTCTATCTTTTTATTTTGTTTTTCTATTAAAAAATTTTCTAAAAATTTGTAATTTAATTTAACATATTTATTAATTTTTTAAGCAATTAAATTGTTTTATAAAATTCACAATGTGGGTTTTCATGAAAAAAATTATTGTTCCTGATTTTTTTCTAAAACATATTCATAATGTGGGTTTCCTTTCTGGTTATAAGTTATTTACATGTTCAAAAGTATGAAATTTGATTTATATATGTTATTAGTTTCTTCCATGAATGATTATGAATGTGATTTATTTTATTTATGATTTCTTTATGTTTTTGTATCAACAAATAATAGAATATAAAAATGGATTTCAAAATATATATTTATTAATTAGAGAAAAATTTTATGGTTTAAGATTATCAAATTTTATTTTATTGGTTGTTAGATACACCATTGTTGATGTCCAAATTTAGGTATTTTTTATATTTAGTTATATTTATATGAGTTATGATTTAGTTTTTCTTCTTGATTGTGATTATGGGTTGTAGATATTGTTATGGGGGATATAGTGGGTGGGAAGGATATTATATTTATTATATCCTTGATATTTCTATTGGAAAGTGATTTAAATTGACTTATAAATGGTACACATCATTTAGATGTTGCATGAGGAACCATAGGTTACAATGGGAATCATTTATGATTTTTCATTATTAGATGAGTGGTTTCTGTAGATATTGTCCAATAGTTTATATTAATGTGTATAAGGGATGTGTCTCTAATGGGGATAATAGATAGAGATTCAGGTGATTAGTATCGAACCATAAGGCCAGCATCTATGCATTCCACCTACACAGGTTGAATATTATCTTATTATTCATTATAATTTTTCTCCTAATTTATATCAGAGTTTATGCTTCCTATATAGATTATTTAATAGGCAGAATCCATCAATATTGATTGAAAATTATTTATATCATTAGTTATATATGACTGTGATTTATACTTATATGGTTTTCCGATATTAATTATTTTTTATTCCTTCCAAAAAATATTCAATAGATGTTACTTCCTTATTGATTTACATTTTTCTTTTTTATTATTAACATTTGGGTAATTTTTTCAAATTAATGTGATGAATTTTTATCCATTGGTTTATTTAAAATGATGAAGGGATGTTTTAATTAATCTGTTCAGTGGAAAAAATTTTGAATAGGTTTTTTAAGTGTCGTTTACTTTGTAACCATGAAAGTGAAATCAAAATATATATTCTTTAAATTATTTTAAAACAAGTGGAATTGGATTATTTTGTAAAATGATTGGTATGGAATCATGATTCTATATTAATATCCTATAACACACAAACAATATATTTATGTCAATGGTTATGTAATATTCATGTCTTTTACATGACCTCTCGTATTGGATTTATATTTTCTTGGAACCACTATCTCATGGGACGGAGATGGGGTCGTTTGTTCCTAGTGGGGACTCTAGAGTCCCATAGATATGGAGGTTCTTGTTTGTAATCAACCTATTAATATATTCATTGATTTTTTTTATATATTTATAAACATTATTTATAATGATTTATTTTAATTTTAATTTCATTTTATTTTTTATCATTATACTTTATCATTATTCCTATTTTGTATTTTCAAGGATTAATTCCTTGAAAATTTATTATCATTAATAACCTGGTGCTTTTTACCATCCCCAGGTGATTTAAAACACACATTAGGCCACTGGTTTTTCAGCTCCATACCGTTCTGATGGATTCTTGAGTCTGTTCTATATAGTTGTATCATTTATATCATTTAGTCCAGTGGATGGTTGATAAAAGTTAATGTTTTGTATCATTAATTATTTTTATGGTTTAGGATATGAGAGGTTATATCCAATGTGATCTATTAATAGTTATCACCATGTTTAATATTTGATGTTTTTAGTTAGAAGAAATGTGTTCTTCATGATATATAGGGTCTATGAGATAATGGGATGAAGGTTGAGTGATGTGCTTTTATCATTATTGTCATACGGTCTAGTTAATTTTAATTTGATTTAATAGGGGTTGATGAGGTAGATTGCTGGCTGATTGAGAACAGTAGAGAGAAATGTGTCATAGTGATTAACTATAAGATTTTATGATTGATATATTATTAAAGAAGAAAATAATATTTTGGAGATCATTATTATGGGTACTACCATTCAGAGTGTATGCCAAAAAGGGTAAGAAATTTTCTAATGGGTACTTCTAGGAAACCAATGTGAGTTTAATATATAGCCTTATAATATGTTTTGATACGTTTTCCTAGTAAAATACTTGAGCAATATTGATGTGGTTAAGTGGAATTAAAATTTTTTATTCCACTATTGGTGTCTTGAGATTTATGTTTAATATAAAAAACTATCACACATTATCTATTTTTATAGGGGCATTGTGTATTAATTCTAATCATTGATTTCATAATACAGGAGATGTTAACTATGGTTTCTTTACATCGCATTCATTGTTTCTATTTTATTTTATTATTATTACATAAGATATATATGTCCACAGGGATAATATAATATATCATATTCCTTGACTATTTCACATAAATATAAATATCACACTCTACCATAAGTGTTAGTGGAGAATAGAGAAAATCCAATAAATTTATTCATTCTATCCTCTTAAACATATCTGTTGTGGTATTCATTCATGTTTGGATTGAGTTTTTCCCCCATAAGTTATTACATGGTGTACTGAGGACGGAGAAAATGTTTAATTAAGGTTTGACGCCAATCATTTTTTAAGATTTCAGAATTTATAGAGGCTAATGATTCAATAGGTTTGACAGTATGTTGGATTAATACCCATATTTATAATTTATATAATATATAATTTTAATTTAATTATCTAATTATTCTATTGAATAATTCCTTCTTGATTTTATATATCTACATAATCAAATTATATATGCAATTATTATTATTTTTTTTATATGAAATTATTGTGGTACAACTAAATTTGTTCATCTTTATATTTTATCGATAGGGTTGGAATATTTTATAATATAATGAGTTATGTTTTATTTTAGCATTAATATGAGGTGTACTCATAGGGGTTAAAAATATGTAAATTATCGTATAGATATAACATAAATCCTATATAATTATGATTTATTTTAGGCCATATCATATTGTACAATATGGGTATGTTTTTGGGTGTGGAATAAATGTTTAAATGAAATGTTTTATATATTTTGTTATATCATTTTAAATGATTTAGTTATATAAATTTGAATGATATAACTATATCATATCATTATTCTCCTATCCAATCATTATGTATGGCTCAAAAATATCATAGATTATGAATAATTGTATTGTATTATTCATAGTGGACCCTGTTATGTATCTTATATGTCGACTATTCGAAGATTATTGTTTACATATATTATATTTTAGCTGTATATTATACATTTATTTCATGAGATAACAGAAAAAAATTCAAGATAAATGAATGATGGATGAATGGATACAAGGATTTTCGTAATTATAATTCACTCATATGGTTCATACCGTAGGAGTAAATTCTGGTAATGTATTTAGAACACTTTAGTCATACATAAACAATGAAAGGAGTTTTCATTCATAAATGTGATCTTTTCTCAATCTCCTTTATATTATCTCTCTGTTAATATCTCATCAATCTCCAACATTTTCCTCAAATGGGACTACCAAGTATTTTTTTAGAGGATCTGACTTGAGCATAATGCGATTCATATTATCTAAAATATATAAAAGGCATTGAGATGTTTTTTGGTTGTTCCTAGTGACCTTTAGGAAGAATTTATTGAATAAAAATATGATCATCATCATTATAAGGTACACAGTTTCTCCATTTATATTTCGTAAGGATTATGTATCAATTCATTATATTATTGGGATTATTTTGTGAGGAATTATTTTGTTTATAAAAAGTGTTTTTTGATGCATATAAACACATTAATGGTGTAAAGGCATTCACATTCTTCTTGATACCTGGAATCATGTTGAAAATTATAAAAATAAATATTTTATTTCTTTTCATATTAGATATCATAGAAGAATATATTAAATTTTAAATATGGTATGAATTATGATATATGTTATAATAAAAAATAAATTGAAATGTATATTTGACAATCCATATGATATATGATATAATAAGTCAGGATTCAGCAGCACCATTGAATATAGGATTTCATATGATGTGACTCAAGGAAATTTCATTTATTATGACATATTCTAGTATATGATATGAAGTATCATGGATGCAGATAATCTAAAATTTCGCTATATCAATTCCATAAAATATATCCCCAAATCATATATGTTGTATTAACCATATCATAATACATGGTATGTAGTCACCTTCGGTTATTCATATTCAGGTTACCATGTGTTTGGTTAATCTTATGCATTGTAAAATTTCATACCACAACAGTTAAAGCATACGTTATCTAATATAAGGAAATGAGAGACAATCATGAGATACAACAATAATTTTGATCTAGAAAAAAATTATTATATAAGTTTTTAATCAAATACAATATGTTGAGAAAATACTGAATTATCTAATTTCTAATTATGTATCAAAATAAATAAATAAAAAATTATTTATGAGATATATAATATTTATTTACTTATATTTTCTTAATTTATGATTATTTTTATTAATTAATAAATTATTAAGTGTATATCAATTATTTAATTATAAATTTTTTATAATCTCATGAAAAAGAAAATAAATTTTTATGAATCATTTATTAAAGAAATATCTATAATTTTAAATTTTATTATTAAATAAGTATTTAAATTATATAGAATAATATGTAATTTTTATATAAAAATATTATATATAAATTTTATGTTTGATTTATAAAGTGTTTAAATATTAAAAAATAAGGAAAAATATAAATTTGATTATATTTTTTAAATTGATCTCTTAATAAATGAAACGAAATAAAAAAAATCAAAATTCCATAATTGGGATTTTTTAAATGATAAAAATTATTTTGAAAAATTAAATGGTAAAGGTTAAAATAATATTAAATATGTGATATTTAGATTATCAAAATTTGATAGATAATATTATTATAATATAAAATATTTATATGCCATCTAATATCATGAATTAATGTTTGACTCTAGGTAAATGGAAAATATTTAACACTCAATATTGGAAAAGTTATATTTTAATATATTTATTTGATTATAGTATTGAAATAATACCGAAATAAATAAAAAAATTATATACTTTATTTTTAATGGTTTGTAAATATATATATCATGTTTAAATTAATGAATTATTATTTTATTTATTTTATTTAATGTAGTCTTTCTGAGTATAAAAGTAAAATTATGAACTGTAATTATTGCATCTTTCAAAAGAGTTTAACTAATGTAATAAATTTTATTCCATTCTTATAATGAAAAAAATTATAGGTGTGATAACTTTAGAATTCAAATGAGTCTATTGGCAATTATTAAATTTACTGGAACTAATTAAAAATAGTTTCTGAGAGAATAAAAAGAAAGATAATATTATATTATGTAAAAAACCAAAATGATGAAATATTTTATAGGTTTACCTTATATCGAAGAGTCTACAACATTTTTATATTTTTCTTGAAGAGATTTATAAATATCAAAAAGGATGAACACCTAATCATCCCACCTATGTAGGTATCAATAATTTGAATGAATCGTGTGACATATAACAAGGAATAACCTCCCCCCCCCCCTTAATGATATTAATGATGGACATCCAAAAGAAAAAATAACAGTGTGATATGGTTATCTTTGAGTTTCATGTTATCATCATGTGTACATGCACATCAACCATTGTATGGAATAAGGCATTTTATAGCCCCAGAGGGCTCCCTAATATAGTGATTGAATTAGTTAATGGGTCTATAAAAACTATATTAATGCCTAAAATAATACATGAATCATAATGATGAACTCATTTCACTACCATTCATTTCATCTTATGAAACAATATATATTAATGATATCTTTGGTGAACAATTAATCAATTTTCCATACAATACTACCATTATAGGAAGTGTAATATATATATTATGAAAAATATATATTCCATTACACATGAGAATCTTATTTTTGTTACAATAATATATATATATATATATATATATATGTTTAACTCAATATTTCATATGTCTATTTCTATCTCCCACATCCACTAAATAAAATAAGACTTTCTTCCAATTTACCATTTATTTTATCTTATAAAATAATCTGTGAAACCACATCCAAAATTCATTTTTGATTTCTTCCAAATCTCATTTTTTATATTTTAAAAAAAACATTACTTATTCCATCACCAATATCACCTTTTATTTAATTATAAGTAACACCTTTTGAATACTAATCCAAAATTGTTTTTTATTACATTTAAAATAAATTAATTTTAAATATAAAAGTTAAATTAAATCCCTATTAGTTCAACCAAAAAGTGTTCATATGGTCCTATATATAATTGAAAATAAATAATAATCTTCAGGAAATATATATATATAAAAGGAATTTCCTCTAGAAATGTGTCAATATTCCTCAATATGAAAAGGAATCTGGCACGATCTGTCTGAAATATTATTCATACACTGGTAGTAAAATGATTTAATATATCTATACCCCTACATGGTGTATAATAACTTAGTCATCTAAGAAACAAAAATAATCTTATTATTTTTTTTCTGACCAAAGAGCATATTCTTTATCACTGTATAGGAATATTATTGATCCTAACCTTAACATTAAATTATTTCATATAGTAGTCAAAGATGAATATAAAAACCATGATCATTAATACATATTAATTGATTATTTATTTGAAAATTCAACACACAATACCACCTAAAATATTTCGAAGTATAGTTTTATTGGGAAATAGTTAAATTATATAACAATTTGAAACATAAAATACAACACCTTTATTGACTTCGTCCTAAACATAATAGCACATAAAACTGCATGTGAGAACCTGTGGATGTACATAAGAATGTGGTGATATAAAATGGAAAGTAATCGAATTAATATGGAAAAAAGAAATGAATTTCTGAATATAGGAGTATATATGGGGAATAAATAAAACATGAATAATAAAGAATCATATACCTTGATAATCACAACATTAGAAATTTTGTAACTATATAAAACAGTATATCATAAACATTGGTAATGGATTATATCAATGAAATCATGATGGAAATAGTGTCATGATGTAATTGTCTTCACTCTCTATCCAAAAAAGATGTCTCACTAGACTAAACATTACCCAAATCTATACAGCACTATAAAATTTTTGGTGCACCTACCTCTTTCATTTAAATCTCATGATTAATTTTTCTACAATGATAATACAACATTGATTCATTAATCATAATATTTTATCACATGACCATTTAATGTGTAATTTTTACATGCATGTCCCAATTAAAGGAATTGTAATCATATAATGTTTTTCACCCATTATAATATTTTGGTGTGGTATTCACTAAACAATGTTTTTGGCATGAAAATCATGGTGAAATTTATATTGGGTAATGTCGTCACATAAAATTATATAAAGTGGGATTATAATAGAAAAATGAGTCTATAAATATTTAGATTTATATTTGTAATTATATTTTACAATTTATGACTTATCTGAACAATATTAATTTTAAATAGTATGTATAAGATAATAATGAATCATTAATAATTTATAGAAGGTGGGGATCACAATCAAAATTTAGGCATAGTGAAATGTGTACATAATGATTAAAGGGAGGGATTAATGCGAGTGATAGGGGTAACTCATCATATAGACATAAAATTGACAGTAATAGGTGTGTTCAATAACATATATAATGATTAAAAAAGTATAAATTATGTTGCGTAACATAAAATAGGTTTTGAATAGAAATGAGTGTGGATGATCCCTTAAATGAGTGTGTGACTCTAAATGCTTCGTAGGAACTTCTTAAGAGATTGGGGGAACATTGGGATGACTCTAGAGAGGGGAGGGAAGTATGAGGACATGTTATTATGATTTTTAGTGAAGTTTAATTGCTACTTTGTTGGTTTTAAATAGGAAATTTGGGGGGAATTCAATATTTTTTCTCGAACCTAGGTTTTTGATTTTCAAAAATAAAATAACCAAAACCACAAACAGTACTATGTTTTTTCCTTGGTTCCTACTAAATAGTCTTGGTTTTCAATATTTTATATGTAATAGAGCCTAAATTAAAGAATTAATACATTTTCTTATATAAAACTGATTGACACTCTTAAAAAATAATTTTATAACCACGAAATATATTAATGGTTTTGGACTATTGAAAAAATATATATAATTAATCAAATAAACATTAAATAAAATTATTATAAATGGGAACCATATATGTGGTTTTAGATACCCTTTATATAATATATTATATCATTTTTGAGTCATTATGATATAATAATATACGTAGTATATATGTATATGATATTTCATTTTTACCCGAAAATTCATCTATCTCATTACATTATAGAAAATTAACCATTGGGTAATTTTGATCATCAGATTAAAAAAATAATAATAACTTTATGTACATAATTAACCAAATACATGTATTTCCATTTTTAAAAATAAAATCATCATTTATTAAAATATGATGTGTTTTTTAACAATAAATGTTATCAAACCCTTATTGTGATTACATTTAACTTCAAAAATGTTTTATGATCATTTAAATTTACTAAAATCACGAATAATAATATTTTTATTATGATATTGTTTATTTTAAAAATTCCATTCATTCATAAAATTTAAATTTTTAATTGAATTTGAACATTACAGAAAAAATTATACATGTTCTATATTATCAAAACAAAAATCATTCAGAATGAAAAAAATTAGGATAAAAATACCTTCCATAATCTATAAAAAATAATGTACATAATAAAATTTATAGGGTCTTGATATATATCAATTTAATAAACTAGAACACTCCCTTAGCGTAAGCTATGGGATGGTGAGATTTATGTTTGGAGGTTCAAGAAAAATGGTTTGGGTCATTATCTCGATGAGCTTTTGTTATCCAATAAAAGTTATTATTGTGCTTATAATATTGGGTCATAGTAGGAAACCCGCGAAAACAAATTAAATGAGACAGATGAAACTTCATAAAGAAGATACCATGCAGAAATACCACAATGGGGAAACACCACTCAAGAGATAGAGTCATATGAACAAAGTTATATGTCTATAGAACATATAACAAGAACATATAGGTAAAATCAAATAGAATTGAAATATACGAGGTCTCATCCACTACCAGCTGGGTGGTTTTGTTTTTAGCATGCTTGTTCTAAGACATCTCACTCCTGAAGTTATCAAATATAATCAAATAGAATATGTCTAACAAAAGTACCCATGAGAAAACTAGGGTATTAACATGTAACATATTTTCCCTAAGACATATAGTATCTTTATGAAACCAAAAATCGATAACCCATGTAGTGTCGGTAACATAGAGAGTGTCTATAACACATGATGTGTCAATAAGTCATGCATCCCCCATGTCATGTAGTCACTAAGTCACAACCCCACATAAAAAACTCAAGACATCCCTAATCACACTCGTCTGGTCTATTATTGTATAAAGGAAGGAATTAATTCTTGATAAACTAATAATTGGTCTACCTCTCCCAGGGATCAATGGGGGGACTCCTCGCCCTACTAGAAACATCATCCAAGATAGGGGATAGGTGGTAGTGTAAATATTGGTCATACCATTTCAACAAACCATATCTAAGGCACTAATTAGAGAAGTGAGGACTATCCATGACTATTAGTGTGATAAATGCTCCATCCCACTCAGTCAAGTGTCAAATATATGTTGAGACAACTCACTTCAGAATATAGGTTATCCTCTATGATGGGAATAAGATCCTCCATCGATCCCTCATAGGAAATGAACAACGGTATTTCATAAAACAACTTATGTCCAACTACAAACCCACCATGACATATCAAAAGGATCATCTTGTCGTTGTGGTCCCAAGAATGAGGAAAAAATTTCAATCATATGCACCGTTTGAAAGATATGGCCATTTAGTGAAAAAAGGCTCGATCCGGGTCCGGTCCAGGCGTGAATAGACCCAAGAGACTTGGACCAACCAATTAACCCACCCAACCTATTTTGGAAGACCCAGATAAGCCTGGTCCAGTCTAAAACATGTCATCCATTTAGGAACTTCCCAAACTAGCTCGCCCTGCTAGTCCATTGGGTCTAGCATGTGGGGCCACTTGAGTGGCCAGACGTACCTAGTCTATCCT
This sequence comes from Viscum album, assembly GCA_963277665.1. NCBI lineage: Eukaryota > Viridiplantae > Streptophyta > Magnoliopsida > Santalales > Viscaceae > Viscum > Viscum album. The sequence continues at coordinate 934,773,176 of OY728121.1, forward strand.
GTACTACGGGACGGTTAAACCATCAAATGAGTTATTCCCTACCCATTATTCCTAGTCCATGTGGTTCACCCAGACCACATAGATACTACATCACACCCCATTAGCCCTCATTCCCCCACATGCTCTCCACCTCTGCTCCATGAAACTTTGAGTTGTTGCTATCATGACCTCCTATCATAAACCCAAGTCACTGAAAATGGCCTTCACTACATGGGGATCCAATTGATGTGGTCCCTCATAGACCACATCACACCATCACCATGACCCACTCCACTAGCATCCCATCCTGATGTGCAACGCCGGAACCGGCCTCCCTTTTTGGGTCGGCGCTTCCTCCACTGTTGACCTCCCCACTGGCGGCCTTTCACTGTCATTCTTCTCCCTAAACGACATGTGCGCCACCGCCTTGTTCCTCATGAAACAACTCTATCTACTTTTACATTTCATTACCTCCACCTCATATTCCTAATGTGTCACCTTTGTGTTTTCGTCGCTGAATCATTCCTCGATTCGGATTTGTCATATATAGTTTCAATGGGAGAGGGAGAAGGGGAGGAATGAAAGTTGTAGAGGGGATAGAAATGACAAAAAGAATTCCCAAATACTTGATCTTATTATTAATCATGTTGGCCTTGATCTGTTCATGTTAGATGGTTTCAAAAAGAACATGAATAAATAATCCAGAATATCAATCTCCCTTTTTGAAACCTGCAAGAAGTAAATACCACCTAGAAACAATGATAGATCAATGGGGAAATATATATTTGTATTGGTCAATGTTCATTTTGGAATTCATGAACATGGAAATGAAATAAAATCACAACATCTATACCTCAATTTGATCCAATCTCTGAAGAATAACATTTGTTTTTTCATTTACATGGGTGAAGATCCTTTCAATCTGAGGTTTATCATTGAATTTCATTCCATGATCGGTTGTCATTCATCAAGATACTTTTGTGTCCTTACCTCAGAGTAATTATAATGTGATTCTGATAATCCTAAATCCTCCAAATACATTTATTATAAAAAAACTTCATCCCTGAGTCCATAATAAAATATTTTTATTACATTATTTTAATGACGTTTATGTCCAAAAAATTTCTTTTATTGTCAGCTTCCAGCAACTGATGTTAGGTTTTTCTAAGGAATACACCCCCTTATGAACTCAATGGTCATCCCTAATTTCCAATACATGTTACCATTTATCGGTTACTAAGATTTTAATAATAAAATAAAATTATTTTATTATTTTATTTATTGTTCACCTTTTTCAGGTATTCTACTGAACACCCATAACGACTAATACTATATCATGTCTTGGGTAAATACATTTCTCCGAGCCCAACTGTATCCTCTAATTTTTGATCCTGGAACATGTTAAAAAGTTATTTTACTTTTTTAGATAGGTTGTGTGGATGTTCTATTACTAACACATTATTTTTTCGGAAAATATTTCCGAGCACACTAGGCCTCCAAATCGCATGTCTCCCCATATCCTAGTCACAAAAGTTTCCCAAATAATTTCTAAAAAAATTGGGATAATCAGAGTCTTTAAATTCTACCCCACCATATGTAGTTAAATCATCCAAATCCAAAACAAAGGTCTAATCAAACAACTGAGGGTACTGATCATGAATCAGAGCCTCTCATTCCCTTGTGCTCTAATAATGATTTGCGTGCTTCCAGGGAACGTACACTAGAAGAATAAACCCCCTACAAAGGATCAGCTAATGTAAATCCTTGATCTCCACTGGTTTCTTGGATGAATTCATCGAAGTCACACATCTCCTTAGTTGATACATGTGGATGATGTCCGGTACCTGATCCAACTATGGGGGTAGAATCAAATAGGACGCCACCAAAGATACTATTTGTAGTATCAGGAAAGGACCGATGAACCTTAGGGATAACATTTTTTCCTAACCAAATAATTGTTTTTAGAATCGAGGAGAAAACTAATAGAACACATGGTCTCCCTCCTCATCCATCAAAGGCCTTCGTTGCCTATCGTTATAAGATTTATGATGGCCTTGTGTAGTCTTCATCTTCTCCGGGTTGATCTGTACCATCTTTATTGTCTTCTGTACAAAATCATGGCCCATGAACGCTGACTCACCTAGGTGGTGACCTACATAGACACCTATACATAACCTCGAATGATTCCATACATATGTTGGAGGGATATATTCTTTTGTATGCAAACTACACCATATGTATGTTATTCTCCTAACTACAACTAAAACAATACAAGATAGACCAAAACATGTCCTCTTGAACTTGAATGATCCTCTTCGCCTGGCCATTTTTCATTCGATGAATCGTTTGCTAATGCGAAACTGAGTCCCAGATTACCTCCTGAAATACCTTCCACAGCTGGAAAGTGAAGTAAGAATCATTATCTAAAACATTCATCCATTTATCTCCATGAATACAAACCATCTAGTACATGTAGGGGAATCCCAAGCTGTATTTTGAAATCTACTACTAGATAGGTAGGATGTGGGAAGACATGTTTATTTGGTCAACAATCTCCCAAATGGTATCATTCTATCTAGACGTATGTGTAACATCTATCAGGAAGTCCATTTTAACATGATCCCATTTCCATTCTGACACCTCAAGGGGTTGAGCCATAACCGCTGGAACCAAATCCATTTCCTTCATTTGTCTGCAAGGCATCGAGATACAAAATCTTCAACTTCCCTCTTAATCCGATGCCACAAAGATAACTTCCTAGGTACTGGTACATAATTTCAACACCTAGATGTAACACTAAAGGGGATGTATGAAACTCCATAAGAACCTCCTCTCACAATTCCTCTTGTATCATCGTGAATCCTCTAAAGGAAACAATGTTCTCCCCCACCCCATTTTTAGTAACCATCTGGGGCTTGTCCAATGAAATTTTAACATGTAGATCCTCGCATTCTATATCCCTAATTTCTTCCTACATGACTCACCGTAAGAGTAGAATGGAGACAACTATTTACAAGGTATAAGATGATCCATGTCCATCCACAATGGATATCATCCACAAGACTAACTTATCTGATGCCTCATTCAAAAATTGGAATCTAGATATCCTACTGAGAGAATATTCTACCATGATCCCTTTCCCTAGATTATATACAATCTACAAGTCATATCCCTAGAGGAACTCTAGGAATCACCTCTGTCTCAAGTTTCAATCCTTCTAAGACAAGGTACGATGGAGAATCTTGTGGTAAATATAGATGATATATAGCTTTCCCATCATGTCGTGTCACCACATCTTCAATGAGAATACTATTACTAATAACTCAAGTTCATGTGATGTATAGTTCTACTCATGATATTTCTACTAGAGTTAACCATTTTCTATGAATTATTGTCTCTACATCAGTGAAAAATCATGGTTCTTGATGTGTCACATAACACAGGGTACTTGAAACCCTCCTCTAGAAACCTCAAGATGGGAGTTCTTGTCATATATTGCCTCAACCTTTATTGGATCCATTATAAATCTAGAAATAGATAATATATGTATGAGATCAATAAAGAACACCTTGGGCTGGCTAGTGTGAAGCATTCTGTCTCTTGAATGGATTCCTCTATAAGTACTCCAACTACACCCTCAAAACATGAACCTATGTGGGAACCATACGATATGATGGTGTGGATATCAATATCATCCCATTGTGTAGATCAATATAGATGTTCGTCTATTATTGGTTAGATAAACCGGGAACATCTTTATGGAATACATCTTTATACTCCACCTCCCCTACAAAAAACTAAGGACTTGTAACTGCAACATCACTAACGTTCAGGATCGCGAACGTAAGAGTAATCAGTTGTAGTCTCTTTTGAGTTAGTCCGTCCAAGGCTACGAGGATTTTCCTAATTCTTATAAAATGGAAAATCTATTTCTATTATCACATAGTAACGAAACTATATTTCTAAAACAGTCAATCTGAGAATGAAAATGGCTTCCAGTCCATACCGAGAATTCCATTGTAAGTCCTCGACACTACTACCAAGAGATCCCAACCAAAAATATCTCCTTTATGTGTATGGTCACACTATCGGCCCCAATGTTTTATTATTGGGGAACCTTTTGTAGGGTATAAAAATACAAGGGACAAGTCAACTGGTTAATTAGAATCTATAATTATTAATAATGGAATGTTGCAAGAAAGGAAAAAAAATTGATCATTTGTCTATCAACTACATCTAAAGTATAAAGACATAGATCGTACCTTGAACCATTCCCAGATTCCTGGGTTTTAATCCTCAATATACAAAAACTATCTCCTCCCTAGTCCTCTAGCTTTTTTACTCTATTATGATCCACCTAGGGGTTGTGGTTGTAACATGTCAAAATTTTGGCCACCACATCCTACATCTCGAGATCCTCTTCCACGTTTTCCACCCAATAAATATACCTGATAATGTCATTTACACTTTATTTGTGGTTCATCAATGGCCTCTAATAATGAAACATGGGTAATGGGAAAATATTTCAAGAAATGTGCCTTCTGATTATAATCATATAAATTCCTCTCCCTTGGGAACTAGAACGCCCCAAGAACATCTGTGAAACCTCATATTTTGTGGCTTAAATCACATACCTGCTATCGATATGTCATGTTGACCCCACATCCCAGGTGGTTGCATCCTTAAAAGACTATGATATTCATTTAGTCCATACATGACATCATCTAAACCCTAAAAATCCATCTATGACATAGTTTGACAGTTTGTATCCACCTAATCCACTAGAGGTCAGCCTATGAACAAATCAATAGGAGAAAGCACCACCATATGACCATACTAAAGAAAACATACTTGGTGAATGCCTCCCCTAAGGGATACCTCATCAATAATCAAGTACAACTCCTGATCCTATTATATAAATTCCCCTAGAGGTCATTGTTAATACATCCTGTAAGAAAACAAGATGTATCATGATTAAAAGAGTATAACTGGGGAGATCACTCCAGAAAAACATTGAAAACAAATCCAATTCTTATATGAATTGTGTACCATTAAATTCTATAGAATCAGTGTTTTCATATATCAAGTAAAAAATAATGTTTCTATATTTTTTTTATCGATACATTGGCCTCCGCATCAAAATTTGATTATCTGGCCGAATATTCGAATTCAAAACACTTAAAACTATTTCCCAATCCAATATCATTGAGTCCTAGACCTAATGTATAACTAATTTACTCTAATACCACTCTTTCACAACCCATAATAGGGGCTCCCATGACAGGAATACAAAATGTCTTCCTCCAATAGGCCATTAGTGGGTGACTAACACCGAGTAGGAATATCCCACAAATGGAAGGAATTTCCCTAAGTACATGAACACACACACACACACACATCTCTCAGCCAAAAATACAGAAATGTAAAAAGAATAAGTATATAAGAATTCATGAACACCGCAATAGCCTAATCAAAAGAGTATAATAAGAATGTAATGTGCAGTATTGTACAAATGGGCCAGAATACAAGACCAATAAAAAAGACAGATTCTATAGCACATGTTCATGAAGCTCATATTCAAAAATCCGTACATGAAGGGAAGGTAAAAGAACATCTATTTGAATCCACTAGATAACACATCAACTATATGGTCTATCACTACAAACCACTTGGTTCTAGTCTACCTCAAACTCCATCAAAACATAGATGGTCTATACAGGATAAAACACATGTGGGCATAGTCCATGAAGGGGTGTGTAAAACAATACGTTGTAGGACACCACAAAACACAATGTAAAAGACCATAGAGGAATCATCATGAAGAAGATACCATGTATAAATACCACCATGGGAAAACACCACTAAGAAGATATAGTAAAATAAACATAGGTATATTTTAATAGAATATATAAAAAATATTTAGGTGTTGTAGTAAAGGATTGTAGGACAGAAGGTCTAATCCTCTACCAAATACATGGTTTAATTTGTAGAATTCTAGTTCTATGACATCTCACTCCTCATGTTATCTAAAAGAATTATGTAGAAATGGTGTACAAAAATTAACCAAGAGAAAACTATGGTATCAACAAGTTATGTAGTGTCCTTGAGACATCCAGTCTCACTAATACATGTAGTTTAGATAACACACGGAGTGTCTGTGACACACCGAGTGTCGGTAACAAATGAAGTTTCAAAAAGTCAGGCAGCCCTCAATTCACCTTATCACCAAGTCATAACCAGTCATTAATCACTAAAAACATCATGAAGCACACTTTTTAGGTCTAGTCATTTAGATGGGAAATAATGTGATCTTGATAATCATATAGAGGGTCCTCCCCACCCTAGGATCATTATAGGGACTCTTTACCCTACTAGAAACATCATCCTATTTAGGGTATAAGTTCCTAGGTAATTAGTGGTCACACCATGTCCATAAACTCTATCTATGGTTCCATGAAGAGATGTAAAGACGGACCACGTCTTTTAGTTTGAGACATTCTCCATCTCACCGAGTCATCTATCGATGTCGAGATGAGACAATTCGCATTAGAATACAGGCCATTATCTATGATCGATACAAGATCATACATCAAACCCTCAAAGGAAAAGATAATGGTAATGATATCAACCTCTGATGATCCGACCAAAAACCCACCATGCCATCTCAAAATTACTACCCTTCATTGAGGTTCCCAACACCGTAGAAAAATTCTCAGTCCTATGATCCATTTTAATGTTATGGAAAGTTGATTAACAAAATCTTGATACAGGTTGAGTCCATGTTCAATCTGTACCATCAGACTCAACCTGACATGCCGGCCAACCTGACCCAGTTTGGCAAACCCAGCCATGCCCAAACTGAATCTGCCGGTTGGGCCTGTTTACTCCCCCGAACATGGCCTACCTGGGCTGCACCCCCTGGTCCATGCTGTCTTCCTCGACCATGTGGTTGCTACATCACACCCTACTAGCCCAAAAAACTCAATGTGCTCGCCACCTCAAAGATACATCCTCCTACCTTCATGGGATTCCTCTGGCATGGACCCCCTGGACCATGTCCGTCCATCGTAGTCTCCCCCCATGCCAATGGACCTTCAAGCATCAATCTACCTAGCATAGCCTCCCTCGCGAGGTCATTGATTCCTTCACTAGTAACCATCACAGACGTGGCCTTTCCCTACCTCACTCTGCATGAACCTGCCAGAGATGTTTCCACATTGCAATGTCAATGTTTCCTTGTGATGTTGTCTCACATCCACAGTTCCGTTGTGGAATCATTCCTCTATTCATATTAATCACATAGAGTTTCCAAGGCATATAAGGAATGTGAAGAATGAATTAATAACATTAGATGTTAAGGGGCGATAAAATGAACAATGAATTCTTGAATAATGATTCTTGGAATTATTCATGTTAGCCTTGATCTGTTTATAGTAGAAGGATTAAAAAATAACAATATTAGATCATCACAAAGATTTATCTGCCTTTTTAAACCTCACAATAAGTAAATCTCATCTAAAAAAATTATTTATCCATGGGCCAATCTGTTTGTTGAGTAGTGAAATTCATCTTAGAATTCATGGATAAGTAAATTAAATGAAACAAATAATGACCTACCTCGATAAGGTTTAATCACTGAAGAAAAATAGATTTCACGTCTTTTCTATGGGTGAAGATCCTTTGAATCCATATTTTATCATTGGTAATTGATCTAAAATCCACCATTGCTTTTTGAGAGTGATCTATTTCCATGCCTTAGAAGAATTCCATGGTTAGGGTGATAACTTTGAATCCTCTAAAAAATGCCTATTAAAATAAAATGATTCTCTGTATCAACAATAAAACATTGGTATTAAAATATTTTCATGACATTTATGTCCAATAATTATCCCTCACAGTTGGCCTGCACCGGCAGATGTTAAGCCTCGCCTGAGGAAATAACCCCCTTATAAATTCAATTGTGGTCTCATTTTTGAAATATGAGATATCTATTATGAGTTATTATGTTTTTAAGAGTAATATTTATTTTTTATTGATACTCACTTTTTGTGTTATTTCCATTGATGACCCACACCAACTAATGTTAAGTCATTCCCAGGGTAAATCCACTACTCTAAGCTCAACTGTGTGATTTTATTACTAATACATGAACCTATTTAATTGGGATTTCAGTTTTTTAGGAAATTATCATGATCATTCTATTAAAAACACAATATTTATCATTGAATCATTTCAAGAAAACTGAGCCCTTCAATCGCACTCCGTCTCAGCACCTGGTCATGGAAATTTTCCGAATGACATCTAAAAATATAATCAAGAAAATAAAAGTCCATACATGGGATACATAGAATACATAATGTACGTCATATAGTTTATGTGTTTAGGTAGGTCGATAGACAATGAATCTGATGCAATAAATGATCACAATGGGACAAATTTATCATATTCTAATCATTCCCTTTTTACAAAATCTGATTACTTTCATCCACAGAGATATGATTAGTAATACCATCACTCCAACATCAAACTCTATGTCCCATCCATGATTGTCCACAGAGATCTTATGTCTACATTGAATAGCCTTGATGTGATACACCTCTTCCCATTAAAGGATTCATAGGGATCCATTTGGATGCCCGGGTACAATTTTTTTATAGGAACTCAATTAATAAAAAATGATTGTCCCATCCTCTTTTGAATTCAATTAAGAAATCTCTCAACAATTAAAAAAGTGCCTAGATAATATACTAGGATATTTAACCATTTTAGTGGCTATAAGTAGGTATGAACATCAACTCAAGGTTTAGAGCATGTTGGAGACTTATCTAGAACATATAGGTGAATGTCAGATCTTGATCTGATATAATCGATTGTGGTAATCCATAAATCCTCACTACTTGTTTGATGTTTATCCATGGGTGTTAATCTATTGAGTAGTATTATTGAACCACAAAAACGGTGATGTATTTGTATGAAGATAAAATAAAATCCATATAGTATCATTCAATATTTAAGGCTATCGATGATAAGGGATAAAGTCCATAGTGATATTTTCACATTCCAATAATGGTATAGGTACTGTTTGTATCATCCCCATATATATTTTCCTTTTGGCCTTCATTTTATATCATACAACATATATTGAAGTATACTTCACAATATTTTTCATCATGTTGTATCAACAATAGTTTTATCAGTGATCTCAACAAATCTTAGTGCTTCATTCATGGAGGAAGATGATTGAGTTATGTGAATCATCTAACATCTCATTTATTAACATATGATTTTATGGTACAAAAATAATTTTTATGTTGAATATATTTTCTTATCTAGATTTCATTAGATCACAAAGAATCCTAAATTAATGAATGCTATTTTTTCTAATTATATTATTAAACAATAAACTAGAGTTCCTTACATTCCATTATAAAGGGAGTCGATGTTTGGGGGTTATAGATTTATTTATTTCAAATAAATTTTTTATTTTATTTCAAATAAATGTTTTGATGAAATTTATGGATTTTACATGTTTTTGTGAACATAAGTTGTTCTATAATATTTATACATTGAAAATTATTTATGTAAGAAATATATGTAGGTTACCTTGACATTTATTTTTGTATTGTGATATAGTATGATAAATATAGAAGGCTTATTTTATATTTAATATCATTAGTTTAATATTATTTTTAATTAATGTAAATTTTGGTTTAATGAAATATAAAATTTTGGGATAATTTATATTTTTAAAAAGAGAAAAAAAATATAATGAATGTAATGATCAATATCATATTTAGTCATTTTGTCTAGAGATCAACTAAAATTTATTATGGCCTTTTTAATTTTGAATTATGAGCATAGGTTCTAAATTTATTTTTTCATTCAACATTTTTTGGTTTCATTACAATTATTAATATATGATAAAAATTTATATGAGTTGTTGGAATATATCTTTTTCATGATAAAAAGGGATTTGATTGAAAATAATTACCATATGGTATCCTTATGTTCAATTTTTTAAAAAAAAATTATATTAGAAAGAGTATGGTGGTAATGTTTTTGTGAAATATACATGTTTCCTCTAAAAATTGTAATGACATAGGATGTGATTGTTAAATAGAAAATGGGTGAAGGTAATGGAAGATAAGGTGATTTTCATAACATAATAATAGTGCTATTTTATGTATTGAATTTGGTGGATTAAAATATAAAACAATTTAACCATAATTAATTTCATTCATAGTGAATAGTGAGCATAATCATAAAATAGAGGAACTTAACCGAAGACATATATTCATTATATTTTATATCTAAATGCTATTTTAAATATTTTTTAGACACAAAACTATTGTATGACTCCAATTATCGTAAATTTGATTTTGAGGTAGTCAAAACACATTGCATTATCAATTTTCACAACAAATGGATCAAAGTAATCCCTTATCCTTTTTAGGAGTAGATAATATCCTTGATTTACATTAGAGAAGAACCAAAATATATATTAATAGTATTTGTCTTAAACTATTTTATTTTTTGTAGTTTAGATGGAATGTAGTATCATATAAGAAAAAACATAACCAATAAATTTATTGGTTCAAAACAAGAAAAATACTTTTATAAGATAAAACCCATAAGTTTATATTTTTCAGTATAAGTAGAACATGAGATTCTTAATGTGTATACCAAAGTCCCTTATACACCCTAAGGTATATAAAAAACTACATACCAATTTTATGGGAGTTATAACAATATAAATCTTGTAGTAATTGAAACACTATAGTTATATAAACAAAGAATCGAGAATGAATAAAATTATAAAACCTAATGAATGATAGTAAATAATTGTTTTACCATTTTGTAACTTATAGTTTTCATCCCTTAACAATGAATTCAATGAACCTCATGAAATCCATCAAAACAATGGATTAATAATTCTTATTTTAAAATGTTAGCACATAAAAATATCAAACAGTGTAATTCATAAAATATTTCTCCAAATTTGTATTCATCACACTACTAATAGATTATGGACTCTTTAAGAAGATCATTTTCTAATATACATCTCATTAATATTAAAATTCATGATCAATAAGTTTAAATGTAATTTAAATATTCTTAAGGATAGATAATTTTGTAGTCTTGATATTATATAATGAATTTACAATTATATTTTCATATTTTCTTTTTATTTTTTTTTAAAAAAATCCCATTATTATGTCTTCCCAATCAGAGAATCTAATTTCAAAAATCAAGCACATTTATAATAAATTTCAGAACCAAACATTTATGAATGTTAAAAATAAATCCATTCACATCTAATGTATTTGTATATATAATATTTATATAAATAAATATTTAATGAACCAATAAATTATTTATATAAACTATATATAAATCAAGTTGATACATTCCATAGATTATGCTTCCTAAATTATAAACAATTATATTTCCTTAGCAAATTTATAAAAATAATTTATTAATATGATAAATATAAAAAACATTTCATTATTTATTTAATTTTATATAAAACTAACCAAATAACTTAATATATTTTTTATATAATTATATTAATTTATAAAAAACTAATTAAAAGTGATATAAACAATAAGTAGTAGATAATAAGGAAATAGTCTTAAAATATTGAATGTTTGAATTGAATACATCAATCTACATAAATGTATTTTTTTAATAAGATTACAGCCACATAGAGTTAAGTGATAGAATACTTGTAAAAAACATTTTATTGGTAGTGTGAATATTAAATATATGTTCCATAACGGTATGTTAAAAACCAAAGCATAGTTATATTTGTGTCTTTATTAGGGTAACACATCAATCTATGAAAAGGTATCTTATCACTCTATTTAAGAGTATCCTAATATGACCTATATATAGGTAACTAAATAGATTTCATGCAATTTAAAGGTAAATAAATCTTCATTTTGTTTTTATAAGGTAAAATGATATTTTAATGTTGTAAATAAACATAGACTATAATCTAGTTATTGGTTATATAAACTGATTTCACTCTGCATAAAGAAAAATTTTAATTTTCCTTTTAATGTAAATATTCAAATTTAAAATCAAATAAGAGTAAATAAAATTCCTATATTAAGTTAAATTAGGATCCCCATTTGTTGCTAAATAATTTTTTAATGGGATACAAAAAGGTAAAATTAATGTTCTAAAAGAAATGTATGGGTAATAGTAAACATACAAAAAGCTAAAAATGCATGTAATAATTTAAATAATTTTAAAATATATATATAATGAAGAGAACGTAATGAATAAATTGAATAAATAAATAATGGTGTAAAAATTAGTGAATAATTAATAAATTTAAAATTAATAAATCATCAAATCATCCTATTCTAATACAAGGAATGTAATATGGAAACAAGTTAAGTATAAAATATTTAAACTTAACTATGATCTGATAAATTATAATTGTGTATATAATAAGGTTTTTTTGATAATCAGAAAAGAAATACATATAGTAAAACATGGAGTCCCTCAACCAGATCCACCATTGGATAATTAAAAAATAATAAATATTTACCCATTTTTTCTATTTTTAAATTAAACTAAATGATTGAAATATTAAAAACTATAAAAAGTTTCTTTTTTTTAAAATTAAATATAGTTTATCCCAAAAAAATATTTGTACAAAAAAATTAGAATGAAAGTGTAAAATATATTTAAAAAATAGAAAATATATTTCATGTTTTAAATTTTTTTTACAATTTCAGTCGATAATTAATAAAATATAATTATATAAATATATAAAATATTTAAGGTAAATAAAAATATCCCCAAATAATCAACCATAAAAATATGTTTCCATCTCAATACACATATATTTACGTTCTATATAACTGTTTAACCATATTTAATTAGCATTAAAATCACTATTGATGTTTTAAATTACTAAATAAATTATACTAATGTGTATGAAATCTCAAATAAAATTTAAAAATTTTAATTCAAATATATTTATTTATATAACAATTTCATAAAAAATTATAATTATATTTAAAATTTGTAGATTGAAATTACCATATTCATACACCCCCTATGATAAATATTAAAACATAAAAAAATTAACATTATTATAAAGATTTAATGAATAATATCCCTTTATAATTATAAAATATCAGTGTTCCGTTAAGAGTGACAAAACTATAAATATCTAAAATATATTATGAAACATATAGAAATATTTTTTAATATATAGAAGTAAAAAACAACATTAATTTGAATATTTAATTAGATTTATAAAATTTAATAAATAAACTTGTCTGAAATATAGATATTTATTAATATAATGAAATCCACATGTTGGGCACACTTGTTATAATTTGAGTAGAATTAAAAATTATGAATCTAAAAATAAAAGTGTTTTAACTATTATAAATTTCTATAAATATAAATGAAAAATTATTTATATTTTAAAATTAATAAAATTGATTTTAAAAGTTAAAATATACTTGTTAGAATAAATTAAATCATACATTATTATGAATAAATAATTTATTATTCCCTTTTATTCGACATGATTTTGACCAAAATACAGATATTGAATTTTACTGCACTCAATAATACGTAAAATACATAAAAAATTAAAACTCATCAAATTAAAGAATAACAATTATCTTCCGCTATATTATGGATAACACTAGAATTTGAATAAGTCTTAATTTCATTTAATTGATTCATTTAATAAATTTATCCACAAAATGAATATATATTATAAAATAAGATTCCTCTTAATTTTATTTTATTTATATAAAATAAATGAAATACTTAATAAATAAATTAAATACCATTATATATAGACAATTGAATAATTATCATAAAAATAAACCATATATAAATAATGATAATAAAAAAATTATTATTCAAAAAATAAAAAAATATATAGCTTCTTAAATGAAAAAATGTATCGAATATGGTAATAATGAAATACATAACATAATTTTCAAATCCCATGCAAATAGTATAAGGAAAAATAATATAATGACATGAAAGATAAAATAAAAAATAATAAATAATATGCATACATTTTAAAACCCATTAATAATATATTCTACATATTTAATCATTGAATCATCTTTACATATGAATTTTTTTATAACTAATATATTGAATAAAACAGAATAAATATTTTTTGAATAATGAACACAAAAACCACATTTTAATAAATTAAAATATTTAATACATATTTCATTTCCCTTAAAAATTTATTTTTGAACAAGGTAGGAATAATTTGATACTTTCCATTTTCAAATTTATTTTTAATTATTTTATTTATAGAAATCATATTTTCATATATTAATATTTTATAAATAAATGGGGGTAAATTTTTATTCCTACTTTTAAAATTACATTTATGGATTCTCAATTTCATCTAGAATAACCTCTATATCATTAAAAAAAATTATTTGATCTAAATATTGTTTTTTATTTCTTTATTCTCATATATTATTTTTTACATTCAACTTTTGTTTTCAAAATTTTAAAATCGATATTTTTTTACACGATGAAATAATTTCCTTTAAATTTTCTTAAAATTCCTAAAAATTTAATTATTTGATAAACAAATAATAATAACTTAGTATAAGTCATCATGATATTAATAAAACATTTATTTATTTAATTTATTATTCCATTTTTAGAATCAATAGAATAATGAGAATTTGAATAATTGTTTTTACCTAAACAACCCAATAAAAATATGTTTCCAATTTATCTGGCATATAATCATAAATAAAATAATAAAAATCAAATACTAAGTGGATATTTACCATGTAATTTTGATTGTTAAAATTATAGTTACGAGTTTCACATTGATTATTTAATTAACCATTTCAATTTTGAATTACAAAATCACTCTATATCGTCATGTATTTTTCTCTTTTATTATGATTTTCCCTAAATATATTATCCTCAAATTGTTGGATTTAATAATGGTCAATAATATTCATGATCCTTAATTTTTAATTATAGTATGTTCAATTTCTCTTGAGTAATTTCATTAATTTAGATGTTTATTTATGTTTCTGTTTAAATTTATAATGTCTAATTACAATAGATTTTAATATTATAGAAGTATGTTATAATGTTTAGAAGATTATTTAGTAAATTATTTTTGTTCTGTTTATGGTGATTCTAATATTTTTAATTCTTTTGGTAGATTTGGATGTGACAATAAAGCCTTGTCCTAATTATTTACATTTTTTCATATGAGATAATTTAATCGATTTGATGTTAATTTTAACCTTTTCAATGAATATTATTCTATGTGAAGATGAAGAATGTTTTTAAATTGGTTTGTATTGGAAAATATTATATTCAATATTTAATTTTTTTAATAAAATTTGTAAGTGTTACTGTGATCTCCCATGTGTTATGTAATTGAATTTATCAATTGTGTGTAAGAATCAACCTTGCTTTTTAAAGGATGTATATAGGTAGATGATTCATTGAATAAGTTTACATGTAAAATATTTATTTCCATATAATGTCATTTTCATGAGGAAGGACTTATTAAAGGGTAAATACAGGTTTTGAAAACATTAATAAGTGTACCTTATGCTCACAAAAAATTATTGGTCTTACCCGGGTAACATTACTATTGAATTTTTGTGACTATGTAAGGATAAAAGAATATATGTTAGGGCCAATTGATATTTATAAACCCAATGAAAGAGTGAAAAATTATGTATGGGTAAAATAACATTAACCTTATACAATGAATTCCTCCGATGTTTAATTTTTGAAAATATATTCAAATCCAATTTCTATTTCAAAGAACCTTCTTCAATGCATTTTTAGAATTAATTATTTGAAAAAAATGATAAATTAGTGGTTTTTTACATTGTTAATTGTTCTTAATTCCACTATTTATTCTCTATAAATATAAAAATTAAAAGAATATTTTGTTGAACCCTCTGTGCGATAATTATTTTAATAATCACAATTCATTTTTGTTTTTACAAGTCAATTTAGTCAATTATTCAATCTGTTCTAAATTTGTTTATATATGTTTATTCATGTCTACATATGTTTCTATATGCTTATTTATGGTTTACTATTGACCTAGAAGTATTCTGGACTAAACAAACACTTTGTGAGAATGTTATGTGTTTTATTCATCGTTAGTTGTTTTCATGAGTCACCGATAGTTAAAGCAATTGTCACACCGATGACAACGGTCGCACTGATGACAACGGTGGAACCGATGAAAACGGTCGCATCGATGACAACGGTCGCACCGATGACAACAGTCGCACAGATGGCAACATTCGAACCGATGACGGTATTCGCACCGATGACAACGGTCACACCGATGACAACGGTCACCCCGATGACAATTGTCGCACTGATGACAATGGTCGCACCGATGACGACGGTCCCACCAACAACAACGGTCACACCAATGATATAACTACTGAATCCGATGATGATCGAATGACCTACCGAAACCAATTCTGTTCAAATGAAATACCAAAGCTGATGCTGATTGAATGACCTACCAAAACCAATGCTGATCAAATGACCTACTGAGGCCGATGCTGATCAAATGACCTACCGAAGCCGATGAAAATTCAAATGACCTATCAATATCATGACTCACAGATAGTCATGAAAACTATTTTAATTTTTATTAACTCTTATTTAATTCCAGCAGTCATATTTGCTTAATTTAATGCACCTACAATTAATTAATGTCGGTGGATGGATGTCATGGAACCATACCCCGTACCTTTTAGAAAGTAATCACTCCCTTTTATGTATCTCATTGAATAAAAAGGAAGATCGATCTGAAGTGAGAATAGAGAAAATATACACAGAAAAATAAACACAAGGAGAAGTAGTGTGCACATGTGTGTGAAGGTTCACAAAACAAAAGAATAACATGATGAACACCTGTGAAAACCACAAAGATTCAAGAATACCATTCACCTGGAAAAAACACTGAAGTCGAGTCCTTATGCCTTAGTAAGAATAATATGCACATGGCTCAATAACATTAGATGGGAAGAACAAAAACACTCTTCTTTGTGTCATCTTCACCAGAATGGACTCGAATATCATATGCAAAAATTCATATGAGTCTAGAGATCATTTCTAATCACTCAGAGTATTATAAAATCATTATCCATTTATTTCCTCTATAGTATACCATTGTTTATCTATTTGATCATTTTGTGGGCATCATTCGACAATGAAACACTGACTGCTAGCTTTAAATGGAGGATACTAAATCCTCACTCCAAACTTTTTACACCTGGTTGTATCCCACTGTGAATTGTGAAAGAGGTCAAGTGTGACATGGACAACCTGAGAGATGTTGATGTTTGTTTACCCACGTAAAATTGTGGTAGAGGTCTGAGGACCTTAACAGTCTGAGTACTATTGTAATCCACAATCTAGGGTGTGGATCAATGTTTTATATAAATTTTTTGAGAGGAAAAAGTCTTACCTTGTGACTGAACCACTTGTTTAATACTGTTGTGCTTTTATATTTGAGATTAAAACTCTTTTGAATATTCAACTACTAAGTACATTAAATGTAAATTTATTTAAAAGTTACTCGATATTTAAAATATAAAGTGTTTGTATTTATTTTAAAATATTATGTTATTTTCAAAAGCTAATATTATCATCAGATTAGATCAACTAAGAACTAATCAATATTATGAGAACCTAACTAAAGCTTTACTATATTAAAAATTTATTATAGATTAGCATGTTATTTAAATTGGGGGGTTACAATCTAAATCTTTTAATATGAACTCAATTCACCCCCTCCTGAGTATCCTCGCCAACTAACATTTGGTATCAAAGGTGGTTAAATGGTTTTCAAAAATCTCTATTAGTGAAAAGTATTTAACTGTGATATTAGTTTTATCTTAACGATCCCAAAATTTTTGTTATTATAAATTTTAACTCTTTAAATATATTTTCTAAAATCTTACTCTGGATAATAGATTAGAAGGTGCACCTACCAATAGGCCACCCAACATTAATGGTGTTAATTATTTCCAATGTAAAATTAAAATGAAAATTCATTTAGAAAGTATGGGATTTGACATCTGGACTTCTATAGATACTCATTATAAGATTCAAGAAACTGTTAGAACTACTTGGGATTAACCTACTAAAGCTACTTACAATAATAATTATAAAGCTATGAATTCCATTTATTGTTCCTTAGGAGTTGAATATTTTAATCCAATATCTTCTTTTAAGACTGCTTGTGAAATATGGGATATTTTTTCTGTTTCCCATGACGGAACAACTAATGTTAAGGAAATGAGATTGAATACTACACTATTATGTATGATAATTTTAAAATGAAATCTGATGAATCTATTTCTGATATGTATCTCAGGTTTTATGAGATAGTAAATACAATGAGCAAACTGGGAAAAGATGTTCCAGTAATGGAGAAAATCATGGGGATACTAAGATGTATGCCAGAAAAATAGATAGGCACATCAGTTTCAATAAGAGAATCGGGTGAAAAAATTTCACTAATTGTTAAAGATCTGATTGGTAAGTTGATGATGTATGAAGAAGTGTTGAAGGTAAAAAAATAATGCGATGATGTACCAAGAAAGAAATCAATAGTCTTCAAGAATTTGGCTTAAAAAATCCAGGAAAAAGAGAAAATTGAAGCTGCAAGTGACAATTTGAGTAGTGAAGAGAGTGCATCTGACAGTGATGCTGAATTATCTTAGATATCCAAGAGATTTAATATGTTTAATAGGAAAAAACGTTTTTTAGTAAATCTAATTACAAGGGAATGTATGAAAATAAAGGTCATCGGAAGATGGATATGAAAATGACTAATAAAAGTGATAACATAATCTTCTATGAATGCAAGAGGAATGTACATGTCAAAGATGACTGTCCAAAATTGACATTCAAGAATAAATATGACTATAAGGAAAAAAATACATGAAAGCTATGAAAGAAACCTGGAGTGAATCAGAAGACAGTTCAAGTGATTCTGATTCCACTTACGATGAACAATCTCAAAAAGATAATATATGTTTCATGACAAACACATTTGAGGTAACATTGGATACTCCTACTTTAATCTCTTATTACACTAGATATGATTATGATTCTAAAAAAATGTCTAGTGAAGAATATTTGAATATTGTAACATTCTAGAAGATACATGGAATGTGCTGAATGAAATGTATAATGCCATAAAGAAGCAGCATGCTTTAACCAGCACTGTCAAATATGCACATGTAGTTGTAAAGGAAAAGAATGCTCAACTACTCAAATATAATACTGAACTAATACTATCTAATTAAAAACATAAGAATGATTGGGAAAAATTTACGAATAGAAAGGACACACTTACACAAATTCTAGGAAAACAAGTGGCACCAATGTATACTATTGGTATAGGTTATCAGCCTGGACAAAGACAGAATACAAAGAATAAATTTGTTCCAAAATCATGACAGTATGCTTCTAGTTCATAAAATTACTATGCCTCAATTAGAGATTCACATAGTTATATATTAAAAAAATGTTTATCTATCAAAATTTCTAGGTTCTGTTAGGTATATGAGACCCATTAAAAAAATATGGGTACCGAAAGTTTTACTTTCTATCCTGTCTGGACCCAATAAAATCGGGGTACCAAATTCATTTTCTATATAAATTTTTTTTGTAGGAATCTTGCATGAAAATATATTGTAGGAATACATGGTATTTGGAAAGTGGATGTTCAAGACACATGGAAGAAGGCTTCTCGTCCTTCAAAAGATTTTTCAAGGTTGATGGAGGATATATCATCTTTGGTGATGACTCTAAAGGTAAAATCATCGGCCTAGACCAAATTGGTAACACTGATTAAATATTAATTTCTAATGTTTTATTTGTAGATGGATTAAAATGAAATTTTTTAGGTATTTCTTAGTTATGTGATGATGGTTTTAATATTAAATTTGAAAATGATTCTTGTAATTTTTTTTATAATTGTTTTTATTATTTTCTTCCTTAAGAAAAGAACATGTATATGCTGTAGATTTGAATTCTTTAGCTATGCTGAATATTACCTGTTTAAATGCTTTTCATAATGAATAGTGGCTTTGGAACTGAATATTAAGACACTACAATATACATTTTCTTAGAAAAATGACTAGGAAGATCATAGTTAGAGACCTACCTAAATAGGAATTACCAGTTGATAAAGTTTGTAATCCCTGCCAAAAGGGAATGCAACATAGATTTTCTTTTAAATCAATGAATGAAGTTTCAGCTTCTCAACCTCTCAAGTTGGTTCACATGGATTTATTTTGACATTCAACAGTTTCTAGTTTAAATGGGAGGCACAATTTTTTTGTTCTTGTAGACCATTTTCTAGATATACATGGGAATACATTTTATCTCACAAAAATGAACCTTGTTCTTACTTTATTAAATAATTCATATCTATAGAAAACATTAATGGTATTAAGATTAAAACCATCAGAAGTGATAATGTTCGTGAGTTTGAAAATAATGAGTTTAAATATACTACTCACATTCTGGCTATAATCACAACTTCTCTACCCCTAGGACACCTCAACAGAATGGAATAGTAGAAAAAAGATATTGAACCCTTCATGAAATTTCAAGAACTATGCTTAATTAATATTATTTACCTGTTTATTTTTGGGCTGATGTTGCCAATACAGCTTGTTATATAATAAATAGAGTTTTTATTAGACCGGTTCTTGAGAAGAACATTTATGAGATTTGGAATTATCGAAAACCTAAACATAGTTACTTCAATGTTTTTGGTTGAAAAGTCTTTATTCATAATAATAAAGATAATCTATAAAACTTTTCATCCAAGAGCGATGAATGGATATTTTTATGATATCTAATTTCTAGCAATGACTACTGAGTTTTTAATAAGAGAAACAAATGTGTGGAAGAATCTGTTCACAACTAATTTGATGAAACTGACCCACATGAATGTAAACCTACTGTTGAAAATCATAATGAATACATGACTATTTTAAATCATAATGATAAAGATAGTGGACCATTTCTAAAGGCAAGTAGCTCTGGAAATGCACCAGAACCTGCTTTTGTTGAACCCGAACCTATAGAAGAACCTGAAATTTATATTCCTACCTTTTCTAGATCAATTAGGTTTCTAAAGAACCATCCTTTAGATGAAGTTGTAGGTAACCAAGATAGAAGAACACAAACAAGAGGTTCTATGAGAAATCAGGTTGAACATCAAGCCTCTCTTTCATATAAATAACCAAAAAATATCAATGATTCAATCAATGATAAATTTTGGGTAATGGATTTGCAAGAAAAGTAAAATCAATTTGAGAGAAACAAATTCGGGGAATTTGTAGAAGTACCTAAGGACACTTTGACTATAGGTACTAAATGGGTGGTTAAGAATAAATTTGATGAATTTGGAAACATCATGAGAAAAAAATCTAGATTTTTTTTTCAAAAAGTTACGATCAAGAAGAACTAATTAACTTTGAAGAAACCATTTCACCCACAGCTAGATTAGAAGACATTAGGATCTTTCTTTCTTATGCATCTCATCTGAATTTCATGTTATATCAAATGGATGTCAATTATGCATTTCTAAATGGTTTTATAATTGAATATGTTTTAGTTGAACAACCTCATGGATTTAAAAACCCCCATTTTCAAAATCATGTTTTCAAACATTCTAAAGGATTATATGGTTTAAAGCATGCTCCAAGAGCATGGTATCATAGACGTACAAACTTTCTTATTTATAAATGTTTTCATAAAGGAATTTTTGATCCCAATATTTTTATTAAATAAATTTAAAATGATATTTCGATTGTACAAATCTATGTTGATGATATTATCTTGGGATATTATGAAAATTATTTATGTACTGATTTCTCAATGATTATGCAAAATGAATTTGAAATGAGTTTACTAGGAGAACTAATGTATATTATTGGATTCCAAATTTTTCAAAATAAATATGGTATTATTTTAAATCAATGTATTTATAAGAGGGATCTTTTAAAATGTTTTGGTTTTTATAGTAATAGGGGAAGTGATACACCTATGAGTACCACCTTTATGTTGGATGATGATGAAACTGGGAAACTAGTTGATCAAACGAATTATAGAGGTATGATTAGAAGCTTTCTTTACCTTACTGCTAGTCGACCATATATCATGTTTAGTGTTTTCATGTGTGAGTGATTTCAAGATATTCCTAAAGAATATCATTTTCTTACTGTGAAAATTATTTTCAAATATCTTGAACATACAACCAATTTGGGATTATTTTATCCAAAAGGATAACATTTTGACTTAATAAGTGTTTTAGATGTTGAATTTTATGGTTGCAAGTTAGATAGGAAGAGAACATTTTGAACATGTCATCTCTTGGTAATGTTTGTTGTATCTTGGTGTAGTATAAAACAGAACTTTGTTGCATTTTCTTCTACTAAAGCACAATACATTGCTGCAGGTAGTTGATATGCACAGATTTTATGGATGAAACACACAATAGTGGACTATCGATATCTTTTGATACATGTGTTTATAAATTGTGATAACACTAGTGATATTATCATCTCTAAGAATCCTGTGTCTCACTCTACGACAAAGAACATTAATGCCAGACATCACTTTTTGAGAGATCATTATCAAAAGGGTGATATTTCTCTAGAATATATTGTCTCTAGGCATCAATTGGATGATATTTTCACGAAACCTATAATCTCTTAAAGGATATATATTATTAAACAAGATTTAGGTATGATCGATCTTGGAAACCGATAAGTGAAACTGATCAGTGAAACCCATCTGTGAAATTGAACAGGGAAACCGATCAGTGAAACCGATCAGTGAAACCGATCTCTGAAATAGATTAGTGAAACCGATCCATGAAACTGATTAGTGAAATCGATCAGTGAAACCGATCAGTGAAACAAAACTGTGAAATCTATCTTTGAAACTGGTCTATGAAATCGATCAGTGAAACTAATCATTGAAACCGATCAATGAGACCGATCATTGATACTAAATGAGTTATACAGTATATGAAATTGTTATTGTTTACTGAAACAATGTTGTTTTACTTAATTGGTTTTATATTTGACATTTTAACCCTAAATGAAAAAAATTATGACCCGCTTCTATTTCAATTCCTATTAACTATTGACCTTCAATATCCCACCAAAATCTACATCTTCTTAATCCAGAACTTGTGAACCTCTCAAACCCCTCGAACCTCAAAATTTAAAATAAAAATCGACAAGGCAAGGAATATGAAATCTCCTCACATATTAAATGTTCTTGAGGATAATCAAGTAGCATGACTCAAAAGTCTGTGAACCCGAATTTGGAGACTTGGGTGGTCACCAAAAAAAGGAATTATGTTCCGAATGGGTGTTATTTAGTAGGTCTGTGCTTTTGAAAGCGTTGGAGATGCAAAGATGGAAAGAGTGGTTCTGTAATAATAACCATGTATACTACCCAAAGATCATGCTTGATTTTTATTTAAATTTGATTATTTCATTGGATGGAGTAGAAGAATGGAAGATTATCTTTAGTGATCAAAGGAAAAAAAGGTATATTTTTCATCAAAGCAATGAGATGAGTGTTTGGGGGTAACACATAAAAGAATATATGATGATCACACTGGTAATATTCCTCCAACCAAAAATATTTTTCGTATGAGTATGCTCTAGATATGTTGACTGGAAAATCTAAATCCAGAACAATAACACCTACTGATCTAGATGGGGAAAGTAGAATCTTGTTTAAGTTTATTCATCACCAATGTAGTCCTAGAAAGGTTGATTTTTCTACTGTGATGTATCAATATTTTTTGGAGTTGTTTTTATTGGTAAATGATTACAATATCAACTTGTGTAGATACTTTGTTGTTCATATTGCTGTGATTTAAAAGCTGTCCAAGAAGGCTATAACCCTATTATATTCTAAGAAAGTCTCTTCCATGATAATGTTTTTGTGTTTTGATTATGATGGACATGAGTGTATCTTATCTAGTAGTAGTTTCTTTAATAGCAAGGAATTCTTCACAAGAATGAAAATCAACTAGAATCCATGGAAGAAGGAATGGGTTGCTGCTGAAGATAGATTATATGATTCATATAATCCTTCTGACCACTCTAATAGTCCAAAGTGGATGAGAGATTCCGGTTTAAAACCTGATGAGGACATTTTTTATTCTAATGAGAAAGTAGAGACAGATGTTCCGAAGGATAGTAGAGAGTCCAGTAGGAAGGAAATAGGGGAAGTTGAAGCTGACGATGATGGCGATACATAAAAGGAACCTGAGTCACCTCCTGATGACAATAGTGACCCTAATACATTATTTCCAAAGAAAAGAATAGAATTTGGTCCATCAAGTCCACCCCTTACATTACCTGAGTCATAACCCCTTCTAGGTGATGACGACGAAGTTGACACTAATGTGTCTAATTTTGACTAGTTTGAATTCAGTAACAATGACCATTCTAATGAGACTTCGGTAAACAATAATTGAAATGGTAATGGTAATTATGATAATGATGATGATAATATTTGACCAGTGCATGGTCACAATATGATTTAAGCTGATCAAAAATCACAATAAGTTGAGCATGAAACTATTCCTGAGGCTGAAAGGATGGTGCAGACTGTAGTTGATGTAGACGGGTATGACTCTCTTGAAAATTATGGTAAAGATAATTTTGTAAAGCATGCGTATACCTCTTATAAAGTTGAATGGGAATACCACCTATGTTTTGCGGTTCTAGGATTAGATTATTCAAAAGTAGTGTAAGATGAAGTGATTATCGCAAGAGTAAGCCATCCAGTTGAGGTTGGACAAGTTGCTGAAGAGGTGCAACTGACTATAGAAATACCTGGTTCTTCTTTTTCTCAATCTGATTTTGAAAAGTTAAAAGATGAGTTTCTCCACGCATTCAGAGAAACAATGAATGAGGAATTTTCTAATGCTCATGCTCCTACTCCTGTGAATCACTCTGAGGCTTCTATGGATGATAAAACTCAATGAGTGGTAAATATTATTATGCTAGACCTATGAAATATTGGTGAGATGATTTTTAGGCACATTTCCTCTCTGAATATAGTGCTCAAGGATTTGAGATATGAATTAGTATCTCATTCAGGAGAATTTAGATCAACCCTCACTAATATGATGGTTGTTTTGAGAAATGTGATATAAAACATGAATAAATATGATTTGAGAAAATTGAAGGCTAAGATAACTCATATTTTTTTATCAAGATAGTACCTCCAATGTGACCAAGATAAATTTACATGAGATTAATACCTTCAAATAATTTATAAAAGAAGTGTTAGTGGGCAATGGATAAATTCTAGACTTGGATTCATTGAAAATGATGAAAGACAATAGTGATCATATTCACTAGATGGTGAAGTTGTATTCGGATGTTGCTACTAATGCTCAGAAAGAGGTCAAAGAAAATGTGGATCACTATTTTTCTAAAATTCATACCAAGAATGAGTTGAACCATCAGTTTATAGTCCAAGATGAGAATTTGAAGCAACCTCTAGACACTCAAGCCTTTAAGGATTACATACAATAGTTGAAGGATTTTTATCCCACTATAAAGGGTTTCATGCAGAACAGGGATTATTTTGAGAAGGACATGAAATATAGTGGTGAAGTAATTTAGGATTTTATCAATATGCTCAAACCATATCTTCATGTGCAAGAAACGGAAATTGTTATTCCTACTGCTGATCCTCTCAGTCCATCCAGTGTTCCTCCTGGTCAGATATCATGTTCTCATGCTTTATCCAATATTCGAGCAGTCTTTTTGTATCCACCTCTAAGAGGATCTTCTGGTCACCAGCAAGTGACCTTAGCTCCCACTATACTTCCATCCAGAGTTGTCTTACCTCCTCTATCCATCCGGCCCGATCAACATTCCACAAAAAAAACCTTCTGGCCCATCCATTCCTTCCTCTTCTAAAGGGAATGGACCTCTGCACCCCACGAAATAGTTGTGCCTCTCATTTTTGATAATGTTTATTTTTTATTGTCTCCTTCAGATGGTATTATAATGAAACCTTCTTCTTTTAATCTCTTTTTTTATAATCCCAAAGGGGGAGAATAGTATCAATATATGACACAGTATGAATTTATTACTATGGGGGAGAAAATTATATATAAGTATAATCAAGGGGAGAACAATATATAATTACTAAATAAGCATTAAGATCTAATGCCATGATATAGATTATATAAGCTCCAATAGACATATAGCTCTGATGATATGTTGATATACGCTATCTTTTTTGTTGATATGATACCATACTCTGATTACATGTTTACCTTTTGTCATATATTATTTTTACATAGGTGGACCATACTGATTGTTATATCATCTCCCCTTTTATTTAATGCCATAGATTTGTGATTATCAAAAAGGGGGAGTTTTTTGAACCCTCTGTTCGATAATTATTTTAATAATCACAAATCATTGTTGTTTATATAAGTCAATTTAGTCAATTATTCACTCTGTTCTAAATGTTTTTATATATGTTTAATGATGTCTACATATGATTATCATTACTTATTTATGGTTTACTATTGACCTGGAAGTATTTTGAATTAAATATATACTTTGTGAAAATGTTATGTTTTTTACTAACCGTTAGTTATTTTCTTGAGTCACTGATAGTTAAATCAATAGTCACACTGATGACAACGGTCGAACCGATGAAAATGGTCACAATGATGACAACGATCACACCGATGACAAGGGTCGTACTGATGACAACAGTCGCACTGATGACAACGGTCACACCGATGACAACGGTCACTCCAATTATTCAACTACCGAATCTGATGCTGATCGAATGACCTACCGAAACCAATGACGATAAAATAAACAATCAAAGCAGATGCTAATAGAATAACCTCATGAAACTGATGCTGATAAAAAGACCTACGAAATCCAATGTTGATCAAATGACCTACCGATCTCATGACTCACCGATAGTCATTAAAACAATTTTAATTTTTATTAACTATTATTTAATTACAACAGTCATATTTTCTTAATTTAATGCACCTACTATTAATTAATGTTGGTGGTTGGATGTCAGGTAACTGTACCTCATACCTTTCAGAATGTAATCATTCCCTTTGCTGGATCACATAGAATAGAAATGAAGATCAATCTGTAGTGAGAAGAGAGACAATATAGGAAGAAAAAGACACACAAGGAGAAGTAGTGCACACGTGTGTGTGAATGTTCAAAAAAACAAAATAAGAACTTGAAGAGAACCTATGAAAAATAGAGATCTTCAAAAAGATAATTCACTTGGAACAATCACTAATGCCATGTTGTTATGCCTTACTAAGTATCATATGATCAAGCGTGAATAATTGTAGCTGGGAAGAATAACAACACTTTGTTTTGTGTCATCTTCACCAGAAAGGACATTAATGTCATCTACAAACATTATAATGAGTCCAAATCTCATCTAAAATCACACGGAGCATTCTAAACTCATTATCCATTTATTTCCTCAGTACTATACCTTTTTTTAACTTTTTGAGTTGTGTGTGTGTATATATCTACGTAGAAAAACAATGAATTCTGGGTTGAACTGGAGGATACTAAATCCTCACACCAAACTTTTTACACCTTGTTGTATCCTACTGTGAATTGTGTCAAAAGTCAAGTGTGAATTGGAAAAGCAATATTTTTGTTGTTGTTTGTTTACCCACATAGAATTGTGGTAGAGGTCTAAGGACGTAAACAGTCTGAGTACTGTTGTAAACCCCGATCAAGGGTGTGGATAAAAGTTTTATATAAACTCTTTGAGATTACCAAGTCTCACCTTGAGACTGAACCTCTTGGTTAATACTGTTGTGGTTTTTAATTTCAGATTAAAACAATTTTGAATATTCCGCTGCTATGTACATTAAATACATATTTATTTTAAAGTTATACTGATTGTTAAACTAGAAAGTGTTTGTATTTATTGTAAACGAGTAGGTTCGTTTCAAAAGCTAATATAATCATTAGAATAGATCAACGGAAAACTAATGAATCTTTTGAGAACCTAACTGGACCTTTACTATATTACAAATTCACTACATTTTATTATGTTATTTTAATTAGGGGATTTCAATCTACATATTTTGAAAAGAAATATTTAATAGATACTCAATTCACCCCCTCTATAGTATACTCTCCAAACAACATATTTTTTAAAATATGATCAATTTTCCTAGGAGGGATATGTTAGATTTTTCAAACTGTGTTCTTTCTATCATTTGCGTTCCACCTTATTTCTATCATATTTTGGAGATTATTAATCCTTCTATTGATTTTTATGATTAATATTCAGTGGATCCGGGATTATACGTCCTATTGCAATCATGAGTTTATAAGGTGAGTAATTATTTTTCTCTCTATTCTCTATACTTCAAGATGTATATATTTTCATTTGGAAAAGAATGGCAAGTTCTGATATCAATGTATAGTTCTTATTTACAAATATTGTGAAATATTGAATTAATAATGGTTCATATTACACTATTTAAATTATTGTGATAAACCATAATCACATAATTATCTTTAAAATAATCCTATGATTAATGAAAATATGATAATATAGAATGTATAAAAGTGGAGGATAAATTACATTCTAGGTATTTTAATTATTGATACCGAATATTGGTAACTCTATAGTATTAAATATAATTTTATTTATGAAGAAGAATGTTTAAATTTATTTATACCGAAATTTCATGTAACAAAATTAATGTTTTATTTTTTGAATGTAAAATATATGTATTATAATGATATAAAATGGTAACTTCTTTGATTATCAGCCAAAATTGTTTTAAATAATATTTCTCACTGAGGATAAATTTATTTATCATAGAACTTGGAAATTTCATTTTAAAATGAAGATTGTTGAAATCTAATTCTAATATTGAATGTAATGATTTACAACATACAGTATATACAAATATCTGATAATTTATAATAATATGTAATAAAAATGAAAATAAATAAATTCTTGTTATAATGTAATTATATTTTTTCATGAGTTATTCAAGAGGGAGTAAGAGATAATTTCATGCTTCTATTTGATAAATATTTTATTAAATCAAAACGATAACTTTCCATGGTGTTAAATTTCTTAAATTAAATTGATAAATAAAAATTTAATGTTTTTTATATAATTATTTATAATGGATTTTTTCATATGCGTTGTTATTCTTCTTGTTTTTCTAATGAATTTTATTACATGTGATGAACATTAATCATACATTAAGATATTGTTTTGATTACTAAATTAAAATAATGAATCATAAATATTATCTCTTGTAGAAATAATAATTTTCAAGATGAAATATTTCGAATTTGTGATAAAATTGTTTCTGATATATATTTTGTTTCCAATGATATATACATAATAATGTGTTGTATATTGTTGCAGTTGTTAATCATAGTTAATATTCATGGAAATTTCATTACAACATAATATTTATTATTAATTTATTATTTAAATGTTAATGTAATGTTTTTATAAAATAATGTTAAGAAAAATTAATTATGGAATAAATAATGTCTTTGAGGCCAAGTGAGATTTTTTTGTTTGATAATGAAATATATTTCATATTTATTTAGGCCATTGTTTCCATATAATTATGTATAGAATAATAATTTAAATAATTATTTAATCTCTATGGATTTAGATCCTTTATATTTATAAATGATAGAATTTTGTGGTTTTAATAATTTTCTTAGATGTGTGAGGATGTGAAGGTTTCACAAGGTGATGGATATGATGAAAATAATGAGTAAGAATGCTTGAGTATGTGATGGTGGAATGTTGTTATAATAATAGTAATGATCTGGGTGGGGATGAGTAAGGTTGTGATGGTGGCATAAGGTATCAATTATGATAATGATGATTAGAAGGTTGGACTGTGGTTCTGATAGTTTCATGATATGAAGTTCTATGTAAAGCGATGATCTAGGTTTGTATACTCAATTATATGATCATTTAATGGGGTGGATGTTATGATGATGATGTTTTTATGTGATATTGGTTGTGTTAGTTTGCGAATTATTATTGGGGAAGGAACTAGGAGTGATAGAATGGTCTGAATTTGTGCTTCACCATTATTATAGTTTTGAAATTTTTTATTCTTGTATATTAATGAATATTCACGTTTAATTTAAAAATGCTTATACGATGTTTTAAAAGAATTTTCATTCTTTGTAAATTAGTTTGATACTATGCATTGTGAGGGAATATGTTTTGAGGTATCATGTTCTGAGTCCAAGAGTAACCTAATTTTTAATAAATAATAAATGATTTTATAAAATAATATAGGGTTTTAATGTTTCATTACTTATTATGATGACATACTTGAGAATACAATAAAATATAATTACCAGTTATATTGGCATTAGGATCATAAGATTAAAAATTTAGTGATTAAAATAAAATGGAAATAATTAATTAATAGACAATTAATTAATCAATTTTGAGCATGATTATTGTATCCTTATTTCATACAAAGAACTTTGAAGTGGTAGCCGAGATTCATTGGTGATATTAGGGTAGATGAGACTAAGGATTGGATGTTTACTATTATTTGGTTGTTAAAATTATATATATATATATATATATATATATTCAGGCACTAAACATCCAATTTCTTTAGGTTGATAGACACCCAGTGGACTCTAGATGGGATTTCCTCCATCATTCAAGTTGGCATAGAACGAATGGTTGACTACACCATCTAAAAATTATCTATTTTATCATTAATTTATCTGATAGTATACTTTTGGTTTCTCTTTAAAAAATATGGTTGTAATGGGATATAATTTCATGGTAATTTCATACCCAAATATCATTGTATATATTATTCAAATGGTCGTTATGGGTTTCTTATGCATGGGATGTTATGGAATGAGGTATAGTAGTAGACATATAGGTTGTGGTGGCTCATGGAAAGTACTTAGATACTATGTAGGGATGTTGTTTTAATGGTTTGATGATGTGATGCATGAAGATCATGATATATTGGGCCATATTTCCTCATTATTGGTTGTATTATCCCAGGTTTCATTGGGTAGGCTTTGTGAGGTACATAGCTTATGATGTGTGATGGTTGTGTATAGTAGTAGACAATTGGAGCAGTGGTAGTATGATACCCTCTTTATTTTTTATATTGTATTATATTGTGTATGTGATTATTAAGGAGAAATGTCATTGATGACGATTGCAAATGAATATTAAACAAGTTTAGTTCATCAGAAAGAGTCATTTTTTCACTCAATAATATTTTGTATGATTATTTAACATCTCACATGTGGGGTTGTAGGGGTAATCCTATTAGGTAAACATGTTTAACTTACTCTATATGTATCTAAAATGTTCTTGAGGTCAATCAGACCATTATAGTTTTTGCGATATAATTTTATAGTTCGATTTGTTGAGGAACTGATTGTTCTTCATGGTTATGGTCAAGTATTTTATAATTCTTTTAGTATTATTTGTTATATGTAATTACATTGATTTCATTTATTGTGATTTTTACAATTTTTATGAGATTGGTTTGTGTGATTTTATTATGATTTTATCTCCTAATTTTCAAATATTATAGAGTAATACACCCCATCAATGTTTATAGTATACCCTCGATGATAGTTATAATCCCATAACCTACTGAAGCTAGTTTGTTTCATCATTATATCTCTTCTATCACATCTAACTCCAGATGGTTACCTAAGGGGATAAGGTGTTGGAACAGAGTGGTATCAAATGTGATGGTTGAAATATAGGTTTGATTTTGGTGATAGTTACTAGTTAGGATGTAGTGTTTTGTATGGGAAAGCTATATTTGGTCTTAGGAACTACTTGATTCAGTTTTTAGTCATCATTATGTCTCTTCCCTCATTTGAATTGCCTTATTGAGCCTAAAACCCACACTTTTGGCCCATGAGATGAGTATTGGTATATTATTAATATTCAATATCCATCCCTTTGAGGTGAATATATTAATATGCCTCATTAAATCAATGAGATGAAGATAATAAATTCTGAAGACATGATTTTCCATTACTTCAACCTTTCGGTTTCAAACCCATACATAAGTGCCATCAATGGTGGCATGTATACCTCACTCCTAGGAAATATGGATGATAAGGGGATGAGGTATAGTGAAAGGGCTTCACTGTACCTATTAGTATCATTTTATTACACTATCATCATGCACCTATTTGGTCTATGGGGTTTCCAATAACCATGTGAATCTTATACTCTTCCCTCAGGCCTCATGTGGTGGAGTTTCATTCTTGGGAAAGAGTTTGTTGTATGGCCTCCATTGTTTTAAATGATATAATATTCATTTTTAGGTTATATGGTCCTTGGTTCAATATATGAAAATATATTATCTTGGTTATAATTTATTCATACCTATTGTTAGATTTATTAATTTTCATGATATAAATTTAAATTCATTTTTTATTTTTAATGCTCACATGGATTTTTTAATTCCTTATCTATGGATTAATGTTCTTACATCCATAGAATTTATATCACAATTATTTCATATAAATGTTTAATCCTTAATAATATGAAGTGGTTAGATGCATGCCATGTCATGAGGTGTTATATAACAATTATTTTATAAATTTCTTTGCTTATTCAGTGCCTCCCAAACTAGATAACATCATTTTTTGGGGGAAGAGTTCATTGAAGATGAATTCTTATGGAACATCTATTGATATTGTTTCATATGTTTGTTGGATAATACTCTATGACATTCATATTTAACTCATGAAATTACAACCTTAAAGACAATTTTTTTTAATTTATATTCATTTTATATTTTCATAACTTCTCCCATTTAAATTATTTTTTTCATAACATGGGTTCAAATATTAATTCTACAGAAATTAGTAAAAAAAATTTGATGAGTGCATTTAACATTACTATGTCTTTGAGTTATCATTGAACTCATTTTTATTATGACATGTTTTAAAAAATATATAAATTGATTATATTATCCTTTTCGGTTTTTCATAGTCTATAATTGTATTTTATGAGAGCCACATGGAAAATAATATTTCTTGAAAAATTATTTTGTAAATAATGAATTGAAATTATTCCACGATACTTTTATTTATTTGAAAAAAAATTTCTCCAAATGTATTAATTTTTTCCCAGTGATGATATTGAATGATTACATTTTATAGTAAATGATTATAAAGGGTTTTCGTAGAATATTTCATATAATTTGATATTATAAAAAAGGATACATGTTGAAAACTGTATTATATTTTTTAAAATTTAATTACATTTTAAAGACAATTTTATTAAGTATTATATCTAAATTTTTTAATACTTTATTATGAAATCATTACAATATAAACATCATTACATGTTATGAATGATATTTCAGGAATTAAATTTATTAAATTTAAAATCATGATTATTGGGAAGAAATTTTATATATATTATCATTTGATGGATTAATGATGATTTTTTTCTTAAAAAATTATGATATGGGATTTTTTCTCCCAAATTGAGTTATGTTTCCTTTTCATTAAATGAAATTTAATTATTTTATTTCTAAGTTGTTTCAAACTATTATGTTTTATTGATTTCTTATTCATGGAAGGATGGGTTTTTTGTTGATATTATAGCCTTTGATGTGGCCTTTCTTGGGAATAGGAATCACTAATTCATTATCATTACTCTATAATTCAGAAATGATTTTTTTTTGTAATAATACCGATCACATGTAGAAATGTGATATTTATTCTCATCATGATGAAAGGTATTATTAATTTCCATGATATTTTTGGAGAGGTATCTCGCCGTTGATATTTTTTTAATGTTTCACGTAGATATACACTATTTTTTATCTTATGGTTTTTGTCGTATAAATATAGTGATATTAATGAGAGGAATATCATAGGGTTGTTAGATTATTCCCCTTTATTTTTCCCCTCCATCCTTATTTTAATTTAATTCTCAAGGGAGAGTAATGTTTTGTAGGTATCTAACATAATGGTATGAAGTATAAATGATAGTTCCTTTTTAATTCATGGGATTTTAGTGGATTATGAAACATTTTACGAATTAAGAAGTTTTTTAGTTTTCTTTTATATTTTATAATATATCATTAATACTCTTATGAATTTTTTTGAACTAACTTTAAAAAATTAAATTTTTATTTTGAAAATTAAATAGGAAGTTTTCAGAGAGATTATAATATTTTTTAAATGTTTTGGGTATTTTTAAGTGATAATTAAGTGTTATCCAAATTATTTAATAGTTTTTATAAGTGGATATTTATTATTATTAATTATAAATCACCCATTGTGTGTAAATGATTATACATAAGGGTAAAACATATTATAAAAGGGTAGAGTAAGGGTATCTTTTTCTATATTTTTTCATTGGCACTATATTTTTTAATTGGTGATGTAATGGTATCCCAGATCTCTATGAACTGTGTAGAGGTAGTAGTATACCTTGAATAAAGAACACCTACTAACTCTAAAGGATGGATTATGGTATTTTATTCCATTAATAGGGTTACTTGTGAAGTATTTCCAGCTACATACGGGTATTTGAGTGAGGGTGGAATTGTGTAAGGGTATCATTATTTATTCAATACTTGTATAATGGTACCCCAACCCATGTAATGTTATTTTCTTCAATGCATAAGGGTACAAAAAAAATCTATGATATATATGTTTTACCTGATTCTATGTAATGGTCAGTTTAGTTTCCCAAATCTAAATGAATGTTTAACAGACCACGTAAGGCTAATAGTACATTACCCATATGAAGTGCATGTCCATGCTTATAAATAAAAAAATACACATAAAACTCCATTATTTACTTCCTAAAACAATCAATAATGAGTTATATATATAAATTAAATGGAAATAATATAATGTCAATGGTTATATTTTCAGCTATCAATTTACAATATTCAATAGACAGATATTTATGAATTTTAAAATGATTTTATTTCTCTCATTTGAGTTCCTATTTATTTCCCTAATGATTGAGTGATATTAATATTTTTTATAATGTCTTATGAGATATCATAAATTGAAATTGGCATACCAAAATAAATTTTTCTTTTCCCCCTCCCCCAAATCCTAATATGTTCTCCAATTTACACTAAGAAATGAAATACCTTTTAAGGGATATGTGACTTACCCATATTTTCATATGTTTTCAAGTGTAAAATTTTAATGTCGTAGAATCTATTATTTATATGAATGTGATTAAATATAATCTAATAATAATCATGAAAATAATTTCTGGAATAATGAATATTTATTTTTCTTAATATTATAAATGAGGAAGATATATTACATGATATGTAATTTCGTTAATGATATTAGAAATTTATTGATTCTAATGTGATAAATTGTTTTCTATTTTGGATGTAGATAGTTTACTTATATTAATACTATAATTTCATATGAGATAGATAATGGATTATTTCAATAAATAAAATAGAATAGTTATTTTGAAAAAATTGTCTAACTTGTTCACATTTCACTTCGGAAATTGATTTGAACACAATATTACAAGTGATGTAAAAATAACGATACCATAAAATCATGAAATTTATTATTTAAATGAATATTGTTAAAAATAAGTTTAATAATTGAGTATAATGATTTACTACATGTGATAGATAATAATTTTTGATAATATGGAATATTATTAAATGAAAAAGGGAGTTGAATAATTTCATTTCATGGAATAATGATTATTATACTATAATTATCCAGGAAATATAAAGAGATAATTTAATAATGCTTTTAATTTAATATTTATTTAAACATAAAAGATAATATTTCATTGTATTGAATAACTTAAATATCAATAATGAAAATTATTTTATAATTATGTTTATAAGATATTGAAATGAATATTTTCACATGTAGTACTTTTATTATTATTTTTGTAAATAATATAAAATAATGCATAATGAAATTATTCATTATTAGTAATGATTCTTGTATTATTTCAATAAATCTATAAAGGATACGAATATCACATGTAGGAAAATTAATATTTTTATTTAAATATTTTTTATGTGTGATCACATGCATTGAGAATTATTCTTTTTACAAAAGATATTTACTAAATAGTGTGCTCTATATTATTATGTTAACTAAGAATCTTTCTTATTCCTTGGAATTTGATAACACACTAAATTTGGGGCTGTGTTTATTTTATTAAAATGGGCATGTTGAAATTAACATCATCAAGGATGACAACTTATGTGAAAAATAAGCACATGATGTATAAGGCCCCGGCATTAAACCTTACTTAATCTTCAGTTATTACAGGATTACACATTGAGGATATTTTCAGGTATATAGTTTTAGAGAATTATATCATATAACATTCATTATATTCCACATTTAAACAAAGTGGTTACATAAAAGATAGTATTCATTTTTCCCATCAATGGAAACATATTTAAAATAAAAAATGGATTCTTTCTTGACACTTCCTTGACACTATCATCATATCATGTACCATACCCCTGACCTGTGAAAAACATTTCAAAAACTTTGGATGAGAATAAAAAGCTCAGTAAGGGATATAAAAGTATGAAAATAAAACATTATTCTATGTATGAAATCATACTTTACCCATAAAACATAAGCACTTTAATATACCTCATCAAATCATGAATAAACCATAGAAATCATAAGACATTATGGTAACTTGAGGCATTCATAACATTCTTACATAGGGAGTAACCCTCTTGGTTACGTTTCGAATACCCATCACAGCATATTCCCTAATTCTCTTTTGAGAAACCTTAACGTTTAACTCCTTCGCGTTACCCAATGCATTGGAGAGCTATATTGGGCTCACCCGCCCTTAGTTTATCATGGAACTGCCAGTCTTCATAACAATTCCCAAGAACCATAACATAATAATAGCACATAACTTAAGCATAAAAGAATGATAACATTCCCACATTGAAATAACAATATAACATTCTAGGATATGGAAATAATGAATCCATTATGAAAACCATTTTAAAATCCATTTAAAAAATTTAATAAAGAG
Organism: Viscum album; assembly: GCA_963277665.1. Classification (NCBI taxonomy): domain Eukaryota; kingdom Viridiplantae; phylum Streptophyta; class Magnoliopsida; order Santalales; family Viscaceae; genus Viscum; species Viscum album. The sequence continues at coordinate 934,810,304 of OY728121.1, forward strand.
ATTTATAAATCAAAGTGTCCCATACCACATTGAATCTTTTAAAATTTTAAACCATTAATATCCATATAAATAAATCCTTAAAATCTTTTTGAAAACATGGATATTAATGACAAATATTTATAAGAATAAATCATTAAAACATTTAAAACGATATTTTAGTTAAAGGGTTTTTAACAAAATGAGAGACACTTGAATACAATAATTGAGGAATAATATTTAATCAAAACATTATAATATCATGAGAATAAATGGATTCATGATATAATATTCCAAAGGACAGTATATACACCATATATGAGTGAATTTGTGTATAACAACAATGTAGTCTCAATAGAAATGTAAAATGAGATGAAATCCCTTATAAAGAAGGTATCCTTAAATTAAGAATAAATCAATCTCAAAATTATGTGTGAATAATATAAATACACCCAAAATAAGTGGACATTAAGTGAAAAACAATAAAATTTAATTCACACATATTCAAAGGATTACATATTCAATAACTACATGTTGAACCCAAAGAAATTGAAATTGGGTTAAAAATATCCCTTGGTAAAATTCGACAGCCTAACGGCATCTCTTCAAAATACAGAAAATGAGTTGATGAGAGATAAAAATGGTATATAATCACATGGAAATAAAATTTACATCAATAAGGATATATAAGAACATATCCCAACATAATATTATTTTAATTAAAAGACATAAGAAAAGAAGTCTTTTAAAAAGAGGAGGGTGAAAGGTTCCCTTACCGATTAGGGTAACTTTCGAAACATACACCCCATGAAAGAAAGACTATACAACATTGATGTAAATACTCATAAATGAATGTATTTTACACAAGGAGTAGAATAATGGACATTACATATACCACTCAAAATGAAATATTGGAAAATGTAGCATGAATTTCAAGAAAACACAAAGTGAGATAAAAAGGTTCTTACGAAATTTCGGCAGCCTAACGACGCCAATTAAAATTTCCAAAATGGATTGATGAGATAAAATAGGGTCTCTCCTAAAATGAACATAAAAATTACAGTCAGAGTAATATAAAATAGCATCCCAGTCATAATAAATATGAGCTTAAAATGAATGACATAAAAGAGTGTACTTAAAAAGAAAGAGAGAGGTAGGATCCCTTACCTCGGGTCCGACTTGACTCGATCATTCTTTAACTTCTTGAATAATAAAATTGAGTTAATTTCAACTTTCTTAAGAACCTTTTTCAAGTTCATTATTCATTTTATATCACTTATTTCCGTGTTATAAACATTATGTAATAATTTAAGATAATAAAGTTTGTATTGTCGATATTTGGTTCTTAAGTCAAAAGTGGACTTCTTACAATTACATGTTGTTCGTGTGGTCAAAGGTTCATTACATACAGAATGATATTCATGATTTGGATATCATATATATCATATATATCCAGAATATACATGTATTTATAATATTACATAATCATTTAGAGGTAAGAAATGAAATGCACCGTTCATGGAGACGGTAAGCCGTACGTACGCATGAACGCGACATTCATTTCTATGTCATATTAATTGAATTAAAACCGAATGAGAGGTATGTATATTTTATTTACAGAAATAAATTCATCATTTATATATAACATACATCGTATATAATAACTTTAAATCCATCCTTTATACATCCCACATATGGCATTAACGAATCAAATCACTTTGAGGGGGAGGTAGTCCGCACTTCCTAAAATGAAATTATCATGTATACCAATAATGGAAACCATAAAGGTATGCCAAAAAAGAAAAATACATAAGATTAAGTAAAACATAAATATATTATATATCATATATAAATATAGTAACATCTTAATGGCCATCTTTGAATATGTTATATGAGTGTTGAACAATCATCGTTTCGTGAGGCAGAAATTCGCCATCAACAGAAACAGTATGTTCTTTAACCATTTGATGTAGGTGTGTGTATGTTTAGCTCGAATTATTTTTATAAAAACATCCTAGTATATTGAAGATACTATATTTGTTACAAAATAAATGAATAAAAAGAGTTTAGTGGGTTGGAGAAGGAAAATAAAACAAAAGAACACAAGTGAAGACATTACCTTAAAATCGGGTAACTCTTTTTGATTTGAGCTCAAAGGCTTCCCTGGGAACACTGCTACCCAAAGTGAGGATTCTAGGAGTACAAGAGGGATGTGGAGAGGAAAAATGGGCAGATATTGGCCGAACCAAAGGCTTTAGAGGTGTGTGTAAGGTGATAGTGGTGGGGGCCTTTTATAAGAGGAGAGGAGGGGCACTCTTGGAAAGTAAAGAAATGTTACTTTATTTTAAAATGAGTTTCGGATTTAAAAGGTCCCAAATTGATATAATTTGAGGATAAGTTGATAAGGGTTCGAAATATACCCATCCAATAGGTTTTTTACAAGTTTAGGTGTTAGTTTTTAAATAATTGTTTCATTTTATTTAAATCGTTAAATAATGAGGTAATCACTACATCATCATGATGTCATAAATAAGTTACTTTATTTAATGTCTATAAATTATAAAAAATTACTATTATGTAGGAGATCGTTTATCTTTCCAATTACTATTTATAGTCAAAAATCGGATATGTATAACCCCATTTAAAAATTGTTTTAGTAAAACTACTCATGTTTGTGTCATTTTTACTTTTACATTAAATAAAAAGATAATAATGTCATTTTCCATCCAAAATGGCTCCATGGGGTCCCCAAGTTTACCCATGGAATTTCTTGGTCGGCCATGACACATCCAACAATGGTAGGACATGTTTCAAGCTCATCTCATATTATTAAAAAATTATTTTTACCTTAAACTACACTAATTACCTATAATCACGATTAAAATCTTAAAAGCAACTATTCACAAAAAAAATATTTTAATCCCATTGAACCACAATTTACTTCTTAATGAAAACCATATATGTTGTATTTTGGAAATTCAAAACACATAGTTGGAAATGTTTCATTTAAATGAAAAATCAGTTTCTTTAACTACCACTTAGTGGTTTCACTATTCATAAAAAACTGTAGTTTTTCAGAAAAATTCCTAAAATTAACCCTAAGCTATATTTGATATTCCAAACTCAAAAATGATTTCTATTTTACAATATTAAAAACATATAAGTTGCATTAATTAATTTAATAATTAATTCCTGCTATCAAAACAAATAGCATGTTTTTAAAAAACAATATCTAATAAAAGATTTACACTAGTTTATGTCCAATTTCAAAGTAATATTAATTACAATGACCACTATTGTATTAAATGGTAAACAAATATTCTAATTTTACTTTAAAAACAATTCAAAAGATAATCTAATCATATAAATAAATTAGATTAAAATGAGGTTTTGAATTAAAATACAACATTTTTCACTATTCATAAAAAATAAACTTTATCAGAAAGATGCCAAAAATTTACACAAAGTAAATTTTGATGTCTCGATTCTAAAGAAGAATTTTATTTTGTCAAATATAACACATAAAATTGTCAAAAGGTGGATTTAAAATAGGTTCACCATCAAAAGGCGGTTAATCGAGATTTTAAAGAATATTAGAATGTTTATGCTTAAAATTGAATTCATGAACATATTTAATCCTCTAACATTTATTGTAAAACTAAAAATATTTGAAAAATATATTTAATAATTATGTAGTTAGTTATTCTCATTCCCTAAATTACAACTTCTAAGCGTTAACTCCCATTTAAAATAATATAATTTTATTATTATAGTGCAACGTAAGATTTCAAAGGAACTCTTTGTTGCGTATTGGGTAAGCCACGAAGCATAGCGTTCCCTTTTAATTAATATTAACATTTTATTCACAAATAGGGATAAATATAAAGATGTAATATTCTTTATTTTCATGGGGTGTTACATCCTTCCCCCATTTTGGGAATTGCGTCCTCGCAATTTTAAAATTGGGCTTGAAAACATCCTTGAAAGTCCCACATCGGAACAAGAGTCGGTAAAGCAATCACTTCAAAATAAAGAAAGAGAAGTACAAAGGTCACCCGAGTTAACCGATACTAGTATTCCATGTAGGAAATCATGGACATGGAGGAGAAAACATAGGGTCATGTTCTGATAGAGAGTGATAAAAAACATGTTTAGGAGAAAGTTAACCACAAGAAAATCACAAACTAGTGATGGATTAAATGGTATTCGATTCCCCAGTAGGAAAAGTTAATAGAAAACATTTTTGTTTTAAGTTACTTCTTATTGAGGAATTTATTCATAAGGAAACATAATTACTTATCTTGTTGACTTTCAACTTTTATTAGATTTCTTACACAAACTCATATTTTCTTCCAAAGATGAGTATTTAGGAAGACTTGTTCACATTAAGAGTATTATAATCAACTTCTATAGAATCACCTAATCCACAAAAGAGAACTATATACTTCCCATGTTTTTATACTTTAACCAAAACCAAAACAAAAAATTTTAGTACAAGATCAGATAATCAAGAAAAGGATAACCCTTTATAAAAAGAAAATATATTCTTAATCTCCAAAATGTGTCCAACAAAACCCAAAGTTCAACGAGGACCATTTGATAAAAAATTTGTCCATAAAATTATTCAAAGTAAACCGAACTATTATTGAAACCAAATTATTTGAAGGATTTAGTCACATAGTCTTCAAAGGTACAAATTAACTTTTATCTCCAAATAACATCAGTTGCTCTTAAATTCTCATATTGAAAAGTAATTAACCTAATCACATATCCCTGATGATAGGTTAATCATTTCCATAGATAACCCAAAATAAACATAATCTTGATTCCAAAAATCATCTAACTAAAAAGAATTAGTCATACTAACTAGGGACTTCACATAGTCCAGTGGTAGGCGACAAATACCAGTCGCACTTTGGTTTTGGGTTCGATTCCCGTAGCTTTGTCTGACGTGACAGGTTGTCACACGGTCTGCATGTTTTCCTTTTTCCAAAACTATATAATTCTTAAAACATTCCCCAAAACAAGATAAAATCATCAAAAATAATCATTACATATTTTAACCTCAAGTTTATCTCTTGCCTTTCTTATTCCATCATAACATATAATAACCCATAATTACCTCAAAAGTAAGGATCATATAAACTCTAATGGTTACCCTTATTATTATTACCTGAACATCCACATCCATTAGTCATCTCGTACATGATGAATTATAGAACATACCAAGGTTCAAGTGGTTGATCATGACTCCTTGATAGTTGGTTTAGAAAAACCATGAGTTTCCTCATTGAATCCCCCATTTTATCTAGTATCTTAATCAGAGAACCCCCACAGTTTCCATCAAACCCATTATCACTTTGCTGCCTGCTTGATCAATCCATTTACTAAAAACAGAAATGTCAGTGTGCGTATATCAACAAAATCATCATGTTCTAATGAGGAAGATAAAAACTAAGATATACTTACTCATTCACTTTATCTAAAACTAGGAATCTTTCTGAAATCCAAACCATTATGGTAATTTCACTTATGCTTAGATAATACCCTGACCTCTAAAGTTATCTGAACCGTCCTCTGATACCAACTATAAGGCCCCGGCCTTAAACCTTACTTAATCTTGAGTTATTACAATATTACACAGTGAGGATCTTTTCTGGTTTATTGTTTTAGAGAATTATATCATAAAACATTCATTACATTCCAAATTTAAACAAAGTTGTTACATAAAAGATAGTATTCATTTTTGTCATCAACGGAAACATATTTAAAATAAAACATGGACTCTTTCTTGACACTTCCTTGACACTATCATCATATCATGTACCATTCCCCTGACCTGTGAAAAACATTTCAAAAACTTGGGATGAGCATAAAAAGCTCAGTAAGGGATATAAATGTATGAAAAGAAAACATTAGTCCATGTATGAAATCATACATTACCCATAAAACATAAGCACTTTAACATACCTCATCAAATAATGAATAAATCATAGAAATCATAAGACATAAGGGTAACTTGAGGCATTCATAACTTTCTTACGTAGGGATTAACCCTCTTTGTTACATTTGGAATACCCATCATAGTATATTCCCTAAATCTCTTCGTAGAAACCTTAACGTTTAACTCCTTCACGTTACCCAATGCATTGGAGTGGTATATCGGACACACCCGCCATTAGTTTATCACGGAACCACCCGTCTTCATAACAATGCCCAAAAACCATAACATAATAATAGCACATAACTTAAACATAAAGGAATGGTAACATTACCACATTGAAATAACAATATAACAATTTAAGATATTGAAATAATGAATCCATTCTAAAAACCCATTTTAAAAACCATTTAAAACATTTAATAAAGAGATTTTTAAATCAAAGTGTCCCATACCACATTGAATCTTTTAAAATTTTAAACCATTAATATCCTTATAAATAAATCCTTAAAATGATTTTAAAAACATGGATATTAATGAGAAATATTTATAAGAATAAATCATTAAAACATTTAAAACGATATTTTAGTTAAAGTGTTTTTAACAAAATGAGAGACACTTAAATACAACAATTGAGGAATAAAATTTAATAAAAACTTTATAATATCATGAGAATAAAAGGATTCATGATATAATATTCCAAAGGACAGTATATACACCATATAATAGTGAATTGGTGCATAAAAACAATGAAGACTCAATTGAAATGTAAAATTAGATGAAATCCCTTATAAAGAAGGTATCCATAAATTAAGGATAAATCAATCTCAAAATTATGTGTGAAAAATATAAATACACACAATATAAGTGGATATTAAGTTTAAAACAAATAAAATTTCATTCACACATATTCAAAGGATGACATATTCAATAACTACATGTTGAACCCAAAGAAATCGAAATTGGGTTAAAAAGTTCACTTGGTAAAATTCGACATCCTAACGGCGTCACTTCAAAATTCAGATAATGATTTGATGAGAGATAAAAAGGGTATCTCATCACTTGGAAATAAAATTTACATCAATAAGGATATATAATAACATATCTCAACATAATAGTATGTGAATTAAAAGACATAACAAAAGAAGTCTTTTAAAAAGAGGAGGGTGAAGGGTTCCCTTACCGATTTGGGTAACTTTCGAAACGTACACCTCATGAATGAAGGACTATACAACATTGACGTAAATACTCATTAAATAAATTATGTTACACAAATAGTATAATAATGGACATTACATACACCACTCAAAAGGAAATATTGGAAATTTTAGCATTAATCTCACGAAAACACAAAGTGAGATTAAAAGATCCTTACGAAATTTAGGCAGCCTAACGACGCCAATTAAAATATCCAAAATGGATTGATGAGAGAAAATAGGGTCTCTTCACAAATGAACATAAAAAAGTACAGTAATATTAATATAAAATAACATCCAAATCATAATAAAGATGAGTTTAAAAGGAATGACATAAATGAGTGTACTTAAAAAGAAAGAGAGAGGAAGGATCCCCTACCTCGGGTCCGACTTGACTCGGTCGTTCTTTAACGTCCTGAATAATAAAATTCAGTTAATTTAAAAAAAAATTAAGAACCTTTTTCAAGTTCATTATTCATTTTATATCACTTAATTCCATTTATAAACATTATGTAATCATTTAAGTTAATAATGTTTGTTTTGTCGAGATTTGGTTCTTAAGTCGAAAGTGGACTTTTTACAATTACAAGTGGTTCGTGTGGTCAATGTTTCATTATATCCCGAATGATATTAATGATTTGGATATAATATATATCATATATATCCAGAATATAGATGTATTTAAAATATTACATAATCATTTATAGGTAAGAAATGAAATGCACCGTTCATGGAGACGATAAGTCGTATGTACGCATGAACGCTACTTTCATTTCTCTGTCATATTAATAGAATTAAAACCAAATGAGAGGTATGTATATTTTAATTCCAGAATTATATTAATCATTTATATTTAACATACATAATATATAATAACTTTAAATCCATCCTTTATACATCCCACATATGGCATTAATTAATCAAATCACTTTGAGGGGACGGTAGTCCGCACTTCCTAAAATGAAATTATCGTGTATACCCATAATGGAAACCCTAAAGTTATGCCACAAAAGAAAAATACAGAAGCATAAGTAAAACATAAACATATTATATATCATATATAAATATAGTGACATCTTAATGGCCACTTTTGAAGTTGTTATATGAGTGTTGAGCAAGAATCCTTTCGTGAGGCAGAAATTCGCCATCCCCAGAAACTCTATGTTCTTTAACCATTTGATGTAGGTGTGTGTAAATGTAGCTCGAATGATTCTTGTAAAAAAATACTATTATATTTTAAATACTGTATTTTTTACAAAAGAAATTAATAAAAATGGTTTAGGGAGTTGGAGAAGCAAAATAAAACAAAATAACACAAGTGAAGACATTACCTTAAAATCAGGTAACTCTTTTTGATTTGAGCTCAAAGGCTTCCTTGGGAAGCCTTATTCCCAAAGTGAGGATTCTAGGAGTAATATAGGGATTTCTAGAGACAAAATGGGAAGATCATGGCCGAACCAAAGGCTTGATAGGTGTGGGTAAGGTGATAGTGGTGGGGGCATTTTATTAGAGGAGAGGAGGGGCACTATTGGAAAGTAAATAAATGTTACTTTATTTTAAAATGTGATTCGGATTTAAAAGGTCCCACATTGATATAATTTGAGGATAAGTTGATAAGGGTTCTAAATATACCCATCCAATATGTTTTTGACATGTGTAGGTTTTAGTTTTTACATTATCGTTTCATTTTATTTAAATCGTTAAATAATGAGGTAATCACTGCATCATCATGATGTCATAAACAATTTAATTTATATAATGTCTACAAATTATAAAAAAAATACTATGATGTAGGAGATATTTCTAGCTTTCCAATTACTATTTATAGTCAAAACTATGACTTGTATAACCCCATTTAAAAATTGTTTTAGTAAAACAACTCATGTTTGTGTCATTTTTACTTTTACATTAAATAAAAAGATATTAATGTCTTTTTCCTTCCAAAATGGCTCCATGGGGTCCCCAAGTTGACCCATGGATTGTCTTAGTCTTCCATGACACATCCAATAAGGTTGGGACATGTGTCAAGCTCATCTCATATTATTAAAACATTATTTTTACCTTAAACTACACTAATTACCTCTAATCGCGATTAAAAACATAAAAGCTACTATTCAACAAAAAATTATTTTAATCCCATTGAACTAAATTTCACTTCTTAATGAAAAACATGAATGTCAAATTTTTTAAATTCAAAACACAAGGGTGGAAAAGTCTCATTTAAACGAAAAATCAGTTTCTTTAACTACCACTTAGTGGTTTCACTATTCATCAAAAATTGATGTTTTTCAGAAAAATACCAAAAATTAACCCTAAGCTTTATTTGATATTCCGAACTCAAAAATGATGTCTAATTTAAAAAATTCAAAACATATAAGTTGAAATAATTATTTTAATAGTTAATTCCCGCTATCAAAACAAATAGCGTGTTTTTAAGAAACAATATCTATTAAAAGATTGACACTAGTTTAAGTCCAATTTCAAAGTGAAATTAATTCCAATGACCACTATTGGAATAAATTGTAAAAATATATTCTAATTTTACATTCAAAAAAATTCAAAATATAATCTAATCATATAAATAAATTATATTAAAAAGAGGGTTTCAATTAAAATACAACATTTTGCACTATTAAAAAAATGAACTTTATCGGAAAGATGCCAGAAATTTACACAAAGTAAATTTTGATGTCTAGATTCTAATGAAGAATTTTATTTTGTCAAATATAACACATAAAATTGTTAAAAGGTGGATTTAAAAGAGGTTCGCCATCAAAAGCCTGTGAATCAAACTTCTAAAGAATATTATAATGTTTACGCTTAAAATTGAATTCATTCACATTTTTAATCCTCTAACATTTAATGTAAAAAGTAAAAATATTTGACAAACATATATAATAATTTTGTAGTTAGTTCTTTTCATTCCCTCCATTACAACGGCTAAGCGTTAAATACCATTTAAAATAATATTATTTTATTATTACTGTGCAATGTAAGATTTCAAAGTAACTTGTTGTTGCATATTGGGAAAGCCATGAAGCATAGCGTTCCCTTTAAATTAATATTAAAATTTTATTCACAAATAGGGATAAATATAAAGATTTCATATTCTTTATTTACTTGGGGTGTTACATGATGTATGTCCAAGATTAATAAATTAAATGAAACAAAAAAAATTATATGAATATGATACCAATATTAATTGTTAAATTAATCATTTAATTAAAATCAGTTTTGAAAAATGGATATTTTCTTAAATAATTGTTTTTTTGGTTGAGGGAACAGAATATTGTTTGATAATTGTTATAATTACTTAATTGTGTTTACTAATGTTTACTAAAAATGATTTTTGTTATAAGTCATTTATTTATAAATATTATTTTGTAATTTATAGAATTGATATGATTGAATAATGAAAATTTAAGGTTGGTAAAATGGGTGGGCATGGGAGAGGATTTATATAAGGCATGAGGTGGAAATTACAAAGATAATTATAGGTGGTAATTCTTCAGGCTATGGATATGCATGAGGTTCTATTAATGGGGATGACGTGGGTATGGGTGATTGAGGTTGTCATGGTGGGATAAGGATTCAGTTATTAATATTATGATTACTGGGGACGTATGAGGATTTAATGGATTAGACATGTTTCTATTATAGTGAGGATGTGGTTGAGGATTCTGGAGGCTATGATAGTGGCATGGTGTCCTGGTTATGATAATGATGTTGTAACTAGATGTCAGATATAATTTTATGTGTAGTGGTGTAAAAGATGGAATTTTAACTAATATAATTGGATGAATTTTAGATTATATATTTGTTTGGGTTGAATTATTTGATACTTAATTGTTAAACAATCTCATTATTTAGTTCTAATATAATTAGTTTTTTATATAATTAGATTCTACAAGTGAGAGGTAGTATGATACTGTGAGCATAGAGTGTATCACATATGAAGTATCTCGATATGAGTCCTCTTGTACCCTTATTTTTATGAAAAAAAAATATTAATCAATAATAAATGGGTTTGGTTCTTTATTCTTGATTATGATAATTCCATACATGATAATAAAAGAAAAAATCAATAGTTCTGTTTTCACATGGTTAAGATGATTAAAATATTATCCCTGAGATGAAATTAGTAATGACTAATTAATGAATAATTATTTAATTAAAAAGAACCATGATACATGTTTTCTTATATAATACCTAAACATTAGTTGTTCCAATTGGGATTAATCAGTGAGTTTAGTGGTAGATGAGTCTAATGCTATAGAGTTTCCCATAGTAGCATTTTGATCATTATCTATATAAGTATTTAGACTGAAACATTAAATATTCTAGTGATTTTTTACAATATATCGAATTATTTTCCCCAAAATCATTTAGGTCTACAGTTTTATGGAATTACGACAAACTCTTAAAAAAGTATAAAAATACATTACAAGTAGACCCTTATACATAGTGTCCATTTTTTCACCAAAGGAAACCCTTTAAAATAAAACATGACTTATATTCATGAAATTCCTTCAATATTATCATCATGAAATATTCATTTTCACTACAAGTATTATGATCTGGGAAAAACATTTTAAGACATGTGATGAGCATAAAAAGCTCAGTAATTGATACAAAACGAAATAAAATTATTATTCTTTTGAAAACATGGAAACCCAATGATTCATTATCATAATGTAATACATTCCACTATTATAATGTATTAAATATATTCTATTAAATATATTTTAATTTATTACTATTTTTTGATCAAAATATTACCATTAATCCCATATAAATTTCATATAAAATTTAAAGGTAACTTGATAAAAAAAATATAGACAAATGGAATAATCATGTGTTAATATTCCATACATGTCACCCTTATAAATAAGATATCTATACAATTGACATTCCATACCCAATGCATTTGAGTTTATATTGTAACAACCCACCCATAGTTTATCATAGAATCACCCCTCCTTGGTTTATCACATAACCACCCTTCAAATTTCTTATTACCATTGTATAATCATAATATATTATAGAATTCAATTTTCATCATGTCACTCATAAAGTTATATTGGAAAAAAAATTCATTCTCATATTTTTAAATAATCATTACATATTTAAAATCATATTAAATACAAAAATACCTAGAAATTTTGAATAAGAAATGTAGTTTTCTTTTATAAAAATTCATGATTGTGGTGGAACCCAAAATATAAATAACAGTTATTGTGGCTGAGAAGGTGTTTCCACCATATACATTAAAAATTACATTCGATTTGATATTTGTAAGAAATATAAAACACTCTATATAGAGTGATTCATTTTCAAAACCTTTTTATTTAATTAAAACTAAAACATTTTGTTTATTCACCTCAAAAAGGTGGAAGTGTAACATCAAAAAATGTCTCAATAGAAAGAGATTGAGATGAAGTCTCTTTCTGTGTGTTCGATTCATCACGTATATTATTTTTTCTCCCTGAATAATAAATTTTTCTTATTTTATAATTTCTTAACAACCTGTTAATGTTTATTATTTCTTTAATATCATTAATTTCATTTTGGTAATAATCAGTTAATTATTTGAGTTCGTGTTAGACAATTTGACGATATTTGTTATATAAGTCCAAAATGTCTTTGATAAGTCGAATATGGTAAATTAGGACATAATTATATCATTTATAGAATAATAATAATTACATAATAATATATATATTTTATAAATTATAATTATAAATCCATCCATATTATATGGAAACGGAAAATGAACTACATTACAATAATGGACATGGTAAGTCGTAGTTACGCATAAGTAACGTTTCCCATTTTTCAATTACCATTTTGGAAAGAAGGAAATTATCATATTTACTTTCCATAATGATAATAATATCACTAAAAAATAATTAATTATATATATATATTTTGATATATCATACAAGTTTTGTGGTGAATAAAAATGAATCGCATCGCTTAGTGGAGGTGATAATTCACACATATTGGGGAATGACATTAAAATTTTTATGTTAATTAATGTAAGAAAATAATTTATATATTATGTTCATATAATGATAAATTTGTCATTAATATCATATATTAACATTAATTCTATCATTATAACTACTTCTTATAGACGGCAATGAAAAAAGAAATATATCGGTTCACGAGTCAATAGTCTGTCGTACACACAAACAAAAAGTTCATATCCAAATTGTAGAAATTATATATGTATTTTATAGATGATATTAATAAAATATCTCCTAATTATATTTAGGATACAATATTTATTATATTTTCATGGTTAAATGATATTTTAATGATGTGTAAGAAGTAATAAATTAGAAATACATGATTAAAATGACATCTTATCTTTGGATGTTCACCTTTGATTGATACTTTAACACCACCATGCGCGGTGTTATTCCAAAATAAGGCCTAAATTATGTGTGGTGGAAGTATAGAAAGTTATTTGGGTAGATATTGGCCTATAAAAATGGTTTTGGAAGTGTAATTAATAAAATATAAAGAGTTCTTTTCTATTGGATAAAGGAGGGGCACCCTTATAAACCCCTAAAAATATATTAATATAAATTAGTTATTAAATAAAAATGAAAATATGTTGTGTAATATATAATACAATATGTGTACGGTTTGAAATACTCTCAACTAATAATTTTTATACATGTATTGATTTTATTTTAAAATATTGTCTATGAGGTGCCATTTAAATAGTAATATTTAGTTTTCCCTTTATGCTTGATGTGTCGTATCATGAACACTATTAAATGTAGTGTATCATTTGAAAAAAATAGACTGTTAAATTTTATATCATGTTTTTTAAAAAATAAATATACTTACCCAACCATTATGTATGGTGATTTTCTCCAAGTGGACATTAGAAATTGTAATTCCCCTAACATCCATGTAAGCACGGAACTGATGGCTAACTGACCCTTTAAACCCAACTAAATTCACCTCGTACATTATGATCTGTTTTCATGGTGGTTCTGTTAACCCTAATAATTGTGTAGAGAGATGTAATGAATTGTGATTATTTAAAACACATATATCTCAATATATATTATCCTACTGGTTATTATTGGTAAGTTGTTTATTGGATGAGATATTTTGTGGATAATACATGACTTTAATGTTATGGTGGATCATAAGAACTATTTGGTAATGAAATGTGGATGTGGTTTTAAAAGAGAGGTGATGTTATGCATGAATTTCATGATATATTAGAACGTCTATCTTTAGGGTGGCTTATATAATCATTATTGTCTTCAATATATATTTTGGAGATATATAATGACGGATTTATGATGTTGGGGTTATGAAAAAAACTAGTGTGTAAGTGGTAGTGGGGAAGCCTCTTTTTTCATTACATTATATTTTCTCATTTTTTGGATACATGTTGAGATATATTCTTAGTTATTATAGTTAATTAATTTTAATCCTATTTATGTGATTAGATTATTTCATTTTTTAGTAAATATGTTTTTGAATGCTTCTTTCCAATTCCACATGAGTGGCTTCTTGGAGGATCCCAATGAGTATAAATTTTTTGCTAACCCTACTAATATTTAAAAAAAAAAAGGTCAAAAGAAGATATTTTTTATTAATGATGAAAATTTCTATTCCAGTGTGATTTTTAGGAGATTTTGGATTATTGTGTTCACTAATATGGATAAATTTTAGTGTTTTAATTTTTCTAAGTTGTATGTCATTACATTTATATCCTGTATTGGGATTTTTTTATGAATAGAATTTATTGGTTTTTGTTTTAATATAATCTCTTATATTTAAAATCATATAGTGTAATTCCTCCCATCTATGTATATATTATACACTCTATGAAAATGGTTAACCTATTGTCTATTATAGAATGGATTTGGTGGTAAATATCTCTCTTCTCTAATTAACAACCAATGAGGGGTTTTTTGGTATTGGGTTGTTTTTTAAATGACTAATGTGGCTTTTATTTCTATATAAAATACAAATATTTTTTAATTGATTTAAATTCAAAAGTAAAATAACATGACTATACATTCCCTTAAAACTATGTTTTTATCTATTTTATTTTTAGGCATTCAGCCTAAATGGGTCAAGAATTCATGTAACTAATGAAAATACATTTCATAATCTTTAGCTCCTCAAAAATGGTTTGATTGGTATATTTATAAATTTTAGCAGATGTGTATAACATGGAAACATTATTAAAAATACATACATGAAAAATTTTAACAACAGACATTAATTCATAAAAATATTAAGATCATATCTAATAAAATCATATCCATTTAATCTAAGGAGATAATATTAGGGAAAATAAATTTATTTACTTACAATATCCAAAAATAAACTATTATTTATTTTGATATATGATTCTATTCATATTTTCTATTGAGAATACATATTAAAACTGAAAAATTATGAATTTTTTTAATTTAATACATTTCATCACTTATAAAAGATATCAGTGAATAATATATACCAATAATTTAAAAGTAAGGATAATGTATTAGATATTTAAATAGTTGTAAAATAATTTTTACAAAATAATATCAATAATAAAGAGATCAATGGGGTCAATATTGAGATCCATTTATTTGGTCCCAAATGGATGATACAATTTGATGGGGGAGTGATTTTTCAATTAAAAAAAATATACATTAAGATATTAGATTTATTTATATAATTTACTCGATATAATGATAAAAAATGAACCATAAATATTTAAATTAATGAAATGTATGGATTTTTAAAATAAAATAAATGAACATGATGTTATACATTTTTTTATAGTTGTTTCAATCTAAACGATTCTATATATACTATTTAAACATAAACCTAGTTTGTGACATGAGATAAGTAATTTTACATTTTAAGGATAATGAATAATAATTACATTCAACTTTTAGAACCTAGAGGAACAAGATATAATCCTTGAATTTTTATTGATTATATAATAACACAGTTATCATATTATTTAAACCAACATTGTATTTTATAGGCTCAAGCCTAACATATTTTCATTTTCAAATTTATATGGAACCTATTATTTTATCGGATAAAAAATAACTTGGTATTTTCTATTTACATAAATAAACTAAAATTTTATAGTGTAAATACAAAAAATATAATTTTGTAGTTGTGTTGACCCTGAGGCACTGAAGATATAGATATTAGATCTCATTACTTTTTTTTTGTGTCCTATCAAAACCCATGTGCCTTTATAAGGGTATCATTACCCCATTCAATGTTCACAATGTGAAACATTAAATTATAGACAATTGTGTATAGGTAATGTATAAAATTATAACCACTACAGTATGATATTTTTTTAATGTTATTCAGGTATTGAATTTTTTTTGATTTTTAAATTCTTTAGATAGATAGTGTAGTTTGGGGTTATATAAAAAATTAGTGATGAATGATAATGACTTATCTTTACATTACTAAAAAATAAATAATTGTGAATGTCAAACCGTATATCATCTCACTTACATGCATAATTTTCCTAATACAATATTTCATTTTCGAATAGAAGCATTAACAATAGCCATCTCCTACATTTCAAAATTCTCAATCAAAAAGTGAAAATTAAATGATAACATTCTCAATTAGATAGAATTTTATAATCATGATATTCAATAATGAATAAAAAAATAAAAAAAATTCTCATTTCAATAATTAAAAACCTATTCCAAAATTTAGTTCATCATAATCGTGGAAACCTTTCATAAAAGTAATGCACATTTATTATATATTTAAAATAAAAATGTTCTTGAATTTGAATATAATAAATTCATATCAAATTTAACATGATTTAAAATATTTAAAAGAATAAAAATTTTAAATATCAATATATACTTCACATGATATAAACATAAATTATATTGATAAATTCCATAAATAAAACTCATTCAATTCTAAAAAATTACAATTTTCAACCCAATATATAACAAATATAGTATTCATATGGAATATATAAAATTATTCAATCATTATTTTTTTCCTTATAAAACACTCAATTAGCACTTCAAATAGTTTTATATATTTAGTGGTAATTTCTCTAAGAATCATATTTAAAAAACTGTTGATATAAATATATAGAAATTAAAAGTTGAAATATTTTTAAATTTGAGACATTTTAAATTGAAGAGAAAATGATATTTAAAGGTTATTTTTCAAAGGATTTTATCCACAAAAACGTAAATAAATATATATTACTAATAATTATTTTATTTCCTTCAAAATGGTAAATTTTCTGTTTTGTAGTGGTTTTTTAGAAACAATTGTAATAGAATGAAAATTTTTATATAAAGGTAACATATTAATCTTCATAAATCATAGCAATCAAACTACATAAAGGTATACTAATATGACTTTTGGGAAGGAAAAATATAGTGTATATATTAAGGTAATCCAAAAAATCAAGCATAAATGTAACTAAACAGAATTCAAGATACATTATGGTAAAATCCATGTTTTGTGTGTTGTGTAAACTCAAACAAAATGATGTATGAAGCTATTATAAATTGATCTAAATCTCTCTAAAGTTAAGATTAAAATTACAATATACTGTTAATTTTTATATTAAAACATGTTGTAAGGTAAAGTTAATATTTATATGAAGGTAATTTGTTACATTAATGTAATGGTAACCCATATTTTTAATATGATATGTTAGGGTAATTAATAGATTTATATCATCTTTAATGGTAATATTTATAAATTTTAAAGCATATAATACTCATTATAATTGAACATTATTTTAAAAAATATAAATATACATTTGAATAATGATTAAAATGAATAATTAAGTACTTATTAAATAATTATTAAATAATTACTAAATCTGAATAAAATGATTTATTAAAACATTCATTTATTATATATGTGGTTTACACATAAAATTTTATTAAAAAAGAAACAAAATATCAAAAAACCAAAAAAATCGATTTATAAAAATAATCTTGGGATTCAAATTATCGAAACATAAATAAAAAGATTGTATCAAGTATCTATTCAATAATGTGTATTTTTAAATAATATTATTACATGTATTATAAATGTAAAAACCCTACCTAGTCTTATACATGATGGATTGAGGGAGTTGTACATTTTAGTTTGGATAATGGAGTTTGGTTTTAGGAAAATATATTATTTTAAGCCTCTTTATTGAAAACACAGTTGTTTTGATACAGCCTATCATATGTAGAATGTCATGGTATAAGTGTGGGAATCTAAGGACGGGCATTTTACTGGGTTGGTGGAGTCAGTATTATAAAAATCCATTTTGAAATAGTTTATTCCATTTTTGTTTTCTATATCTTGTGAGTTGGTGTATTAGTTATTATGGTGGTTTGGTAGGATAACTATATTTAGGGGAACCATATAGTGATTATTTAATATTTTTTAGTTTTCTAACTCCATTAAAAATGATTCTATATTATGTAAAAGGGGTAGAAATGGTAATGGAGATATATTATATGCCACTTTGGCTATGTTATTTACTCATGTCCAAAAATAATATGCAACTGAAGATACATTTTTGTGGGGATAGTTAATCGAGTAATTTAAAAATAAAAATTTTGTCAATTAAAGAGGGAAACATCATATTATTTTATAGAGATACCTCTACCATTACTAATTCACTTTATACCATGGAGAGGTCATCACCAAAAAATAGTGGCATCACATATATTTTTTATTATAAATATATGTTGTTCTATTATATTGATCTAGTTTTATTTAATGTTGAAACCTATGTGGACACGGGTGCTCCTCAGAGTGTTCGAAGGCATCTAGGATTGATTGACTTGATACTTTTTTAGTGAATTGTAATTCAGAATCAAATGATCATTTCATTCTCATTTCCATACATTCCATTTGGCCACGGTAATTTTCAATTGATATAACAATAAGTATTCTCCATGTTGGTTAGATTTTTTTGATCTAATTAATGTTGGAAGATTTATATAAGTTTTTAAATGTACCAATTAGAATCTTGGTGATTTTTTGGGATAATCCTTCTTTTTTTCTTATACAGTTATAATTTAATCTTCAATTGAGGTTGATGATTAAAAATATATCTTCTTATTTATTTGTTAAAATTTTATTTATCATGACTATATGTTCAATGATTAAGAATTTATAATTATCAAATTTATGGTAATAAAATATATAATTTAAATTAAAAATATATTTTTTAATATAATTTCTTGTATAATATTTATATATTATTTTTTAAAAATTAATTCATGTATTTAATGATTTTCATTCTATTGTGATATAAATTTTCTTCTATATAGATACCTCATTTTGACTAAACTGGTTAATAATGACATAATAGAAATAATAGTGAATTTGGAATTATAATAATTAATATATGATAATGCTTATATAGATTTATTAATGTATTATAAATCGTGAATAATTATAGTTAATGATTGTTATAAGTTGTTGTAATTATTTTACATGTTATCCTATGTTGTCATGGGAGTATTCTTATAATTGTGGTTTGTTGTGGTTGACAAATGGGTGATGATATGTTGTTGATGGATTAGTAATGTGACATAGATTCTGTGGGATTTTTGGAATGAATTTGTAAAAATATTTGTAATTGATTTTGTGATTATAGGAATGAGAATGTTGGGTCGTTGATATAAGAATACAAGGTAATTTATGTGTAATTATAATATAGTTTTTTTATAATTTTATAATATAAGTGGAATTAATGAAATAATTAATGGTTAAGGGATATTATAATATAAATATTATAAATGAAAAAATTATGGAATGAAAGATTAGTTTGATCTGGAATTGGTTTTGACGGGTAATTTTTGTATTGAAAATATTAAATAAACGGGTTGGTATATAAAACCTTGTCATTAAATTAACAAATTATTCAATTATAATGTTTATGTATACTGGTGGTGGGTAGAAATAAATATTCAATAATGAATATAAAATAAATGGCTAATTTTAATGTGGAAGGAAAATATAAAATGGAAAAAATAGGAAACATGAAATTCAATTATGTGCATTATTGTCAGATAACAGTGATGTGATTTAGTGGTGGAGTTAATTTTTGTCTGGGATGGAGGAGACAATAATATTTATTTTCCGGGGATATTGATGTGTCTTATAGTTGTGTTTTAATTAGATGACCTAAGGTTAGAATTCCTTTTAATACATATTCATTATAGTTCATTTTATTTTATTTGCACCACCATTGATGTCATCTAACAATTATTATTTGCATATAAGGATATGTGATTCTATTTTTTCCCTACTATTTTAGTGAGAGTGGATATATGTAGATAAATACACTTCATTCCTTATGGTCAATTCCTTACATGGTATAATTTGTGGTGTCTAGTGAGTATTTTATGTCGTGGGTGCATGGAGGAGGTGTACATGTGAGGATAAAGAAAAGTGGTTTATAATATTTATGATTACATTATTTGTTATGAGGGTTATACGAATTTATTATTAATATAGATATAGCTTGTGGAATGTGGCTATTGATATGTAGATGTTTTATGCCTATGAGGATATTGTGTGGAAGGCCGCACTAAAATGTATGACTTTATGAAGTAATCCAAACTAGTTCAATGGGTATGATTGTGTCATGTACAATCTATGTTTTTTGTTTTTATATTTTAATACCAATTTTTTTCTAGTTTTGGGTGACTGATCCATAGTGTGGATTAGTAGTGTGAGAGATGGTATAAGTAATAAGTGGGTTGCATTGTTTTATTCCATATTTCACTATAATCGTCCTTCTATATATTCAGTATAGGTTTTTCGGAGTATCCTATAATTAATACTTATATGATCATTCATATAATCCCTGTTTGTTTTTTTTATATTTTTATAGAGGTAGTTAGTGATTGGGAGAGATATTACAATCTCATGTTGTGTATTTTGGTGCTAATTTTGTAGTTTCTATAATTCTATTTATCTAATTTTATTCTTTTTGTTGAAATTTATTTATATTTTCAATAACATGTATTATAGATTTGTTTAATTTTATTTATTTGGCGTTTATTAGATTATTTATCATTAATAAATGGAATTTATTAGTGTTATTCTTCCTACATATTTTCTTTGCACCCTTAGTGCTTTCCATTCAGCTATGGCCTATTAAAGGACAGTTTTATTTGTCAAAACTGTCTTGAAGACCATCCTAATAGGTGTTATATTGTGGATGGATCATTAAAGAGTGGTATTAAAGATTTTTTTGAAATTAGGATTGGGTATGGATTAAAGAACTCATGAGGATTTCAGTAGGATTGAAGGAAAAAACATTAATTTAAAACATGTGTGATGATGGCAAGGTAGACATACTATGACACATAAAATAAGTTCAATACTATAATATAATGTAAGGACCTTAAAATTATTGAAAATACTAAATGAGATGCAGCTCATTGTGGGTCAGAAACCTATGTGTGGTACATGAATCATGTTTGGTTAATCAAATGTTTGACTTTGGGAAATTATATGATATTTAAATAAATTTAGTTGAATTATATTAATGATTTCCATATTCCAATTCTTAGGATTCCTTATTGTGTTTATAGAGAAGTATGTTAACTGGTGTTTGTGTGTCGTTATATGAAAACTTTTTAATTTATATTGACATAATAGTTTTACGATTAATTAATATTCCTATTAGGGATTTATAATTACCTATTTAATAATTTTATTATATTGTTTATATATTTATTTCATATCACAAAATATAATATATAATCAATTATATTTTCATTACAGATTTAAAATTATCATTTATACATCCCAACATTAATTCTACTTAATTTTGGATAAAAATATTTACTTAACATGTTGTCATAAATTTATCTATTTAATGAAATTTTTTTGTATTTGGTATTTTATAAACAAATAATTATATTCCCTCGATGTATTTTTTTGATATGTATCATTATTAATATTTTGTTGAAAAATATTTTTGAATTGCATGAACTAAGTAAAAAATCATTTAAAAATATATATATTTTATTTAAAAGTTTATATTTTGTAAATAGTTAGTACGTTTATATGTTAAAAGTGAATTGTACAAATTTTAATTTTTTGTTCATAAAATTATTTTCATATTTTAATCATTATTTATAAATTAGTTGAAATGTATTTTATTAGAAATTTATAACAAATAAGATATTATAACATGTTCTAAATTTTATTTATTATCATGGTTTTGAATAAAAAATTAGGATAGAACCTTATAAATGATATTTATACTTTATTTTTTAAAGCATTAACAGGTTGTTTTTTAAATTTATTATTTCAATTTTATTGTGATTTATGTTAAGTGATGCATTTGAAACAAAATACCTTTTTATAAAAAAAATTATTTTAATTCAAATCATATTTTACTTATTAATTTTTATATATCAATAATGTGTGACAAAAAATGTAAAAAAAATATTATTTTGTCTATTATTGATATAAATCATTATTCTTCAAAATATGAGTAGTATATTTATATTTGATTTAAGGTTGTGTAATATAGTTAAATTGATTTTAAAAATAAATGTTTCCACCTATGATTCAAACATTACTAATCATTACATAATTTTCATCTATAATGTTACATAAAACACAAGTAAACTATTTAAGATATAAAAATGCATCAAAGTCCAAAAAATAAATTCCAATGTTAAATAGATGATTTTAAAACTTTAAATATATGGAGCTGAAGTTATATTAAACTTCTTATTATCAATTCATATTTAAAATGGTTTCTAAAAATTTGGAAACATGTGGAACATCTTAAAATAGATATAATACATAAAATCTTAATTTGGAAAGATAAAATGTTAATCTAAATTAGTTAAATATTGAATAAAGTTTTTATAATTATTTTAAAAGAAGAATTTGATTTCATGTGGGATTTTAATTACTATTATTAAAAATTTTCTAAAATGATAATGAAAAATATATAATCCAAATGACCATGTAATTTAATTTATTATAATTGTATAATATTTAAAAATTATTTATTTAATATAAATTATTTTATATATTAGGGTATATATAAAAATATTTATTGATATTTTTGAAGATTCTGTGCCACAGTAATAAATTCATAAATGGTGACTTATTTATAATATTTTTAAAAGAGATGTATTTTATCATGTTTAATGTATAAATATCTTTTCCAATAATTTATATGAATTTATTGATTTAATTACATAATTACATATATATTTTTGAACTCAAATTAATATAATTTCATAAAAAAAACATTTTAAATGTGTTTTTATAATAAAAAGGGTTTATTAATTTTTAAATTAATCTAAAAACTAATTTGTTGTGTCATAAACTAGACTAAATACAATGGTATATTGATACCCATTCCATATCTAACATGGCCCGATGGGAATTCCAGATCCCCACAAGTTAGTGACAAGCACCTGACACTATACAAGAATCCTGAGGGAATTATTTTTTCCACAAAACAAGAGGAAGACATAAGATATTTGTATGTATTCTCAATTTTACAAAGGGATAATGTACATGAAATAGCTAAAAACATACCCAAAAAATTTATTTCATTCAATGTAACAATAAATACCAATATAAATCTCATAAAACCCATAATAAAAGTGGATAATATCTTCAATGGTCACCTCTTTCACATTGGGTACCACTGATTAAGAATATCCCCTACATGAATGCGGCACATTCCCCTTGCATGGACTTAGCATAAGATAAACTACAAAATCATAAAGGAAAAGGTATTGTGTGAACTATAAAAGACAGAATGGTCTCACCAAGTGTTTTACAATCAATTTCACAATAATTAATCCAATTATGAATTCATTTGAAATAAAACAAGTCATGTAATTATATTGAAATATTTTTAAATGATCATTAAATCATAATAGAAAATATGGAATATAAATAAAATCATCCTTAAATGAATATTTTTTTTAAATCTTTTATATAAAGCATATTTAATGAATTAAAATTATTGATAATTGATAACATGTAAAATAAATAATTAATCTCCTTGAAACATATAATAGTCCCTTGGATATGTTAGTTTCTAGAAATAAAAATCTCACACAACTCAGTTAATAGTCTCATTTCATTGTGTGAAAACATCCCACAACGTAGTTTATTGGGACTCAAACCCCCATCATAAAAAATAATGTCGTAGTGTGTTTTTATGAGTATTTTCCTTATAAATCTAATGATTTTGGATTATATCATAGAATGCCTTTCCTAATTACCTACTTTCTACATTGGAAACTTGTTTTTCAGTCAATCAACCAAGGTAAAATGAATCATTTCAATTATGATTAACATAAAATTTCCCAATTTTCATTTTAGACATGCCTTTCTCATTTCAACACAAAATCATAGGTATTCGTAAATAAATTCAATTCAAGTAATCATAATACATAACCTATTTTCATAAAATTTTAACAGTAAAATATAACATCAAATTAACTTCCAAATCAGGCCTTAAATTTTCTACAATACACTAAAGAATTGTAATTCCATTTAAATTTGGTGGTTTTGAAACTTTCCATGATATTTTAAAAATTATTCCCCTATCATCAACAATCATAGATTTAAAATCATTTCAAAATGACCGTATAAAATAAATTATTCCAATTATCTTTTCGTCTTTATTGAAAAAATCATACTATACCACCTATCACAAATAGCATGATCAAATCAACACCTGGAATGAAAATTTATAATAATGAAAAATAGGGAAGGTGATCATCATTAAAATAATATTTAACAAATCATTATATTAAATTAAAATTAAATCATAAATAATGATACACACCATTATCAAAATCGTAATGTAGAGAGAATGATAAGACCATAGCAAGGAAAGTCAACAGATATCAAACTCCAAACTAAGACATTTAGTAGTGAAGAAATCGCCAAAAAATAACCTAGGATTCACTAGATTTTTTATAGAGGATACTGAACATATATGAAATAAAATTTATACTAGATTAAAAATATTGCATTGTCCCTAGGGATTTTAGTTATTTAATCCTTCGTTAAGGTCGTTTATATTTCTATTGGGACATAAAATAAAAAGTTGTCTCCTCATATAAAAAGAAATAATCTTGGTCATTTGACATCATGAAAACAATTAAAAACTTTTATATCATTTAAATCATAAAAAAAATTCATTCCATCTTCCAATTTATAGATTCATGTATTGAATTATGTTCATGATTTTAATATTTCCCCTAAATATAACACAAATTTTTTCTTTTAGAAAAAAACCCAAAATTCCATGGTGTCCTCTAATATTAAGGAAACACTCCCTTTATGAACAAAGACATATATATACCCTAAAAAATATATCAAAAAAATTTACATTGATGAACATTTGGTTATTCCATAGAAAATCTCTCCATCCGCAGGAGAATTTAAATGAACCTAAACAAAAAGGGAATCGAAAAAAGATTCAGGGAGTACCTAAATGATAATAATGGTTTGTTAAAACCTCGACATTATAAACACATTCATTCCCTTTAAATCTGATCAAGATTATTCCATTTTGAACACATGTGGTCATAACTCTAGCATCACTACCTCATGTTACCATTTCTAATGGGAAAAATAGAAATACATTTGTATCCCAAAGATCTAATTTATCATCTTCCAATGAATAACCAATAGTCTAGAATCAATAATTTTTATTGGATTCTAAGTCACTAATAAATTAAATTAATCATCAAATACAAGAAATATAAAAACATAGGATGTTTTTGAATGATACTTTTGAAATTGTGGAACTTGAAACATGTTTTATGATTAAGTCTACTAAGGTGGATGTTCTAAAAAGTTGGAAACATTCCCCACAAGCTCAAAAATCTCAAAAGTACCCACAAAATTTGGTACATGGTTTCATTATTTCACAATATTAGAGTGATTCAACCAATTTGAATCTATAAAAAACACTTGTAATCGAATAGAAAACTCAATCTATTTCGGTAAATGATCAACATATAATTTATACTGAATCTATAACATCATCACTCTCTATAGAATCACTTGAATATTTATCATTATACTTTGTCCCAGTCATTTTTCAACTAAGGGTCTTTCATCAATATCTAATGAAAACAACAGACATCTTCTAATACATCCATACAAGGCCCCAATTTAAAAAATTATTATAGATAATTAGTGACTTATTTTTAGGAAATCATAGGAAGTCACCAATAGACATCCCAGGATCCACTAATGTCATGAATTCAATTACATATCTTATCCTCAAAAATCTATATATCCCAACATGTTTGGAAGTTCATATAGGGAATATATTTTATTATCAGACATAGCTAGGTTTTTATTACCTCAATCAAACATCTAAAAATGTTCCATGTATAATGGGGTCCCTATAAGATAATATAGAATATGAAAATACATGCAATCTAAAAATCACATGTAAGTAGGGACACCAAAATTCCTCATCATTGGCTATATCCTGAGTGGGTAAAAAGTGAACTAATTTTGTTATCATATCAATCAAAACCATCATCCAATTATTCTGTAAATGGGAATAACGAATCATAAACAATAAAGATATGGAAATTCTATACCATGTTAAACACACAACTAGTTGTGGATGAAGAAAAAATAAAGGTCATTGGAGCCCAACATTGACTAGTTGGCATGTATAACATTGAGAATAATTTTCAGTGACGTCTCATCTCAAACATGGACTCTATAATATTCATCTCATATCACATATTATATTCATATTTCATGATTTCTACTCCCAAAGTGAATCATGCAAATACACCATTAAAAATTCTCTCATAGGTAGAGGTATGAAATAGCAGTTCTGGAAACAATGTATAATCTCTAAATAATAAGACCTATCATAAATGGTCTCCAAACCATAAATAGATTCCCTAATTGAATATAATTAATCATCAAAATGTTACCACATTGATTCAATTTAATAAAAGTGTATGTAAACAATACAATTTTCAAAACAACCTCATAGTCATTCTACCAAACTACAAAATTAATTTGTAAAAAGAACGATATCCAATTCAACTAATAAAATATTTTTCAAATTTTGTATGTAAAATGTTTCTGACATATTTCATAAGAAATGAAATTAGTATAACATGTTGTGTAGTAATTGTTAATGTTAAATTACTATAAGTACTCCACCCAATGCCTCTATCATAGAATCAAATCATTTAAAGATAATATGTAAATAATGATTTTATGGTCGAAATATAAGGTCAACTCTTCAATGAAAATGTAATGTCTCCAATACATAATTGAATTAATCATAGATGTGAGTTCAAGGTAAATGTTTGAAAAATTTATCTCATGTTACCTGAACTATCTAGAATCATAGTCCACCACATCATAAAATGACATAATCATGTAGCCCAAAACCAATATTGAAACTTGAAAAAATAACTCATTTCCCTTTCCAGCCTATATATGAGTCAACACTAGCCCATAATTCAAAATATTTTTCAAATCAACAAAATAACTACAACAATTCAAACTCCCAATTAACATCACTAACTTCAGAAGGATTTTGTCTATAAAAGTTTCCAACATTTAGAAAAATATTACAAAACTATTGAAATATCCTTCTAAACCAATGATTCTCTAATTCATGAAATAAATATTAGAATACACCCATTTCATAATAAATTCCTTCTTATTAGGTTCAATTGGAATACTATATTCTGATACCATGTTCTTTAATAACAACATTTCCCAATGAGAAATTACATTTTATAATCATCACATTATGTTGATTATTTCACATAATTTACAGAAATGCTATCAAATGACTCATATGACCTTATTAAATATGATATTACACTAGGATGTTCTTCAAAACTAAATCCATGAAAAATTCATGGTACTCAAGATGTATCCAAATCATAGAATCCATAAATATTAAGGACATTAAATTAACCAAAAGGCATAAGAGGATAATCATAAAGGCCAAACCTACTCATGAAAAAAATATTCTAAATATCGGACACATTAATTCTCAACTGGAGATAGCCAAATTAATTATAATTCTTAAATATTCACTTCACCCATTTAATTTATCTAAATAGATCACTAATCCTCATAAATTTTTATTTATTCATTACCAAAACATAATTGAATTTCCAGTAATGAATAGAAAGGTGAAGTGTTCCATCACATTTCATCACAAAGAGATCATATTCCATAAAGGGTGATACACTTAGGTGTATGAAACCATTATCTATAATATCATCCAATTAAATTATTAAATTTTTCAAATACTCTAGTTAAATATTATATGATAGAATAGACACTTACTATGTGTCTTCTACAAAATCAATAGTAACCAGTATAAATATTACAAATGGAATGCTATATAATTCACATGAAAAAACATAGATAAATAGGAGTAAAATAATTGGTGGTTTAGCCCTTAATGATTCCCACACAATGTCTAATGAAAAATTTGATATTACCTTACCTAACACTATAATAAAAAGTTAATCCCAACTCATCCTCTAGTCCCATTATCCCTACCAAACAAGACACACCAAATATGTCATCTTAAAGGAGACCCGGTAATTGTAATAGTAAATCAAATCCATATACAAAATCATCCATTACATCCTAAAAAATATTTTTCTGAAGTTTCATGTTGGGAACCATAAAATTTCATGTAACCTCAATTTCTAATTGAGATAAAACACAAGATGGAAATTTACGACCCTGAACTCTCTTTCGTAATAGGGTTGTCGTAATTTCCATAAAATAAGAAAAAATCAACATTATATAATATATAAAATTCAAAAAATTGGTTAATATAAATGAGTTTCACATTCTAGTTTCTAAAACATATTTCTCACTAATGATGAAGGTATATTGATGGTGAGTCTCATGTTATTTGGACTCATATTAGATTCACCTATAGGTTTTTCTACTATGCGAAGAATCATTGTTCTAGATGCATATCATTAGAAAACCATTTTTCTTTAAGAAACTGATTGGAAAAAATAATTTTTAGTGGTTATTAGATCATTAAACTATATAAATTATAAGGATATTATGGAACATCAATAGGATGATGGATCGATCCAACAAAATATTTATCTTGGGTTTTTTAGGGAAGAAGTTCTGTAATTCCCATCCTTTTCCTCGCTAAAAGAACAATAAATGGACTTTTAAGTAACTATATTAGTTATTGGGGATTCTTACTATCTATATCTACAATTAGACTAATTACACATTCTATTTAATTTTATATAACATTGATATTTCGAATAAGTGAAAAAAATAACTCTTTTCATCCCTCACATACTATCTAAGTCATGAACTAAAAGAAATTATATATTTATCAATTCAATATAAGTTGTGTGTTTAATAAGAAAACATTTCATAAAATATTAGGTCAGATAACCATCTAATAATTTCATGCCATCATCATCTCATAGGATACAAATATTATAGAATTTGGAACCTACATTGAAAAATAGTTTTCATATTGTTTAGCATCCTAATCAACAATTAGTGACTATGAATATCAATAAATTTTTTAATGACCATTGAATCTGGATAGAAATGATTAGTTAAAATTAATTTTATTTTATTTCATTTCAGGGCCTCATAATTCATTTCCATTATAGTTAAATCCACCCATATCCATCTATTTCCCTTAATCTTGATGGTATCACAAATTAAATTAATCGAATTTGGAATTTCAAAAGAACTAGAAAAATAGTTTGGTAATTTTCAAATAATACGCTTCCTCTTGGGAATAATTTGAATCTTATAATGATGGTGGTTTATAGAGAAAAAACCCTTGTGAAAAATATCTATATTAAACACTTCAAGGATCCACTCTCAAATCCTAAACATGAGTGGGTATAATTTTTACTCCCAAAACATGGACAACCCACCCCAATATCTCAAAAATATTATGGTTCACTATGGTATTCACTCGTCATGGTTCTCTTGATACATTCTCCTACTACCTATTCAAACATAACCTAAAAAGAATGATTTCATGAAACATCATTAAATAACACTGATAGACCTATATGTATACATATATCATTTACTAAATCAAGAGTCACATGAATATACATTCTATTATGTAGATTTTATTGTCTTATTTCAAAATAATCATTTTAAAATTTTTGAAAACGTCAGGAAAAAAATAAAATTATTCCTCAAAGATAATTTTCCTAAACACCTAGGGTTACATAAATATTTTTAGGATGAGATTTATCTAGGTAATATATTGAAACTACATCCTATGCCCCATCAATCATCCCACTTATATACCAGGACAACCCAACTATATACTGAAATCAAAGAATGGTGAATAACATAGACGAAATAAATAATACGACATTTTCACGATACATCCAGAATACCCTAATATGCTCATTCCCATGTCAACTCATTCACAGCCAAAAGAGAATTCAGAATCCACCAGGTTCGGTGACTAGAAACTTTCAACATATAGAATCATGATGGAATATTTTGTGTCCACAATTCAAGTGGAAGAAAAAATATACATGATTGTACGATAGACACTCTAATGGGAAGAAGTATCATAATCAAGAAAAGTAAAATATTTCCAAAATTGTATATCATCAAAATAAAAAAAAAATATTTTAGACCAATGATCATAAAACCCATGAAACAAGTTTATCCCATCTCCACTAGTCACCTCAATCAATTAGGGTCCCAAGGATCAGGAACATCCACCATCCCGATTTGGTGATTTATTATTTCGTGGACCTGTAATAGGATGACCTATATATTCCCAAAGAAGAATTTAGGGTGTGAGCTATAAATCCATGTAGTTGTGTCACCAAGTGTTCAATAATCAATTCCTAACATTTAAACCAATAATTATTTCCATTAAAATAAAACATGGAATGGAATGGTATGGTATTTAAACATTTAAAATAATAATAACAAATTGAAATAATATATATTAAATATTTATTAAATGAAATGTTTATGTAAAACATTTCTATAAAGTAGTTTTAATGATTAAAACTATTGAATAAAAAATAGAACTTAATTATCAAATCAAATATCTCTATGTACTATTTATTAATCCATGTGGTGTATTATTATTTTGAAATATGACCCATATACTTCTCAATTAGTGATCATCACACAATATTTTCACAAGTCATATTACTCTGGCAGTTGAGAATCATCTCATCAGATAGAAAATTCATTCAATAGTGTGATTATGTTAGTGTTTTCATGATCAACCCTGTGATTAGGTAAAAAATCCTATAGTTATTGGGTAAAGAACTTAGTAACTTCCCAAAGATCCCATGTGATTTAGTCAATCAGTCCATAAATTAGGTCTAAATCTATCTATTAAAATTAGTTTAAATTACTATAATCAAAATTCAATTTTGTAGGTGTCGTTTTCATTTAAAAATTCACTGGTTTACATCAATTCATGCTACTTTAAATAATTTTTCATTTAGAAATTTTATTAAACAGTCAAACTAAAATCATCTTATCATATCAATATTCTAATAAATCAATCATTTTTTGCATATCAATCCCAAAAATTCAATCACATTAATATTGGTGGGTTTACACAATTTCCATGCTATTTTGTAAAACGTACATCAATAATCTCAAATCATAGGTTTTAAATCATTTTGAAACTTATTGAAAATAAATATCGCAATTTAAGGTTTTAATTATAGGGTAAATTCATATGGAACGACCTACCCTTAATCACATGATCCAATCGCCACTAATATGGGGAAACACCAACATTGAACGAAGGTGCAAGAGACAGATAAGGAAATATTACATCTCAAATCATCATGGTCAAAATATCTTTCTATCAGCTAGTACAAGATGACACTAATATCATGGAGGATAGTGATGTTTACGAGATCACTCTTGTGAGAAAATTCACTAAATTTTAAATTCCATATTGATGCTTCATAAAGCGATAAAATCACCAAAAATCCACAAGAAAATCCCTAGGATTTTGTCGAATGATAATACACAAAATTATGAAATTAATTTTTCCATCAAATTTAAACATGATGGTAAAATGATATTACAAAAATAAATAATTGAGTCTTGATCTAAATATCCTGAGTAGAATACATGAAAAAATAAATTCCTCCAATGTATTAATAACTATTTCCTAATAATTCCATACCTTGATAATAATTTTTCATTTTTATATCATTATCATCCTGAAACTATTTCATGGATTCTATTGAGAAGAATATTAAAAATATGAATCACTCTCATGAAATCAATCTATCATAGAAAGATAAGACAACCTATATCCTATAAAAACCGAAATGTCTTTGAGGATATCTGAACCTCAGAAAACATACCATTTTAGTCCCTAGAAACAATTATACCCAGACCCCATTACATCAAAAAACATACATCCATGGAATATAGTTCATTTTCCCTAAAAAATGTCTCCATCAACAAATATTTTTAATATTTTAATAAAATAAGAAAAAATGTTATGGAATTACTAAAATAATGTGACCTGATGTAACCATATTTCATGTGGGAATAAGGAATTGTTAAAAAATATTAACTTTTTGTTATGATTTCATATTTTTTTTCATTTTTAAACTCATTGATTTCCATTCATATGAATGAATGTTATCTTTTGGTTTATTAAATGATTTTATAATTTTTATATGAAGATTTTATTCATGTTTATGTATCTTTTAATTCCATTGTAATGATACATATTCAAAATTGTTGTTTTTTCAATTATTTAATAGTCTAAAAATTATTATTTCTTGTTTTGAAATTTAATGGACATTATATACCAATACCATATATTATAAGCATTTTTAAATAATTTTATTGATGATTAGGAATGATAATGAAATTAATTTATCTATAATATCAAAGAGTGAATCATATGCGGATAAAATTTCTTAAATAAGAAATGGGTTCCCGTTTGGATTAAAAATAGTGGTTTTGATATGTGTATTTACAATTTAAATTTCCCAATCCCCTAATACCCTAAAAAAATTTATTTGGAATATTAGTGTTTTAAATTTTATATACATTTAATTATAGGATAATAATCTTTGGGATCTTTTAGATTGTATTATAATAATGTTTATATAACTTTAGTTGTTAGGATATTGTTATATTGGTATAATTAAATTTTTTATAAAACGATTTGCATTAATATATGGGTTATGTAATATATCAACAAATTATAAGATAACATTTGTGGTTAATATATTATGGTTAATTATAAATTTCGGAGATGATATTATTGTATTTTAGGAGAATATTTTATTTATATTTTTGAAATTTGAATGTTGTATTTTTAAAATTAATTAGTATTATGTATTTAAATAGATATGTTTATAATGAATAATATTATAAATTTAAAAACTATCGAGGATGAATCGAAAGAATAATTAGTTGAACACAATGTGATATATGTCCAACTAATGGATGTAAATTGGAGGAACAAATCATCATAAAATCCTTCAAAAAATGATGACCATAGTCCCTTAATGGATATATTTATCCATAATGGTTTGAGAATAGAAAACATTATATAAAATAAATTATTCTTATGTTTAAATATTTAAAATAATCAACATTATTATTAATCATTTAGAATGTGAAGTGAATCGCCAGTAGAAGTGATATGCTTCATTGAACTACAGGAGGGGTGGGGGAGGTTAATCAATGGTTTCTTTTAAAAAATTAGGAAAATTTGGTTCAATCACATAGATTATTTAGAGTCATAGTATTTTCATTTTTGTATCTCCAATCATCACATGAGTTATGAAATATATAATGCCACAAAAACATAATGATTCGTAGATTTGGATTTGAAATCCAACATAATGAAATTATTGTTTTGTCCCCTCAACCATGATTTATTTTCGTATTTTGACTGGAAGTGGTTACATGATATTTTTTAATGTATGATTTTGTGGAATCTCATCATGGTCTCTAAATTAAAACTAGATGACCTTTATATAATATAACAAAGCGTTGTTATCATCCCATGAGATTTCTCAATTTTGTGTAAAAAATATCAAACTATATTTACAATAGATCTTTAATCAACTACAATGTTAGTGAATGTCTCCTTTCATAAACCATAAAATAGGAAATCATGTCCCACTATCTCCAGATGATGTGGTGGTTCAACTTTTATCTCTGCAATATGATTATTTAATCAATCTCCATGAATATATCATCAAACACCAAGGACAGAAAATATTACCTTTAATAGGTGTTTTCCTTGCTCCTAAATCCCAATAATCGACTTTGATAACATTTAATTGTGGTATTCCGTCATCTTATCCTTCTATTTCTTTATAATAAGTAGAACAATTTCCTTCATGTATAATATCGAGATATCTTTGCTATTTGATGGTTTTTTAGACAGTATTACAAAAAATATTTAACTTTTTATTCTTCATATTACCTATATATATTTTAATTATATATTGTTATTTAGATCATATAAATTTGTGATCCTCATAAAAAATATGGAATTTGTGTATTTTTTAAATTAAATTTTATATATCATTCAATAATTCTTATCAAGACCATCTAAATACTCAAGTATTTTTATATTTTAATTCACATAAAACATGTTAAATTATTTTGGTATTACATCTCTATATGATCATGGAGATTATTAAATAGTGATATGATAGGGTTAATTTAGGGTTTGGAACTTATCTAAGACACCAATATATCCCTCTACAAGTAATCCTTTAATCACATCTAGGAACAAAATTATTTGAATTTGATTGTGATAATTGAATCCTTTATGACTGTGCCAATTAACATTTGATTTAATTATTATTTTATTTAGATATTATGACTCTATAAATCCCATATTATAGTAGAGTTCAAAAACAATATCAATGTTTCTGAAGTCAATGATGTTATATAAACTTGGTGTTCTATCAGAAGGACTATATTTAGTTGAAAAACAACTATACCATCTAATACTATTTCCATTTTTCCTCATTCATCAACTATAACTAAATTGATTAATTCTACATGGACTCTATATATCCTTATAATCACAACATAGAGTTCATGCATTCTCTAAATTCTTGTATTTGTTAGTTTCACCAACTATTTCAACTCTACATTGGTCTAAAATTATCTATATTAGATTATTTTTATAATTTCAACTCTTGTTGAATTATGTTTTACCCTAAAAAAACTATAAATTAATGTAAAATAAATTTACATCAATCATAAACAATTCTAATTCAACCTTTATCAATTATAAATTGACCATATGGAACTCTACAACATTGTATATGGAAAAAATGTTGAAATATGAAAACTCTAGCCCAGTTCATTTCCAAAATTCATTTATCTATATCGGCTCTACATCTACACATGTACATTATGTAGTAAACATCAACATCACATCTATAAATATATTATATATTATTAAAATTATAGACATTCTATATATCATTAAAATTAATTTATAATGCTTCTTAACTTATCTAAAGGCTTTCTCAAGCACTTCAAATACTCTTCAATTAAATAACATGATATTCTATCACCTAATTGATCTGTTTGAATGCTTAGATCTCCATGGATAGTCCATCAACAACATTATCTTGTCTATTTTATTCAGTTCTCTATCTTCAGTATCCTACTTATTCAAATAAATTATTTATACCTTATTTGATATATATACCACAACTCAACCATCTAGATGAAAAAAACATTGAATGAACTTCATCCCAACATTACTAATAAAAAATTCAACAAAAAATCCAATTATGAACGAGGATAGTGAAAACTGATAAAAACCTAAAACCAATTATTGGAATTTATATTAGAATATTTCTATTTTTGTTAACAAAATATTTATTCATGACAACTATCTGGATGGAAAAATAATTCCTCAAACTAATACAATAAAGGTTAAATGTATCATGGATTTTATGGGAATCAACACCTGACATTAAAGGTATTTATTTGAAATATAATTCCTAAGTATATTAAAAATTATAAACAAATATATATATATATATATCAACATATACCAATTGTGGTGAGAATGGTGAATCTTTTATTTTAACCAAAAAAATATTGGTCTCTATAAAATCTTCTTCTATTTTTTCAATCTATTTCTTCTTACAATAAATAAAAAATTTCAAGGACATATTTCCCTTATGGGGGGATTTTACCAAAACATGTATATTTAATAATTTATTATTATTTTGTCTAATTTATATTCATGTAATCCATTATTTTTGTTCAAGAAATATTCAATTTGAAATGTTTATATTTATATTTCATGATTAAAAATATATAATTGATAATTATTTATATAATCAATATGATTTTAAAATTATCATTTTTCACTTCATGATATAAAATTCTTTTTATTTTAAGTATAAACAAATATCATAATAATATTTCATATTATTAATATTTTAATATAGTTATTTACTTATTATATATCATTATAAATGATGTTTTATAATCATTTTATTGATTTAAATATATATTTTTAATTATTAATATTTTATAAATAATTATTGCAAGATAAGTTATAGAAATTAGTGTTTTTATTTAAAAATAAATATAAGTGATCATAAATAATTTTATATAAGTATATTATGATTTTTATTTAAAAATAAATTACTTTTTTTTAATAAAATCATTATCATATTTTGATCCTTCATGAAAAAATAGTTGAAATGTATTTTTTTACAATATTATAAACAATGATATAATATTAAATAGTACGTGTGATGTATAATCAATGTTTTTGATAAAAAAATTGTGCTAAAATATTTTAAAACATAATTTAGAATTAATTTATGTTTTCAAATATTTAATGGATATTTATTGAAATTCTATATTAAAATCAAATATGGTTATACTTTAATGTGACATTTCAATTTAAAATCATGTTAAATATTAATACATAATATTCAATGTTGTGACCATGACCCTGTGATCATAGTTCTAGTTCCATAATTGATTATATTGTCATAAGAAACACAGAATCATATCCCCATGGACTAAATAGTTTATTTGTATTGGTATACTAGATAAAAACTTGAGTCTTAAATTACCTTTGAATACAAAAATTACAATATAATTTTTTTGGGGAATAACATTATTCAATGTAGAATATCTCTATATATAAATCATAGTAAAATTAATCGAATCATGTGAAATGTAAAAAAAATAATGGCGATCTCAAATGATTATCATTCATTAAATATAGTCGAAGAAATAATTAATTAGTGAGACTAATCAATGTGGTAAGGTCAATAACTATGAATGCATTCCATTTAAAGTACTTGATAAGGAATGATCTTTATGGAATAATAAATAAAGGGAAAAATATTCCATTTAATTGATAAACTAAAACTGAAATGAATCCAGAGATTATAAAATTGTGGAAATCAATTGGACAATAATAAATAAACCCTTGATAAAGTTAATGCTTAAATATTTGACCAGAAACATCTATAGTCAATGCCTTTCGAAATATGCGTTAAAATACATGTAAAAACATGTTTAATTCTATCTTAACATATTTGTCTCATTATTCCTGCTAATGAATTGATGATATATATATTTTTAGGACCCACCCATCCATTTATGTTAAAATCATTAATCATATACTGAATAATCAATTTAATTCATATAAATTTTCATTATAATTAAATATTTATATTGAGAAAAGGATATGTATTTATCAATATTTTCGTATAATATAAAATACATTAAAAATTAAGATATGATATATATAAATATATTTTTTTTAATCAACAAAAATACCAATGGAATATAATATGAAAATTTAGGGGAAATTAATTTTATCAGGATCATAGTAAGGTAAATATTTGATAACAAAGCTCATTGCTACAAAATAAAAATGGTAAATTAATTTCAAAACTATCATTGGTCAATATAATCATAAATTATCTTGAGTAAGAATGAAGATTGTAACAAAATATACCCTTGGGATTAAAAATAAATGGTTGTTATCATTGAAGAATAGAAATTGCCAAAAAATATATATATTTAAACAATTCTTGAGGAAAATATCATTTAATTTAATTTTTTTCAGAAATTTATTTCATTGAAAATAAAATTAATAAACTTTTCTACAATAATATCCTTATAATAATTCAATTTTATCTTCTGTTAAATCAATTTATTTATTCTAGGTATTTCAATACATTCTATAAAAGTAAAAAAATATTAATCATTTTTCATAGTGAAAAGGTTATGAAATTTCATTGTTCAAAAAATGATAACAATATTCCATTAACATTACCCCAAAAATACAAATGGTTATTATTTTGAAAGTAAAATAAGATTAATTTAAAAAAAGAATGTATCAATAGGGAAAAAAAATTTGGATCAAATAATTTTAAATTTTTATATAATTTTTGAATACTTTTTTAGAGAACTTTTTTATTGATGAAAACATATTTATGACTGAAGAAATAAATAATGTCGGCTTTTCATTACAAAATATCAAACAATATTTATTAAAAAATAGTGGGAAATGGTAACATTATTTGAAAATATCATGAATTAATAGATGAGATGAATGTGAAAGTGTTTATTAAACGTTGATCATATAATTTACAATAATGTAAAATCATGAATAACAATCCTGGTTAGAATGAGATTGTAAAATTAACCCTTAGAATGGTCATAAAAATAAATTAAAGAAGTAATTAATTAATTATTTATTTGAATGAAATATAAATCCAGAAAAAATTAAATACAAAAATACATAATAAGGAGTCATTATATACATAATTATAGAATATCAATTATAATAAAAAAGTAATTGAACCCAATAAACTGGAATTGAGTTATGAATTAGCATTTCCACTTAGTAACAATAAATTAAAATCCAATTAGAAGAAATAATTCAAATTGGAACATAAAATACATTGAATAATGGTGTATTCATTTATTACATCATATAGGGGAAATATATCGATCATTTCAAATAAAATAGGTGCAAAAAATTAAAATAATTTTCAATGAAATGAAATTGATGTGAAATCCATTACATTACGCTTTGTTTTGGTTTAATTTTCATTAAACTACATTATATTAGTTTCAAAAAAGTTATTAAAATACTATAAAACTATATTAATGTTTATTATATCATATATTAACCTATTATAAAATTTTATTCCTCGTTCATTAACAGACATTCATTAATTTTATTATATTCATTGTTAATTTTATCATTTTACCATGTGAGTTTTTTTGTGAAAGGTATGCTTTTTTAACATATTAGAGAGTTATATATTATACCAAATAATATCCATCACATAATAATAATATTTTTCATCACTATTAATTTTAAAACCCCTCATAAAATATGTTTTTTGATAAATGCTTTATGTTACTATCATGGAGAAGGTAGGTCATACATTCACATGAGTAACATTTTCACTACTCACCGATCATTATGGAAGGTAGGTATGTTATATTTTACCGTTATATAATTATAAAAATATCAAATTTCCAAATTATATACATGTATATATCATCCATGTGGTGTTGTGATGAAAATATGGTCGCATCGCTTCTTAAAGTTTATAGTACACACGTACATGAATGATGTTATCATCCATAAATGAGTGAAAACGAAATAAATATACCAATCTTTATTATATTTAAATAAATATAAATACATAAAGTATTATTCAATTTATATCACATTTAATAATTGAAATTATAATTATAACATTCCCTGTGCATAATAACAGATAGATGAATAACATCGCTTCGCATGGTTATTTTTTCACCATACACATATGCAATGTTATTATATCTCCTATAGAATATAATGTATATATATATATAATAAAGTGAATACATAAATATAAATTATTAATAAATATCTTATTGGTTAATTATATCAATAATTATACAAAACAATGAATTGTTTTAATGGAATAATGAATGGCATCAGTTCGTGATCCAATAGTCCCCCATACACTTGAACAATGATTTCTAACCCATTTGATGGAAGTGTATATGGTTTTATATCATTCCATTTTTATAAAAATCCCAATAACATGTAATACACTGTTTTTTTAATATAATAGTTTATAAACTAAATTAATATAAGTGGAGAAGGATATAAAATGAAGATCCCTATTGAAGGAAATTACCACTCCTTCTGGTATCACCCTTATGATTCCCCAAACCTATTTGAATCACAAAATTTATTACATTGGAAATATAATTTTATTTTTTAAATAATTGGGATGTGGTTTCATCATGTTAAAATATATTATACATTAACACAAAAGATTCAATTGATATTATGTACCAACATTGACAAACATTTACTATGTATATTATCATACATATTCCTTTGTGATTAAAAAAAAAATATTTCATATACCCCAAAGTTAATATAAAATTAATTATGTAGAACGTGATTATTCAAAAAAAATATTTATTACTAAAAAAATTGGATGTATCGACCATGTATACATAAAAACATACATATAACAAGAGATGAGCTGAAAATCATTTTGTATTTCTAGTAGAAAAAAATTTATCACAAGGGAGCTTCAAAATTATATATATAGTTCAATTATAATGAATATTACAAATCATAATAAACATATGTATAAAATAAACAACTTAATAATATTTTACATATCATTTTTATGGCACTAATATTTATTGATGAAAAAAACAATTCAACAAATATAATCATTTGGATATTTCTTCAATATATGAAAAACCATATTTTCATTAAGGTACACACAACATTGATTATAAATGAAATGTGACAAAATATTAAAATAATTATTAGATAAAATTATATTTATAACCTATATTTGGGAATAGATGGTATAAATTATATTAAGTGAATTATGAAAATATTTGTCTTACACATGTATATAATTTGAATTTCATGGAGAAAAATATATTTATAAGGAAAAATAAAAAGAATTTAAAAATTGTAAACCATTCAAGAAAACTATTTTTATGAACACATGCATGTTTTATCATAATAAATTATTTTAATAATTTTATTATGAATTATTTTAATTAAATTTATATATTATATATTCAATCAACAATTTCACATTTATTTTATGTTGGTTTACATATATTATATAAGAATAAATAAAATTTTATTCCTAAAAACAATGTTTTTATAAAAAAATTGTAGTCACATTTTTCCATGATTATTTTTTCAAAACATTTGTCAAACCAATAGAAAATTTATCTAAAAAATTAAATTAAATTTTTGAAATAATAATTTAAAAATTATATGAGGGTAAATTATTTAGTGTTTCATAGACCCAAAATAATAGGATTGAGTTTTCCGTTCAATAAAAATGTGGGGCATCCCCTAGCCATTTTAAAAATCTAATTGAGAAAAAATACTAAATTTTAATTGAAAACTAAATTTTATTAAAAATTATTTATAAAGAAAACTTACATTTCAAATTCATTTTAATTCTTATTTGTTCAATTATCTGTCTATTTATCCAATGTAGGTCATTGTAATCATTTATATATTTATTTTTGATATTAAAACCATGTGAAATTTCAAACTTTTTATATTTGAAAAAAAATATGACATCACATCTACAAAATTAATTTTAAATTAAAAATTTCCACTACTTTAAATGGAATATTAAAAAAGGGATTCCATGTTTGGAATAAAAATAATTTATATTATCTAATAAGTTCATACTAAATTTTTATCATAATGAATATATGAAAGAGTAAAAAATCATTAATGTAGTTATTGTAAAAATTGGATTACACATGGTTAAACAAAAATATAAGTTTTAAAATGAGAAAGAAATGTCTAAAATCATATTGATGGACATATTTACAAACTATATTTTATATATATTATTAATAATATATTTTTGGCTGTTTTGGAAGGTGAAAAATGTGTGTAAATATTTTTCTAAAAAAATTTACAGTGGTTCCAGTCATCTATATTATAAAACGACACCCACTATTATATCTAATTCACACATTAAAACAATTTTTTTGGACAATAATATATCAAATAACATCCAAATCCCCACATATAATCTTATAGATTATTATTTTGGCCATAAATCCAAACTTGTAAGTCGTTTTGTGGGAACGTAAAGAGGATACTCAAAGAACATGTATTGTTTCTCAATGAGATTGTTTTTTAATTTCTTACTACACCACGATTAATTCATATTAAATATTTATATTAAATAATGTAAACATATTTTTTAAAATTTAATATTTTTATATTTAGTTCATGACCAACAAAAATACCCACATCCTTCAAACGGGTTATGAAATAATCATTTATGTTTTTGGAGGACTACAACCATGTGAATAGAAGTTATTAATTTTTTCATCACCACCCCTTATCATTTGGAATGAAAATGTATTTAATTTGTATATATATATATATAATATTTTTAAAATAATTATAACTTTTGAGTATTTATATCATATATAAACATTTTTAATTTCTATTATAGATGGGATATGATAACAATGCTCGTCTGTACGATGGACTAACACCTCACGAAGTGATGTGATTCGTCATTCAGTAATGATTTTCATAGAAGATGATAAAGAAAATAGTAATTAATATATGTGATATAAATGAAATATTTAGGATACTAATAATATATTTATCATTCTCTAAAAATTAATATATCATTTTTTATTCTCATTTCTCTAACATAATTATATTAATGTTATATTTTTATGTTTTGAAAAAATCCTTCATGAAGTATTGTTATTCTATATTTTCATCACCAACATCATGGATGATTTGTGTAAGTATTATTAATGAAATAATATTTTATATATTCTATTATTATCATTATGTAAATGTATCATATTACTTATATTATTTCGATTATGATCATTGAAAAATGGAAACGTTACCCCTACTTATGTACCACATTCTATATTTTTGATCGTAACATACTTAATTTCCAAAAAAAATCATTCATGATGGCTATTAAAGTTATTAATTATTTATGAATATTATTATTATTCTTTATATGATTAAACCTTGATCAGTGTATGTGGATCTAAAATAGGAATTCAGAAAAATTACCAAATACAAAGCGGTTATTACACAAAATATGATTTTATGATGAAAAATCTAATAAATTGAAATATTTAAATCATATGTGGAATAATATATAAATGGTCATATTATATATTTATTATCAATATATATTTATTATATAGGATATTTCAACATGTATGATTGAACTCGAGACTTATGTTTAGGTATTTCTAGCCTCTCTAATTTTTCTTGAAAACATATGAAAATTGAACAGCATGTTTCATTTCCATGGTATGTAAACTACCCTTTTGAAGATTTATGTCATTAATATCGTCAATTTCATGAAATTTATATTATAATTTTATGTAATGATATATTGGGGTTTACAATTCAATATATTACATATTAAATAAGTGAATATTTCCTCACATTTTACATATGTGGGACACATTCCACATTAAACAACTATTTATTTCATATGTAGTATATACAAAAAAGGTGTTTTATTATTATCCTAATTAAAATTATTGTGATTTCATATC
Organism: Viscum album; assembly: GCA_963277665.1. Classification (NCBI taxonomy): domain Eukaryota; kingdom Viridiplantae; phylum Streptophyta; class Magnoliopsida; order Santalales; family Viscaceae; genus Viscum; species Viscum album. The sequence continues at coordinate 934,854,056 of OY728121.1, forward strand.
CATTTTAATATCTTTATTTCATTAGGATTATGTTTCAGCCGATTACCAATGTAATAATGGATTTACGTTAAAATCACATCATTTATGGACATTGTTTATGATTATGTCAACTATGTGGAAATATTTTATCTCAATATCTGTCACGACCCCTCCCAGTGAGGTTAGAACCGTGACTCCCCATGCCCACCTCCAATAGCCCTGGGGCTGGTGACTAGCACCGAGTATGCATATTACTAACATGAGAGGCATTGCCAATGAACCTGTACACATGCACACATCTCCAAACCCATAATGCTGAAATGTAAAAACCAAAATCAACAAAAATGAATGCATACAACTAAACCAAACCAAAAGAGTATGATGAAAGGTAGAGTACTAAATAGTAAACTGGGCCAGAATATAATCCCACCAAAAACAAGAGTCTGAAAACTGAAAAGTCTAACCTGTAAACACAAAAGGTACCGAGATTGATGCTCGTATCCAAAATAATGACTCAGCCTATAGGGAACTTAAAAAGCTCGGTCCTGTCCTGGTCTGCCCTAGACTATGTCAAAAGTCTTCTCGTATACATAAGACACTAGACGTGTGGGGAAAGCACATGCAGAGTGAGTATAACAATACTCATTAGAGGACTAAAAAACCACAAAACATTACACAATGTAACGGAAAAGTAATCTAAGCACATTGTATGTATACAGAACATAGAGAACAAACCCAATATACTAAAAACCTAGACCCGTAGTCTAGAGACAAGTAACACAACCGTATACCCCGATTAGGGATTCATTTCGAAGATTCCGCAAAACACTCATCCCAGGAGAACACACTCCACGAGTCTTACAGCACTGATGAAGTCCTTTTGAGAAGTACAGTTCATCAGTAACCGTCAAAATAGGTAGTTACACTCATTACGGGATACACACTCATGAGATGGAATATTTCTGATAGATAGAAGCACTCATTACATGAGACACACTCATGAGTGGGAAATATCACGATACACATATGAGGATCACTGCTAGGGCCATGGAGTATATCGTGACTCATCCGTATTCACCGGTTAGGTGATACACCAGCGAGGTAGAGGATCAACACCCGGCATAGTTGGTCACGTCGATTCCTTACTCTACCAAGTTTCTGAAATGGATAGAGGATCCCGATCCGGGCCTCTCGGATTGATGTCTGACTTTATCACAGAATGTCATGCTGAAGGGATCATAATCTTGTGTGATGAAATGATGCTTGACCATTAGGGAAACGAGAAGAAGGGGCACTAACTCATACAAAATATCTACAAGATACAGTGAACAATATGACCATCCCGTTTTACAAAAAGTAAATGGCGTGTAGAAAAGTTACACACCTTGTTGTCTAACCCCGGGTACTGCCCATGTACAATATCCCATGTCGTAAGGCTGGTCATGTAGAAAAACTCGGTACACAGTGTGTAGTACGATGTACACACTGTGTCCGAGTGACTGGGGTTGGCCCCACGTCACTGACCATGGGGTTGTAAAAAGTCGTCAACCTGTGTACTACAACCCGTGTGTATATACAACCTGGATACACGCAAAGTTCCACGTAGCCACCTCTGCCATGTTGTACACGTCATGTCTTTTAAAGCCATGTTGATCATCCCATGTCTGTGTGTTTCCCAAAATACACGTCGAGCATCGGGGAAAGTACAACACGTCGTGTGGCCAGGGTCACATACTGGGTGATTCCTTTCTTACCCCCAAACCATTGTTTTTGATGTCAGTACTACACGTCGTGTTCCACGGATGTACACACGGAGTATTCTGGAAATTTCCAGGAACAACGCTTCTCTCCGGTGCGCATCCCAAGATGCTCTGATCGTTGATTCGGCCATATAATCACCATGAAACCTTTCGGTTTTGGTCTCCCCGACACCATAAAGCATATTTCGTTGTTTCTGGGCCTTCTCTTGGCTCTGAAAACATGTTTTTATTTTCTGGCGTGAAGAACCCTCGACGAACGATCCTTCCTTATTCGGTCTGATTCGTCGTCTGCGATTGTCATCACAACTCTACAAGGTCTTTTCAGTGCAAAACCATCGATTTGGGATCATTTAATCATAGAATGGATTCAAAATGATATGTTGTTTGTCTCCCCATGAAGAACACAAAAAATGCATGAGAAAATAAAAAGGGGGAAAGAAATACAGTAAAACAACATGAGGAACGAACCTCCTCCATCGTTCATCACGGCGTTGATCTACTCTCATCAGTAGGCTTAAATGGTGCAGGATCAAACAATAAAACAAAACATTGATGAAATCCCTGAGAGCATCCCAAATAAAAATCCCTCCCATAAGAATTTACGAATTTGACGATCAACTTGTTAGTGGTTGATCCACATTCGTCTTTTTAAATCAAGAACGGGGAAATAGGAAATTAAATAATAAACCCCTAACTAAACTGCGATCGATCATTGACGATGGTGTCATGCTTCCACCGTCGTCATTATCCTTCAATTTCATTGGTGCAAAAATTCTCAACTCTGATCTATCGTCATTCGTTGTTGACGGTTCACTCCAGTGCTCTGTGGATCCTCCAGTGATTTCTCCAAAAAGAATGTCAACGACCACCAATCGCTTAACCCATTAAAAAGGGAAAAATTAATGGCATTTAAGAAACGCTGCTGTATTAATGACTCTATCTTTACATTATTGAGTCATTATGATGCGTCATTAACTACGTAAACAGATGTCTCGTCGCTGCGCTGCAGCAGATGTTTCCATAAAATAAAATAAACTTTTATCAATTTATTTTATTTTCATTTTACTAAAAACATCCGATAATAAACTTTTTCCCTAAACCTGCGTCGGTCGAAGTTAGACTAATTCTTAAGTAAATTCATCGTCCCAGACACAACGGTTCCCTTATATTTTTAATTCGAGAACCCGTTTGGAAGCTTCCACAACCGCGTACAAGTGTTGACTCACTTAACTTAAAAAGTGCAAACCACTATTGCGGGCTCACAGGGCCTTGGAATGATGTGCCATTTTAGCACCCGGTCTCGAAATAAATTCATATAATTTTTTTTAAATATATATACGGAAAATCCATGACCTTACATTCTCCCTACCTTGTGGATTTATCTCCTCAAAAAGCCAAAACAATGGCTACCCAAAAAGATTAGGGTACTGGGGATGGATTTGGGCCTCCCACTCCCACGCAATCTCCTGAAGATTCACGTGCTACAACCGGATGCATACCAAGGGAATCGAATGCCCATAAAAGATCTCCTCATGTTGATCCTTGATCTCCACCAGGTACTCAGCAAAGGACACTCCATCATTGATGTCCAGCTCACCCCAGTCGATGGCGTGTGACGGGTCATGCACGTACCTCCTTAGCTGTGACACGTGGAAGAAATCATATACCCGATACAACTGTGGCGGTAGAGCTAGGCGGTGAGCCACCATGCCAACTCTGCAAAGAATGTGGAAGGGTCCTATGAACCCCATAGATAGCTTGCCACCTCGACCAAATCCCTGTAACCCTCATCAAGTTGAGACCAGAAGAAAGACGTGGTCTCCCTCTTCTGAACTCCAAAGACCTCAGTCATCTGTCATCATAGGACTTCTACTGGCTCTGTGCAGCCTTCAGCTACTCTCGGATGATCTTCACCTTCTCTATAGTAGCTCTCACCAACTCTGGACCCATGATTGATTATTCTCTGGGGTCGGTCCAGCAAAGCGGTGATCGGAAGGGTCTTCTGCACAAGGCCTAAAACAGTGCCATACTAATGGTGGAGTGGTAGCTGCTGTTGTACGCAAACTCCACCAGTGGTAAGTGGTCCTCCCAGCTACGACCAAAGTCCATGATAAAAGCTCACAACATATCCTCCAGATCCTGAATGGTCCTCTCTATCTGACCATCAGTCTGGGGATGAAACTCTATTCTCAAGCGTAGCTGAGTCCCGAAAGCCTCTTGAAAACCCATCCAAAACTGGGATTTTAAACGGGTGTCTCAATCTGAGACTATAATTGAGGGGAATCCATGAATCCTAACTATCTCCTATATGTAGAGTTGTCCCATGTTCTCTACGGAACACTACTCTCTGATAGCTAGGAAGTGGGCCGACATGGTGAGTCGTTCAATGATCAGCCAGATGGAATCATTCCTCTTGGACGTCTTTGGTAATCCTATCACAAAGTCAATTGATATTCCATCCCACATTCACTCTGGAACATCCAAGGGGTGAGATAATCTCACTGGAACCTGGTTCTCATCCTTCACCTGCTGGCATGTGAGGTATCTGGAAACAAACTCTGCTACTGCATTCTTCATACCTGACCACCAGAACTGTCTTTGGAAAACCTAGTACATCTTTTCTACCACATGATGTAAAGACAAAGGGGATGTATGAAAGTCCCTTAGGACCTACTCCTACAATGCCACTGGTACAATAGTGCATCCTCTGAAAATAAGTACATGCTCCATACCTTGTAAATATCCATCTTGAGCATGTCCTATGGATAACGGAGAACCTAAATCTACACAGTTGACATCCCCAAGATATTCCGTCCTAAATCGCTGTAAGAGTGGAGGGGTGACAACCATCGACTGCAGGTAGGCTATATCCTCTCTATCCACGAAGGATAATTGAAATGCCTCTAACTGCTGTGTCACCTCACTCAACAGCTGTGAGCACGACCTTATTCTAAGAGCATCCTCCACCGTGTTCCCCATTCTAGGACTATAGCTAATCTCAATATCATAGTCCTGGAGGATCTCTTTCCATCGTCTCCTCTGTAGATTCATTTCATTAAGCGAAAATATTTACGTGAAGCTCTTGTGGTCAGAGTAGATGATAAACCACTCACCCATCAGGTAGTGTCGCCACATCTTCAATGCGAAGACCACCGCTGAAAACTCAAGATCATGGGTAATATAGTTCTGCTCATGTGGCCTAAGCTGGAGAAAACCATAAGCAATCACTACATTCTAGTGCATCATGACACAGCTGATCCTAGTCCCGGATGCGTCACATAAAACTATGTACTCGACACCCTCCTCCCACAATCTCCAGACTGGGGCGCTCGTCAAACTCTGTCTCAGCTGCATAAAAACTTTCTGGAACTTCTCCATCAATATGAAGGGTTTCCCCTTCCTAGTCATGGTCTTCATTGGTGCTGATATCTGAGAGAAATCAAGAATGAATCTATAGTAATATCCTACTAACCCAATGAAGCTCTACACCTCTGTCATGCTTCTAGGTGGATCCCTTGCTAACACAACCTCCACCTTGGATGGGTCCACAGTAACTCCATCTGCTGAGATGACATGTCCCAGAAAGTGGACCTCCTGAATCCAGAACTGGAACTTTGAGAGCTTCCCATAAATCTGGTTCTCATAGAGTATGTCCAGAACCCTCCGCAAGTGTCTTGCATGCTCATCCTCTGACGCCGAGGACACCAGGATGTCATCGATGAAGACCAATACTCACTGGCCCATGTATGGCTGGAAGATCTGGTCCATCAGTCCCATGAACACTCCAGGGGCGTTCGTCACTCCAAAATGCATCACCAAGTACCTATAATTACCGTAGCGTCATCTGAAAGTCGTCTTCTGTATATCCTCATCCTGCACTCGTAGCTGGTGATAACCTGATCGATAGTCAGCCTTCGAGAACCATTGTTATCCTCTTAGGTAATAGATGAGGTCATCGATTATCAACAGTGGATACTTATTCTTCACCATAACCTGGTTGATGTGCTGGTAATCCACGCACAATCTTAGACTCTCATCTGCCTTCATGGAAAACAAAACTGTGGCCTTCCAGGGTGAGATGTTGGGTCTATCAAAAACCTTTCTCTACAAATCCACCAACTGTACCCTCAGTTTTCAATGCACTGTGGGAGCCATCTGATATGCTGCTGAGGAAATCAGTGTCTTCCCAAGGTGTAAGTCAATGCATAAGTCGATCTCCCGGTGGGGAGGTAATCTTGGAATATCTTTGGGAAAAACGTCCTCGTACTCCGCCACTACTACTGGGAACTGGGAGCTCACAACATCCACTACTCTGAGGGAAAGGCTAGCCAACTCATGATCGATTGGCTACACCCTTTTTTTCAAAAGTCCATTCTATTCTACCTTGGATTCCTTTTCTTTGACAATGGAAAACCTTGTTCCATCACGGCGGACACACCGCACTCTTCGCCTAAAACAGTAAATCTAGGCATGGACCGAAGATAACCAATCCATACAGAGTATGAAGCTGTAAGGAATAGACGCTACCACCAATAGGTTTGAACAGAAACAATCGGCTCCAAGGGTACGATCACACTATTTTCAAAGGTGTGTGATCATCAGGTCTCCTCCCATAGGTGTCTCTAAAGGTAAGGATCGAGTCAACAGTTTTACCGGAATCTCGAGGTTTCATGCAAGATATGTGGTTATAAAGGAATGACTAGCACCTGTGTCTATAAGCATGACGTCTAGGGTAGATAAGACAGAGATCATACCTCAAATCATCCATGGAGTCTCTGGGTCATATGCCTCGACCGCATGCAGCTGTCCCCGCCCCTTTCCCCCAACTTCCTAAGCATGGTGCAGACCTCCTAGGGGTGGTGGTGGAAGTATGTCGAAGCGTCTGCGACCACCTACAGCTCTCCATGCTCCTCTGACACGTCCACCGTCTGGCGTGTCTTCCTGTTACATTATCTGCCTCTATCTCAGTGGTCCATCCACTGCTTCCCTATCAGTAGCAGGATGGGTCAGGAAATCTCTAGCTAGATATCCCCTACCATCGCATGCATATCATCGCTTCTCCCTAGGATGACTACATTTATCCCGAGAGCTTTGGACTATTGATCCCCTGTCCTGGGTCCTCCCATGACTTTTTCCATGTCCAGGTCCCTGTGCCTGACATCGTCTCCCTACTACTGGGGTCTCTGCACCTATCTTCCTACTGCTGACTGTCATAAGATGTCTCTACACTACCAAGAAGCACTCGATCACCAAATCCTGCTTGAGTACTCCATCATAAGTTGATATGCATAGAGGTATGACACTTGCTTAGATGTCTCATCGTAGACCTCGCTCGAAGGTTTGAGCTCTGAAATACTGATCCATGACTATAACCATTGAGTACCTGGTGATGTTGGTGAACCTAGATAAATAGTCAGCAACTGTCATATTGACATGTTGGAGATAATGAAGTTCATGGATACGTACAGCTCTTAACGTAACCGGAGAGAACTCCTCCGTGAAGAGTTGATCAAACTCTGTCAATGAAAGAGTCTCCATGAGTCTGTGTGTTCTGACTCCACCATCGTCCCGCCGAACCCTGAAGAAGGCTCACTCCTAGGATCACCATCTGGTCTGCTGGTTTCCTCACTAGATGGAATACTCTAGTCCCCGCCTCAAGCCAGTCTGAAGCCGCCTGAGGGTTGGGCTCACCTCGGAACCTCAGGGGTCTCTATATCTGGAACTCATGGAGCGCGCAAACCCTACACTCCTCCCTGGTCAGTACTGTAGGTACCAAAAAGCTTCTCCACTGGTGGTGGTATAACTAGGGACCACCTGGTGGAAACTCATGGGGAACTGGTCACTGTATCGAAGCCTCATCATTGAGGGGTCATCCTCGTGATCGTTCTATTGAATCCTAGTGAGTATGCATCACAGAGGAATCATGTATGAAAACATGATGTACCATGGTCAAATAGTATATCTTGATTCCCCCAAGGGGCAGCTTAGTTAGTATCTTCTCCTGTGGGTCTCAGTTAGGTCTCGTGTTCGAGTCTTGCCGAGTTCATCTATGTACTACTTGTTGCATGGTTTTCTTTGTACTATATCCCTTTTCCCGAATAAACTGAGGCTTCATCCTCAACATAAAAAAAGTGTATATCTGGAAAGCAGACAAAAAGGTTATGGAAAACACATAGCACTCCTATAGGATGAATGTACCATTTATTCCCCCGAAACCAATGTTTCTATGTACCGAGTTGAAAAGAAGGTTATCAGATTTCTAGTGTATAGATACATCAGACACTGAACCAACACTAGAGTCTCTATCATGAAAGCCAAACCCAAAATACTCAACACTGTTTCCCCAAAACAAACTCCCTGACTCTTGGTCCTAAGGTAGAACCAACCTCCTCTGATGCTACTCTATCACGACCCGTTCTAGTGGGGATCGCGTCCTGACTCCCCAAACCCGCCTCCAATAGGCCAGGGGATGGTGAATAGCACCGAGTATGCATATTAATAACATGGGAGGCATTTCTATGTACCTGTACATATGCACACATCTCCAAGCCCAGAAAGGCGAAATGTAAAAACCACTAAGGAACAAAAATGCATGCATACAACTAAACCGAACCAATAGTGTATTACGAAAGTTAGAGTACTAAAATGTAAATTGGCCCAGAATTCAATCCCACCAATAACAAGAGTTTCAATACTTCAAAGTCCATCCTATAAACACAAAAGGTACTGGGACTGCTGCTCGTATCTGTAGAAACACCTCGGCCTATAGTGAAATCTGAAAGCTCAGTCATGTACTGATCTGCCATGGACTCTGTCAAAAGGCTACTCATTTTCACAAGACAGCAGACGTGCGGGCAAAGCCCGTGCAGGGGTGAGTATAACAATACTCAGTAGAGGACCCTAAAACCCACAAAACAGTACACAAATTAAAGGTACAACCAGCTATGCACAGTGTATGTCTATTGAACATTGAGAACAAACCAGATATACTAAAAAACCAGACCTATAGTCTAGTGAAAAGTTTCACAACTGCATACCCCCGTTAGTGATTCAGTATGAAGATTTCGTGAAGCACTCATACTAGGATAACACAATTCATGAGTCTTATAGCTCTGATGACGTCTGTCCGAGAAGTACTGTTCGTCGGGAATAATCACGAGAGGTAGTTACACTCATTACGGGATACAAACTACGGATTGGTAAGATTTTGGATAGATAGAAGCACTCATTAAGGGAGACACACTCTTTAGTGGGAAAGATCATGATACACAGATGAGGATCACAGCCAGGGACATGGCAGATACCGCGACTTATCCTGATTCACAGGTTAGGTGATACTCCATCTAGGTAGAAGATCAATGCCCCAAAGATATGGTCACGTCGATGCATGACTCTACCTAGGGTCATGAATGGATAGAGGATCTAGATCCGGGCCTCTTGGATGGATGCCTGACTCTATCACAGAATGTCCTGATGAAGGGATCATACTCTTGTGTGAGGAAATGATGCTTGACCTTCAGGAGAACGAGATGAAGGGGCACTAACCCCATCAAAATATGTCCAAGATACGGTGAACAAGAGGACCATGCCATTTTCCAAAAAGTACACGGTGTGTAGAAAAGTTACACGTCGTGTTGTCTGACCCCCGGTACTTCCGGTATACAACGACCCATTTCATAAGGTTCATTATGCAGAAAAACTGGGTACATGGCGTGTAGTACGATGTACATGCCATGTCCGAGTGACTAGGGTTGGCCCCGTGTCACTGACCATGGGGTCGTACATGGTCATCAACCCGTGTACTACAAACCGTGTTTGTGTACCCCCTGGATACACGTCGAGTTCTACGTAGCATCCTCTGCAATGTTGTACATGCCGTGTCGCCTGAATCCGTGTAGATCATCTCATGTCCGTGTACTTCCAAAAAAACACGTCGAGCTTTAGGGAATGTCAGACACACCGTGTGACCAATATCACAAGTCGTGTGATTCCTCTCTGGCCCCCAAAACCTAGCCACCACCGTCATTACTACACGACATGTTCCTCGGAAGTACACGACGTGTATTCTGGAAATTACCAGGAACAATGATCCTCTCTGGTGCACCTCCCGAGCTGCTCCGATCATAGATCCGGCCATCTGATCACCACAAAACATTCATGTTTTGGTCTCCCCAACACCATGAAGTAGCTTCTAGTGTTTTCGGGCCACTTATTGGCTCGGAAAACATGTTTTGATCTTCCTGTGTGAAGAACACTCAAAGAACTGACCTTCCCGATTCTGTCTGATTCGTTCTAGGCATTTGTCGTCGCACCTCTGCAAGGTCGTTGTGGTGTTAAACATTCAATTTGGGATTTTTGCATCATAGAATGGATGCACAATGATATTTTTTTCATTTCCCTACGAAGAGCACGAAGAACACATGAGAAAATAAAAATGTGGAATGAATTCCAATAATACAACATGAGGAATGAACCTCCGCCGTCGTTCGTTACGACATTGATCCACTCCTGTCAGTAGGATTAAACAGAGCAGGATAAAAAAATAAAACAAAACATTGATCAAATGCCTGAGATCATCCCAAGGAAAAATCCCTCCCATAAGAATGTACGAATCAGCGGATCAACTTGTTCGTGGTTGATCCGCTTTCGTCATTTTAAATCAAGAACTGGTAAAGAGGAAATTAAATGAAAAACCCCTACCCCAAATGTGATCGATCGCTGATGAAGGTGTCTTGTTGACGCCGTCGTCGATATCCTTCAACGTCGTTGGAGAAATGATTCTCAACTCCAATCCATCATCGATCGCCATTGAGGGTTCGCTCCAGTGCTCTGTGGATCCTCCAGTGATTTCACCCAAATGTTCGTCAATGACCACCAATTTCTTAACCCATTAAAAATGGAAACATTATTGGCATTTAAGATATGTTGTGGAGTCATTAAATAAGGAAACAGATGTCCCATCGTTGTGATGCAGTAGATGATTCCATAAATTAAAATAAATATTTAGAAATTTGTTTTATTTTTATTTTACTAAAAACATCCAAAAATAATCATTTTCCCTAGATCTTCATCGGTCTGGGTTAGACTCATTCATAAGTAAAGTCATCATCCTGGACACAACGTTGCCCTTAGATTTTTAATTCGGGCACCTGTTTTGAAACTACCATAACTGTGCACAAGTGCCGACTCACTTAACGTAAAAAGTGCAAACCACTATTCTGGGCTCACCAGGCCTCGGAATGATGTTCCGTTTTTCCCCCGGTCTCGAAATAATTTTATATATTTTTTTTAAATATATATATATATATATATAGAAAAACAAAGTCATTACAATATCATTAATTTTAATGATTTTTATTTATCTTATGTTATTAATGATATAATCAAGAAATAGTACACTTTCTCAACATTTGTGGACATAAAATTATTGGAAAATGTTTTTAAGAAAAAACAACTTTATATATCCCTTATGTTGAAAGAAAAATTTTATTCCAAAAACATGTTTTCTAATAGTGTTCTAAAAAATGTATTAAAATTTTTTCAAACGATTTATTAAAAATATGTATACACAATATTTATTTAAAAAAACAAATTGAATGGAATAGTCATGCATTTTCTAAAAAACCCAGTTGAATTTTTACTAAAATGAGAAGCGAGTCCTCTTAATTTTTTCTTTATGGGGAATAGATAACTATGAAACCTTCTTTGATGTTAGTTAGGTTTGGACTGATGGTTAATTGTGTGTGTGGGGGGGGGGGGGGGGGTTATCCATCATTATCATTGTGTCACCACCGTCATTCTAAATGGAAATTCCCAATGGTTCTATCATTTAATAATAGGGTACAAACTAACTTTCCAAAAGGTAGTTGGTCAGTTGGTGATTCATACCCAATGGAACTCATGGACTCACAAAGGTCGATTAGATGGATGTTTGGTCTCATCAGACCCTCTTCGGGGGATTTTACCCTACTAAAAGACACTCTTATATATTAAATATATTTTGAGGAATATCTTCCACATCCTGATATGAGATTAGTTACGCTAAAAATTGATCATAGGTTAATTATAATTAAGTGAATAATAAAGGGGATATCATTAGTAAAAAGAGGTAAATGGTTATCATTAGTGAATCCTTATATATATATTTATGGTTCTTCATCAGTTTCATTTTAATGGGTTGCAGCTCTATATTTTGAATCTTTATACCATAGAACATCATAATATTCTGTCTCGTAGTGAGGAAATTAATATTCCAAGGTGTTGATTGAGCCACTATAAGAAGTCCCATATATCTTATTTATTACAGTAATAAAAACCCATGTTGTTTCTTATACCCTTGTAGTTTATCATCATTAGGTATGGACATATATGCTGGAACTTTTGCACGAGATATTTGAGCTCGAGTCCCAAGGACACATCCTACATATCCTGGTCTGTGTAAGATTCATATTTACTATAGTTTTATCACACCTTTGAGAGTAGAACTAAGTTAGTTTCCCTTACATGGAAAACATTTTCATCATGCCACATTTTAGTTCTTGCATACTGATATTTCCCTGACTGGTGTAGATTCAAGATTATAAAAAGGTTTTCATAGTAGATCCATAATCCCACATGTGATATTATATTCCTGAAAAATAATGAATATAAAGTGATCAACATATGTGCCTATAGATGTGGGGATTATCTACTAAGACTACAACCAGGATGCTTAATTTTGTGATCAATCCTTGAGGAGGTGTCCTAAATATACTGATTATGGGATAATAAGATTCATCAGAGTTTAGTTGATCTCTTCACCTTCTAACAGGTTGAGGTTGAATGATTATTCAAAAGGAATTACTAGATCATGATAGTTGAATTTTCAGAGACATGGAGGTACATCCACTGATTTGGATTCCCATTTGTGTTTAGGTACATGAAATAGGAACAAATCATACATATTGTAGTTAAAAAAGGACTCAAAATCCTCATAGTTAAATTTATCATGTATTATAAACTATTGTTTTTAAGTCATTTTAGAGTCTTTTTATGAAAATTATATGATCAATGAAACACATTACGCCCAAACGATCTATGCCCTCCATGGATTCATGGGATGGAAAATGATTGATCTCATTTAATTTGGATATGAGACTTACATATGGGGATATCCCTTCATGGTTTGGATATTGATCAAAGTTAATTAAGAGTCATCCTACTTACCCATGTAACTTTAGGAATTAAAATCATCATAGTTTAGTGGATCCGGGTTTACACACTGAATTTTTCCATTGGAGGTTAATATAGATCTCTATCCATGGAGAGGCATCCTACATATCATGGTAATATATGTTATTATACTTATCATAGTTCATTGATTGGGTAATACACAATGATTATTCCCTTTTATGGGGTGTGTACACCCTGAGGATGAAAATGGCGATCATATCCTCGGATTCCCTTATGGTTGGGGCTACTTCCTATCCTAACATGCATTTATTGCTTGTTTTTTTCTTTTTGAGAATATAGAGGATTTCTATGTGGAATGTCCAAATATTGTCAAATTTCATAGTTAACTTGTCTCTAGGATGTCACCATACCTGAAAGGAATTTCTATAGGTGGTAACATGATCAAAGATGACTAGTTTGGAAGAAATTGCAGCACTTAACTAGATGATCCTGGAAGCCATTGCATGAATTCATTGACATGTCCCGATGGAATCGTGTGATCCATCTGACATTCCATGGAATTGTCCCAAGATATGGATGACACACATGGAAGGAATGATATCAGCCAATGTGACATCTCTCAAAGCATGTTGCATGTCCGGGCTGGCATGTCTTGTGGGCATTGCGAGATCTGCCTAGCATGTCTAGAGAGTGTTGTAGGAGCCAATTTACTTGTCCGTGAGATACCCAAAGACATGAATGACATGTATTGGTGCTCCTATATCAGTCAAAATATATATCTGAAGGACACCATAGGTTTGGATCGCTAGCCTGGAGGGATTCACGAGACTTATATTGGATGATAGGGGGTAACTATGTGATTTGAATTTACATTTCTTGAGGGATTTTCATTATCCAAATGATATACCGAAGAGGCAATGTGTGATATGGTTGACATGTCCTTCTGGTTTTAATACTCTATGGTGGTTAATGCGATGAAAATGAGGATTGGTGTATATGATATTTTCTTACTCTCTATTCCTCATTCAGTGTTCTAACTTTTTATTTGTGAATTACACAATATTATTCAGTACAATCCTATACGAGGTCTCATGTGATCTAGAAAATATTCATGATTTTATTCAAATGTCCTACCATAATTCCTTCACATGATATATATATGATCACGAAAAGGGTTTATGAGGGTCTCATGATTCCTTCATCCAATATCCAGATCTTACCTGAAGGGACCCTTTTTCTACTTTTGGGATCAACTACTCGAATAAATCCTTTCTAGAGCTAGTACGGGGTTCCAAGAGCTCATTCTCTTATAGGGTTCTAAGATCTGATCTGTCTGATTAAATTTTTTTAGGAATCATCATTATTTGGTTGGTGATTTATAGGCCTTGCGACCCCGTTTTATTGTCGATTTTCATGTCATGTATTTCATGGATCTAGGATGGATACAAAAATTCTTCGGTGTCACAGGAAAATATAATGTCATATGATGACTATTTCTAGGAGCATCACATCTCATTCAGTGACTTCAAGTCAATTCTATCAACATCATATTTATTGTATTATTTCCAATTAATGGGATCTTATTTTCTCATGTGGATATTCAAATTTATTTTTACATAGTCTGATTGACATGTACAAGTGGATTTGCAAGATTATGTTTCCTATTAAAAGGCCATCACATGATTTCTAGTGAATTTTATATGGTTTTCAATGAGGCAAGGACGTCTTGTTACGTAGCCCTCATGAAATTAGGATATCATGATAAGGGATCTTATGAAATCATTATGTGCAAATCATATGAGTGTCTCGCGAGTTTTTTACCACGAGAGGATTCCTCTTCTTTCCCGTTATTATTTCCATTGTTCATTTATAATGTACTGGGATTTTTCATGGTTTTTTTTATTGTATAGGAAAATCAATTTACCTCTTGGTGATTCATCATGTGCTATAATAGGTCTTATGGATATGCATGAGAATGTCATGGACAATTTAATCCACATGACCTTATAAATCCAAAATAGAGCTTGTGGTCACCAAAGCATAGATGATTCTCTTAAGTTGATGAGGATAACATATGAGTGATCTTCTGTGAGATGAGATGGATATGTCACCGGAGTCTTGTAGCATCAGGTGGTTTTTCATGGAAATGTTGTGTTTATTTTATGACTAATATAGACTCTCAACTCCTTCAATTACAATTTATGATGTTTATCTTACAAAGGCTATTGGATCTTGCAAGTTTGATTGGATGTTGTAAATAAATATCATCCTAGTCATTGGTGATGCATCACATGACCATTATAACCATAATGGGTTCCCACCCATTTTCCACATATATTCTGTGTATTTTTTTTTTGTTTTTTTATTCATGATAGTCAACCAATCATGTGACATTGGGGAGTGTATTGTGATATAGTTGCATGGACAACAATTATTTGGGGTGCCTTCATGAGTGAAAAAAGGGATTTCAAAGGGGAAACACATGATATTCTGTAGACTATGCATTATGTGAGGATCCTTCACATGATGTTCTCAAAGATAAGTGATCATGTACCCCTAGGGAGCTCATGTGATCCAAGAGTATTTTCCAACTCTATCATTCCTTTTATTTTTAGAAATTATTATAACCATAACCATGTATATCCCCCATCATGAATAATTAAATGATCATTTTGTGGGGGTATACAAATTACTTCCCTTGGGAGAAATGTCTGCAGGGAAAATGTTATGGTTTTGAGGAATGTAAAAACATGCCTAAGACTTTGGAACTGTCATGAACCAGTGTCTTGGATGTCATTCATTCATCCAATGAATTATTGGTATTCTATAGAATGACCTCTTTTTATGTTAGAGGAGGGCGTCATCATTCATTTTATACTCGATATTCCAGATCTATCTCACACTTTTTATATCATGTTTTCTTTTGATAAGACCATTATACAAGACATTAAAACAAGAAAATATCAAAGTACCCTTTCATATTACCCATTACACAAGACTACATAAGCTCCAGTTCCCCCCTGATCGATTTGAGAACTATAAACATGTAATTACATGAACATTTAATGTGAGGATGTGGTTATATTTAGTGTTATAAATGGTTTTCAGGTCGTATCACATGATCTTCTAGCTATTAGGTGACTCACATGACCATGTCTAGCTCATGTGATCATGAGAACTTTATGGGTCATGATGTTTCACAATTCCGTGTGGGTTCATGAGACATGTGAGACCATTAGTGATAAGGCATTTTGAGATCCCTTCAGAGAATGCCTCTTTGAAATTCTTGTGATGTGAATGATGTTTTTGGAACATTATGTATTTACTTTGAAATTATTTTATTATATATTTCAAACATATTCCACTTTCTTATTTTATGATTTATTCATGATCACAATCACTTCATTTATAGAGTCTAGAGAAATGGAAATGATTACTATAAATCTAAATGTTAAACCCCGATACTATATGGATTCTAATAATGATTTTATAAGGAGGATCTTCTCTTGTGAGTTATATGATAATCATCTACCCCACAAACTTCTACATTATGGGTTCAGCATGATTGATGATTTCTTCATGACTCCATAAAACATTGATCTACTATATTTTTGGTTTTTTTCTTCTATCAACTATGTTCAAATGAAAATTTTCATGGAAGTTTGACTATGCTCAGGTCTGTCCAAGGGGTTAACTTATATATTGGAAAACTCTCCCCTCTCTCTAGATTGATTTGACATCGTTCGTCTTCTAATTTCTCATAGTTATTTGAGTATATTATCTTTCACTCTGAACATCCTAAGATTTAGATGGATATTGAAATGTGATATCCGTTTAGGAGTCAATTTCTTTGAGGAATGTGTGTTTCCATTTAGGGTATGAAAAATATTCATGCAGTTTTTCGACCATTAATACGGGTTCCATATCTACGAGGTTGTATGGATCACACAATTCATTGTGTAACACTATAACAATCTCAATTAAGAATTGATCATCCATTTCTATCCTAGTACCATCATTTTTCATCCATCCAATGGTGATGTGGGAATCATCATACAGGACATCTACCAACTGTGTATGATCCCCCCCCCCTTAGAGTTTTATGATGAGTTTTTCCCTACTACAGATATCTAGAATTATCCCAAATAGATTCCAGTATTACTGAGGCATATGATCATAATTTTGAGTGAGATGTTTAGTAAAGAGAATAAAATGTACTCATTTATATCTTTCATGTAATGGACCAACATTTTCACTTTTATAGCAGTGTTAGGCCAACTGCTATACACTACCATTGTTGTCATTCTTAGAAAATTAGGGAAAGTATCATCTCATATTGGGCCATCTTAGAGGATGGGGATCAAAATTCTTGAGGAAAATAGGTGAACTCATAGATCTCTCAAATCCTTACGCTAGTAGGATTTATTGCCCTATTCTGGAATGGATGGATTATCCGTGCTAGGGATGCACATTCATGAATCCATGTCAGTACATTAGTAATGTATGTCAAGTAAGTTGAAGGAAAACTCCCTGATATAATCGTGTTGGTTCTTGTACGCCTTTACAAGTTCTTGATCCATATTCATCATTTTATCACCACTTACTGGATAAGTGTACATATTGAGTTTCTCTTTGGATGGATAGGGGTGTATTACAATTTTCAGTCAAACTATAATTCCACTAGGAATCCGGAATCCCTATCTCACCCCAAACTACTGATCATATATGGGGTCAGGGCTCTGTACCACAACCATTATGAGGATTCTAATGCCCAAATCCAATCTAATAGCTTTGAATGATTTTCCTAGCATGAACCATTAAAGAAAATTACTGACGATTGCGTTGGAACTCTTATTGAAAGGTCATATATGATCTCTATTCGGGATGGAGTTCGTATATCTATTGTGGACATGCAGATCATCTACAATCCATATACACATTATTTGTTTATTTATCAATTCAAATGAACCTAATGGACCTACCCTATCCACATTCTTAGTGTTTGAGGATATTTAATCCCTATGATGATTTTTTTAGTTTTTTATGATGTTGGTGTGTGAGATTATGAATCATAGAACACAAATATGCCCACATTCATCTGTAAATTTATTTCCCTTGATTAATAAAATTCTTGGGTAGAATCTTAATCATGTGGTGTGATAATTTTATTGGTTTAACTAACACAAAAAATATTTTTCTCAACAATACATTTATCCATGGAAATCAGTGGATTGATTAGACATTTGGGAGAGACTTCAATGAGGTTACCTCTTTCTAATGAAAATTATACTAACAGTGGGACTAATTATGTCGATGAAATTAGTCTCCTGACACTGTAAATGAATGTTTCTTCTGTTGAGGGGAGGGTATATGAGGCCGCCACTTCTATTTATCTACCAGCTCAGTAAACTATTCCACCTTCTGGAACACCCACCCCATAAATCACAAAGGCTTAGATATAGCACATGATGATCTGGAAGTACATTCATTCCAATATTACTAAGACCCACATGGAATCATTTTCTTAACAAGGGTAACTCCACTGGAAGATACCTAATGACTTGTGGGAGAATCGTTATGATCTCCAACCATTTTATGAAATCATTAAGAATATCATCATAACTCGACATGATTTGTCCATAAATGAGATTGAATGGAATTATTTTATTAGAAGAGGATCCTCTTGTGGAAAAAATGAAATAGGATTTATAGGCTTTGGTTCAGGGTCACCACTTGATATCTATGTTACAAGCCCAACCAGATTTCATGATAGAAAATGTATAGTGATATAGGAAATTATTTATTTTCTGAGTTCTGATCTTTCAAATTCATAGGCTTCATTCTAAAAAACATGAAAGTGAGTTTATGATCGAACTACTTTATTAAATTATATATCTACCTGGAAACAAGTTAATGAGATGGGGTGAGTGTCTCTTCTATGTTCAATTGTTTCTTTTCACAAGACTCTTTCCAACATGGCAAGCAAGGCCAACCAAATCATATTATAGTTCAATCCTTTGTATGCACACCATTTTAAATGAGATTCATTGAGAGACTCTAAAATGTGGATATTCCACCTATCACATGGTATTAATAAATGTATTTTCTATCCATCATATGTTATTGTATATATTTATTTTATTCATGGTGTGCATGTATTTTCAGTGTCTGATATTGTGTGAATCACCAATGATACCCATCATTTGTAAAATACATTGTAAACCAGAATTACGAGACCTGGATATTTAATTCATATGAAATTATTTTAGTGAAGTATTCTTGAAATCACACCAATATGGGATTACGTACTGATATTCATTCTCTATACATCATGATATTAATATATGTAGAGAGAGATATTTGGGTAGAAAACATAACCCATTGGAAGAGTTCTCTATCGCTTGAAAATGATGATAAAATTAGTGTTAGAAGTTTTATATCTTTTAATTCGACGTGGTGGGACATGGAATGTTTTACGTTATCTTAGAATAAATCACTAATATTCAATAGATTAGTGGATTTTAGAATGCACCTTCAATTTGTTTTGTTCAGGGTCCATTAGTTGTGTCCTTTTATTGATTTATTTTACGCATTTTAGCTCAAAAAATTATATCACTTTAGTTTAGGGAAATTTCCCTTGAACCATATAACTCTATAGATTATGGCCTTTAGTTCGGAACTTCTATCAGTTTATTTTAGGGGTTTTTTAGATATGACAATATATAGATTTAGTTTAGGGTCTTTTAGATCAAACCCTCTATATTTTAGTTTATGGTATTTTATCTCAGACCATATATCGATATATTTTAGGGACATTTTCCTCATAAACTATATTTATATATATTAGGGTCTTATAACTCTAATTATCTATTGTGTATTTTTAGGATCTTTTAGCTCTGAAATTCTAATACATTAGTTTTGGAATTTCAATATCGAAAATTCTATTACTGTAGTTTAGGGTCATTTATCTTGGACATTCTACTATAGTAATTTAGGGTCTTTTAGGTCAGACCATAAATTGGTAAATCTTGAACCATTTAACATTTTTGTTTAGGGCCTTCTATCTCAGACCTTCTATCATTGTAGTTTAAGGTATTTTAGCTTAGACCGCTGATCACTAATGATTAGGGTCCTTTATATCAGACGTTATATAACTTTAGTTTAGGGTCTTCTATCTTGGACCTTCTAGTATTGTTGTCTTGGGCCTTATAGCTCAGGATTTATCAATGATCATGCGATATGGTGTAGACATGCCTGGAATGCCCCAAAACACACTGGGATAATGTGTTCTATCACAGTGTTGTTGAGGCTCATGGGGATCAGAGACCCTTTCATGTATGGATGTGGTGCCTTTAGTTTTTTTGGTTTAAGCCCTTATAAATTAGTAGCATTCACAAATATTGGTTTCTCCACTACCTTCAAGGGGTTATGATAGGCTTATGGGGGTAATATTAGTTGACGGAGAAATACTAGGGATTCTAGGCCCACCTGTACAAAATAAATATGGATGGTGTAAGTCATAACACAAAACATTGAGTCTATTAATATGATATGGGTCATAAATGACAAGGATAACCTATAACACTCTAAGGTGAAAGGTTTTACAATAGTGTCTCAAGGGCTCACATGGATTGAATATCCCTTTGGGGAAGGATGTTATTCCTTTATTTTTAGGTCACGGCTCTTATACATCGGTAGTATGGACACGAAAATATTATCTCTATTTCTCTATGAGGGCCATGGACAATTCATGAAGAAACAAAAATTAATATGGTGATGTTGGATATGTAACAAAGGCTATCCAAGAGGGGTTCTGGCACTATAGGGTAGTTTAGCTCTTGAATTGTATATAGTAATGCATATGCCATGTTGTTTTGAATAATTAGGTGTGGACCATAAATGCTTTGGGAATGAATATTTTCATTCATTAATTGATAATTGATTCCAAATAATGTGATTTAACATCGATGTTTCCAAATTTACATGTATAGTTTTCTATGATATTGTAAATCATGGTCCATTTTATTAGGTTATGAGGATGAATTGGGACAATCATACACGTAATGTCCAAGGACACAATAAGATTTTTTGTTCATCCATAGTGATATCAGGGCTCACAAGGATTCGAAATCCCTTTTTCAGTTTGAAACATTTTATTGATGATAATAGGAGCATATGAAGGAACTATAGGAATATATCCATACTCAATCAAAGGGTCCCCTAAATTTTGGTATAATTTACAAGGGTATTGGATGTTTTTGCTGATATGAGAAAACCATATCATGAATTTTGATTTGTGGAAGTGTAATATCCAACATGGTTTTGAGAACACTAAAAGTGATTTGAATTCCCAGAGAACATATTCTTGTTGTGAGGAGATGTGAAAATTAACTACTCTATATTTTTCCAAAATATGGGTGTCTAGAAATCACATCTTAACATTTATTTGGGAAAATTTGTAGTCCCTATGAACATTTATCCATATTTTATTACCTTGATTCTTTCCCTAATATTTGGGGATGAATAGTAAGTGAGTGAAGACATGACTTTTGCATATGCCCTAATTTTATGGTTTTTACCTGACAAGTTTTTGGTTTCTTTTGATTGAAGATTGACGTCATGAAATTTAATCCATTATAGGATAGTGTTTTGGGTCATATGACTTTTAACAATGTGTGTCTAGTTTATTGTCATAATTCACATGGACCTAATATGGGGGTTGATAGAATAGAATAAAATTAGGATATACATGGTCAAGAGTTCCCCAAAAACCTTCATTGTGGGAAATAGAAATATAGTAAACCATGGATCACGGTTCTCATGTGATGAGTAATGATATAGGACATTCAATCCAAGTGTTGTTTTGATCACACTGAGGTGCTGATTTCTACCAATGTGATTTCAGGGATCATAATAATTGAATAGTCAATTTTACATAGTGATGCATTTGGTTGACGACCGTAGGCACATATGTAGCCACCGTAGGAATACATAAACAACCAAAAAATTGTCAAATTAATAGAGATATATTTTCCATGGGACATTTTTTGTTTTTGGTGAAACCTGGATATTTAAATGTGAAGTGTGTTTTATAGATTGAGGTTCTTAAAATATGTCAGAATCACTATGTACTGTGGATGACTAAGGAAAGGTTCATGTGGTTCTTTTATGGGGGATGATAAATGGGTAATTTTCTACACAAGTTATTATCATGTAGTGGTGACATATTGTCTCTATATAGTTTCACATCATATTGTAAGGATGTTTTCCATGGATTTAATCATCATGTGTTTTGGATTTTTTTTAGTAGTCTTTCATCATGTGGTATAGAAATTTTCCTTGAAGTTTATTGTCATGTGGAAAGAACATGGTAACTGATGTGAATGATTTTGAATGATATATTTCATTCAAAATAATGCCGTACATAGATTTGACTCAAACATAAGCCAAATGAGATTGTATAACATACACCCTATTAATTTGGGGTGAAATTGTTTATTGGGGTTAGAGCTAAACCAAGGATTTTAGACTCAAGCATCATTATGTATCTTGTAATGTTAGAAATAAATCCTCAAATAATTATTAAGGGGTTGTTAAATTTAATGTCATTCGGTATGGATGTAGGGTCACTAATGTGAAATGGAGATGTTGAAGATTTTCCCATGAATAGAATTTTGTGTGTCACTATGTATCCCATAGTGATAGGAATCATGCTGTATCTGCTTCTCAAGGATGATACCTACACAGATCTGACCAATACGTAAGGAGGGGATAATTTTTAAACTTTTTTTCATGATTCTACATAGATTTGGAGATTAGAGAGTCAATATGTATCTTGTGATGACATGAATCATGTCAAATGTAGTTATCAAATAAGAAATAGTCTACACAGGTTAACCCATATGTATATTTGGGAATTATTTCTCTTGATTGTTTTAGTTGGTCTTGATATTAGATATACAGGTGTTTCTACACATCTTATTATCATAGTAATCAATTCAAAAGAATATCATGAAGGGATTTGTATTAGGAGGCCAACACCAACAATAGTGGTCCCCGAGGGAGAGGTCCTCAATAATGTTTAGTCTTATATCAAGTAGGGGAAATTAGCCTTACAGTTTAGTTCCATGCAGTGAGGAGTCATGGTATGCATTTTATAGTCCTGCATCTTCGACCATTATGAGCCTTTAATGAGCCTTCATACCTTTTTGGAGTGGGGAATCCCTATCCTATATTCCAAAGGTCATGTGTTCTATATTCAGTATGAGAAATAGGATATATATTGGGTTCCTATTACAATGAAGAGGAAATTATTGGGAAGAAAATATAATTTCGTATCACTTGGTGGATGGATGATGTTATTGGATTGAATTGCATCTAAGTATAACATTGAACATGAGAATCAATCCATATGTTATTCTTGAAAAACTGTTTAGTTTAATTCTGTGTAGAAATGACATGAGCTATGTAGTTTATTGTATTTTAGTAAGGATGATGATCACCAACCATGGATGAAGAATAGAACATTATTGATCAATTTAGTTTTACATCATTTGGTAAGGATGTGGATCACATGATGTGAAAGATCATTATGATTATTCCCACCACTAATGGTTTTGTCTTCACTACACATCCTACGATGAAAAGATTCAAATCCACATATAATTCAGGATAACATGTGTACTTTTGTGTCATGCAGTTAGGACATGGATCACATAACATGAATGAAAATTGATGTTGTTGACCCAAGAAGTATAATGTCATGTGGTAAGAATGGAGATTCCATACAGTGTAATATATTTCTTCTAGGATATCTAATCATGGTTTAACATCATTATTTTAAACTAATCTCAAAAAATTTACCATCATGAAATCAGGATGAACCGACACAGTTTAAATTCATATAACATGAATGAAGTACTACAGTTTATTATCTAGTAACTAGGATAAATTTAGGGACATACAATTATGTGGATTCCTATTTGATGATATTTAGGAGAATTATTTATCGAGAAACCTAGCGTTGGTGGGGTGGTTTAATATTCTCCCCATCCATATGTCAAATGAGTAAGATTTATTGTGATAGATATTATTTATTATATATGTTCCTCCCCTTTTTGGTTCCATATTTTGATGTTTATTTCATGGTATCATTAGGGAACACAGTGACAACAATAGTTCTCCTTCTAAGAATGAACATATGTGAACATTTTTTATGAATTTATCTACAATCTAGTTCTAACGAACTTCAATATTGTGATATGTATGCATGCTATTATCAACAAGACCCTACAATTCATCCAGTTTCTTTAGCGAGTTCATAGAATATGATACCATTATCAAATGGTTACACTAATTAAAGGTAGATATATTTATATGGGTAACACTACCTATCTATCATAAACTATTGTGTATGGAATTACTTATATACCAACAAATTTAATGAAACAGAAGGACAATAGAGCAAGAAAAATGTTTTGGCTAGGAATTATTATTCATTTTCACTGTATTATGGAGTATATTTGAAATTCTCTTATTGAAGGCCACAATCTATTCATTTTCTACTGTATGATAAGGATATGAGTTATTAGACACGATATTTTACTCCAAGTAAAGTTTCATTAACTCTATAGAAAAAAATTGGTTTCCTTGTCTGTCAATATTGTGTGAGGGACTCTGAACTAGGATATTATGTGGGACATTAATATTTTTATGATATTCCTCATCCTGAATTATTTAAGGGTTATTTCCTCATCCCATTTTAGAAAAAAATGGTGGCAGGTATGATATTTTTATAATTCTTTGATATAGCTGGGGTATATTTCCACAAGAAATCTATATCCCAAAAAACATCCAAGAATATTTTGATGTATCTATGTAACACCCCAAGCTTCCACGGTACGTTTCCCTTCGAATAATGCGATAACGTGTGTGGTACGCAACCTCGAGTTCTAACACACACCACAACTAATTAAACTTGCCGTTGTGAATAGTAATACCTACTTTTTGAAATCATATATATTTTATATTTCAAAATGGACTTCATTTTTGGATTCGGAATATCGAAATTATCCCAGGGTGAAATTTTGGTACTTTTTGGATAACTTTTATATTTTGATGAATAGTGAAAATTACTAAATTTTAATTAAAAACAACTTTTTTAATCAAAATAATTAATAGTGATAAATTATGAATTTGAGTGGTTTTAAAGTATATTTAGAATATATTTTTACCATTTAATATAATGTTGGTCATTGGACATAATTTTACAATTAAACCGAACATAAAGAAGTGTCAATCTTTTGATAGTTATTATCTCTTAAAAACACGCTTTTTGTTTTGACAGCGGGAATTAATTTTAAATTAATTTCTGCCACTTCTGTGTTTTGAATTTAGAAAAATGGATTCCATATTTGGAATCAGGATGTTCAAATTGTGTAAACAGGTAACTTTTATTTTTAGACATTTTGAATAATTACTGCGGTAAATATTTTATTTACCATGGTTAAGGGTAAATCCGGTAAATAAGGGTTAAAAAATAATATTATAATAATACTAAATTACCCTAAAACGTGTCGTAACCCTGTTGGTTGATAAATGGTCGACCATGGGCATCTTTGGGTCTATTTTGGGACCCCATGGATCCACTTGTAAGTGATAATGACACATTATATTAATAAAGCTAAAATAAAAATAAAAATGGCATAAGCTTACATCTTTTAGAAGAACAATTATTACATAGGGTTATACATGTTGGATTTTCTATTATAAATATTCCTTAGAAAGCTAAAACGATTTCCTACATAATGATATTTTATTTATAATTTTTATACATTAAATAATTTATTTTATTTATGACACAATGATGATGTAGTAATTACTATAATAGTGAAAAATTAAAATAATTGATATTATAAATACCCAAATTAATATAATATGAAACTTTTAATGAATTAAACTTATTTTCTAGGATAATATGATATATTAGGATTGATTTAATTTACTTTTTTCGAAGTAATGAATCTGTTATGAGTTTCACAAAAATAAACTATTGAATAGTGTCAAAATTGACATAAAAGAGTTCTTAAAACTAATATTATATTATTAATTGATATTAAATTCCTAAAAATCTAAGGTTCGGCCAAGAGACTTATATTATGATAGTTTAATCATTAATGGACCACTTGGGGGTCGCTTGGATGTCTATAGTAAGTTTATTAACCATATTATATAAAAATACAAAGAGACATTGTAAAAGTGAAACTAATTAACTTAGAGTTAATACTTAAAGATAAGGTTAATATAAGTACCCAAACCTGTCTAAATTCTATTGGTTGAGTGTTTTTCGACCTAGCCCCACCTTAACCTTTGAATAGTCAACTTCGGAGCCATTAGATACCGAATATGAATTTATTATGAATTAATATTTCTCGCTTTTCCAAAAGTGCCCCTCACCCCTCTTATAAAAGGGCACTCCTCCTTCTCTTTTCCTCACACCTCTCAAGCCACTTGGCTAGTACAAAATCTTCCCAACTAAGCTCCCCACATCCCTCTCCTCCTCCTTGAAGCTTCCCCTTAGGCAGAAAGCATTTCAATATGTCCTTTGGTTCCAACCAAAGTGAGTTACCTAGATTAAAGATAACGATTTCTCTTAAATTATTTTATTTTTCTTCTCCAACCCCCAAACTCTTTTTATTTCCTTTCTTTTGTAACAACACCAGTATCCAAAATATACTAGGATGTTGTTATAATAAGGATTCAAACTACACATACACACAACTCCATCTAATGGATGATGAACATAATGTTTCTGTGGATGGCAAACTAACGCCTCACGAAACTATGATTGTTCAAATACATCTTACCACCTCTCATGGTGGCCATTATGATGGCACTGTAATTAAATATGATATTAATGACATATATTTTATATATAAGCTTCTGTAATTCCATTTTATTTCATACCATTATTCGTTTCATGTTGTATATACATACGATAATTTCATTTGAGGAAGTGCGGACTACCGCCCCCTTAAAATGATATGACTCGTTCATACCACACATGGAACGTATAAAGGATGGTGTTAATGAACTTAAGTAACATATATAAAATATTATATTATACTGGAATAGTAATATACCTATGTATCATTTGGATTTGATTCTTTTAAAATAAAAATTAAATGGAAGTAGCGTTCGTGCGTACGTACGGACTACCGTCTCCACGAACGCGATAAGATTCATTCTCCATCATATCCATTCAAGCATTATTCTCATTTTAGGGTTAAAAATAATGTTAATATAATTCTGATTATGAATAAGATATAATCTATCCATTACAGACATGTCTTACGTAACCTAACATTTAAGAAGAACGAATCGATTATCACCCGAAACAACGATAATACTAAGATATTATTAATAAATCAATGTTAAAAGATCATATATGATATCATATTAATGTATATGATTCTTGTATAAATTAATAACAATTATTTCACCATTATACAGGAGGTTAACCTACCCCAACATAGGAAAAGTACAAGGTAAGGGTTATTTCACAATCTCTTCATTATCCGAGGTTGTTTATATGTAATAATCTACTGGGATCTCTTTATCATCCACATCCATGATTCTTAAAAATGTATTTCAAAACATTTTTACTATTTACAAGAATATGGGTTTAAGTCATTTATACCCTTGTTTGACTTTTTATAAGAGGTTTATAAAGGAATCTTTCCGTCGTTTTCAAAACAAGGTCCTTTTTATCCTTTTCGACAGAATTGAGGTAAGAATGTTTTTTTTAACTTATACGGCTGGTGCGGTTATTTTCCGCCGTTATAAAATCGTCGAAGCTTTCCTTACAAGATTATAATAATATTTTCAAAGAAAATGTTTTATTTTATATGCATCTTAAATGATTTCAAAATAAAAGGAGATACTTCTTTAAAAAGAATTTTGATTTCATCTATGTCAACATCCTTTGATGGATTTTAAGATTATTTGGAGTTGATTTATTATGATACAAAACTTCTACATTGAATTGAAGGTTTTGTGATATGTTTGACTAAGTTTGTGCTATATTTATACCATTCATAGTTTATGGTGAAATTATTGACATTTCGTATGCTAGTTTTAATACGAATGTTTATGTTATGTTTAAACCTTTTCATATGGGAATGCATTGGACTTAATAAGTGACGGGTGGAGCCCGCTATAGCTCCTCGATGCATCGGTAGGTCTCATGAGACAAACTAGTGTCTTGGCACAAGGGCTTGACAAAATCTTATTTGTAGTCTTGGCACGAGGCCTTGGCTATGTGGTTATGATAGTCTGGCATTATGCATTCCAACATTATGAAAGTGGTTGGTGATTTTTCATGTGATTATTCGATTAGTAGAATATCCATGTGAATGAGTAAATGGCATTATTTCATTTTACTTTTTCCATATTATGTTGATGTTCAAGTTTAAAAGGCTTTTGTTTTAGTTATACATTGCCTTAAATATTTATTCTTATTTCTGAAAGTTTCCGCTATATTGTTATCCTTACTGGGAATTTGAGCTCACCCCTTTTCTATGTTTTATTTTCCCAGGATGTGAAGAAGTAAGTTATGAATGACATGCAGGGATAGTATGTGGGGATATGAGTGTGAAATATGAAGTCCATGTTGTTGTTGTAGTTGTTTTTACTCTGAAATGTAATGTAAAACTTTATGAATATATCTAGTGTTTCCAAGGCTACTAAACCAATCGATCTTTCGAGTTTTGATCTTTCTTGTGATCATGCCAATGTTATGTAAGTAATGCACCGACTCTGGGTAACTGGGGTCGGGGCGTTACAGTTGGTATCAGAGGAAGTTTAGTACAAACCTTGGAAGCTAGATTTAGATAAACTCTGATTAGAGCACGTAGACCTAAGATGAACTTTGAGGATTAGTATAGAAGAACTTCCTAGAATTTTGGTATTGTAGAGATTTTGTGAGTTTTCCGAGCAGTACATCCCTGTCTGGATACGAGCAGGTAGAGGCGGCTCTGGCACATATGTACCTAGGGGTAAAACCCGAAAACACCGCTTTGAGCTAGACTCGAACGGGAACTGGTGCACGACAACGGGCCTTGCTGCACTCTTGGTTACGACACTCCCGGGGGATATGCTTAGGATAACTCTCACTTTCTTTACAAATCATTATGAAGGGTTTATGAGTATATACTTCCTCAAAGAAAACATATTTATGATTATGGATTATATCCATAGATAGTTCAATTTATGTTAAGTGTTTTATAAGTATGGGATTATGTATTTTGATTCATAAACTAATCTAGTTTATGCCATTGTTTAAAAATGGCGCCTAGTGGAAGAAATGGAAACCGTATCAATGCACGAACTCCATGTAGGGATTTCCCTCCTGCTCAAGATAATTATAGTGGAGCAGGTGATGCAACTGGTGCCGATCAGCTAATCACCATACTGGGACAACTTACTCAGGTTATGAATAATAACCTTACCCGTATGGAGCACCCTGATCCGCAGCGTGGGGGATCAATGTTAGATCGATTCATGAGGCAACAACCACCAACGTTCAATGGGAGTACAAATCCCTTAGTAGCTGAGCAATGGATATTTTCCCTAGAGAAAATATTTCAGGCTTTGGGGAGTAGTGAAAGGGAAAAAGTTACCATGGCAGTTTACCGCCTCACTGGAGATGCTGATCAATGGTGGTCATTGATTCAAAATACAAAGGAAGATGATGAAGTATCAAATATGGAATGGAGGGAGTTCAAAGATTTATTTTTAGAAAAATACTTTCCTCGCGACCATCGAGCAGATATGGAAAGGCAATTTCTGAGTCTGAGACAAAAGGAGGATGACAATGTCATAAAGTATGAGGCTAACTTTACAAGGTTAGCAAGGTATGCTGGAGATTATATTCGCAACCCAAGAAGTAAGATTGATCGTTTCTTTGATGGGTTAAAACCATTTCTCCGTCGAGCATTAGTCTCACAATCCTTTTCATCGTATGAAGACATTGTCCCATGTGCTATGAAGACCGAAAAGGAATTCTCTAAGTCTTATGACTTTAAATCAAAGCAAGAGAAGAAGAGACCTGCTGATCAATCTGGGAATGGAAATAAGGGGAAGAAGGGAAAGGTTGAATATCCATCTTGTGGTAAATGCGGGAAGAAACATCCTGGTACTTGCTTGAAGGGAATGGGAGTCTGTTACAAGTGTGGTGAAAAAGGCCACCAAGCTCATGATTGCAAGGGGAAGAAGGAAGCTACCAACGTTCAGTGCTACAATTGTAGGGAGATGGGGCATTATGAAAATGCATGTCCTAAGCGTCAGGAGAACTTACCTCAGAAAAGGCCAAGGGATCAAGGCTAGGCTTATGCTATCACTACTGCTGAGGTAGAAGCTCCGAAAGACGTGGTGGCAGGTAATTTAATGGTTTCCTCAAGTTTAGAAAATGCATTATTTGATTCTGGATCATCACATTGTTTCATATCTTCCCAGTTTGCTAAGAAAATTAGATATTTCCAATTTAATTTAATAAGGGAGTTGTCAGTTAAAACTCCTAAGGGAAGTATCATTGCAACAAAGTTTTGTGAATCAGTCCCCATTAGAGCACATAAATTTTCTTTATCTGCTGATCTCATCGCCATACCTATGATTGAGTTTGATATAATCCTCGGTATGGACTGGCTTTCGGACTATGATGCGAAGATTTATTGTAAGAAGAAAGAGGTTACGATTATTGATGATAATGATAAGGAACACCTTATTTTTAGAGCAGAATCGTCACCACCTAATTCTTATTTAGATCCACCCCCAGTACCTCAACTTAATTCAATTATTGGGGAGGAAGAGAATGAAATAACTATCGGTGAGGAAAGGAATGTTCAAATAGAGGACGTACCTGTTGTGAAAGAATTTGTAGATGTATTTCCAGAAGATTTACCTGGACATCCTCCAGAACGAGAAGTAGAGTTTTCCATTGATTTGATTCCTGGATCAATGCCTATATCAAAGACCCCTTATAGAATGGCCACTGTAGAATTAGTCGAACTAAATAAACAACTAGAGGAATTGAGTAATAAGGGATTTATTCGCCCTAGTTTTTCTCCATTGGGAGCCCCTGTTCTTTTTGTTAAAAAGAAAGATGGATCTATGAGGTTATGTATCGACTACAGGGAGATCAATGCTATAACGATAAAGAACAAGTATCCCCTACCTCGTATTGATGATTTATTTGACCAACTGCATGGAGCTCAATACTTTTCAAAGATTGACCTTCGATCTGGATACCATCAGTTGTGTGTGAAGAAGGAAGACATTCCAAAAACAGCATTTCGAACCAGGTATGGGCATTACGAGTTTACTGTAATGCCGTTTGGATTGACTAATGCACCATCTGTATTCATGGATCTGATGAATAGAGTTTTCAAGGAGTATCTCGATGAATTTGTGGTGGTATTTATTGATGATATATTGGTATACTCCAAAACCTACGAAGATCATGAAAATCACTTGCGCATTATCTTGAAGACTCTGAGGAGGCATGAATTATATGGGAAGTTTAGCAAGTGTGAATTCTGGCTTCAGGAGATCTCTTTTCTTGGCCATATTGTCTCTAAAGATGGAATCTCTGTTGATCCTTCTAAGACCAAGGCAATCCAAGAATGGCCAACACCTACGAGTATAACTGAGGTACGTAGTTTTATTGGTTTGGTAGGTTATTATCGACGTTTCGTCCAGAATTTTTCCCGATTGGCTAACCCATTAACGAAGCTCACACGTAAAGGGGTTAAATTTGTTTGGACAAAAGAGTGTGAAGAATGTTTCGAAGAACTGAAGAGAAGATTAGTCAATGCTCCTATATTGACTCTACCATCAGGGAATGATGGGTTCATTATTTATAGTGATGCATCAAAGAAAGGACTTGGTTGTGTCTTTATGCAGAATGATAGAGTTATTGCCTATGCATCACGACAGTTGAAAATTCATGAACAAAACTATCCTACTCATGATCTTGAGTTAGCAGCTGTGATCTTTGCTTTGAAGATATGGAGACACTACCTCTATGGTGAAAAATGTGAGATTTATACTGATCACAAGAGTTTGAAGTATATTTTCTCACAAAAAGAACTCAACATGAGGCAAAGGAGATGGCTTGAATTACTCATGGATTATGATTGTACGATACATTACCACTCGGGGAAAGCAAACAAGGTGGCAGATGCTTTGAGCAGAAAAGACCATGGAGTTTTGAACATGATGAGAATTGAAAGGGATCCAATTTTCATGGATCTAGTGAAGATAGACATGGGAATAACCAGGGAAGGTGAAACATCAATGCTTCTTCAAATGGTTGCCAAACCATATTTACTAGAAAGGATTAAGAGTTCTCAGACCGATGATGAAGAATTTCAGAAGAAGATTAAAGCTGTGAATGATGGGAGATTGAGAGACTTTGTGTATGAAGATGAGATTTTGAAATTCGGGAAGAGACTTCGTGTTCCTGATTTACCGGATCTAAAAAGGGAATTGCTGGATGATGCTCATAGTTCGAATTTCTCTATACACCCTGGGAGAACCAAAATGTATAGAGATTTGAAGGAACATTTTTGGTGGGACAACATGAAGAGAGAGATTGCTGATTTTGTGTCAAGATGTATGGTTTGTCAACAAGTGAAAGCTGGAAGGCAACAGCCTGGAGGAGTCATGCAACCTCTTCCCATACCGGAGTGGAAATGGGACAATATTACGATGGACTTTGTCATGGGGCTACCAAAGACTCCTAGAAGGAACGATGCAATATGGGTTATTGTTGATCATCTTACCAAGTCAGCACATTTTCTTGCTATAAGAGAAGATCTACCCCTAGAACGTCTAGCAAGACTATATATTAATGAAGTTGTGAGACTTCATGGAGTACCCCTATCAATTGTTTCTGATCGTGATCCCTGTTTTACTTCAAGGTTTTGGAAAAGTCTTCAGAAATCCCTGGATACTGAACTTCATTTGAGCACTGCTTACCACCCTCAGACAGATGGACAATCAGAACGGACTATTCAAACCCTAGAAGACATGTTGAGATCTTGCTCACTTGACTTTCAGGGTATGTGGGATCAATATTTACCACTGGTAGAATTTTCTTATAACAATAGCTTCCATTCGAGTATCCAGATGGCACCATATGAAGCGTTATACGGAAAGAGATGTCGTACACCAACCTGTTGGGATGACGTTGGTGAAAGAAAACTTGTAGGCCCAGAACTGGTGGAGGAAACAGTGGATAAGGTGAAGGTAATCCAAAATCACATTAAAGCGGCTCAAAGTAGGCAGAAGAGCTATGCCGATAATCGAAGGAAGGATTTGGAATTTCAAGTCGGTGATCATGTTTTCCTGAAGGTATCTCCGTGGAAGGGAGTCATACGTTTTGGTAAGAAAGGTAAATTGAGTCCCAGGTACATCGGACCTTTCAAAATTCTAGAACGAATTGGGGCTGTAGCTTACCGATTGGCAATGCCGCCAAGTCTTTCCAAAGTTCACGATGTGTTCCACGTATCTCTGTTGAGGAAATACATGCCTGACCCAATGCATGTACTCACCTATGAAGATTTAGAACTGGAACCCGATCTGTCTTATTGCGAAGAGCCCATCAAGATTCTTGATACGAGAGAACAAGTGCTGAGAAACCGGACGACGCGTCTGGTAAAAGTTTTGTGGAGAAATCATAAGATGGAAGAGGCAACGTGGGAACCCGAGGAACTTATGATGAAGAACCACCCGAGTCTTTTTATACAGTAATACCCTAGAAATTTCGAGGACGCAATTATTTGAAGGAGGGGAGAATGTAACACCCCAAGCTTCCACGGTACGTTTCCCTTCGAATAATGCGATAGCGTGTGTGGTACGCAACCTCGAGTTCTAACACACACCACAACTAATTAAACTAGCCGTTGTGAATAGTAATACCTACTTTTTGAAATCATATATATTTTATATTTCAAAATGGACTTCATTTTTGGATTCGGAATATCGAAATTATCCTAGGGTGAAATTTTGGTACTTTTCAGATAACTTTTATATTTTGATGAATAGTGAAAATTACTAAATTTTAATTAAAAACAACTTTTTTAATCAAAATAATTAATAGTGATAAATTATGAATTTGAGTGGTTTTAATGTATATTTAGAATATATTTTTACCATTTAATATAATATTGGTCATTGGACATAATTTTACAATTAAACCGAACATAAACAAGTGTCAATCTTTTTATAGTTATTATCTCTTAAAAACACGCTTTTTGTTTTGACAGCGGGAATTAATTTTAAATTAATTTCTGCCACTTCTGTGTTTTGAATTTAGAAAAATGGATTCCATATTTGGAATCAGGATGTTCAAATTGTGTAAATAGGTAACTTTTATTTTTAGACATTTTGAATAATTACTGCGGTAAATATTTTATTTACCATGGTTAAGGGTAAATCCGGTAAATAAGGGTTAAAAAATAATATTATAATAATACTAAATTACCCTAAAACGTGTCTTAACCCTATTGGTTGATACATGGTCAACCATGGGAATCTTTGGGTCTATTTTGGGACCCCATGGATCCACTTGAAAGTGATAATGACACATTATATTAATAAAGCTAAAATAAAAATAAAAATGGCATAAGCTTACATCTTTTAGAAGAACAATTTTTACATAGGGTTATACATGTTAGATTTTCGATTATAAATATTCATTAGAAACCTAAAAATATTTCCTAAATAATGATATTTTATTTATAATTTTTAGACATTAAATAATTTATTTTATTTATGACACAATGATGATGCAGTAATTACTATAATAGTGAAAAATTAAAATAATTGATATTATAAGTACCCAAATAAATATAATATGAAACTTTTAATGAATTAAACTAATTTTCTAGGATAATAGGATATATTAGTATTGATTTAATTGACTTTTTTTGAAGTAATCAATCTGTTATGAGTTTCACAAAAATCAATTATTGAATAGTGTCAAAATTGACATAAAAGTGTTCTTAAAACAAATATTATATTATTAATTGATATTAAATTCCTAAAAATCTAAGGTTCGGCCAAGAGACTTATATTATGATAGTTTAATTATTAATGGACCACTTGGGGGTCTCTTGGATGTATATAGTAAGTTTATTAACCATATTATATAAAAATACAAAGAGACATTGTAAAAGTGAAACTAATTAACTTAGAGTTAATACTTAAAGATAAGGTTAATATAAGTACCCAAACCTGTCTAAATTCTATTGGTTGAGTGGTTTTCGACCTAGCCCCACCTTAACCTTTGAATAGTCAACTTTGGAGCCATTAGAAACCGAATATGAATTTATTATAAATTAATATTTCTAGCTTTTCCAAAAGTGCCCATCACCCCTCTTATAAAAGGGCACTCCTCCTTCTCTTTTCCTCACACCTCTCAAGCCACTTGGCTCGTCCAAACTCTGCCCAACAAAGCTCCCCACATCCCTCTCCTCCTCTTTGAAGCTTCCTCTTAGGTAGAAAGCATTTCAAGAAGTCCTTTGGTTCCAACCAAAGTGAGTTACCTAGATTAAAGGTAACGATTTCTCTTAAATTATTTCCATTTATTTTGCTTCTCCAACCCCCAAACTCTTTTTATTTCCTTTCTTTTGTAAAAACACCAGTATCTAAAATATACTAGGATGTTGTTATAATAAGGATTCAAACTACACATACACACAACTCCATCTAATGGATGATGAACATAATGTTTCTGTGGATGGCAAACTAACGCCTCACGAAACGATGATTGTTCAAATACATCTTACCACCTCTCATGGTGGCCATTATGATGGCACTGTAATTAAATATGATATTAATTATATATATTTTATATATAATCTTCTGTAATTCCATTTTATTTCATACCATTATTCGTTTCATGTTGTATATACATACGATAATTTCATTTGAGGAAGTGCGGACTACTGCCCCCTTAAAATGATATGACTCGTTCATACCACACATGAAACGTATAAAGGATGGTGTTAATGAACTTAAGTAACATATATAAAATATTATATTATACTGGAATAGTAATATACCTATGTATCATTTGGATTTTATTCTTTTAAAATAAAAATTAAATGGAAGTAGCGTTCGTGCGTACGTACGGACTACCGTCTCCACGAACGCGATAAGATTCATTCTCCATCATATCCATTCAAGTATTATTCTCATTTTAGGGTTAAAAATAATGTTAATATCATTCTGATTATGAATAAGATATAATCTATCCATTACAAACATGTCTTGTGTAACCTAACATTTAAGAAGAACGAATCGATTATCACCCGAAACAACGATAATACTAAGATATTATTAATAATGCAATGTTAAAAGATCATATATGATATCATATTAATGTATATGATTCTTGTATAATTTAATAACAATTATTTCACCATTATACAGGAGGTTAACCTACCCCAACAAAGGAAAAGTACAAGGTAAGGGTTATTTCACAATCTCTTCATTATCCGAGGTTGTTTATACGTAATAATCTACTGGGATCTCTTTATCATCCACATCCATGTTTCTTAAAAATGTATTTCAAAACATTTTTACTATTTACAAGAATATGGGTTTAAGTCATTTATACCCTTGTTTGACTTTTTATAAGAGGTTTATAAAGGAATCTTTCCGTCGTTTTCAAAACAAGGTCCTTTTTAACCTTTTCGACAGAATTGAGGTAAGAATGTTTTTTTTAACTTATACGGCGGGTGCGGTTATTTTCCACCATTATAAAATCGTCGAAGCTTTCCTTACAAGCTTATAAGAATATTTTCAAAGAAAATGTTTTATTTTATATGGATCTTAAATGATTTCAAAATAAAAGGAGATACTTCTTTAAAAAGAATTTTGATTTCATCTATGTCAACATCCTTTGATGTTTTTTAAGATTATTTGGAGTTGATTTATTATGATACAAAAATTCTACATTGAATTGAAGGTTTTGTGATATGTTTGACTAAGGTTGTGCTATATTTATACCATTCATAGTTTATGGTGAAATTATTGACATTTCGTATGCTAGTTTTAATACGAATGTTTATGTTATGTTTAAACCTTTTCATATGGGAATGCATTGGACTTAATAAGTGACGGGTGGAGCCCGCTATAGCTCCTCGATGCATCGGTAGGTCTCATGAGACAAACTAGTGTCTTGGCACAAGGCCTTGACAAAATCTTATTTGTAGTCTTGGCACGAGGCCTTGGCTATGTGGTTATGATAGTCTGGCATTATGCTTTCCATCATTATGAAAGTGGTTAGTGATTTTGCATGTGATTATTCGATTAGTAGAATATCCATGTGAATGAGTAAATGGCATTATTTCATTTTACTTTTGCCATATTATGTTGATGTTCAAGTTTAAAAGGCTTCTGTTTTAGTTATACATTGCCTTAAATATTTATTCTTATTTGTGAAAGTTTCCGCTATATTGTTATCCTTACTGGGCATTTGAGCTCACCCCTTTTCTATGTTTTATTTTCCCAGGATGTGAAGAAGTAAGTTATGAATGACATGCATGGATAGTATGTGGGTATATGAGTGTGAAATATGAAGACCATGTTGTTGTAGTAGTTGTTTTTACTCTGAAATGTAATGTAAAACTTTATGAATATATCTAGTGTTTCCAAGGCTACTAAACCAATCGATATTTCGAGTTTTGATCTTTCTTGTGATCATGCCAATGTTATGTAAGTAATGCACCGACTCTGGGTAACTGGGGTCGGGGCGTTACAATCTAGTAATTTATGTGGTTGATGGATTATATATTCATGGATCTAAAATAGCATAAATATCTTGTTTAATTCAACATTGTCCTGTATAATTTTTTTAAGCAGTAACTCAGCATCATAATTTAGTAGGATATCCTAGTTCCAACTTGATGAGCGATGTAGGATCCAATGTGGACTTCTTCCATGATAGGAGGAATATCACATTCTTATAGGCATATGAGGAGGATTCAATCAAAAACTCCCTTGTAGAGGGATTTTTTCTCATTTTCACCATTTTATAAGGTAATTTTTTCAT
Organism: Viscum album; assembly: GCA_963277665.1. NCBI lineage: Eukaryota > Viridiplantae > Streptophyta > Magnoliopsida > Santalales > Viscaceae > Viscum > Viscum album. The sequence goes on from OY728121.1 coordinate 934,892,087, forward strand.
CATAGTGCCAAATTTATTCCCATTGGGAATGTTATTTTGGGAGAGATACATTCTTGTGGTCACCTATTTTGGGAAGCATACATCCAGTGGTGGATACTCATCTATCAATCTATGTGGAGGTGTTGACCTACATTAGTTTTGACATATCAATAATGATGATATATGATAACATTTTACAGCGTGTGATAAGGAAGATCGCTTCCTTCTGAACTAAGTTATTTAGGACATTGGTTATATTAGGAAATGTGTCGATGATCGGGGAACATGATACAATGTGTTCTCAAAATGAAACTCTTACACCAGTCCCCTGATGTAGCCTTTGATGGGGGATTCATCTTCCATTTTAAAGGAAGATTCCCCATTTATATTCTCTATCATTGGATTTGTGTTTCCTTTTCTATTTAGGTAGGGTATTTCAAGATGTATGTCCAGTTCAAACCATGTAATGGTAACATGGTATTCATCTCTTGTATTTAGGTAGCCTTAGGATTATGAAAATGATTTTTGAAAAGATTCTTTGTTTGGAGAGAAAAATACAATTCCTAAGCCATCCTGATTGAGTCTCAGGGTTTCCATCCATCTTTTTTTATAGGTAATCGGGATATGACATCAAAATATATATCCAATTTTTGGGGTTTGTAATATAAAAACATCAACTTCTTATCTGGATACATGATATCCACAAGTGTATACTCCGGTAGAGGATGTGCAGTGAGGAAATCAACCAGGGATTTCCCTTTCACCGATTCCTACCATAATAATTGAAGATAATAATTCTATAAAATGATCACCCATCATGATATACTCACAATCAATATAGAATAAACAAGTAATTACTTCAGTGTATCAATATGAGAGATCATATGGACTTCTCGGTGTTGTAAGTAATGACCCAACATATTCACTACAAGATGAGGGAGAGGAAGCTCTCCTAAACATCAAAGTATCATGGCCCAATATGTTGAATTGTTTGACATAGTTTTTATAGACTATTCCTTCTCCCTTCATTATTTTTTATATAGGTAGGGCCTATAGAGAGAATTTCACGATAGATACATATAGTATGAGTGGTCTCCCTTCCACTAGAGGCATCCGACCTAGTGGGTGTATTAAACACTTTGTATGGATTTTAAATTATTATGTGTATTAATCATCCCATTGTAATGTGATTCCCTTCTCTATTAGCCTAGTGAATATGAGTGATTTTATAGCCATGTTAGAAATGAAATTCCAAATGTATGTTGGATGCCCTTGGATCAGCCATAGTTATTTATTATTTTGTTGGGGAAACATTGCTATAATTTAAATGGTCTTATATAGTTTGACCTAGAGGTCTTAGTGGCATAAAATAGACAAGGAAAATTCTTGGTGAAACCACAAATATCCATTTTTGGGGATTCTTCTTTAGACTAAGCATTCATAGTTTGTCGAATACTGTCTAATTGTTTCTGAAGTGATCACATCACTTTTAGTATTTTCAACTAGGTCATCGACATAAAATTCATATATCCTTATTAAAAATTGTTTAAATATACTTTTTAATTTTTCAGTAATATTTCACTCCAACATTATTTAATCTTAATGGGGTGACCTATGAGAAAAAATATACTTGTATACACTCTAATGGTAGTGGACTCATAATATTTATGTGTTGACATTTTCTTATTGTGACTTGAATAAAAATAAATGAAGGAAATGTTTTGAATGAAATAAGATTCATTGACAAAGAGTTTTTTAATCAAAAATGAAAAATCATCCTTTTGTAAGAGATGATTAATGGCTCTAAAACTAGTACACAACACAATCTCTATGTTCTTATTAATGATGGGGATGATTTTGGTGATCCATATTGAGTATTTAACTTCTTGTAAAAATATGGATTTGATAAAAAAAATTACTTCTTCCACTATATTAGATTGATGGTATGGGTGCATTCTCTTGGCTACATTCTTAAATCCCTAATGCTCATCGGGTAATCCAAAATAGTGTGTGTACACATCTAGAATCAGTCTGGGCATTTAAATGTACTTACAAGTGAACACATGCAATTGTTTCTTTAGAAAATTGTTGTACATATATTACTCCTTCTGGATAATTATAGCACTAATCAATATAGGGAACATGTCTTATTTTATTTCCAAATTTATCTACATGATCTCGTCAATGGTGGTGGATACACCTTCCCGGAATTTGGGTGGGGCATTTTAAAGGTCATCTTTATCTTCTTCCCCCATCGACTTTGTGGATACATTTCCAAATGAAGATAGTAATATTGGGGCATCTCAATCACTATCGAGGTGAAAGGGGCAATGGGGAGAGACTTTTTCATCCCTTGTTTCCTAATTCCTTTTATAGAGATTTTATAGAAGATTTCTTTGACATTATGACTGGGGATAAGAGGGGATTCTACCTCCTGGGACATGTCTATGACCTAGGTTAGATTTATGGGGAGAACACATTTGTTGTCAACCGTATTCCACTAATTTAGGAGGGTGGTCCCTATGGCATTGGTGGAGAAACATTTTTATCATAATCCACCATTTATTATTTACCTTCCATTTTATAGAAACCTTATTCATTATTTGTCGCTTCACAAGTCTCGAAAGGGGAAATAACACCATAAAATATGTTGAACCTTATATCAATGGGTATTTCAAAAACTAATGGAACAATTAGCGTACATCTATGTGGCTATAGAGTGATGTAATTATATGAAAGACATTGAATGCACGGTATTATTGGATAACCATAAACTCAAATTCCAATGTGAGAACCCCAATTTGATATTCGATTTTCATCTTTCCCCAATGAATTTTACCAAACAAATGGTTCCATTTAATGGATAACTTTTTTTAAGAAAGGTCCCCTCTACTATATACCATATGTTTTAGAGTTCAAGACATTATTTGGTTGATTAATGAACCATTATCAATCATATCCCTTTATAATTTGACATTATTGAGTCTTTTTAAAACATACATTTTCTTGATGTGCCCTTGTATGACCTATTTCTAATCCTAGTTAGTGAATGGAGGTGAGGACATGTCATTCTGATGGGGTGGTATATACTAAATTAAACCTATCAGTAGTGAATTATATATCAAATCATGATGGGAACATGTGGTCTGTGACAAGTGACTTTATATGTTCTTTTGAAAGATATAGTGCATCCCTGATTAAGAGCTTGGTTATAAAAACCACCATCTATTTCCAAATGTCATATTTATGTTCTAGAGGACAGCAGTTCTTAATGTTGTGTTTCTCCTATACATGTGGCTTATGATCCGTGAAATTTGTGGTGGATTGTTTTGTTGTCCATCCAGAGGTTGGAGATACATCTAATTCCAGTATCACATTTCATATCAGGATTCCCTATTTCCTTTGATGATCTAATAATCAACCAGCCACAAGGTGGTCATCCAAGACAATGGGGTGTGGACAAAAACCAGAGGGTATTGGGATACCTCCAAGTCTTTTTTTCAACATACATGAGTTCCTCAACATAATTTTTATTGGAAAATATGATCTCCATTTAGGAATGAATGAAATATTGGGTCCGACCACACCCACACGGGCTTATGTATCCTCAGTTATACTGAAAAAATTCCCACATTCCACGATTATGTGTGGGAAATTCTTATATACAAGAATATTTGTCATCAAATAAGGGGTTCAAAAACTGTATAACATTAAACGAACCAAATATGATCTCTTCATATGATGTAGATTTTGATTGGTGGGGTGGAGGTCGTGTATCATATGTTTGAGGGAAGAAGTATGCAAGAGATAGAGTTTTCATTGGGGAATAATATGATTGTTCCTTTTATGTTACTTCATACTTCCTATGATCCCACTCATTTATAAGATTCATATTTGATTTCATCTATATTGGTGGTGGAGCTATTTTGTTCCTATGAAATAGTTAACCTTGGGTGGCATGAGTTGGATCTACTATTTTTTTGAGTCATCCAATTGATGAACATTGGCTAAAAATTGACTGGAATATTCTTCCAATAACCCTCTTCTTATGACTGGGTAACAGTTATGCATGCCACTTGCTCTAAGGTGTTAATTAGCACCACATCTCCAATGTTGATCATTCCATTAAAAACAACATTAAAGATAAAGAAAACTAGGATATTACAATTAATATTTCTATATAAGGGGTTGTAGTTAGAATAGTTATTGGGAATGCCCTCATCAGGCTTCCAAAGTTACTATTGAAGGAGCATGTTATTTTCTATGGATTTCATACAATAACTTGGGAATTTTTCATTTTGGAAGTAGTACGCTTTTTCACCAGTTCCTCAAATATTGGGTGACCTCGATTCCCTTATTCATCTTGAAGAGGGAGATTTTACGGTTTTATTCACTTTATAAGAGGTTTTAGGTGGTTTCAGACATGCATATATACATGGCTCGGAACTAACACGATCTTGTGTGTGATAGTTGTAGATTCTAAATTGCCTAGATTTTTTCATTGTGTTGAAAGCATGATTTGAGGGTTGAATCAGGTTTGCTGAATGGAATCTTTATTATGATGTTCCATTAATGTGAACTCGTGGAACCCACCCTGAATATTTCATTAGGATCAATGATAACTAAAACTCATCACACATATTTTTAGCGTAGTGTTCCAAAAAAATTTCTTATGAGAGAGGGATACTAATAGAATTAGTTAAATTATTCCACTTGGATATGATTTCATTAATACTCTCATTTTAATATTTCTTTCACTTCTTCCAGTTGATGATGTTCATTTTCCTTAGTGTAGAGCTTAATTGATAAAGATCTAATGATGAAGGTCTTCACATCATGCAATTTATCTTACTAGAAAGCTGTTGAAATATTATTAGGTTGTCCCCATCATATTTTTTATGAATAACCTAAACATTCTTTTGTCTCATTGATCTAGAGGTGACATCATCTTACCACATCAGGATATGAAGTTTGTGAGGTGTTGTTCAGGGTATCATGAATTATTAAATGTCAGATGGTAGGATTACTGAAAATGGGGGGAGTGTTGTCAAACCATTTGGGATATGGGTTCTTCTCAGGATTCACAGTTTTGTGTGGGAAATAAATTTCTACATTTAAATTATCAATGGACTCAATGATTTTATGAAACATTGGATGAATTTTAATCTTTGACACCTATAATTAATTCAGATTAGGTGGGGCTCAAAGAGGATGTCATAACTTTTTTACTATAATTCATGATTCCTTCTAATTCAGAAAGATTTTCTTTTTGAGGGAGTGGTTGTCACAAAAATAGAGTGAAGTCATTACCAAAATCATCTTCCTCATTTATATATACCGAATTCCTATATCTAGATCCCATTTGGTGCTTAGATTCCACTTTTTATGGAGGATTGGATATGGGTGGGATAACATTCATCTCTATATGGAGATGATACCTAGTGAGAATATTTCTCTGAGTATATCCCCGTTGAGTTGTCTTTGGAGCTTTTATTTCACTCTAGTAATGTGTAAAATGTTCCTCATTGGAATTAACTTCAATTATTTTGTTCATAGATTCGGATGTATCAATAAATTTCACATTTTATTTGGTATTGTTCTTCTGTGGAGGTGGAAACTAAGTATTTAGAGGTCCCAAATTTTGGATCCTACTTTTTTTCTGGGTGTGTGTAGCCTCATTTCCAAGAACCAAATAACCAATCTCCTGGGGTGTGTTTCATTTTGTTATGACCCTATATTTTTGTGTCTAGATTTTTAATTGTAAATTGAATTGATAGTGACAAAATTCACCTAGGTGTATTAGGATATGGTTCTTTTACCATTGCATTAAACGTAACAGGATTATTCTACACTTCATTCATTAGGGTTGTCATTCATACCCCATCTCTTATTGGGATGTTTTGTCTTGATACAACTATGGGGTCTGATCTCCATCACCAAATCTCTTTATCATCGAAGTATATGAAAAGTGACTTGGGGTGAGTTTCTAGTCTGGTTTTCGGAATGTTCAATGAAAAAAATAGGGTTACCTTGCATCTTGAGGAATTTTTTTGATTCGTTCCATAGATATTTACCTCCCAACAAGTAAAATAATGATTCTATATTTGGTTGTGATAATGATAGAGATACCCCTACCACTGATGGCTAGAGGTAATTTGGGACTACAATTTTCAATGATTGATCCTTTTGTTGTGGATCAAATGATTTCAGTTGGGGACTTGATGACTCTATATTTGATCATTGAAATATAAATTCTCTCATCTATATAGATAGTTTTTATTTGGAATCACTATTGATTTCAATGGGACCCTATCACGGGATAGTGAAACTAGTTATGGTGATTGAGATACAAATCCCCCCTTCCTAGTGGGATTAGGATTGTTCTCAGTTGTTGTTGATGTGACCCAAATCATCTAATAAATTGAAGATGTAAGAGGTATAGTGGGTGGTATATATTCCCCAAAACTGTAAGGTTGAGATTTCACCAAGATTTCCTATATTGGATTTTGTACTGTTTCCCATTATATGCGGTGTAGTTGGGTTTACGTAGGAGACAGATGAAATGGTAGACCATTATGAGAAATTTCCATTATGGGAAATTTTTTGGTTAATCGCAACATTAGTATTAATGTCTATAATTCATTATCATTTCTTTGAGGGTCCCAATGTGATATCTTTTGGGTTATCCTCTCCCTCCATTGATGATTTTTTTAGACAGTTAAAGTGGGGGAATGATTTTGTAGCAACTAACTAGCTAGAGAAATACCTAGTACCCATATTTCACCAAATCGTATAGGGTTGTGGAAATGTGTAATGATCCATAATAACCCAATCCCCAATTTCAGAGGCTCGATGGGGCATTGATTATTTGATACTAAAGGTTTATGATGAAATGGTATTATTATTGCTTTTTATTTGCACTATTTTATTCTTGTTTCAGATCCCGAACCATAGAAATAAAAGCTCGGACTACCTAAAAAAAGTATCATTATTGTCGGATGGTGTCCTCCATATCCCAGATAGGGAATAGTTATATCATCAATTCAATAATAATTAGAACACATATTTTTTCATAGAAAAGTTATGCACTAATTTTTCTAGATCAATTGGGATCTCATAATCAATGTTAGTGAGGGGATATAGAATGGTTGGTTGTTGTATCAAGATAAAACTCTCCATATGTCTATGTATCTCTCATCTAAATCTGACATTCATGTCTCCATCCAATCAGACCATAAAAGATGATTATGAGGGTCTCCAGTTATGTGGATTAGAGTGCTGCTTGATGATGATCGGGGAACCATATGCGGTTGACACAAATGTTTTGAGAACCTATTTAGATGAAGGTGTCAGGTTTTTTGAACACCTCTTTATATAGAGGTGTTTGTGAGAGGGGATTATTTCCATATCTGTGTGATATATCATCATGGGGAGGTTTTTGGTGTTGGATGTCTCAATTAGTGTCCTTGTGATCCATATACACCCAACAATAAGGAATACTATCATGTAAATTATTTTATTCTTCTTCAGTTTAAGAGCTTACAGACCCTTATGTTATTTAGTATATACGAGGAATGACCTCAAGGACACTGGAATTAATAATATTAGAAATATGGATCTTGATCTAAATTGTGTCTAGAATATACCAAACTGCCTTTTGAAATAGTGTATGAATATGAGCCTGTTGTATGATGGTTATCAGACCATGTTTGTAACCACATAATTCTATAAAAATATGGGTTTTTTCATAGAGAAGCTGATGGAATATTCCAATGAGTATCTTCATTATTGATAGTAATATGCACCTTTTGTGATACATGTATCATTCTCACATGGTTATCCTCGATCAAAAAGGTAGTATGATCCCAATCCAAAGAATTATTAATTTGTCACTAGTCTTTCAAGGAATGAATGTGAGCTTGTCTCGAGGCATGTGATGCCCTCACTTGGTGAGACCTAGATGGAATAGGAATATGGGAATTACCCATATATGTATTCCTTGATGTAATAAATCAATGGACATCCAAAATGGGAGATGGTATATGAGCCTCCTCATATATTTCCTCAAAATGATGCTGGTGGAGTAATTTGTTTTGTGGAAGTGGGAATATGTGCATGGGTTATGTAATCTCAGGGAATATACTAAGAAGATTCACTAACATGAAAATGAAACTATCCCATGGGTTTTCCCATTCTCACTTGAATTGACTTGTCCAGAATGGGGATATATGCCTAATCCTCAACCTTTGGAGTATTGTAATTTACTTCATTGGTAGGAATATGAGCATGTCTTGAGGCATTTGACCCTCTCACATGTTGAGCCATGGCCTGAATGAGGATAGGAGCCTGATCCTTGGGCTTTGGAATTTTCCTCCATTCTTTTTTATAGGCATGTTCCCCTATCTCTATTCAAGTTACACACTCACCTGGTGAGCCCCAATCAGAACCGGAAAATGAACCTGATCAGACGCCACATCCTTTATTAGAAGATGCTGATAATCATTCTAAATTGGAGTAAGAATGCATTATTTCTTCAAAGAATCCACTTGTTCATTATTAACCATGTTCTGTATTGTCCTATATATTGGGATAGAAATATATACCTTTCCATTTACCTATACCAATTATATATTATTCTGAAGGAGTTCTTCAATTATCACTAGAATATATTCTCATTTTATATATGTGTATGAAGGTGTATAAGTCTACACATTTTTCATATCCACCATGTAATGTAATATATTATTTATTAAATTTTTTATGTGATCACACTTCTATCCTCTTTGTTACATCAAAATCTGTTGATGGACTTCATCCACTAGGGTTGGATATTGGGCCTACCCATGTCTGTTGTGGGAATATGTCCACAAACATGCCTCGATTGGGTAGGTAAATGAGATTACTCTCTGAATGATATTGGAATATGTCGGAAGATGTCTTTGGTGAAAGATATGATATAATACAACTCAAATTTATCCCAAATATTCCTTTCTTGATTAGACTTCTTTGTCACCCATTCATGAGTTTCAAGGGACACAGTGTGTCTGGTGGTACCCTTTGCATCTGGTGATGGTGGCTGATAGGTTCCCTCCATGGTGGATCCTAAATCAAAAAGTTTCCATATTTCTCTTATTACAACATCATTAGATAAAGAATTTTATTTTTTTCATGCTCTGGAGATGATATCTTGAAGTGGATGGATGTAGAAATGAGTTCCACTTCCTTTGCTCTAGCATTCCCTAGACGATGAAGATTTACTATATTCAGTTCATAGAGACCTATGAGAGATGTTTCAAGGGTCTTAATCATACCACATTCTTGTTACTCCTATACCATCATGTTCCCCAGCTAACTTTATATCTTATTGGCTGGTGAGATCATTTTATGAGCCTCAAGTGTTTTAGCCGTAGTTGACATTTTATAACAGTCAATGGATGATGACTTTATCTCTTATTGAGACATTATTAATGCGAGTAGTATCTATAGTCACACATACAATATGGAAAAATATTATCAATTAATTCAATATAATAGGATTTATGTGATCAATCATATATGATTGGCCAATGTAATTGTCATTTTATTCCTGATCCAACCATTTATCTCAAACAGACATGTCAACATAAGGATGTACCTACCTTCTAGGAACCGCGGTTATATAGAATTATCAATGTGATTATGAAATCTTACTCTCTTTATTTTGAGTGTGTTGTGAAAAAAAATTATCTTGAAGCATAATTCATTGATCATTCAATCATTAGAGATATTCATGTTTGTTTCACCACATTTTGTTATGTATACTAGAAAAAATAGCCCAATGGGTGAAAACCCAATAATTTTATTATTTGAGTGATTCACATATGGATCACCATTTTTTATTTATATTTGATTTAAAAAATGGAATGACATGTAATAACCCAATAATATTTTTATTTGATATATTCACATAACGGTCACCATTTTTGTAATGATGGAGTGGAGATGACTGGGAAACTTTAATTGATATGTGTTCGACTTGGAACAATGGGTGATTGTTGGGTTTTTTTCATGAAAGATAATTTACATTGGTTCACCATCATCATTCTTAATGAAAAAATCCAATACTTCCTTCATCCGTAACTAGTTACAAGCCTATACTCTAAGGGTCGGTGGTCAATTGATATTTTAGACCCAATGAATCATAGGGAACCGAATTTTTCTTGAGGTTGGATGGTAGGTCTCATTGAACCCTTTTGGGAGATTGATGCATTCTACCATACTGTCTTAGAGATTTATTATTAATTCATGAATGTATTCTTAATATCAATATGTGACTGGTTACCAAAAAAAATTGGTCATACGTTATTTATCATCATGTGAAATGGAATGGTGATTTCATTAGTGAACAGTGGAAGATGATCTTGTTATTGAATCCATAAGTATGTATCCAAGGATCTTTGTCTATTTTCGAGTTATGAATAGTTACTATATATGCTTAAAACATTAGACTCTGAACTTCGGAATTTTATATCATAAAGGGAGGTGATTAATTTTCTGAGGAGTGGATTGAGACATATTTATTCATCATATATATCATGATTATTACATTAATCAAAACCCACATAGTTCATTAAACTCATTTATTTTATCTTCCTACATCGAGAACATATGTGTGGGCAATTGGGAGATGGATATTTGATCTCAAGATTCATGGAGATTTCCAAAATATCCCAGTTATAGTTTGAATTAGAGTTACCATATTTCCATCATTCCCTTTGTACTATCCTCATGGTAGAATCCCTTGTTGGAGGGATATTTTTATCATGCAACCGATTGCTTCCTGCATATTGAAATTTCCATGACTTTTGTTTATTAAGGATGTTATTAAGGTGTTTGTAGTTTCACCTTATGACCACAGGAGCTATGCTCTGTGTGAGAAACCAAGGATAACAAGTGATTATCCTCACTATATATAGATGTTGGGGTTTTGTGTTGATACCACCTTTGGGATGCAAAATATGGTTATCAATTCATTAAAGTGAATATTATGTCTCCTGGTTATAAACGGAAACAAAGACATTATATTTTATTTGATCTCTAAGTCCTTTTCCATATGAGGTAGAATGATCAACCCATTGGAATAATTGGAGCCTGATGGATGAAACGTCGAAGACATTGTGGGAATTAAACTGATTATGTTGCCCATTTTTTGTAGGATTGGTCATTATAAGTAAATATAATATACCATGGGTATTGTAGGATTCATGATCCTCAATGTTCAAGTGGTCGGGGCTTACACACTAAGTATTTCCTTGACATTGTAGAGTATTCTGACAGAAATCATATATTCATTTTTACTCTATATTCCCACATGAGATATGATTGTTGTGGGTTATATGGGATTTAAAATGATTAATATTATCACTTTTGGATGTGTTACATCATTATTATAAATCCATTTGAAGATTTGATATGGATCTCGGCCCTCAAAAAGGCATCATAAATACCCTGGTTATTATTAGAATCAGATTAATTGTAGTTTACTTGATCGGGGCTTACATAGTGATGTTTATCATTTGGAAAATAGTATAGTCATTAGACCATGGAAAGACATCATAGGTACCCTAATTATGGAGGGAATTTGAGTCATCTTAGTTACATTTTCAGGGAATACATAATAATGATTCTCTTGAATGTAGGGCGTAGAAACTGAGGATGATCAAGGTGATCATGTCCTAGGATTACGCTATTAAATTTCTTACATTACAACCTGAAATGTGTTTATTTCCTATTCGATTTTATTTTCTAGTTTTCTTGAAATTCCTATGTATGTTTTTCGGATATTTAAAAAAATTGTCACATGACCTAATTAACTTTTTTGAAGGAAGTCACGTGAACCGGAAGGCATGTTTGAATATTGTCTCATGATCGGGGATGACTTGTCTGAATGTCATCATAAGACCTAGCTAATTGATCGTAAAATCCATTTAATGACCCCAGTTGACATGTCCATATGGAATCACATAATCTTGTTGAAATTCCTAGGGTGTGATTATGAGTGTTGGCCGATACACGTAGAGTTTTTCATCATTCTATTTTTGAGATATCTATGATGGAATCACATGTCTAGGTTGACATGTCTAATGGGAATCACGAGAACAATATAGAATTCCAAAATAACATTACAAGGGCCAATTTATATTCCCATTATGTACCATGAGACTTGGATGGAATGTATTAGTTCCACCATATATGATAGGTGACACATCTGAAGGATACTGTGAGGTTTGGATTTTGATTTCATAAGGATTTATGTTACTGAGGTGTCATGCTTGGGGGAATTATGTGATGTTTTTTGAATTTTCTAGAGGGCTTTGTATAATCCCAATGATACACTAACGGAGTGTCATGAGATTTAGGAAATATGCACTTGTGTTGTCACACGTCTGGGGTGGTTCATGTGAAGTACATGAGGATCATCACATGTATTCATTGTATAGTATTGTTCATAATTCATTGTTCTATCCTTTTATTTTTTAATTACTTTAATTTTTTCATTGATAATCATTAATAATTCTCACGTGAAGTGGATGTTATGTGGGATGTTCTACGTGTGTCCTACAAGAAGTCATTTTCTTGATCTATATATGATCATGAGTGGATTTATACAAGTAACATGATTACTCCAGTCATTCCCTAAATCTTATCAATTGGGATGGTTTTTCATATCGATGGATAAGCTATGTTGTGAATTCATATCTTGCATCAGTGTGAGGTTCTATGTGTTCTTCCATCTTCATGGAGTAGTGGTGAATTTGTATTCTTGGTTGGGGTATTTGTATCCATTTCCACCCCTTTTGTTCACAACATTACATGGTGGAAATCGTGCGAATCATGGATAGTGTCAGCCTAGGTATTCTCCATAACAATTATTTATGGGTTCCTATCATTTATCTTATAGGGAGTGTCGCATGTCATTCATTGTCCAGAATACCATTCCTTCGTAATACTGTTATTGGATTATTTATAATTAATATGGTCTTTTTTATCATGTGGTCATTCCAAAGGACTTTCCTATTGTCTAACACGAATTTACCAATGCATTCATGATATTAGGATTGTTATTAAAATTCCTACACATGATTTGAGGTGTCTTATTTTGTGATTTCTTAAAAAATCATCTTTTCAGGGATCCCTTGCGATATGATACCATCTTGATGGGGGATCTTTCCAGAACATGATGTGAATATAATAGGGTAATCATGAGATTTTAATGACCCTAAGAGGATTCCCCCTCCTTATTTTTATTTAATTTAATTATTTTAAAAAGGATGGGGAGTTTGGGACATTGTTTGGGTGTTATTGACTAAAATAACATTACCAATTGGGGATCTGTATCCTGATCCCAAATAGCCCTATGGAGATACATGATCATTTCATAGAAAATTCATTCTTCTATTCATGATGGATCCAAAAGTGAATTATATGTTTCCTAAGCACACCTGAGTCACATCGCTTAATGAAAATGTCACATCAGTGGGATTTTGGGAGATGAGTCAGATATGTCATATGAGACTTACAGAATATGGGGACATGTCAAGGGAACTTCACATGTATATTATGACCAAAAAAGGATCTTTCCTCCATATTTTATTATTTAAATTTTTATATTACTAAGTCACTTGGATATAATTATTTTTCTAGGATTTTTTAGATAAAAATCATCCTCCCCATCAACGATGCATCGCATGATCAATATTACATCAATTGGCTCCCCATATTGAATATTTAACTCTTATTTTCTATGTATTTTTGGATGGTATGTTAGGATATCTATGGTCAAAAATCTGGGCGACTTGGGGGATCTTATCTGGTTGTCACTGCCTGGCCATCTGTTGTCTGGGGTGCCTTCTTGTGCTAATGGACTTTTTAATTTGGTCATACGGGATCTTATGCAGACTTTGCATTGTGAATGGTTCCTTTTCATGAACTTATAATGATAATGTGATAATTTACCCCTTGGGGATCACATGATGTATGAGCCTCTTATACTCTCTCTCCATCCTTTGTTTTATAGTATTTATAATACACATATTAATTCATTTCTACCATTGTGAATATTAAGATACTCATTTGGAGGGATTAAACAAATGCATATTGAATAAATGGAATATTCTATAATCAAGAAAATTGTTTTTTAATATTCCTTTATATGTATTCATGTTTATTTTCAGAAATAAAATATTTTGAAAATTATTTATGGTTTTTTAGTTTTAAAAAGTGATTTTTATCAAAATTTATTTTCCTTGTGAAATGTTCAAAGTGATATTTCAAAATCATTCTCCATATATGATGATTTAATTTTGTGAAACATATGATTATCTCAATTATTAAATAATGATTCCATTATTTATATTTTATTGGATGTTTTGTCATGACATGATTCTTATAAAACCCATTTCTCTTTCATTGGTTAGACAAAGATATAATCCTTCTAAAAACATCTAATTTTTTCATAGGTTATTTTATAATTTAATGATGAAATTATTATGAATCCTATCTATTTCCCACTCATCCTGATTTGATAAATTTTTCATGAAATTCAATTCATATAATGTGTTAAGATAAGATGATTTTTTATAATCTAGTGGAACACATATATATGGTTTTCATTATTTGATGGGTGGGACCTATAAATTCAAACAATTAATTGGGTAATGATTAATGTTATATGAGCACAACAGTTACATGGTAGGTTTTCACAAGACTAATATAGGGAACATTGGTGTTTATCCCAATTCTGAAATAAGATACATTGTAGTTAATCCCAATCCAAAAGTAGTTAAATGTGAGTAAATCTCGAACATAACTTTTTATGAATGTATTAATGGGTATCATAGACATATGATTTTTGAATTTTACATACAGGACACAAAACAACGTATTCTGTTTTTCTAATTCTATCATTTATTATATTATCTTATTCCCTTCTTATTAATTTTTTATGAACATCCAATATTTCTTCCATGAATTAATATTAGGATCATTGATATGTAGTTTAAGATTTTTAAATGTTAGGATTATGTTTACATACCCTTATATTAAGGTTATGATTACATATCTCCCATATTTACCCTTATTGATCATTATTTCTCACACTTTCTCATGTTTCATTCCTCCATGTTATAGATATATGTTTTTTGTATGATATGTCTGTGGGGATAAAAAAAATTGAGACCTTTATGAGAGATGTTGATGATCTTTCCCCAAAATTGATGATTCTTAACCTAGTCTACAAATAAACTATACTATTATGGTACCCATGAATTTTTTCATGTTATATAAGTAATATTCATTGAAAATGATATAATATATATGAATGGTAATTAATTTTTATTATTGTTAGTATCATTGGAAAGGTTTCGTTAAAAGTTATAAAATAGGATGAGAAATATTTATTGAGATCCCTTGGGGTATTTTTATTAAAATATATATTGATTTCTCTATGTATAATTATAATGTTGAGTATATGTATAGTAAAATGTCCTAGAAATTTAGTATATTATAGATTGAGTGGTTTTGAAAAAAATAAATCATTATCTGTATACTACATGTGCTTGTGTCTCTAGTAAAAATAAACATAGTTGTAACAGCCTTGAAAATGGTTCATTAAGATGGACTCTATCATCACCTAGTGTATAAAAATGAGCTCTGATGCAAAAATGGTTTGAAAATCCTAAGGGATATGATTAGGACAATTCAAAAACAGAATATAAAACATAATAAAAGATTAAAATAGTTTATTACTATGAATGAACAAAGATAAACTTAAGGTATCATCTATTAAGAAGAATGTGTCATGATTCACACACCTAATAAGTTTGATATCTGAATTATGTAGTTCTTTCCTATGATTTTTGTTTAAAAAATTGGGATTTTTTTGTTATAGTGAATGGATGGAACCTAAAAAAACCAATATAATGCTAAATTCAATATATAAAGTAATGATTTTCTACCGAGGAAACTAAATTTTATGGGTTCTGAAATATGTGACCTTTTTTATATTCTCACCCAAATATATTAAAATATGACTCGTGCTGACATTTAAAATTACCAAATGATGGAACAAAAATATTTTTAGTCCTTCATAAGGTAGTGCCCACATTCATTCAATGGTTCTACAAATCCCCTATTTCATGAGAAATGGATCAGTACAACTGAAATATATTTTTTCATTATCCAAAACTCATATTATGAAAATTTCATTTTTTACCTAATGTTTCAAAAGATAGGTAGAACAATGGTGGACTCTTACTATGAATACATGGAAATGAGTATAATTTTTTTCATTAGGTATGATATGTATAAAGAATTATTATTGAATAAGTTATTTCTTGGTATTCTTCATACAAAAATTAATAAGTAAATCCTCATTAAAATGAAGAAGGAAGATGAATTTGTTGGTACCTATGATAAAAATTCTTCATGTCATACATGTTAATCCTCATGTATTATCATCCATTATGACTTTAAGGTTGGAAGATTACTTTATGGAATAAAAATATCATAATGTAATTAGACAAAAGGTAAATTGGATTCTATGAATAAATTTATTAATATATTGAAAACATTGAATTGGAATTTAGAAATCAACTTGTTTCTGGTGATAAGATAAAGTATTATGTGGTTCCACGAAAATTCTAATGATTCTTCACATAGAAGGAAGAAAAAATATCAATCTCCTATTTTCCAAAACTTTGGGGAGGAGCACAATAGTGAGTGGTTAAAGGAATAAGAAGTTGTTTTCCGTGTTGGAGTCTTGAAGATTGTTCAAAATAATATAGAATTAGTGTGAAGAGGAAATTCAATTAAATTAATAGAGATAGAGGTCAACAGAGTACATAAACCTCAATACAAGGTTACATGTTCAAGTTGTTTGTGAACTATGATAATGGGTGCCCCAATCAAAGGGGTAATGGTAAATATTAGTTACAATACCCTATAATGGAATTGGATAAATATTATGCAATCAATGTGGATAAAGTGAATCATGATAATTAAAAAAACATACCCACTTTATTTTTTTTTCAAAGTTCATGTTTAATTTTGAATGAATGAGTCCGATGACAATATTATTGTTCGTACTATAGTGGAATTTAAATTGATTATCTCCCCCTACATGGATTTTGGATTAATAAAATAAAATTATATATTTTATCGGTGAAAAGATAAAAAATGTATCATCCCATCACTAATCTAAATGGTTTATCACAAACCATTTCAATGTTTTTCCTTTTCATTAATTTGGTAGTGTTGAATTTGGATTTGGAGGGTAATAATAATGGTGAAGGCAAAGAATTGTTGGTTTTCCACTTTGACCATGATTTTTACATACTTCTAGAGAATTACATGTCTTGTAACAGGGTTATGTATAATGTAAGGGTTCTGTATACATGTTGTGAATTATTTCCCTCTGTGAAGGATACATGTTGTGAAATGACTTTTCACATCCCGAATATTTTACATATTTTTTTTAACTCGGAACATCATTTTTATTTAAAAAAGACACACATTTCGACAGTTATGAAACATATGTATTCCACAATGTGTATAAGGATTTCACATCATGTAATACAAGGAAACGTGTTTTTAAAAAAGAAGTGCATCTATGTTTTCCTTATTTTCACCACTACTTTTTGTTATCCCTCAACCAAATTTTTTACTCAGGTGATATTGAATCCTTCATGTTTTTTTAGATACATTCATTTGGTGTTAAATAATTTTTATGTTTATACTGTGATTCCCGAGTATGAATTCTCCCGCATTCATCAAATTTCTCTCTTTCTCCTCCCTTTGGATTCTAATAGTTCATGATAAAATTTTGAGATTCATTCACTTTGGTGTAGGATATCATATCTCGATTGATTTTTGAGGTCTTATACACCCTATTTCACATTGACGGGTGTTTTTGTGAGTGTTGATTTTCAGGGAGAGGTAGGAGCTTCTGTCCCATTAAGACAAATTGATTGACATTGAACATCTTGAATTATTTCATTGGTAGATTTATATTGAATTTCACAACATTCATTCAATTTTTGTAATAAAACTCAATTCCAATGGATTGGGAGATTTGAAATGGTTTTGGCATCATAATTGTGAAATCCCTCAAATCTATTATATTGGGGGTTGTTTTATGGAAATTGTATAATTGAAATTCTTTAATTAAAATAGTTGATTTGATGAATTATTTCTATTAATTTTTTTAATTTTATTGTTTTTTTATTTTCAAATGATGTAATTGAATTTTAATAGATTTCAAATTATGGAAATGGCTTAAAATGTTTTGATTGAAACCTAGTGGTTATATTTTATTATAGAGGCATGTTTTTTTAATTAAAAATTGATTTTGTTTTTTTTGTGGAAAATTAGATTTGGAATGGAAGAATGTTATTTAATTTTATTTTATTCAGTCTTAAAATAAATTTCCGATAATTGATTATGTAATAACACTTATAAGCCATAGGTAGTTTGTGAGTTATTTGGAAACACTTTGTGCTATTATAATGTTCTAAAACATAAGTGCAGCGGGTCACATACTTGACGTGGTGGTGAAATAATTTTTTCCAGTTTCATAGGGATGTGTGTATACACATTTTTTTAGGTTCACATAAATTGTGTGGAGTACTATATTCAGAAATACTATCGTAAAAATTTGGATGATGACCATGTTTCCCAATTTTGATTTATATTTTCAATATAAATGTATTAAAATGTTATGAAATGGCTTTTCATGCCTACTATATTTGACTAAACTGTTTTATTTAATCAATTTTTTATTATTATTCCTTCATTTTTATATCCTTTTCTTTATTTATATTTCCATCATTTGAACTATATAGCATGATTTGTTTAAATATGAATTAAAATTATAAAAAATTTTGTTTTAAAAATTGAAATCATTTTCAATAGTTAATATTTTATTGTCATATGTTTTGGGATCTATGGTGAGAACCTACTAGGCTATCTATCCCACACCCTACTCATCCCTTCCGGTTTTTGTAGATTATCATCTACTAGGTTCGATTGAGGGGAAACAATCACTTGGATGTGGATACATCAAATGAACAATGGATTTATTGAGTTGTGTTCATAAGGAAATGGGCTATGATTTCATATTTTTGTACTTGGGTTGTATTAATTTGGGCGTGCTTATGCCTTTTTGTCTTCCGGTACATTACTCCATGTGGAGTTTCTTTGATTATGAAAACTTTCTTTTTTATTTTCTTCTACATTTTATAGGAAAAAAATCATTCTCACTTGCATGTTGTATGATTCTAGGTTCAAGTTATTGATCCATGTGTATCTGGAACCCCTGCAGGCTATGTCAGAGTAAGCATGGATATTGGGTTACTAGGGTTACTAGTTTGGTTCCTGAAAAATGGGTATCAAAAGAGGATGAGGTTTTTTATGGATGTTAGTATGCTTTCATGTAATATTGTTGGGATATAGGAGGTATTTGTGATTGATTGACCATATATATCTCCATATAAAAAACCTTATGTGTGCATGGAAGGTTAGGGAAAGATGACATGTGGATTATTTCTAGTATTTTTTCTGTTTTCATTGCGATAGAGTGGAATCTAAATCTTGTTTATCCTGTTGGTTGGGATGATTTTCCATTGTTACAATGGTTGAGAGTTATTTTAATGTCTTCCTTTTGTCTACCAGTGTTGTGTAGAATCATGACTCTAAAGAGATGTGTGAATCAGATCCAAGAAGTGGCTACTAATGAACAACATCAAGAATATCTTTATGAGGACATGAGTCTTGTTGAGGTGATCGTGTGTAATTTCCATGCTCTGGGATAGGAACGACTACAATTTCATGTTTATTCTCAATCTATGGATACATGGGGAGATGAACTTAAAAAATATTCAAGAGATCTATCACCAGAAACCACCAGTTTTCAATGGCTCTTCTGACCCTCAACATGATGAGGAATGGATGGGAATTATAGAATATATGATTGTGTTCTGGTAAACATCATACGCAATCAATGTGATGTGTGAAACATTTGTGCTGGAGTGGTTGAGAAAGATATGGTGGGACATGGTGGTGATGGAAAGGAAACGTGACGGATAAGAGTTGAAGGACTTCAAGGTTCTTTTCATCAACCCATTCTATCCAGATTCAATTGTGAGGTCCATGTATATGTTGCTTTTTAATCATGAGCATGTTTATAGAATAGTGAACAAGTACTCAAATCGCTTTGCAAATCTCTTGAAGTTTTCTCCTAATATTGAATCTAATGAGAGAATGAAATCATTAAAGTTTTATGTGAGACATCTATTAGATATAAGTTATTTGGAATTCTTTCTATATATTCCTACTTATATTGTTATTCTGGATTTGGAAATTATGGTTGAGATAGATCTGGCTAGGAATTCAGGGTTGAAGGGTGTTTATTTTTCATCGTGTGGAAATATATGGTCCATACAAGAAAAATGAATGTGTAATGATTCTCATGAAAATGTCATATTGTAGAGTCTTTATAGACCTTCTACAGTGGGAGTAGGAAGTTCGTTGACTTGCTACATGTGTGGAAATACAAGACATACAAAAGGGTTTTCATTAAGGCATTGAAGAACTATAGCTCATGCAAAAGTTCGAGGACCCTATATAGATTCTTCCATAAAAAGTTTACTCCCTATACTGAAACAGGATCATAAGCTCATCTTAAATCTAAGGTAAAATCATATGTTACACATATAAAATGGTTCCATCCATAAGCATTAGGAATGAAGCTTCTTCACATAGTGGAATATTCTCCAAAGAAAGCAGACATGGGTCCAGTAAATATGAGAGGTACCATTATTATAGATTCATAATTAGTGACTAATCTATCTGATACTAGTGTATCTTATTCATTTATACCAACATGTATTGTTAAAATTCTGAATATTCCTATAGATATTTTATGATGGGGAACAAATATTACTTCAACCCTTGGAATACTGAGAGAGAAGGGTCTCTATAGTCCTACTTGTGTCTTCTCTTTATCATTTATTGAGTTTTCTTGGAGTTTTTTGGTTATGGATATGAAATATATTGATGTCATATTTATGATGGATTGGATCATTTCCAATAAATCTAGAATTGATTGTTATCTCTGACATTTATACCTTTCTACACCTAGTGGTGTGAATCTTTTCATTCAATGAGAATGGGAACCAAGGTCGAGCCATGTCAGACCTTCTTTTACAGAGTTTGGGAAAGTAATTGCAGTGTTTGATTTTAATCAAAATCAGGAATATTAAATGGTGATCTCCTTCCAATTTTTTTACTTTCCTGTTGTTTTTCACTCTGATTTCACTGGTCTTTCACCAATGAGGGAGGTTGAGTTTTCTATTGACTATACGCCTTGTACTAAACCAATTTATATTCCCTATTACAAAATGGATCTATGTTAACTAAAATATCCTATTTCATAATTGGATTCTCCTATTAAGAATGTATTTATATGCCCGAGTGTGTCTCCTTGGGCTGTGGTTTTACTTTTCTACAAGAAGGCTAATTGATCTCGTCACTTATATGTTTATTATAAAAAAAATCAATCATGTTACTACAATGAAAATGTATCATTTACCATGGATTGATGATCTTTTTGATCTTATGAAATGTGTGACATTTTTAGAGATCAAAATTTCATTTGGCTACCATCAGAAGAGTATAAAAGAATCTGACATTCAGAAAATCACCATTTAAAGTAGGTATTGCCACTATGAATTCCTTATTATACCATTTTGTCCATAAAATTACCCATCAATTTTCATGGGATGTAGGAAAATGATTTTCCATGAGTATCTAGATAAATTTGTGATTGTATTTTTTGATGGAATCCTTATTTAATCCCAATCAATAGAGTATCACATGCATCATCTAAGAATAGTTATGAATTTATCGAGAAATCAAAAACATTATTCCAATGTTTTGATTTGTGATTTCTAGATTTGTGATGTGATATTCATGGGACACATATTGTTTGGAGAGGGTATATCACTTGATCCTTAGAAGGTGAAGGTTGTTATGATGTGGGCGAAACTTTGAAATTTCTTCGAGTTTCAGTGCTTCATACGATTATCCATATATTACAGAAAAATCATGAAAGACATCTCAAAGTTGGCTTCTATGTTGATAGCTTTGACTCGGAAGGGAGCCATGTTGGCATGGAATGATTAATTCCATAATTTTATTATTGAGATAAAATGTATTTTTTTTATTTTACTAGTGTTGATTCATCCAAAGGATGGGCAGGGCTATGTGGTATTTTTTGATGCTTTGGTTTTAGGCTTTTGGATTGTTCTTATGCTTGTTGTTCTTGTAGTCTCTTATGGATATCATAAGCTTAATACACATCAGAAGAACTATCCTACCCCTAAACCTGAACATATATCAATGATACACATTATTAAGTGTTGGAAAATTACATTTTTGGAGAATGATTTATTGTGTTTTAGGACCATAATAACATGATTTATATATTCCCTAAAAAAGATTTAAATCTCTTATTGAGGTGTTTGGTGAGTACCTATAGTCATTCAAATTTTACGGCACTTATAGGCTGAATAAAGGGAATGAAATTACAATTTCATTAACCAGGAAACTTCAAACCAATGCAGTGAAATAATTTTCAGAAGATTGGAATTGTATTGATCTCTTTACAAATATTCATATTGGAGTTCCCAAGATAGGGGTTGAAGTTTCTTTAGCCAGTGTTTAGTTGATGTGTTGTCTTATCAAGACGATTCATCATGATCAATACCATCATGGAGAATCTCTTTCAATCAGATACTACATTTATGGTGGGGGAGATAGATAACCAGTGGTTGTTCTATAATTAGGGTTCTCTATGTTATCAAAATATATTATTATTTTTCATTAGAGGCCCAGAATGTTGTAATGGAGGATTTCAATAATTCTTAGTGGGTGGTGCACCTAAGAACCACTAATATGTTTTATGATATGAGATTGTAATTATAGTGGCCAGGAATGAGACGAGACATTTCTGAGTTTGTTTCACATTTCTATACATGTTAATAGGTGAAACTAAAGAACCAGAAACCTTTGGGTTTACTTCATCCACTTCCAGTCCCTACATGTAAGTGGTATGATATTTTTATGGACATTGTGGTTGATTTTCGACATACCTAGAGAAATAATAATAAGATATGGGTTTTGATCAACCTGCTTACCATGATAGATCTCTTCTTACCCATTCATGACGTGGCCAATGTTGAAGAGTTGGGAAGTCCCTAAGTGAAAGACGTTGTTTATTTTCATGGTGTTCCATTTACTATAGAAAATGATATGGATCCTTATTTTATATATCAATTTTATAGAGGCATTCAAGAGGAACTAGGATCTTTGGTCTATTTGAGAAAGAACTATAATCTATAGTTGGATGGCCAAACAGAGAGAGCTATATTTATTCTTGAGGATATACATCGCACTAGTGTTCTAGACTTTGATGGTTATTAGGATGATCACTTATGGCTTGTTTAGTTCTCTTATATCGACATTTAATAGTCCACGATCATAATTTAACCATTTGAGGCCTTTTATGTCTATCCTTGTAAATCATTGTTTTGTTTCTCGGAGGTTTGTGAATGTTCATGGGTTGGACCATGCCTTGTGTAAGAGATGACAACTAAGATTCAATTGATTCATCATAGAATTTTATTAGCACACAGTTGATATAAGTATAATGATGATCTATGTTTTGGACCACTGTATTTCTCATTTGTTTACAAGGTGTTCTGGAAGGTTTAACCCTAGTTGTGGAATCAACATCTTGGGAGGCATGGGATGCCTGCTCCTCATTTTGTTAGACCATTCGAGGTGTTTGAGTTGGTGGGAAAAGTTTCTTACCATTTCTAACTTACACCGTAGTTGATGTTGATTCATAATATGTTCCATGTATCATAGCTGAGAAATTATCTATCTAATCTATAACAAATTGTGGGAAGGAGTGATCTTGAGATTGAGCCTATTTATATTTTACAACGCGACCAGTCATGATAGTTGATTATGAGACGATGGTACTTCATGGGAGTATGATATATTTGGTTAATGTGCAAAAGAAGCATGGTTATAATAACCATTAGACTTGGGAACATGAGGCACTGATGAGAGAGTAGTGGCCTTATCTCTTTGGAATGAAAACTTCTTCATAGGGGTTCCTGGGATTTAATATTTTTATTGGCGGTAAGATAAAACAACCCATTTCAAATCAGACAGGTACATCATAGTCCTTGTTGTGGTTTTTTATTTTTGTCGATTAGGTAGGGTTGAGTTTGGATTTGGAGGATACCTTTGAGGTTGAATTCATATACTTTTTGGTCTTCTTGATTTAACCATACTTTCAATATACTTATAGAGCACTTAAAATCTTGTAGAAGGCTTAGACATCATGAATTGTTTTTGTATACAAGTAAGGAAATTCATCACACAGTTTAGAGTAAACATCATGAAAATTCTTTTAATTTCATGAATATTTTATTGGTCATTAATTTACATAGATTTTCAGTTTTAAATGCAAAATGACGGGCATTTAGGCCATTACGAAACATATTTATATCATGATGTTTATTTCGATTTCATGTCATGTAATATCACGTCATATTTTTTAAAATTACAAATGTGTCTGATTTTTCCTTCTTTTCATCAGCACCAATTCCATCTACCTTAACCAATAGCTTCCCCCAAGTGATCATGAATCCTTTCATCACAATTGGATCCATTTTTTCAGCATTCGATCATCTTTATTCTTATGGTGTGATTCCCATGTAAGAGTTATCCCTCGTTCTTCATTTTTCACTCATTATCTTCTTTTGGGATTACAATAGTTCATGATAATTTTTTTATTCATTCCCTATAGTGTTAGATTTCATTTCAAGGATGAGTATTGAGGTTTTCTAAACCTTCATTCTAGTTGGAAGGTGTCATTATGAGTGTTTTATTTTGGAAAGACGTAGGTGGTTTTGTTCAGTTTAGCCAAATTAATTAACATTGAATTATATAATTTATTTCAATGGATTATTTAAATTGATTTACTCCACTTGATTTCAATTGATGCAATAAAACCCATTTCTAGTGACATGGGATATTTTAAACAGTTTTGTCATGAGAATTAGGAGAACCCCCAAATCCATTAAATTGGGGTGTGTTTTGTTAAAATTGTTTAATTTAAATTGTTTAATTTAAATATTTTATATGATGGAAAGGATTTCAAATAAAATTTTAAATTAATTTTTGTTTTTAATTGTAATATGATTGAATTAGTTTTGAATGGATTTAAAATTATGTTAGTGGATTAAAATGTTTTTATAGAAACCTAGTGGTTTTATCCTGTGAAGGATGAATGGTTTTTTATGAAAACATATTTTGGTAAAAATGGAAAATTAGATAGGAAATGGAATAATAATTTTTTTTAGATGTAATTAAATAAATTACCCATCATTGATTTTATAAGAGAATATTCCATCCTTATAGACATAGTGAGTTATTTGGACACCCTCTATACTATTACAAATATAAAAAACATACATGAAGTAGGCCACATCTCTAATGGGATAGTGATGAGTCAAATTTTGGTAGTGTCATAGGGATGTGTGTATACACATTTAGAGGAGTTTAGATAGATAGTGTGGAGTCCTATAGCTATAAATACTATTGTACCTATTTGGAATATGACCATGTTACACACCTGTAATTTATATTTGAGATATAAATTTATTCCAATGTTATAAAACATCATGCATGCCTTATATATTTAAATAAACATTTTTATGTAACAATTTTATTTAATCCATTATATTAGAATTATTCTGTCATTTGTAAAGCCTTTCCATCAAAAATATTTCCATTAATTGAACTATATACCTTGACTTAATACAATATTCATTAAAATTAAAAACATGATTATTTAAAAAATTGAAAGCATCTTAGTTATTTAATATTTTGTTGGAATCTATTTTATAATCATTTATGATACCCTACTGGGAATTTTTATCTCACACCCTACATATGCCTTCAGGTGTTTGTTGATTTTAGTTTTCCTTGTTTTTTCAAGGGGAAAGGTTCACATGGAGAAATATCTGGCTATTGAACCTTGGTTTTGTTGAGTTGTGTCCTTATGGACTTGGTCTGTGTTTCATTATTTTGGTTCTTCGGTAGTAGTAAATTGGGCTGCTTTATTCCTTCATATCTTCTGATACATTACTCCCTATTGATTTTCTTTTTTTATGCACGCCGCCTCGTGTATTTTCTTATCCATTGATAGTGGAAACAAATCATTCCCACTTGTAAGTTGTGTGATTCCAGATGTTGTTCCCCATACAATGGGGATCAAGAATGCCCTTCAGGCTATATTGGGTCCAGCTCAGTTTTCATGTTACTAAAGTACCTGGGATGGTTCATGAAAAAACCAATCCACCAATGGAAATGTCTTCATATATGACAATATTTATATAAGGAATCATGGGTAAAATATAATTTGGAAGGGTATATGTCACCAATTTTTATTAACATAAGTGGTGTGGATAACATCATGGTTTTTTTGAGTTTCAGTTTGACAATAAGTACAAATTAATTGACACCCTTTTTGAGGATTTATATTATTGTATTTTATCTAAATTAATATTATTTAATGTTATATTTGTTGAAAAAACACCAAATTTTATTTTATATGTGTTAGTGAAAACTAATATTGTGATTTATGTCTATATAATTTTTGGACATATTATTGAAGGTAATAGAAAACTTTGGGTTATATCTTATCATTGATCTTTAGGAAGTTATGGGTTATAGAGGATCCCCCTAAAGATTTTGCAGACTTCATTTCTACTAGAGATGATTTCTCTCAAGATCCAATTTCAATAATAAACATTAAGGATTTGGTAAGATTGTATGGGTTACAAATTTTAGTTGTATCTGATCCTGATAAGAAAATTTACCACAATGTTTCAGAAATTAATTCTGAAATCTCAGGATATATATTTTAGATTTTGAAATGTGTATCAATATAATACAAATACATTTTTTTTGGAACAATTGACACCCTAGATTATATTAAATGATCTTGTCCTATTAATTTCATTGGATTTTGGTATCAAAAACATCATAATGATTAGATTTCATGAAAAATATCTTTCAATTGAACATTTAGATGACTCCTTATGAAGCCAATTTTTTAATAAAGTGTAGGAATACAACGTCTTGTAATACAACTATATAATAAAATTTATAGAGACTTGATCTTGTGAATTATATTTCAGTGAATTTTATAGATTTTCAAAAGCACGTATTAGAAAATATCAGAAATATATTATATAGGTAATCATCTACATGATCTAAAATTCTACATTTTTTAGATGGTCATTCTAAGGACTTTACCCTATATGAAATAAGGTAAAATTAATCCTTAGGTATATAAGACATGTTGAAACTATTGATATTATTAGAACCATATATTATCACTTGGAACTTCCAACGAAACACTCCTAGGGTCATGATGAGTTCCATGTATCTCTCAGGAGTATATACATACCTTATCTATAAAATTTAATAAATTCATAGGATGTAACATGAGAGTATGATATTTATTATGTGGGATGATTGATATAGATTTCATATCATATATATATGGTTCTCTGAAACAAATACAACATAAAATATCATGGTTTTGTGGTAAAAATACCCACATGAGAATGAAACAAGAGAACCTGATGATATAATAATGAAAAATTATCCTAAATTGTTTATACCATTTTGATGAATTATGAGGGATAAATTCATTTTAAGGGTTTTAAAATATAATACCCTAATATTTTTTGAATTATATTTTCCTAATAAATTCAATCTTTTTTATATTTTTAATTAAAATAAACATTCATTTTATATTTAATTAAGCAGTTCATTTATTTTAAAGGAAATGTGACATAATATAATAATTATTACTATTTAACAGGATAGATATATCTTAACTGCTGGAATGGCCAGTATGAATATGATTAACAAAAATATGAAAACATATATTTTAGTCATTTATATTAAATTAATTACTTGGTTTTCAATTAATAAGAAAATAAAATAAAATCCATTTAAAAATTAAGGGAATATTTTCATATAGAAAAAAATTCGGTTTTATATAAACAGACATATTTTTCATCAATAAATTAAATAATTATATTTTTTTAATAATTTTAAATAAATATATATGGTATATTTTAAATCAATATCTTAACACTAATATTATTATTTTTTAGAAAAGATATAAGAATAAATCCAATTTATACTAATAAACTGTATTTTTCTAAAATTCATTTGGTTGACTTTTTTTGAAAATTTTAAAAAAATAAATGGTTACACATCCTGATAATATTGTTCGAAATTTTAATTTGACTTCTGAAATTATAAAAGAAAATTTAACAAAGGGTGTATTTTTGAAATTTTTATAAAACGGTTAGTTTTTTGATCAATAATGAAAAGTACTAAATTTTATAAGAAAAAAATATTTTTTTTTAATTATTTATATAGATATATCTTTTTATAAAAAATTACCCTCAGTTAAAAAATATATCTATTAAACCAATTTATTTAATATTATTCATTTTAATGTTTGTTTTTGAAATAGACATCATGTATAATTTCAAACATTTTCTCTTTGAAATCCCACTTTCTAATCGCGCATAAAAGATTAATTTTAAATTAATTATATCCTTTTATAAGAATTTTATTTGAAAAAAATACATATTTGGGATCATAAGATAATATTTTATCTAATAATTTCAACATAATGTTTTCCAATAATGAATATTAAAAAATATTTTCCTTGGTTTGCAAAAAATGTGATTATTGGGTGTTAAACTAAAAGTATTTGGGATAAAATGACATACCAACATTCCTAAATAAATTTTATAACTATAATTAGAACCTATAATATCATTTCTGTTATTATTATCTATTTTGGACCCTCATTATATTAATAATATGTGTACACCTTTTTTAGATATTTAGAAGTGTTCCACTCAAATAATATTTAAAAGGCCACTCACTCTCCTATCCCCTTCACAACTTAAATTCATTTTTGTTCTTCCATTTACTTCCCAAATTATATCACAATGAAAATCTTTATTCCAATAAACCATATTTTTTATGGAAATCTATCCTAGGAAGTGTTATCGTATCATCCTAATGAGGATACCTGAAAAAAGAGTTAACATTCATCGATAAGCATTTCTATTTTCCTTCTTCCTCCACCTATTTAAATTATTATATAATAATTATTATATAATAAAATAATTATATTTATAATAATGTGATGTTTATTATTATAATTTACGGACCTACAACAATTTCCACTTCCAAATAATGGGTTACGAAATCATTATTCATGTGTATAGCAAACTGCCACCTCTAGAACTAATGTCATTCATTTTTTCTATTACTAATTATCATAAATGGATATTATGATAGATATAAAGAAAATATTATATAATATTTATACCAATGGATTCATTATATAATATATAATTATTTTACAATCGATTTCATAGTGGGTATGATAATATCACTAATGTGTAAAGGCGATTACTACCTCATAATGCGATGTGATTTATATTTCACTAATGCTTTTCATAGAAGGAGATTCATATAATTTTAATGATTATATATTATATTAATTACATAATTGTGATATAAGTGAAATATTTATAATTAATAAATAATAATATATCATTTTATATATTAACCTTTCACTTCTTGAAATATGATAAGTTCGTTCATGTACATATGTACTACCTACTTAATGAAGTAATGCAACTATCTCTTATCATCCCCACTCCACATGTATGATATTTATAAGTAATTTTAATCTTATAATCTGTTATTTATATTATTATTATTATTTTTAAATATTATATATTACTTACATCCTTTCCAAAATTATCGTTCAAAATGGGAAATTTTACTCATGTGTATGTAAAGCTTACTATCACCTTTTTCATAATGCACTTCACATTTCAAAACAGTCATTAAGGATTGTTTTTGGAATTATAGGTAAATTAAAAATATTATAATTATAACATAATTATTATTATATAGAATATGAATCCATGATCAATGGAATATTATCGAAAATAAAAAATCTAAACATATATAAAAAACAATGAGTTTATTACTAAAATTACGATATTAACATGGAATTGGTAATAAAATAGTAATAAATAGTCATAATAAAATAATATGTGTTATTATATATATATATGTCATTATAAAAAAATTATAACAAAAAATATATACATGATAATCAATAATTTACAATGAAAGTCATAACGTATGTAAAAGGATTTCAACTCTATCTTTTATTTCATGGAGACATATAAAAATATCTTACTCATTTATTATATGTGGAGTATATAATACCCCTTCGAAATGAAAAAGCAATAATATACTAACTTTAATGATATTTATTGTACCATTTTATTTTAATATTTTTTGTGTCTTTAATTAAAAATATTTTTAAAGCGATAAGTCATCTTCGTCTTTCTTTCTACTTATATAATAATCATGCCATATTTACCACCTATTTATTTTATTTGGACTATATACTTTCCATAAAATTATTTTATTATTCATATAAATGAAATTTATGGGATTAAAAATCCAATTTAGGACCTCAATTTCATGGTAATTATGTTTCCACTAATTATCAAAGATGTAATGGATTAATGTTATAAATTTATCATCTATTAGGGTTATATATGATTATGTCACCTATGATTAAATATAATGATATACCCCTAAATAATTATCAAAAATTTTATTCCCCTCTAGTTATTTTTGTTTATTTTCAAGTAATAGCACTATTTTTCCATATATTACTATTTTAAATAATTGAGATCTTTTTTTAACAAAAAATGACATTATTTATTTTTTTGATCAATAACCATATTCCTCCAAAACAATGTTTTCAAAAAATGTTTTCAATAGTTTTTCTAATATTCATAAAATGATTTATTATTTTTATTTTTACAAATTTTTTAATTTTTAATAGCTATTTTGAATTTATCCTTCCTTTTATTTTCTAAAAATATTAATTTTCTTTTATAAGAAATTTAAAAGGAATCATTATTATACCACACATGAAATGAACTTAATTTCATTAAATCATGATTGTTAATTTATTTAAAGAATTAATTATATGTATTAAATGTTAATTTAAAAGAAATCTATTTTCAAAATTATTTATCTATTGTTATTTATAATAATTAATTTTCAAATAAAATTAATTTTCATAATTAAATAATTCGTATGATATTTCAAAATAGTTCTCTCTGTAAGATGATATTATATGATAAAACTTATGATTTTCAGAGGATATGAACAAAGGATACCATACAGATTCATTATTTGAATTTTTTAACATGAAAATATGTTTAGGAAACAATTTTCATCTCCATCGGCAATACCATGAGAAATTGTTTGTGAAGTCTCTTTATCTTTTATGGATTATGATATTATGAGATGAAGAGATTATTATGAAATCTATCTCTATTTCAATGTTTATGATATGATTAAATGTTGATGAATCCAATTTCATTTCATGTGTTTTGAAAGGATGAATTTTATTTGATCTTGTGGAACACATATAAATGATTTTCATTTTGTAACATGTGTGACTTAAATCACCCTCCAACGCATTGGATAATGATTAATATTATATGGGCCAAAAGGGTACATGGGAGGTTATTCGAAGCTTGAAAGAGTATATTAGGATGTTATCCCATGGTTAAAATAGGGTTCAAGTTTGGCTATCTGATGCCTAAGTGGGTACATGAGTGTTTATCTAAAGACTAACATTTTATGGATGTATTAATAAGTAAGATTAACATAAGATTTTCTAGGGTAATTTGTACACCACAAAACTATATATTATAGAGATGCCATGATATCTTGGATTATGTTATTTAATTTCATTATGATTCATGTTTTATAAACATACTGTTAATATGGAGTTAATCAATATTATGATCACTGATATGAAGGGTATTTTTTTAAAATGTTATTCTTGTGTTCTCTTACAATTATCTTCCTATTATTCTTATGTATCTCCATTTGTTTCCTTTTCTAGGAATCAAATCAAATCATTTCTTATTTATCATTTAAAACATTTTTGTATAATTGTATGATATAGTGAATTTTTTTGAATGGTAGTAAAGGGTAAAAACATTATGATATTTAATGAATATATTTCAAGAAATTATAATATTTCATACCTAGTCACCAAAGATTGTAAATTATTAGAGTCCGTTGGAATGTTCTTATTTAATGTACAAAATATTCTTCTAATAATATATTATATCTATGTTTGAGAATCTGAGGTTTTTATACTTTTAAAGAAAAATAAATAAATTTTCCATATCATTATTCCAAAAAATTTGTATTTGAAAAATAAAAACAATAAAATAAAAAGAATAGAAAATTTCAAGCAATTTCTCCTTGTAAATATCCAATATGTGGCTAAAAATGATATCCAACACTAACCCATTCCTAATTTGGGATATAAATCACATTATATAATATATATTAGTATATTTTTTCAAATAGATCGATAACTAGATAGATTTATCATAGATTATTAACCATGACCTCATTACCATAAAATAATTAAACAAAAATTAAAAAAAAGGATAATTTATAAAAATTACTAAAATGGATCTCATTAATTAAGTAGTTTTCAAATTTAAATAAAATATTATTCTTAAAATAGAAATTTGTGAAAATTATCTGTAAAACAAGAAATAGTGGTATGTATTTAATTTCAAGGTTAATTTAATTAAAATCTAGTCTTCATCAAATGTAATGTATCACGAGTATACTATGTCTTCTATAAATAAGGATACAATTTTTCCCTCATGTTTATGATCTTTTAACAAGGTCCATCCAATCAATTCTCCCTCAATCAATTTTCCACTACCATTATTTTCCACCAAATATACTACCATGTAATGGATATATAGTTGAACCCACCTAAGTGCATGATGATTCAGATAATCTCTTTGATAAACCATAAAGGGAAGACTATTTTTGATATTATTAATGATATTAAAAAATAATTGATTCAATAAAATAGTAAGCATCATAAATCTAAGGTATAGGGTAAATTAATTTATAGATTTCAGGGTGATAATTTAAATTATTTATTTCCTATGGATTAGTGGGATCTAATTTCTTTTACTGTTAAGAAAATGTCTTCTTTTTTCAATAATATAAATTTAAATTTTACTACAGATATTTATATTTATCAATAATAATTTACAGATATATTCAATAACTAAATATCACATTGATGTTTTGAATAAATACAACTTGAATTTAGGATATTCTTGGACTAATCATTTAAGTGATCCTCTTGTTCATATATTAATCAGCATTCCATGTTACCTATTAAAAATACTGGCTCAACTATAATATATTCACGTTTTAATTTTTTAAGCTTTTATTTTATAGATCCCATTTTATTATAATTTTTATTATTTTTTCATGACAACATAGAACAATATCTTGTTTTATTAATTCATCATTGATCATATGTGACTATTTTAGAATATATTTTATCAATATAGAGTATTGTGATAAATTTTTTTATAATAAAATGGTTAGTAGTGGAGAAAATTGTTAATCTATTACTTTTATTTAATTAAATTTTTCATACGGAAATTGTACCTCGTAATCATAGTCATCTTTCTTCAAAATTTCATGAAATATTTTCATGTGGTTATCCTAAAGTAAACATAAACACCATTATCAATTTACTAGTCAAAATTTATTTATATAGATATTTTTTATACCTTAAGATATTATGGTTAATTGATGTATATAATTTTCATTCATTTTATTTAATTTAATCAACACTGATTATATAATTTTTTTCTTATAAAATCCATCACAATTGAATGTTTCATATAATTTATGTCTTTATATAGCCTCATAAGGTGGATATTGTAATTTCATATGGATGTTATTATGATATAAATATTTTTATGCAAAAAATTTATTAATCCCAACTTCCCTGTCAATTAATCAATAAATAATTTATCATATCTTGTATCTATTAGATATTCTTACAATTCAACTCATCCATTTT
Source organism: Viscum album (assembly GCA_963277665.1). Classification (NCBI taxonomy): domain Eukaryota; kingdom Viridiplantae; phylum Streptophyta; class Magnoliopsida; order Santalales; family Viscaceae; genus Viscum; species Viscum album. Next base: position 934,926,252 of record OY728121.1, read on the forward strand.
ATGGTATAAATAATTATATGGTGTAACTATCCTATTAACATCAATTAAAAAAATATTTCAAAGATTAAATTTATACTTAGAATAATAATAAAACATAATTATTAGAGATGAAATTTAAATTAGTTTTGTGTACCTTATATAAACCTATGAATGATAATAAAGTGATATATTTTTTGTAACACCCTAATATTTTATGAGAAGTATATTTTTTTATGTCTTATGTTATTCGCAACATCAAAGGAATCTTTCATGGCACACAACACTAGATTGGCTTGCGTTACACGCAATCACGACCTTCCTCGATAGTATGTGTAGTATGCTATATTGAGATCCCCTAAACAACGATATATTATTATAATATTATAAACAAGAAGTTATGAATATTATTAACTGAATTTTAAATTTTATAACATTATTATTCATCTTACATTTTTTCTAGAATGTGTTATGAGAACAAAATAATTTTTTCGGGTAAAACAAGTATTTTTAAAAAATGAAGTTTGGCCCCCTTTTGATGGCCCACCCACATTAAATGTAATTTTTGACATGTTTATAAGATCATTTTAAAAAAAATAAAATTCTTCTTTTGGAATCAGGATATAAAAATTTACTTTGGATAAATTTTTCATATTATTCTGATAACATTCATATTTTAATGAATATTAAAAACACGATATATTTTAATTAAAAACAACTTTTTTCATCACAATAATTTATATGTATAAATTATAATATTGAATGATTTTAAAGTATAAATAGAATATATTTTTACCATTTAATATAATTTCTGTCATTAGCATTAATTTTTCAATGAATTCATATGTAAAAACATTTCAATCTTTGGAAATGTTTTAACTTTTAAAACCCTATTTTCTTAACAACGAGATTAATTTTAAATTAATTACAGCAACTTCTGTGTTTTGAATTTTGAAAAATGGTTTTCATATTTGGATTCAGTGGGTCCAAATAATGTTAATAGGTTACTTTTATTTTTTTAATTTTATTAATAGTAACTACGATAATTTTTATTTACTGTAGTTAAAGGTAAATCTGGTAATTTAGGGTAAATATAAGATTATAAAATTTCCCTAACACTTGAAAAAATCTTATTTTATGAATAAAAGTAGACACATATCACCTAAGGGTCGTTATAGATTCATTTCATGGGCTTTTGACCATGAAATAATATAATTATTATTAAAACCAAAGAACATGACAATATTTAACTCTCTTAAATCCTATAAGTATAATAATTTCAATTTAGTGATAAAAATCATGAAACTTCCAAAATTTATATTCTCTAGAAATATACTAATATTATCTACATCATATGAATTTATTTATAATTTTTAGGGATTAAATAAGTATCATTAATTATGACACAATAGTGATGTTGAAATTATTTTATTGATTGAAATATCAAATAAATGATTTTAAAAGTATTAAAATAAATATTATATGAACTATTTAATGTTATACACTTATTTTAAAGATAGAAATAACATTTTATTAATATATTAAATATTTTACTTCTAACATATCCTCTGTATATATTTTATTTAAACTCAAAAGAATGAATAGTGTCAAAATTGACACTATTGTTAATTTATAGAACATACATAATATAAAGTTGATTAAAAATCACAAAAATATTTAAAAATTGTAAATTAAAATATATATCTTATAAAATTTAATAATATATACAATTATGGAAAATTAACAACATATAAGTAATTATTTATAATGATTTAAAATTTAGAATATTATTATCACAAATAAAATTAAATAGATTATATAAGGATAAATCCTGTTGATAATGTTTAAAATAAATTACCAACATGTCTAAATTTTATTTTCTGATGATATTAAAACCCTATATCATCTAATAATCATTTTGGAGTCATTTTTGGAGGTTTTTAATAAAGGTTTAAATTTATTATAAATTAGTATTTCTTATAATTCCAAATGTGCCCCTCTCCTCCCTTATAAAAGGGAACATCCTTCCTCTCCACCTCACACCACATTGAGCCTTCATTATCCGCCAAAACCTAACAATCGCATTTCTTTTCTTCCCTAGAAACATCCTAGTGGTCTTGGTCTTCTTCAGATACAAATCTTAGTGCTCTAAGAGGAGATTTCAAAAAGGCGTGTCGAAGAAGAGGTAATATCCGTTACCAATTCATTCAAATTTATTTTTTATTCCACTTATTCTTCATTAGTTGTTTAATTATTAAGTGATTAAATAAGTGTCACATATATACTGATATTTCATTATAAATATTAAACAACCCTATTTCACCTTCTATCCATCCTATAGAAAATGAAATCACTGCGCGTGCGTACGTGCGGAATACCGTCTCCACTCCGTGGTGTAATCTGTTTTCCACCACCACCATACTTGGATTGGTATAAAGGTGTAAAGAATAACTATATATGATTATTTTAAATTGATATTGATTCTGAAATAGTATACATACACATCAATACTATTCCATGATCATGGGAATGATATCATCGCTCGTGCGTACGTACGACCTACCGTCTCCACGATGTGATGCAACTCATTCTACATGACCTACATTGAATAATGATTATATAAATGAATTGAATGAGTAAATATGATATATATTACACTAATACCATTCTGTAAATTAGGTATCTATAACCTAAAAATAATAATAATAATTTATTGGACAAAACACACATTAGAACATAAAGCAATAAACACCTGAATAACAAGTATCAATGAAATATTACTAATAAGAAGCTAAGAATATGACCATATATGATATCTTAACAATGTTTATGATTATAGAATGAGTAAATGACATTATTTATATCATTATACAAGAGTTTCAGACATGTACAAAGAATATTGGACCTAATGTAACAGAAAATCTCGCAATCTCATTTTTATCCAAGATTGTTTATACTTTAGAATTTATTGGGAAATATTTATCATCCACATCCATGCTTCCTCAATATGTAATACTATTTCTATCCTCCTAAAATTTTTTAAATCCAGTTTTACCATTATTTTAGATTTTAGTAAAAGATATGAAAGGAATATTTTGTCGTTTTTAGTACGAGGTTCTTTTTGACTTTTCCGGCCAAAGTACGAGAAGAATTTTTTTTAACATATAAGGTATGAATGGATATTTATGATTTCATAAAACAATACTTCCATGAAACTTACTTTAAAGGTTTTTAATTTTATTTTTAATCAACTTCTTTTATTTTATGATTTCATGACATGTTAAAAAATGAAAACATGTTTTTGAAGTAGAAGGTATATTTTACTCATGAATGGAGTTCAAGTGTTTTATCAAAAAAAATTCACATCTATGATAATATAGGATTTTGTTTCTATCCCTATTTTTACATTATTTTGATTATGTTATGATGGAATTAATGTTATGATGTCCTTTTATCTTATATGGATTATGATATGATGGCATGATATTTAAGAATCCCATTTTTATTACATGGGTTATGTTATGATGTATGATTTATGATTATATGGCATACATAATAATGGTTTCATTATGAGATGGGTTGGAACTATATCTCCCTCTAGTGCATTGGGTAATGATTTTTATCTCATTAGATATACATGGCTGGAACGACAAGTTAATTTGGTTCAGTGATATAGGATTGGAACGAGGAGTGAACTCGGTTCAGTAATGGAAATTGTCCGCTATGATAGTCCTAGAAATGAGTCTTGACTAAAATGAAATTATTCTCTATGATTATGTGTGTATTCCACAATGTTTCATGTTTTATGAAAAGATTTTTGGGATTAAATTTCACCACTATGATTTATCCCAAGTTATGATATTATGATCTCTTTTTCAAGTTATGATAATCAAAATGTTATGTTCTTATGAATATGATATGATTTATATTTATTTTTTTACCCTTACTGAGCATTTGAGTTCACCCTTTTGTATGTTTACATTTCCCCAGGTCAGGAAAAGGCTATTACGTAGGATATTCCAAAAATAGAGTCTACATATGATGAAATAAATGGGAGACAACATATATGATTTATGAACCAGTTGTTTATTTTTCCTAGTTTCTAAAGACACTATACCTATATGGTCCTTTCATGGTTTTGTTATATGTTGTAATAATTGTGCTTCAATTTTTAAGTAATAACAATATAGGTAAAGTATGGGTCTTTATAGTTTGTATCAGAGGAAAGGTATTGTCGACCATTGGAAACTAGGATGTGAAATCCCTAGTAAAAATCCTAAGGATATGTCTATGCATAGAACACAATATTAGTGTTTTAGAAATGGCCATGAATAACCTATGATAATTCCTTAAGTGTAAAATTTTATTCTGGATTATGTGGTTTCCTTATTATGATTTGTGTTTCTCACACTATGCTTATTGGTTTTAGTAAATGGTTGGAACGTGAAGGAACCGTGTTAATCCTGAATGCGATGGGAAATGCAATGATTGTACCCCTGAGCAACCAAACATTATGGGAGCTAGAATGAAAAATCTTCTAGCCATGGTCACATAGCATTCTCAAGATATAAACCATGTAATACTTCTAAATTTATAAAGGAAGGAGAAGCATTTAGTTGAATCCTTCTTGAGGAAGCGTCCACCTTCATTCAGCGGGTCTTTTGATTCATTAGTGGCTGAATAATGGATTAGTACCACTTAAAAGATACTTTCAGTTCTACAATGTTCTGAACATGAAAAATTCATCTTAGTAGTGTATCATTTGAAAGGTGTTGCTGATCAATGGTGGAATCATATCAATAATACAATGCAAAGAGATGAAATTTAGTCCATGGAAATGGATGAGTTCAAGATCATATTTTTCAATAAGTACTTCCCTCATATTCTTCAAACAGAGATGGAGAATGAGTTTCTTAAACTGATGCAAAAGGATGATGAATCTATTGGTACCTACGAAGAAAATTTTACAATTCTTTCGAGGTATGCTTCCAAAATTATTATCCAACCTGAGAGTAAAATCTTTTGATTCTTTAGTGTCTTAAAACCAAGTCTTAGAAGGCTGTTAGCCCTAAGAGACTTCAATAGCTACCAGGAAATTGTTCAATGTGCTCTCAAGGTTGAGATAGATATTGGAGTAACCCATAAGTCAGATGGGTTTGATAAGAAGATGAAAATGGAATTCAAATGAAAATCTAAAGAACTCATTGAAAAGAAGATGAGTTATCTTTTATGCTCAAATTGTAGAAAGAAACTTGGAAGGAATTGTCTTAAAGAGACAAGAAAATGTTTTACGTGTGGAAAATAAGGTCATCGGGCAGTTGAATGTCAAAATAATGGGAAGAAAGTGCCTAATGATATGAACAAATAAAGCGATACACATAATGTACCTCTTACACTTCAATGTTTCAAGTGCAAGGATATGGGGCATTATGCCGATCAATGGCCAAATCCAAGGGTTGTTGATGTTGATCGACGTCAACATTCTATTAAGGCCAAAGACAAATGAAAGTCACATGCAATTACTATAGGTGATGTGGAGTAAGATAACGAAGTGGCGAAAAGTACACTTATGATACACTCTAAATTAGAAAATGTTTTATTTGATTCTGGATCCACCCACTCTTTTATTTCTGAAGAATTTTCTAAGGTTATCGTCGTATTACCTCAACAATTAGATGTTGAGTTAGCTGTGACAACTCCTTATGGCACAACGGTTGCATCAAAAGTTTATAATTCTTCCCAGATTGAAGTTTGTGGGAAAGTGCTTCCTGCAAATATTGTGATCCTTCCTATAGTTGAATTTGATGTGATTCTTGGCATGGATTGGTTTTCATTATACGGAGTTCATATCAATTGCCGATGAAAGGAAATCACATTTAATATTCCTGATCAATCTACTATCATCTATCGATGTGAGGATGAATATAACCTTCTAGTGGAAATTTAATCCATCTTATAGGTCTTGATTATAATAAATGATGGTTATTTATCTCAAATAGATTGAGAGAAACTCACGAGTAAGAGTACACCCATTGTACGGGAGTTTGATGATGTCTTTCTGCAGGAACTTCCAGGTCTTCCACCAAATCGTGAAGTTGAGTTTTCAATAGAACTCATACTGGGTGCTATTACCATTTCAAAGACACCTTATAGAATGTCTCCAATTGAGTTGCAGGAATTGAAGATGCAACTCCAAGAGAATCTTTATAAAGGATTCATACGCCCTAGTTTGTCACCTTGTGGAGCACCTGTTCTATTTGATAAGAAGAAAGATGGATCAATGAGACTCTGCATTGATTATCAAGAACATAACAAGATCACTATCAAGAACAAATATCCGCTCCCATGAATTAATGACTTATTTGACAACCTACGTGGAGATCAATACTTTCCCAAGATTGATATTTGTTGAGGGTATCATAAATTAAGGGTCAAAAATAAGGATATACCGAAGAAAGCTTTCCATACTTGGTATGGACACTATAAATTTATAGTGATGCCATTTAGTCTTACAAATTCCCCTACTATCTTCCTGGATCTAATGAATAGAGTCTTTAGAGACTATCATGATAAGTTTGTGGTAGTTTTATAGATGATATTATTTTCAATTCAAAGGGAAAGGAATAAAATGAAGATCACTTGAGAATTGTATTGAAGACCATGAGAAAGGAAAAGCTTTATGCCAAATTTACCATGAGAGAATTTTGGCTTCAAAAAGATGCATTTTTGGGTCACATAGTCTCAAAAGAGGGGATATATGGGGATCCAGCAAAAACGGTGGTTATCGAAAGATGGTCGATACAAACAACAATAACTGAGATACGAAGTCTTATTGGTTTGGATGGATATTATTGACCATTTGTGAATGATTTTTCATTATTATGTAATCCACTCACCAGGTTGAATCGAAAAGGATTTATGTTCATGTGGACGGAGGAGTGTGAAGATAATTTCAAGGAGTTGAAAATAAGGTTATCTAGTGCACTTGTGCTCACACTGCCTTGTAGTGGAGAAAGGTTTGTGATCTATAGTTATTCATCCAAGAAGGGATTGTGGTGTGTTCTCATGAAAAAACTATATGGTGATAGATTATGCCTCACGATAGTGGAAAATTGATGAGCTAAATTACCCAACTAATGATTTGGTGTTAGGTGTGGTAATCGTTTCATTAAAGATTTGGAGGCATTATATTTATGGTGAAAGTTGTGATATTTATACTGATCATAAAATGTTTAAAGTATATTTTCACACAAAAGGAGATGAATATGTGCCGAAGAATATGGTTGGAGCTGATTAAGGATTACGACTGTTCAATTAATTATCACCCTGGGAAAGCAAACAAGGTGGCAGAGGCATTAAGTCAACATGACCATGCTAGCTTATCTATGATGAGGATCACAAAAGCTCCAATATTTATTGATTTACAAAGGATGGATCTTGGAATTATAATGGAAGGGGAAAATTCTTATCTTTCTCAAATGAATGTTCAACCATCTATGCATGTGAAGATTAAAGAGTCACAAAAGAAGATGTTGAGTTACAAAAGAAGGTGAGAAATGTTCCTGAATTCAACCTTGATTGTGAAGGGATAATAAGGTTCTGGAATCCGGTTTGTGTTCCTCCCATACCAGAATTAAAGAATTATATGCTTGATGATGCTCATAGTTATTCATTCCCTATTCATCTTGGATGCACAAAGATGTATAGGGACCTGAAAGACTACTTCTAGGGGGATGGCATGAAAAGAGATGATGCTGAATATGTCTATAAATGCTTGGTTTTTCACCATGTTAAACCTGAGAGACAGAAGTCTAAGGGGATGTCACAACCATTACCGATACCCGAATGAAAATTGGGAAACATCACTATGGAATTAGTCACTGGACTACCTAAAACATCCAATGGAAATAATGCTATTTGGGTCTTAGTTGATCGTATTATAAAGTCGGCACACTTCATTGCTATTAGAAAATATTTCTCTCTGGATCAGCTTGCCAGGATATATGTAAAGGAAGTGGTAAAATTGCATGGAGTACCACATTACATTATATCTGATCGGGATCCGAGGTTTACCTCGATGTTTTGGAGAAGTCTTCAGCATACTCAAGATACAGTGTTGTGTTTCAGCACTGCTTATCATCCTCAAACAGACGGTCAGTCTGAGAGAACAATTCAAACGCTCGAAGACATGATGAGAGCTTTCTCTATGGATTTAAAAGGTGGTTGGGATCAACACCTACCTTTGGTGGAATTTTCATATAATAATAGATTTCACTCCAGCATTCGGATGGCTTCTTATGAATCCCTCTATGGAAAGAAATTTGAAACTCCAACATGATGGGATGAAGTTGGGGAAAGAAATTTATTATGACATGATCTTGTTGATGAGATGGTAGAAAAGGTTAGATCTATTCAACAACACCTAAGAGCAGCTCATATTCGACAAAAAAACGTATGCCAACAACTGATGAAAAGACCTAGATTTTGAAGTCAGTGATAAAGTATTCTTACGAATATCTCTTTGGAAGGGAGTAATGAGATTTGGAAAGAAGGGAATGTTGAGCCCTAGGTATATCAGTCCTTTCAAAATACTAGATCGTGTTGGGAAGGTATCTTACTGACTGGAGCTTCCACAAAATCTACCTCATGTTCACGATGTGTTCCATGTATCTCTCATGAAAAATTACATAACTGGTCCTTCACATGTACTCAACACAGAAGTTGTACTGCTGGAGCAAGATCTTTCTTATGAAGAACAGCCGATAGAGATTTTGAATCGTAGTGAAAAAGTTCTATGAAACAAGACCACTCTCTTGGTGAATTTTTTATGGATAAACCACCAATTAGAAGAAGCTACATGGGAGCTTGAAGATATGATAAGGGGGAGGTATCCTCATCTGTTTGCTAAGAAGTGACGAACTTTGAGGGCGAAATTCATTTTAAGGGTGATAGAATGTAACACACTGATATTTTATGAGAAGTATATTATTTATGTCTTATGTTATATGCAACATCAAAGGAATCTTTCATGGCACACAACAATAGCTTGGCTTGCGTTACACATAATCACGACCTTCCTCAATAGCGTGTGTAGTACACAATACTGAGTTCCACTAAACAACGATATATTATTATAATATTTTAAACTAGCCGTTATAAATAGTAATAACTGAATATTAAATTTTATAACATTATTATTCATCTTAAATATTTTCTATAACGTGTTATGAGAACAAAATAAATTTTTCAGGTAAAATTAATATTTTTTTAAAAAATGCAGTTTTGCCAGCTTTTGATGGAGCACCCGCATTAAATCTAGTTTTTGACATGTTTATAAGTTAAATTTGACAAAATAAAATTATTCTTTGGAATCAGGATATAATAATTAACTATGGATATATTTTTCATATTATTCTCATAACTTTCATATTTTAATGAATAGTAAAAACACACTATATTTTAATTAAAAACAAATTTTTTCATCGCAATAATTTATATGGATAAATTATAATATGGAATGGTTTTAATATATAAATAGAATATATTTTTACCATTTAATATAATTTATGTAATTTTAATTAATTTTACATTGAATTTATAGGTAAAAACATTTCAATCATTGGCAATGTTTTAACTTTTAAAAACCATTTTTCTTAACAACAGGATTAATTTTAAATTAATTACTGAATCTTATGTATTTTTAATGTTGAAAAATGGATTCCATATTTGGATTCAGTGGGTCCAAATTATGTTAATAGGTTACTTTTATTTTTTTGAGATTATGAATAGTAACTATAGTAGTTTTTATTTACTGTAGTTAATGGTAAATCGGGTAATTATGGATAAATATAAGCTTATAAAATTACCATAACACTTGAAAAAATCCTATTGGATTAATAATGGTATACCCATATCACCTAAGGGTCAAACTATATTCATTTCATGGACTTTTGATAATGAAATAATATACTTATTATTAAAACCAAAGAAAGTTACAACATGTCACTCTCTTAAATCTTATAAGTATAATAATTTTAATATAGTGATAAACATCATGAATCATCGAACATAAATAGTCTCCAGAAATATAATAAAATTTTCTACATCATATGAATTTATTTATAATTTTTAGGGATTAAATAATTATCATTAATTATGACACAATAGTGATGTTGAAATTATTTTATTGATTGAAATATCAAATAAATGATTTTAAAAGTATTAAAATAAATATTATATGAACTGTTTAATGTTCTCCACTAATTTTCTAGATATAAATTACATGTTATGAATCTATTAAATATTTTAGTTAGAACATATCCTCTGTATATATTTTATTTGAACTCAAATAAATGAATAGTGTCAAAATTGACACTATTGTTAATTTATAGAAATTACATATTATAAAATTGTTTTAAAATCACTAAAATATTTAAAAATTGTAAATTAAAATATATCTTGTATAAAATGTAATAACGTATACAATTATGGACAATTCATGACATATAAGTAATTATTTAAAATGATTTATATTTTAGAATATTATTACAAAAATTAAAATTAAATAGATTATATAAGGATAAATAATGTTGATAATGTTTAAAATAAATTCCCAACTTGTCTAAATTTTATTTTCTGATTCTATTACAACCCTATCTCATCTAAGCTTCGGATTTGAGTCATTTCTGGAGGTTTTTAAGTGGATTTGGAATTTATTATAAATAAATTTTTCTTATAATTCCAAAGGTGCCCCTCTCCTCCTTTATAAAAGGGCACCTCCTCCCTCGCCTCCTCACACATCATTGAGGCTTCAAGCTCAGACAAACCCCATCAATTTCTCTTCTAAACTTATCTAGAAACATCCTAGAGGTCCATTTCTTCTTCAAAGACCAATCTTAGTGCCCTAAGAGGAGATTTCAAAGAGGCGTGTTGAAGAAGATGTAATATCTCTTACAAATTCTTTCAAATTAATTTCTTCTTCTACTTCTTATTAATTAGTTTTTTCATTATGAATTAATAGCATAAGTATCATTAATATACTTTTATGTTATTAAAAATATGAAACAACCCTATTTCACCTTCTATTCATCCTATAGAAAATGAAATCACCGTGCGTGCGTACGTACAGAATACCGTCTCCATGCCGTGGTGTAATCTGTTTTCCACCACCACCTTACATGGATGGGTATAATGGTGTAAATAATAACTATATATTATTATTGTAAATATATAGTGATTCTTGAAATTTATACATACACTTCAACATAATTCCACGATCATGGGAACGATATCATCACTCATGTGTACGTACGGCCAACCGTCTCTACGATGTGATGCGAATCATTCTACATGATCTTCATTGAATAATGATTTTATAAATGAATTTAATGAGTAAATATGTAATATATTACCCTAATACTATTCTGTAAATGATATATCTATAACCTAAAAATAAGAATATGAACTTATTCGACAAAACACGCAGAAGAACATAAAGCAATAAATACCCGAATAACAAGTAACAATAAAATATTCCTAATAAGAAGCAATGAATATGACCATATATGAAATCATTACAATGAGTATGATTCTTGGATAAGTCAATTAAATTATTTAAATCATTATACAGGAGGTTCAGACACGTTCAAAGCAAATTGGACCTATATTAAGGGAAAATCTCGCAATCTCATTATTATTTGAGATTCTTTATACTTCAGAATTTAGTGAGAAATATTTATCATCGAAATCCGTGTTTACTCAATATGTAAATTATTTCTATACTCCTATAATTGTTTAAATCCATTTTTACCCTTTGGTGAGTTTTTAGAAAAATATATGAAAGGAATCTTTTGTCGTTTTTAGTAAGAGGTACTTTTTGACTTTTCCGTCCAAAGTATGGGAAGAATGTTTTTTTAACTTATAAGGCATGAATTGATATTTATGATTTCATAAAACAATATTTCCATGAATATTAATTTACAAGTTTTCATGTTAATTTTTAATCAACTTCTTTTAGTTTAAGATTGCTTGACATGTTAAGAAAGGAAAAAATGATTTTGAAGTAGAAAGGATATCTTCCTCAAGAATGGAGTTCATGTGTTTTATCAAAATTATTTTCCATCTAAGATAATATATGACTCTTATTCTATCCCTATTTTATATTAATTTGATTATGTTATGATGGAATTAATTTTATGATGTACTTTTATCTTATATGGATTATGATATGATGGTATGATGTTTAAGAATCCCATTTTTATTACATGGGTTATGTTATGATGTATGATTTATGATTTTGGTAACAAAGAAGACTGGTTTCATTATGATATGGGTAAGACCTATATCTCCCTCCAATTCATTTGGTAACGATTTATATCTCATGATATAGACATGGCTGGAACGGAAAGTTAATTCGTTTTAGTGATACAGGACTGGAACAAGGAGTGAACTTGGTTCAGTAATGGACTTTTTCCGCTATGATAGTCTTGGAAATGATTCTTGACAAAAATGAAAAGATTTTCTTTGATTATGTGTGTATACCACAAAGTTTCATGTTTTATGTTATGATTATTGGGATTACATCTCACCACTATGATTTATCCCACGTTATGATATTATGATCTCTTTTGCAGGTTAAGATATTCAAAATGTTATGTTCTTTTGAATATGATATGATTGATATTTCTTTTGTTTAACCTTATTGAGAATTTGAGCACATCCTTTTGTATGTTTTCTTTTCCCTAGGTTGGGAACAAGGTTATTACATAGGATATTCCAAAAAGGGAGTCTATATATGATGAAATAAATGGGAAACAACGTAGATGATTTATGAACTAGTTGATTATGTTTCCCAGTTTCTAAAGAGACTATACCTATACTGTCCTTTCATGGTTGTGTTATATGTTGTAATAAGTCTGCTTAAATTTTGATGTAATAACAATGTATGTAATGTATGGGCTGTTATATTTTTTAAAAAGTATTATAAAAGGGTAAATTTTTTTTTCTAAAACCAAATTAATAATTTTTTACCTTTTATAATGTTTGGAATCCAATGACAATGTTCATTAAAATATGTTAAATCATATAGTCTTTAATAAAAAATGGTCACATAATTATCCATGGGTAATTTATATTATAATTTTACGTGGTTATATAACCAATACATTGATGTATAGTATAGAATATCCCACTATATGTTTTAACACTAATAGTTTTCTCAAATATCCATTCACATATTAATAATAAAATTTTATATAGAGAACTTCAATATATGATATTTGTATAATAACTCAATCATTAACTCTTTGAATGATGGAACACAATATGTTTTCGGAAAACATATGATTCATACATTGTTAATGCTATACTCAAGTAATGTACTTCATAAAATGGATTCAATTTTCTTATAACACCAAGTTTCATTCCCCAAATTCATCTGGATATTTCCAGAAATTAAATTTAGTAAATGAAATCTAATTAAAATTCATTTGTAGTTTCCATGACCCAAAAACATTCATGATACTAGATCAGACACCATATAACCTTATAAGAACACCCAAATCCATAGGGGTTGGAGACTGGTAACAAGTGTTATAGAATACAGTTAGGAATTAATAATATAACTCTTATTTAAATATTATTAAATAATTAAACTAGTAATATATAAGTGAAATGTACATTATACAATAAAATTTCACTTATTGGATAATAATTATAAATAAAAGATATGTTTCTAATTCATGTAGATTTTTTCTAAACATATCCTCCATTCAATAGATCAAACAAAAGTTGAAACTCAACCATTACTAAAATCATCCATGAAAATCCATTAATCTACTAGGACTTACTGGTTCATGTAATCAAAGCCTATTGTACTATATTTCTGTGAAGACCCAGATTTTTCCATGTAATTCTTTTAATAAATGGAATATTTATGAGTCGGTAAAAATTGACAGCACGTGATTCTGAGACCTGGAGTGCCTGGATTGAATTTCTAAACATTATTTCAGGTATGTACAATAAATGTATTAGTGGAATTTTCTAACTTTTGAACCGTTTCTTGTATTAAAAATATGAGGGAACCATTGAATCCACATAAAAATATATGTTTTGTGACCTTTCATAATAATATTAAATAAAATTATTTTATTATTTTATTTCATATCCTCCAACGGACAAGTAAGGGGGGTCAGCGATGTGTCAAGATAATAAATGCCTTGACATGCCAACACTAAGTAACGACGTCTTTGGGAAATTATGAAGCTTCTAAATTTATGAGCACCATTAAACTCAAACAACATTACTTAACCTCCACCTATCCTATATATATGGACCTTGGGGAATGTTTAGGCACATCTACGCCAAGAAACAAAGTGTTGAAGGAGCACCATGAAAACTTACACTTAGAAGATGAAGCCGACCCTGCTAGAGGTGAAAGAAAACACCTGAAACAACCTGTGATTCAATGATATATATATTTTTATTTCTTTTATGTATTCTATTATACACTACACCAATATAATCTTGTACTATACGGAACACCATATTAACTTATAGTATATTCAACATTATTCTTGGCTCATGTTACACAAAATTTCACGTTCGTTTTGTGGAAATTTTTCTAGACAACATTAAGTACATATTTTGACTAATGTATAAATGAAATATGTTTTCAGTATGTTATACGCAACACCAAAGGGAGAATGCACTACACAAAGCCCTAACTTGTCTTGCATTACACGCAATCGCGAACTTCCTCAATAGCGTGTTTAGTATGCAATAACGGGTTTCACTAAACAATGATAGGTTATTAAAATATTATATAAACTTGCCTTTATGAATAGTAATACCCATTTTTTGAAATTTTATAGATTTTATCATTAAAAATTGACTTTATTTTTTGATTCGAAATATAGAAATTATACTCGGGTGAATTTTATGTATTTTTCTGAAATCATTCTATTTTAGGTGAATAGTGGAACCAACGAGTTATTGGTTAAAACCAACTTCTTATTTAGATAATAATATATTTTATTTAAATTTATTTTAAGTAAAAATAGATATATAATACCTATATAAGTTCAATGTGATTCATTGGATTCATTTTATAATAATTTTAGATATATAGAAATTTTATTGAACTTTTTACGGTCTTTTACCCACATCCTAGGAGAATCTGAAAATTTACCTAAAACATAATTTTACCGCCTCTGGAATTTGGAAAATATGAGAGACACGGTTGATATCAGTAAGAAAAATTTGGTTCAATAAGATAAAAATAATTTTTGGTGAATAGTAACTTTTTACTTTTATTTATCACGGTTAAAATTAAATAGGTTAATTAAGGGTAAAAACGATATTATTAATATTACCCTAACACATGTCCTAATTCAATTGGATAAGTTTAATTCGACCAAAAAAAACCTTAGGAATAAAATATGACCCTTTAGGTCCACGTGTATTAGATTAATACATTTATTATTATTTTATTTAAAGAAGAGTTAAAAGAGTTTAAATCAAAGGTTAATAAATAAAACATTTTTAATATAGGGTTATACATATGATAAATTCGAATATAAAAATTAATTAGAAATATAAAAATATTTCCTACATAATAGTATTTTATTTAGAAGGTGAATCCAACCAACGGTGGAATTTAATCCATAATACAAGAGAGAAACAAGAAATAGACTCCATTGATTGATAAGAGTAAAAAAATATATTTTTCAATTATCATTATCCCATTATTCTATGCACAATGATGATTAAAGTGTCACCTTAGTAAAATAAAGTGGATGATAAATCTATTAGTTATTACAAGGCTAATATTACCATACATGTGATGTCTGATACTAGAATTATCATCCTACCAAAAATAATGGTTTATAGATTCAACTATGGCATAAAACCAAGTCATCCAAGGGATTTTTTCATAAGAGACTTCTGTAGGAATAAAGAAATTATCCAATGTTCCATTTTATTAAGAATAAATTTTAGTGTTATGCATCAGTATGATGGGTTTGACAACAAGAGAAATATGGAAATTAAATGTAAATCTATTATGGATGGATAAAATAATAATATTATTCTTTAATTCTCAATGGGTGGAAAGAATCAAGGATGAAATTTTCTTACGTGGTCTATAAAATTTATTTAGTGCGGAAAAGATTTCAAATGAGAATATTAATTCTAATGTGATGTGAGAAAATTATGATAATTATGTGTATATAGCATGAGTTGCACCAAATGTACCAACAACACATTAGTGGTTCAAGTTTATGGAGAATGGGAATTATTCTAACCTGTTCCTGAATCAATGGGTTAGCAATGATGATGGAAGTCAAGAAAACTCTTATGCTTTGGTACAATGGGAAATCTCATGGGATTACAATCTTTTATGAGGGGGAATATAAAGAAATGATTAAAGGTGTACTTAAAATTAGTTCTAGAATTACTAATATCTTATTTGAGGCTTGATTTAACAATTATTTAATATATAATAACTTTAAAAAGGGTATCAATAAGTCACCATAATGATTTGGTGTGGAATTAGAAGTAAAACCCCTAATGTTTTGATGATTTCATAAAAAGTCTATGTTTCTACTTGGGATGAGGTTTTTGGGAATGTGATTCATGAAAATCTTGATATTCTCCCTCTGGTTGAATTTGACTTCATATTAGGAATAGTTTTTGTTTATTTATGTTAGAATCACATCAATTTCTGAGGAAATAAATTTTTTTAAGGCATTCCAATTGATCATATGATATCCTATTAGAGTGGTGATAAATATGAACTTCCAAGGAAAATCACACATGTTTTATGATTCAATGTCACTTTTTAGAAGGGGTGTTTATCCTAGATGGTTGGAAAAAAACATGAAATTTAAAAACCATTCTCTTTATTAGAAATTAATTCATAATTTATTACAAAAGATTAAAAATAATACAATAGGAAATATTTATATTTCTATAGTCTTTGAGAAATAGGTACATTATGTATAAAAATAAAATATTAAATACATCATCTTTATTGGAAGCATCCTTAACAAGATTATAATATTCCAAGGAAATTAAAACTACATGGGATATCTTAGGGACATATATTAGAAAAGGGTGAGCTATAAAACCCAATAATAGAATAAACATGGGATAACATGAAGAAGATAATAAATGCTATAATATTGGTATATCAATTGGGGTTAAAGGGTTGAAAATAATAAACATGAATAATGTGGCATGATATAGAATATAATAATAAAGAAAACATGGGAACTGTGGCCGAAACATAAAACACTACATCATAACCATCTATCAAAAAAATACCAAGAAATCATGATGTAAATATTCCCATAAAGTAATCATGTTCAATACAAATACCAATATTTTATATCAATATACTAAACATTACCTAGTGCATTGGATCAAAATATAATTTTGGGCACACCCATGACATTCATTTCATTCTAATGATTAAATGTTTCTCATTGGTTATACAATATGGATTCACTCATCGTCATAATTTATTCCATAATAATGGAGTGTGTAACAAATATATGTAACTCCAAAATAATATAATTGTAAGTGTATAAAGGTGAACACCCTAGATAGGAAATGGATAGGATATTCACTTCACAATTAATTTTTAATAGAAAATCCAGGTAAACTTTTGGCATAATAATGGAATCACAAAAAGATTCAGAAAATTGGTTGATCATAATGAAAGGTGGCTATCATCATTTGGAAATAAAATGGATAGTAATAAGTACATTTTATACCATTTCCCAACATTTTTAATTGTAAATATAATGCATAAGATAATGAAGAAACATGAGTAATGAGGAGAAATGAACGAACCCTTACTGGTGTGTGTGACTAAAAATACGTGGGAGGAGCTTCTTGAGAGTATAAGGGAATGTGGGTAGGGATATGAAGATGTTAATGAAGATTAAGAGAGAGATGAAATGGTTTTTAGTTAATATATATTGGATCCTAGGTGGTTTTATATATTAAATTGTTGCTTATTTCGTTATTATTATACAAACATAGGTTTTAGACTCTATATAATAAAATAACCAAAATGAAAAACCATAACATTTTTTCCAATTGTGTCTGAAAATGGAAGTGTATCTAATAATTTTATAGGTGAAATATCAAACCTAAATAATAAAAAATAACCTTTCTTATGTGGAAGTCATTCATACTCTTAAATAAATGATTTTAAAACCATAAAATATATTATTTGTTTTGGAGGATTCAAAAATGATTTATAAAATTAATAAAATAAATATAAAATCAAAATTTTAAAATTTAAAACATGGATTGGTCATAGATACCCTTTATAGTATTTATTATATCACTTTTGGGAAATTATGATGTCATAATACAAAAAGTATATTTATAATGTATTTAATATTTACACAAAAATTTTATTTTCAAAAAAAATTATGAAAAACTCACTATTGGATAAATTCGACATTATGATTCTGAAAATAATATTCATTTTATGTAAATAATATTTTAAATTTCATTATTTTCACTTTTAATATAATAGCGTACATTTATTGAGAAATATTTTTTGGACAACAATAGTTTTCAAACCCTTATAAAAATTACTTTTGAATTCAAAAACATTTTATGATCTTCTATATTAAATATAAATTATTCAATAGTAACATTTTATTAAAATATTATTTATTTTAACAGTAAATAAAATCAACAAAATGAATTCCTTAATTTAATTTGAATTTTACCCAAAAATACCATTGGTGTTTTATTATCTCGAAATAAAAAACATTTATAATGTAATAATAATTAAATGAAAATATATTTATTCTTCTATAAAACATAATGTACCTAATCACATTACATGGTTATTGATAAATATCCTTTTACTAAACTCCAAAACACCCTAAGGGTAAGGTGAGTGACTATGAGACATTCATGGGGTGGTTTAACAAACATAGTTTGGGTCATCACATCAAGGGGAATAAATTATCATGTAAATAGTTTATATCATGTTTATGTTAGTGGATATTAGTCTAGGATTGGTAAAGGTAAAATCCTAGTCATGTTTTCTCCCTCAAAAGTTCCTCTAAATGGAAATCATATGGTATGATCCGTCTTGTTTAGGCCAACACAACCTTTATCTGCATCAACTGGATTTGTTAAAACCTTATATTTATACTAATTGTGGTGTCATTCTTAAATGGATATATTATCAATAGTAAATAAGTCAATTTTTATTTGAAAACTGAAATAATAAAACCAAATAAGTGAATGTTCTTTCTATAAACGTATTACAGAATAATATGTTTAATTAAATTTAAATGGTAAATATTATTTATTAATGTTCATTTCGTTACAAAAAATCCATGATATGGAAATTAATTAGGTGTTTGTTGAGGTATTTCCCAATAAATTTTCTATTTATCCACCAAAATATGAATTTTTGTTCTCAAGAAAACTCAGACTTGGTTCCAGACCAATTATATAATACAATATATAGAATGAACCTAATTAACTTACAAGAATTGAAGAAGAAACTCCAGGAGAACCTTCATAAGGGATTCATTCAATTCCACTTTGGGGTGCACATGTTCTTTTATTTTCAAATAGTGAGGGATCAATGTTACATTTTATAGATTATTATGATCATAACAAGATCATCATCAAGAACATTTATACTATACCACGTATTGATGACTTGTTCGACCAACTACAAAGTTCTCACTACTTTTATAAGATTTAATTTCATGTCGAATATCAACAATTTGGTGTTAATATAGAGAATATACACAGTAATGTTTGTCATTAAAGGTATGGAAACTATAAATATATAGTGATGACATTTTATCTTATGAATTACCCCTATCATCATGAATATAATGAATAGAGTTTCTGGGGATTACCTCAATCTGGTTTTGTAAATAATTTTAAATGGAATTATTGTTTATTAAATTGGAAAGAAATAGAATCAAGATCACATCCTAATTTTAATAAAATACTATATAGAAAGTGAATTTGATGAAAAGTATAAAATGATTTAATTTTTGAAGAAATATGATTCATTTTTGGGTCGCATAATATCAAGATATGGTATATTTTTGGATCCATCCAAGATAATAATTATTTAATAATGGCATATAATAACATTGGTTATCTTTATATGATGTATCTTTGGTTTGGATGGATATTAATGACATTTTGTTGAGAATTTCTCAGGAATATCACATCCTTTAACCATATTTATGAAAAAGGGGTGAATACACCTCTAAACATATAAATGTGATGAAATGATCAAGGAACTAAAGAGAAGGATAGTTAGATCCACTATTCATACATTACCCCATAGTGGGGGAGGATATATAATCTATAATGATGTGTCTAAGAAAGGATTTGGTGATTAATCATACATAAGGAAATAGTTATAGCTTATGCTTAATGAAAATTGATGATTTATGAGAAAAATGACCAAAATCAGGATTTTGAGTAAGTTGTGGTAATTATTTTTGTTAAACCTATTAATGAATTTCCATTATAGAGAAAACTGTGACATATATACTTATCACCAAAGAATAAAAAAAATTCCCATCAAAGAAGATTAACTTGTGAAAGAGAATATGGTTAGATGTGGAAATATATTATGACTACTAATTATATAACTAGCCAGGGGAAGCGAACAAGTTGGATGATTCATTCAGTTGAAACGACCATGATTGATTATCCATGATAAGGATCACAAAAGATCCAATATTTTTAGATTAGAAAATGGAAGATCTTTAAATCCTAAAGTATGTGAGGAAATATTATTTTTCTATATGGAATTTTGAACCATTTATCCATGTGAAGACTAAAGTGGTTTAGAGGATAGATGTGGAGTTGAAAAAGAAATATAGAAATTTTCATGACATTAACCGTGAAATTGATTGGATGATATGGTTATGGGACAATATATATGTTCATTTCATTCAAGAATTGATGAAGGTGTTATTAGAGTAATCTCATTGATAATAATTGTGTAGTCTTCCTAGATTTATGAATATGTATAGAAATTTAAATGAATACATTTGTTAGGATGATAATAATAGGAACATCATAGTGTTTGTATCTTAGTGTATTGTATTCCAATAAGTTAAGGATGAATGAAAATATTTTAATTTTATGTTTCTCCTATTAACCATACTAGATTGGAAATAGGAGAACATCAAAACTTATATTTTCACCGGATTCCCCTAAATTTCTAAGGGAAATAATACTACATTGGTTTTAGCCGATTACTTTACAATGTCAGCACAATTTATCACTATCAAACAAGACTTCTCTCTGGATCAACATTATTGGATGTAAATTAAGGATTTGGAATAGTTTTATGGAGTACCATATACCATTATTTATTATAATTATATGATTATTACCTCAATTTTCTGGTGAATTAATCAGAATGATCTTGATATAGAGTTGTGTTATGAACTAAATATCATCCTCAAATAAATGGTTAGTACAAAACCCCAATTAAAACCCAAGATGATATGTTAAAATCGTGTTCTTTTCATTTCAATAGTTTTTAAGATCATCACCTTCTTCTATTTTATTTTTCTTATAAAAAAATCTGTCACATAAGAATTAATTTGGATCCTCATGAAGCCCACTATGGAAATTAATGTAGAGCTCTAACATTCTAGAATGATGTTGTAGAGGGAAATATATTGGGACCTGAGGTGTTCGATAAAATGGATGAGAAGGTATGTGTCATTCGTCATCACAACAAGGTAGATCATAGTCATAAGAAAAGTTACACTTATAACCACTGGGGTGATCTATAATTTTCTTTCACGACAAGGTGTTTTTATGAATTAGTCCATGGTAGAAGGTTTTGAAATTTGGGGAGAAATTGAAACTAAACCCTTGTTATATCGTTCACTTTGGGTATTATTGATCATATATGGTTGGAATCCTAGTGCATGGAGGATCCATTGAACCACCATAAAGTCCATAATGTGTTCCATGTATCTCTCCTGAGGATGTACATACATTACCATTCACATGTTCTGAAAATTGAGGTCATAATGTTGTACTAGGATATTTCCTTTGAGGAACTAGTGATGGAGATTCCAGATCATAAAGATAATGTTTTATGAAAATAAAACACTCACCTATTCAATGTTTCATGGATAAATATCCAATTTCAAGAGGCTATTTGGGAACTGAAGGATATGATGAGGTAGATGTTTCAACATTTTTTGGATCATAATGATGAATTTTGGGGGAGAAATTAATTTTAATTGTGGTGGAATGTAAAAAAATGTTATTAAAAATTTATTTTGAGTAGTTTAAATTTATTTGTTTTCTATCCTTATACACAACACCTTATTAATCTTTTTATTCAAGAAACACCAGGTTTAACTTTCATTACATGAATCACTGAGTTTCTGGGAAGCAAATTTTTATTATTTTTATTATTAAAATAAAAAAGTTCTAATTTATCCATTAAACTGATTAATATGAATAATTTCAAAACAAAATTTATTAAAACACATAATTTTTTATATAATTAAAATATATTGATAGTGACATGATTAATTTTCAGTAATGTTCTCTATGTTTTGAAAATAAAATTTTCTTAAAATAAAATCTTTTTATCTTCTTATTTGAATAGTAATAAAAATCTTTATTTTAACTTTATAAATATAATTTTATAAAATAAACATTATTTATTATTTCATAATTTATATATTATCTGAAGGTTAATGTTTGTTATTTTTCTTAAAAATTTCATTTTCTATTAATAGTGGAAAATACTAAATTTTAATTGATCTTTTTCATATTTTCTAATTTATTTGTATAGTTAAATTATTTATGAAATGGGTTTTAAATTAAAATTAGTTAAATAGAAAATCTATTAATCTAATTTATGTCATTTGAATCAACTTAATATTGAAATTTCGTTTCAAAATGATCAATAATTTTGATCATTTTCACATTCAAAACCTAATATGTTTTCCCATTAGTGGGATTACATTACTATTTATTACAAGATGTTACGTGAATTGAATTAGAAAAAATGGATTGTATATATTATTAAATAGGATAAATTATAATTTACAATAATTCCGCCTCAATTTTTTAAAAATTGTGATTAGTGAAGACTGTTAAAATTAATCATGACAATTTAGAGAAGAACAATTTTTCTAAGATATATAAACAATAATTATAATAGTAAAATAACAAAGATTAATATCCAAAACCCATTATAATGACATATTCAGACCTTATACACTATATTATATAGAATTTACCATTATTGGTTCCATGTTATTTGGAAAAATGAGGGTAATATACTTTCTTTTAAAAATAATTCAAGTTTTCCAATCACCTAAAATATAAATGGCCAACCCGACTGCCCCTATCTTCACACCTCTAATGCCCATTGTTAGGCTAATACAAGTCAAAATATCCACCCAAATTCCCACCCATAATCCAAGAAGCTTTAAATTTGGTAGAAACCCAACCATGTGAGTCATTTTGGTGAAAACCGAAATGAGACACTAGTAAATGGACTAATGTTCATTAATTAATGTTTTTGTTTTAATTCATCATAAAACCTAAAAATTTATATTTATATAAATAATATATAACAAAAAAATTATCTTAAATATAATTAAAAATTGTTATGTTAAAGGTACAACCTGCAACCAGACACACATCCTATAAATGGTTTAATAAATCATAATTCATTTGTACGACAGATTACCGCCTTTTGAATAGATGTCATTCGTTTCTCAATTACCACTTATCAATTATTAGAATAATCATGTACATGATAATAATTTATATTTAGTATTTTTAATATTATTATTATTATTTAAATTTTATATCATATAATACATTATGATCTATATTTTATGTGAATTTGAAAATGTAGTTTGTGCGTGCATCATACTACCTCCTTGTGAAGAGAGGTGATTCTATTACACATTACATGGGATGTATTAATCATGGGTTATAAAAATATATGTGATATATACTACATCAAAATATTCATTGAATTTAAATATCTCATATAATTTCATTTCATTAAAAATAAATTTAAAATGTAAAAATTATTTATCTATACGTATGACGTAATGTATCCCTAAATGATATATTTAATTTATTATAAATAATATTTATATATTTCCCAAAATGCGTATATACAGAATATATATTATATTAATATTATGTATGTAATTATTGGGATGATTAAATATTTATATACATATGTGGACCATGAAAAAAAAGATAAATCATGTATGAAAAAAGTGTTTATCACCAAAAACATATCATTAATATGAAAATTTTTATATATGGCTAATAAAATTTCACAATAGAATCGTATATGGTATGATATAAAAGATTATGTTTCTCTAATAGATGTATAATAAATGCTTATTTATTATACATGACAATGTAACAAGTATAACACAATTTAAGACTTCTGCTAGGGGATTTCCATCTCACTTTTATTTTCCATGAGACACATGACATGTTTAGCACTCATTTTTTATAAGGTGTTTATAATTACCATTTATTTATTTTCTGATCCTTGAAGTAATAATATTATAACCCATATCTTTTTCACATTAATATATGACTTATTACATAAAATTATACATAATAAAACATGAATAATTGTATAGTCTATTGTCTTTGGGAACTATCTACAATACATAACAATTAAAAATAGTAAAAACATCATATTTATTGAAATAATACAGTAAATTCCCACGCATAAATCTAAATTGTATAACATAGGGACATACATATGAAATGGGTGATCTATAAATCCTAGTATGGTAATAAGTATCGTATAATGTAATACATGTTATATATTAGGAATAAAAATGGGTAATGAATGGAACATGACTTATAAGGTTTGATATCACATGGTCATCATAACATGGGAAATGTGTCAAAAACATAAAACACTACATCATAAACATAAGTCAATGATAACATTAAAAAGAACATGATTAATCAATTCCCAAGAATGAATGAGGTTCACCCCCTGACCAAACATGACATCTCATGAGATTAAACATTACCCAATGAATTTGAGAGATATATAATTTTGGGTGCACCCATCACCTTCATTCCATTCTATTTCTTATGTGAACCACATAAATCCTGGTACATGGATTCATTCTTCATAATATTTTCTTCCATGATCAGTGAGTGTGGATACATACATGTAATTCAGAATTCAAATAATTTTATGTGTATAAATATGAATACCTTTTATAGGAAATGGGAATGGTATTCACTACTGAATCTTTTGACATGGAAAATCATAGTGATATTTCAACAGCATAACAATGTCACTTAAGAATTAATAAAATTGGTAAATGAGAGATAAAATTTTCTCTCATAATTTTGAAGTAAAATGGGAAGTAATAGAGAAATAAAAACACATATTCCAACATTTTAAATTAGAAATAGAGTTCATAATATAATAAAGTATCCTTTACAATTAAGAGGTTGAGAGGTTACCTTACTTGAGTATTGGAATCCAAAGGCTTGGGAGGTGATTTTATAGAGTACGGAGGAACCATGGTTAGACTATATATAGGTTATGGTAGAGTATGAATGTTTTCAAATGATTGTTAGTGAGGATATGTTTATTTGTCATTGGTGGGTTTATATAGGTAATGAGTGGGGATTTCATTATTATTTCCCCACATTATGTTTTGGACTCTAAATAATAAAATAACCAAAAAATCCTACTACGGTTGCTTCACATGTTTTATGCCAAATGGGAGTGGCTATACTTTTTTTAAAATTTCATGGTCATAACAATATAAAATAATACCAGTGCTTATGTAGTGGTAAGAAGTACTCTTAAAGAATTTATTTAAAATCAGTAAAACATATTATCTATTTTGTAGGATTCATATTGGCTTGATAAAAATAATATAATAAACATAAAATCATAATATTTTAATATGAAAATATATATTTTTCCATTTATACCATTTATATTATTTATTAAATCAATTTTGGTTCATTATGTTGTCATAACACAACACGTATATTTTTACGATATTTAATTTTTTCCAAAAAATTCCATTATCTTGGAATTTTATGAAAAAAATAAGATTTTAAAATTTTGACATTATAATTCTTGAAATAATATTAAAATTATGTGAATAATTTTCTAAATATGTGAATTTTCACTTTTAAAAGAAATCAATAGTTATTATGAAATTCGTGGTTTTTTAAAAATTACAGTGGTCGCACCATTATAAAAATAACATTTGGCATCATAAATATTTATGAACATTTATATTTGATAAAAATTATTTAATAAAAAGTACTTAACAAAATTATACCTATTTTGATAATACATTATTTAATCAATATAAATTCCTTACATAATTTTGAATATTACCCAATAATATATTGTGTATTTTATTATATCAAAATCTAAATCATTTACAAATTAACATTAATAAGATGAAAATATATTAATTATTCTATTAAAAATTATTTAAAAACTCATATTTATATGGACGTGATACATATTCCTTTAATACGTCCACAAATACCCTTATATTAAGGTGTGCGACTATTATATTTTCTTGGGGGGGTCAGTGAACATGGCTTGGGTCATAATCATGATGATCTTGAACATATCCTTTAAATAGTTTATATTGTACAAATATTTTTGGATATAATCTTGGTTTCAGAAAAGGAATAATCCAATTGAATCTATATCTCTCAGAAGCTCTGATAAACGGGCATAAAATAGTATGATCCTGCAGGATGAAGCCAACACTTCCTTTATTTGTGTAAATTAGATTTCATAAAAGCCTACATTTATAATAATAATTTGATCACTATTCAATTTATATATTTTAAACATTAATGATTTACAATTATCATTTAATTCTAATAGGATATACAAAAATCAGTGCATTTATTTTCTATAACCATAGTACATAATAAAACATTTAATTAAATTAAAAAGGGGGATTTTAGTTGTAACATTTCTGGTCAATAAAATCTTTCTCTGTTAAGAAATTTCCCCCTAAAAATATTCTTTTCCCACATTAAAATATATGAGGGTAAAATTTTTTATAACCACCATTTTTCATATGTGGTTTCTTCAAAATATTGTTTTATCTACAACACTTTGACTGAATGCATTGCCATATTCTGTAAAACGTTCTCTATGATCTACGATCTGCATTGGTTTCTTCGAATAAGAATGTTCACTCTCTAACTGTACTTTATTTGGGTTGAGTACATTTTATTTTTCTAGTATGTACGTTCTCAATAGTGATACATGGAATAAATCATGTACTTGAGATATGTTCAATGTGATTTCTAGTCTGTAATCCACTACTCCTATGAAATATAGGATCTCAAAGGAATTGAAGTATCATGAACTAATATATTCCTTCTTCCAAATCTCATGAATCTATTCCATGGTGATATGTGGAAGAATACCATGTATCCAATATGAAACTCTCGGTCTCATAGATGATTTACAGGATAGCTCTCCTCTTGACTCTAAGTAGTCCTGATGTGCTACTGAATGGTCTTAACCATTTCAACCATTTCCTGAACCATTTTAGGACATAGCAGTTTTTATTCCCCAACATCTCCCCCACATGTAAGTTTTCTAG
Organism: Viscum album; assembly: GCA_963277665.1. Taxonomy (NCBI): domain Eukaryota; kingdom Viridiplantae; phylum Streptophyta; class Magnoliopsida; order Santalales; family Viscaceae; genus Viscum; species Viscum album. Next base: position 934,953,890 of record OY728121.1, read on the forward strand.
TCCTCCTCCCATAAAGTGCTACATGTGGATCCCTTGTGATTCTTGTGTGGATAATATTGTTTAGGGTAATTCGACTAGTGGAAGATGATGGCCCTATACTCTTTTCAAGTCAATCAAGTATGCTCTCAATATGTTCCACAATGTCTAGATAGTCCTCTTAGATTGTCCATCTATTTGAGTTTGACATGTTTTACATAAAATAAACTGATAATTTAGAGCATTTTGAAGTCTCTTCTATAACATGAAGGTGAATATCTTATCCTGATTGGATAATATGGATAGTGGTTCTCCTTGCATCCTCACCACTTCTCTAATTTGTATCAATGCAAGTTGACCTAGTGATATGTGCTCTCAAATCGAAATTATTTGTGTTGGGTATTTAAGACCTTCCACCACAAACTATATAACATTATTCCGTCTATATTTTTTTAAGACCTATGAAAAATTCCATGGTGGTGTTTCCAATTTACATGTAAGTATGGGTAAAATTTGAATCATCCGACAAGATTTTTTCCAATTATCCTTAACATGATGACACACAATACATATTGATGTAAATTCGAATATCTCATTCTTCATATTTTCCCACCATTAGTATTATTAGATATATTGATATATATATGTGTGTGTGTGTGGGATTACTAGGTGGATAGAGAAGTTTGATACATCTAAATCATTTTACAACACAATTAACTCAGGATTTGATTATATAGATAGTCTTGATACAATTTTCACAACTCCTTCTTCATTAGCACTGAACTCCAAATATTCCCCTTTTCAGATGGCTTCCACATTTTATTTAATTTGGAAATCATTTATTTAAGCATCCATTAACCTATTTATAAGAGAAAGTTGGGAAATAATTTGTCAAAAGGATTGATTATGTTCATTAATTTATGATTCCCATGTCCATCCTTGCTTATTCAATGAACATCAAATCCTTATCAATTCTCATCAATGATAGAATTTGTGGATCCATACTACATAAATCATCTTCCACATTATTCACTTTTCTAGGATTGTTGTGAATTGACATGTCATAGTCATTTATTAGCTCTAACCATCTTCATTGGACATAATATTGTATTTTTTAGTGAATATATACATTAAGATTTTGTGATCTATATTTATTTCACATCTTTTCCCGATAGATAATTACACTATATTTTAAAAGAGAACTCCACTACAGAAAACTCAATATCCTAAGTTTGGTAGTTATATTTGTGAAATTTCAACAACATTGATGTATATTATAGTAATTTGTAAATTTGAATTAACACACCACACAATCCCTTTTTGAAGCATCGTTGAACACCATGAAATGTTCACCACTTGTTCATACTGTGATAACATGTGCAGTGATCAGCCTCTTTTTCATATCATTGAAGATATATTCTCATTTATCATTATACAAAACCTTAACTCCCATTCAAGTTATATTTTTATATGGATGGAAAACAGTGAAAAGTTTCTCTCTAATTAACATTAATAACAAAACAATTAAAAGAAACAATGGATATATTTCATAGTTGTTAACCACATCCATCCTTTAATTTGTTTTTACTTCTAAGGGTTAAAATATATTCAATTTATTGTGATTATATTCCCCATAAATGATAATTCATTCAACTAGAACTCACATTTTTTATGGAATAAATTCTTTCCATTCATAATGTCCTTATCGCAGTGCTCAGATATTCATGATACTCCTCCATGATTTTTGAGAATATTAAAATATCATCTATAAAGGCCACCAAAAATTTATTGAGGTAATCTCTAATGAATCTATTAATATTGTCAGTAAAGATTTCTATATCATTAGTTAGTCAAATTGGAATAACTATGAACTCATACTGCCCGTATTGTGTATAATAAGATGTTTTGAAGATATCATCCTTATTCCCACTAACATGGTAATGTACCCAATGACGATCCACATTGGATAATTATTTTTATCCTCATATCATATCAAATAGTTAATAAATTTATGTAAGAGGATAGTTGTTCATTATCATGATCTTTTTCAGCTCATTATAGTCAATGAAAAGAAGCACTAGCCTATCCGTCTTCTTGATAAAGAGGACAGGTGCACACCGTGGTGAAGCACTTGATCATATGCAAATTTTATCTAGGTTATCTTGTAGCTATTTATTTAGCTCCCCAAGTTCCAAAACAAACATTCTATATTTAGTATTGGATATTATTAATTCCCCATGTATAATCTGGATTGAAAATTCAACATCTCATATTAGAGGAAGACCAGGAAATCCTGCATGAAACACATTAGTATAATCCATACTAATGGGAATGTCTTGAAAGATGATATTATAATTAGACTAAATAATTTAACCTACATATCATTTTAATATTTTCATAATATCCATGATTTAGATATTAGTTCTAAATAATATTCATCCACGTCCTTGAACATGAATATAATTGATGAATGATTCATAATAAGCATTGGGATTTCCTTCTCGTGGGAAATTTGTTTTTCATCTATATATGAAAACAAAATCCATAACATAAATGGAATCGAATTTAGAATAAAGTGAATGAAATGATTTACTAGAATGTTCAACCCACAAATTTTGATAAGGGTGGAGTTATTTACAAGGGATAAATGTTTTCCCATTTGTGGTTTTGACTAATTGCTCTACTTCCATGCTTTGTGGCAGTGTTTGTATAGTTTTAATAATATGTATTGATATGAAAAAATTAATAGAACAATAATAAAAAATTATGTTCACTATTCATGAATTATTAACTATTATATCTATAAAAAAATTGTTTCTGGGACTATCTTAGTTGTTGGGATGGATGAACCTCACCCTCACTGCCCTAGAGTTTGTTATTTGTCCCCAAAAACCATAGACTTATTGTATTTGTTTGCAAACCACCATGATTCCTTGAAGATGTAGAAATGAAAAATACATTAAGGGTTGACTAGGGCATTCCTCTCTTCCAATGCATACGTGGGTATATCCTAGCGATAGTCTCTTGATATGTGTCCTTCCTTCCCACACATTCTTCATTTCCTTATTCCCAATAGGTAATTTCTAGGGTGCTTCATTCTACACCATTTATAGGGGGATGCTGAAATTTTGTGGAACAATTATGTTTCCCCATTAGACCAATATAATTAAACTCCACATTCTACTTCTAGACCTTGTGATACCCGTTTGATTTGTCGATCCCCATTTCAAATTTAAGTGAAAATCGGAAAATTTCCGCATAGCTATCAATATCTTGGATTGACATTGTATTTTATAGAAACAGAATTTTCCTGCCAAAGAAGTAGTCAAACTTGAATTCGAAGGAAATGACAAATCCAGATGCATATCATGAATTTCTTCTGACGTTTTCATTGAATTCCCCAATAGACTAATAATATTTTTCATTATGGAATGAAAATCTATTTAAATTTTAATTCATAAGGTGTGATTAAAATATTTATCAAAAATAATTTTCTAGAATTCATTCCACCCCCATCGCTTTGATCTCTTCCTCATGCATCTTATTCATTATCCATGACAATAATTGATTAGCTCCTTCCACCATATGATAAACATCCAGTTGAACCATCCATTGTTCGGAACATTCAAGAATGGAGAAGATCATCTCAATAGAGTTGATACATTTTTATGAGATTATGGGATCAGATAATCCATTAGAAGTTAGAGGCCTTTATCACATAATGTACTCAATCACAAATTTTTCTCTATTAGGGGGGTTTGGAATCTCTTATGGATCTAGGTTTCTATTAAGATCGTAAGTCATTTGAGAGAGTATTGTTACAAATTTTGTGATTCTTTCTCCTATCTGGTTTGACATCTCATTGGGACAATCATCATATTACCCATTGAATTTATTTTTTAAACGATTCATACTATTTTTTCCATTTTATAGAATAAATGGATATTTTTGGATGATTATAATAGAACTATTAATCACAAAAAAATAGTTTAATGAAATTTAATGTATAACTTCTAACAAAAATTTATTTCCATAATTTAAAATTTTTTGGTAACAATCTATGTTATCTTTGATCTATTTCCTAACACATATTATTATTGGAAGTTTTTGTCCAATTAATATTGGTTCATAATGATCTTGATATTTTAAAAAATCATATATCCTAGGAGTGTGAAACCGGGTGCACAATAGGGCCTATAGTCATGTACCAGGTTATGTTGAGTCTTTGCTGGCGCACATTATCAGAGCTATTACACAAAGGTACAATTCTTCTAGAACCACTTCCACTGTAGTATCTAGATGGGGATATGATTTCTTTACAAAACAAATACTCTATTCTTATATAATTTTTGGGTTGTTTTCTTATACCTACTCTCTTCCCTATGGGTCTCACTAGATAGTTCTAATCATAATCCCAAAAATATCTAATATTTTCCTTTGATGAATAATATATTTTTAATTATCTCTATTTAAAATTAATACTATATTTATTGAATAAAATGAGTCTTATTAAAAATTATAAGACTTAGAATAATATTTTCTTAATTAATTAGATATATTAAATAATAAATTAAAATAGTAAAAACATCAGAATTGTTGAAAACACCATTAACATGATCACACATAAAATTGTATGGTATAACCTGGGGACATACATAATAATGTGGTGATAAATCATTCCTAGTAATGGAATAATTCTTTAATAAGGTATTTAAATTCATATAATATTAATATCAATGATAAATAGAACTCACCTTAATAATATGTCATTATATAGAATGTTAATTATAACATGGGTAATATAGAAACAACTTAAAACATTACATCATAAACATGGGTCACAGCTAACTACCAAGACAACATGATGTAATAAATTTCAATAAAAAATCAGTATCACTTCTAATCCAAAAATCAAGTCGCATGACACTAAACATTATCCAATTCATTGGAGCGCTATTTAGTTCCAGGAGCACCCATCACTTTCATTTCTTTTTCTGGCTTATGTGTGTCACATATATCATACAGTATTGATTCATTCAACATTATAACTTATTTCATGATAAAGTATTGTTGAATGAATACATTTAAGTCCAATTTAAATGTAGTTAAAAGTTTAAAAATCATAATAACCTTGATAGGATATGGGTATGGAATTCACTACACAACTGTTTTGGCATGGAAAACAATGGTAAAATTTATTGCCGCATAACTACAACACATAAATATTTATAAAATAGGATGATTATAGAGAAAGTGTTATATCATTGTTTTTATGTAAAATGGGAAGTAATATTAGGAATTAAATACATATCCCAACATTATGAATTGGAAATGGAAGACACAATATAATAGAGAATAATTTTTTGAGAAGAGTTTGAGATGATCCCTTAATTAAGTATGCGACTCCAATTGCCTATAGGAGCTTCTTAAGAGTTTGTGTAACCTTTAATGGACTCTAGAGAAGGTATGTAATATGTATAAATTTGTCCATGTATTATGACTGATGGGAAATTTGTGCTCTGGTTGGTTTATATAAGAAACTACTAGGGAATTTCAATATAAATAATCAAACATATGTTTTGGACTCTATAAGAAAATATAACCAGAACCACAAAAAAATCCAGGGTTATTCAACCTATTTTCAACAAAATTGGAGTATTTGTAATTGTTTTATAAAAACAGGGGATGAGATTAATAAAAAATACCCATTCTAATGTGGAGGGGATTCATACTCTTAAAGAAACGACTTTAAAATAATAAAATATATAATTGGTATTGGGGGATTCATAATGGATTTATAAAATTAATGGAATAAACATAGAATAAAACTATATTAAATGGAATAGATATATTTTACCTTTGATATGATTTATAGTATTAATTACATAACATTGGGTTATTATGATGTCATAATACACACTATATAATTATACAGTTTTTAATTTTTTTCCAAAAAATTTGACTGATCAGAAAATTATTAAAAATTCACAATTGTATTATATTTATTTTTTACATTAAAAAATAATATTCATTTTATCTAAATATCTTCTAAATATTTAAAATTTCACATTTTGTATAAAATCTACATATATTAGGAATTGTGGGATCGTTTTGAAATAATATTGTTTGAACCCTTATGAAAATTACATTCCACATCATAAAAATTATATGATCATTTATATTTAATAAAAATGATTAAATAATCATATTTAATTGAAAAATTATTTATTTTAAAAATCCATTAATACATCAAAATAAATTCTTTAATAAAATTAGAATATTACCAAATAAATATTCATTTCTTACTATATCAAAATAAATATAACTTATAAAGTAACAATAATAAGATCAAAATATTAATATTATTTTATAAAAAAATAATCTAAAAACCCATATTTATAGGTTAATGATACATATCCCATTAATACACCATAAAATTCAATAAAATTAGGGATTTTATTGGTTTTGTATTCTTCGGGTTGTTCGGATAACATAGTTTGGTTCGTGATCTTGATGTAATTGATCACATCTCGTAAAAGGTTTTTATCGTGCTTACGTTATAGAATGTCAACATGGATTTTGTCAAGGGAAAATCCCAGTGATTGTAAATCCCTAGTGATCTCATATAAATGGTCTTGATAGGGTATAATTGTACTAGTTAAGGCTATAAATATTTTTTTGAATCAATTTAATTTGTTAAAATGCTATATTTATACTATTAATGAGGTCAGAATTCAATGACTCTATAGTAAATCCTAAATATTTTTAATGGGAATTTAAAATATAATAGGATATAAAAAATTAATTTCATGTGTTTTATATATCCATAATAAATTATATCACATTTAATTAAATCAAAATGGGAATTTTAAAAATATAAGTTTATTCCAATATAAATAATTATTTTTGATTTACATATCCATTTTATGATATCTCATTCTTGGGGTTTATGTTTTAAATGTTACAAAAGTTATAAGGGGATTTTTTCTCTGAATTTTCCTTCTTATAAAGATATGTAATTTTTTTCACCTAAATACTTTTCAAAAGGTTTATATATATCACCTTAGATAAGTATTATCATGAATTTTTTAATAATCGTGATATATTAAGTATCATTTTTTCTTATTCATTAATGATGATTTTGATTCAATGTTACCAATGAAGTTAGATTGTATTTATAATACTCCATCATTTAACAAGATTTTTTATCATTATGCTTAAATTTATGAAATATTATGATCCCTATCTCAATAAATATAATGATTTTTATTTAACTTGGGTTATTCAATATATATATATATGTAATGGTACCATTTTTCCACTTTTTTGTACATTGTTTAGTAAATAATGTGTTTTTAAGAAAATAATACCCTATTTATTCTATAGTGGAAAAAATGATTTATCCAAAATCATATTTTCTAAAAAAATTATAAAAATTATTCGATATTAAAATATCTTTTTCAAGGAATAAATTTCTAAAAATATTATTAGCCTTAAAATTTTTTTAATGTTTTATTCAATGATTACATTATATGTTATTATATTTATTTTCAATGAAAACATTTCCCAAAATTATTTATTATTTAAATTTCATTTTTCAATGTGGAAATGATATTTTACACCATAAATGTTTTAAATGATTATGAAAATTATTTCCCATCTATGATTTCATTCGTTGGTGTAACCCATTCCATGTTGAGGATAATATCCTAGGGTACCATTTATATTCATTATCTAAATGGATTATGTTTTTATGGAATGGTTTTTATGAAACACATTTCCCTTCATCGGTAATTCTCTTTTGAAACATTATTATTTCATATTTTATTCTAGGATGAAATGATTACAAAACATATGAATTTTCCATAGGTTATGTTATGATAAAAATATTATCATACCCATTTCATTTCATGGGATATGATATTATGAATATTTATTATCTACTCAAAAACATAAGTATGATTTCATTATATTAATTTCTGTACATATATTTCATTATATTGCATTGGGTAGTGATTTATATCACATGAAATATTCATTGTTGGAATCGGGAGTGAACTTAGTTCTATAAAGGACTTCTTCCACTAAGATGGTCTTGGGAGTGAACCATAAACCTATGTTAAATAGCAGAGTAAGCCCATTATACTACTATATCCTTGGTCGTGGGCCTTTACTAATATAGATTTCATTTTATATGATTATATGTGTTCCAAAAATCCATAACTGATGAAAATATTAAGCTCAAATGGATCATGTTCTTTGATTCCCATTTGATTCATGTCTTATAAACCAAAAATCACTATTACTTGACTCATTAATAAGATCATTTATATACAAGGTAAGGTTTTCAAATGTTATTTTTCAGTTTTTATACCCTTATTCTCATGATTATACTTACATATTTATATTTTTTACCATTACATAGCTTCTAAGGTCACTATTTCATAAGTTATATTTCCCCAGGTTATGAAGATATGTACTATGTATGATTTGTATTAGAATGTTTCAAGTTATTATGAATGTTGTGTGATATTATGTAGTTCACTTGTGGACTTGTGTTTCTATTTTTCTGTTTCCAAGGGATCTAAAAAATATGGTATTTTTCCATGTATTTGTGTATTGTAATGAATATTCTGAAAAATTGATGTAATATCTATGATTGTTATGTGTGTTATACTATAATAATTACCTGGTAAACCTCCAATATATTTTCTAATGTTGAAACAATGAATAAAAAAGACACATTATAATTCAATACACCAAGATAAATATTATTAATGGTAAATTATGTCAAAAACTTGCGAGGCCAAAGGGAGAAAGGGTAATCTTATGCCATCACAACTACTATGGTGGATCACAAAAATTATGTGGTGATAAGTAAACAGTTTATTCATTTAAAAATAAAAAAATGTCAATTTAATTCTATTTCTACAAAATCTTTCATATAAAGAAAGATTAATATAGATTTTTATACACCACCTAAACACATGTAAGTTGGGATATCTATGATAAAAAAGGGAAAACATTGAAAACCAAGTATATAACTTTTCACAAGATCATATTTTTACTAAACGTCCCCTAAAAAATTTTGATAATTCATTTATCATAATTTGAATAATTGTTTTGAATGATTTGACATTATTTTTATAGAGATAGAATAAAGATAAAAGATAAGAAAATCACCATCAGTATCCTAAATTTCTCTCTAATAATACACAATAAAAGTAAGAGGAAGAATCCATAATGGTATAATCACATCAATCAAAGATATTTATTCTTCATGATCATGTGTAAGAAGATAAAATGAATGAGACTAATTAATTGATCATCTTTGATTACATTTCCATTCAAAGGAAACTCCCTGATGTGTTTTCTGAAGAATTATCTTATATTTCTACTAGTAATGAGTTATCTTATCAACCACTCAGACCTAATGATTTTTGAATATCTATGACTCAACATATTATAACAATTTTTGACATTGAAGGGTTGAGGTAGGTATAACTGGATAATATAGATAAAGGGGTTATAAACCCAACTTTTTAAAAATGGGATTCATCAATCATCTTTTCAGATAACAATGATGGTTTAATGAGACTTTTCATTATTTATGGTGATCTCAACAATATTATGATCAGGATCATATTTACTTAGGTACATATTTAGAAAATGGATGATTAGCTACATAGGCCCCAACACATCTTCTAGATGGATCTTTAGTTAGGATATTATTAAGTAATAGTGAAAGGATAATGATATATTAAATATTTATATTCAATGAATTTTTGAAAAATATGTCTTCATTATGATTATATTTGGCCAAAACAATGGACCATGTATTTTGATTTAGTTGATAAATGGATCTTTTAATGATTACCTCAACAAATTTATCGGTAGTCTTTTTTGAAAATATTTTTATCAATGCCAATTATATGGGGGAAGATTAAGATAATTGGGATGCATTACTGGTGACCTTTACGAAGGAAAAGTTGATTCCAAAGTACAATAAATGTAATTTATGGATGTATAATGTGACATTCATGTGGAATATTAATAATATTAAATGTATTATAGAGGATCCTTCAATAATTGAGGAAATTAAAGGATGAACCATACCTAAATCTATAATGGGAATATGTAGTATACAAGAATTAGATGTGTAATATCATTGTTTTGAAAGAATCATATTATGATTTTCAGTCCCACTAACAATGATAACATAGAAGGGAGTTTAGTTTTTCTAGAATTTTAAATACATAGAGTAAATTATATAATTAATGGATTGGATAATCAATGCACATGTGTTATCATTACCCAGTTGTAGGGAATGATTTTTTATATTTAGATATCTATCCAAAAAGTGTTTGGGTTGTGAACACATGTAATATTTAAATTTTATAACCTATTACACCGGGATATTAATAATACATGAGTATAACTACCCAATAAATGATATAGAACTGGCTGAAGTGGTCTTCACATTGAATCATTGGTGGATTTTTTTCAATTTGGGTCAGTGTGAACATAATTGTGGTTTATAAAAGTATAATTTATATATTTACACAAAATAATCTCATTATGTATAAATGAAGTTTTATTTATCATATAAAATATTATAAATATTGTATATAGTAGAATCCTAGGAAGGATATCTATGTTGAAGATGCTCTGAGTAGAATAGATCATCCAACATTATCCCTGCTAATGATTTTAATGGAATCAATCATCATGGAAATGAAATTAATGGTTATGGGATTAATAAAAGGTATATAATATGACTATTCTCAAATAAAAACTAAACCATCCATTCATTAGTGGATCATGGAGGTTCATAAAGATGATGAGGGGGTAAAAAATTTATTTAATAGTTTGGACTTCAACTTTTTTACATCTGATTTTATAATATATGTATCCTGAATTCGTGTTCCATGAACACATGATCTAAGGTGGGAACTTATTGATGGTTCAAATAGATCATTATTATCTATTCATATAATAAGGACTTATCTATATAGATATATTCTGAAAATATTTGTGTGGGATAAAATGATGTCAAATTTGGAAACTTTTGTGTCTCGATGCTTGGAATAAAAACATGTCAATAGTAGATGGCATATATATAATTGTATCATGAATCTATTTCCCATAACAATATGGAAATTAGGAATCATATTTATTCTCTTCATCGTATAAATGTCCATGACATCTAAAGGAAATAATTACATCTATTTGGTATTTGATCACATTACAAACTCAATAGATTTAATTTTTATCATGGAAGATTTTTCTCTTCACTAATACATATATATACATAATAAAAGTGGTACGATGACATTGAATTCCATATTACATTATATATGACCCAGATATATGGTTTACTTCGAGGTATTTGAATATCCTTCAATAATAATTGGATATAAAGTTGAGTTTCAATATTGTTTATCCCCCTCAGAAGGGTGGTTAATCTGAGAGATCAATCCAAGATATATACGATATGATACGATCTTGTTAAAAATATATCCTGGGATGTTTAGATCGGAACCTTCCCCTATTTGATTTACAATATACTAAAATTGACATTATAACATCCAAAATAGATCTTCGTGAGACACTATAAGGGGTGATGTCTAAGACTGTGACATACTGGGATGATGTTGGAGGGAGAAATTTAATATGAACTGATCTTATCCATGAGATGATAGAGCATATAAACTATTCAACATTATATAAATTCTACTTAATATTAATATAAATGTTATGTAGACAATTTTTTATGAGACAACGTGTTTTAGGTTTGAGGTATGTTGTTCCTTTGTATATCCTTGTTGAGTAATGTGATGAGGTTTATGATGAAGGGAACGAATAGTCCACGATGGATCATCAACTTTGAGATAATCAACATCATCAGAGTTATTTATATTGACAAGAACTCTCATCTAACCTATCAAAATTATATTATGTTTTCCATGTATCCCTCCTAAGGTAGTACATATGAGACTACTGACATATATTGAATATATAGGTGGTACCCTAGGAGTATGATCATTTATATGTGGGGTTTCCAATTTAGATAATAGATCCTAAATACAATGATATATGAATCAATACATCTCACCTAATAAAGGTTTATGAGGAAATCAAGGAAATAGAAGAAGTGATGAAGCATAAATACTATCATTTATATTATTGTATGAAATAAAATTTCTAGGGTGATAATTCTAAAGGGTGGAATAATGTATCGACATGAAATTTTATAAATTCAATATTAAATGAATAATTTCTTTATTAAGTAATGTGGTTATATAAAACACATAAACTTCTTGGATATTTTAATCCATTGTATGATGTATCTTGGAATATTTAAAATAACATTATCCATATTAACAATTTATAACATAGATTATGTAATGTGACTATTATTATTATCATATATTAAGAGTTATATTAAAATCCAATTGATAGATAGAAATGTATCAATGGAATCAACCACTATTATCATACCAAATGAATTCAATTTATTAGATCATCTGAGGGATAAAAAGTCTATGGTCTTTCATTTTACCATGACCAATCCTATTATTATAAACTGGTGCATGAAAAAAATCATTTATGGGATAATTTAAGGATTACAAGTATCATGGACCAAACCGTATTCACCAAAACCACCACAAGGAGGTGCCCCATCACACACCTTACCCTTGGGGAATACACGAGTTTAGTAAGGTTTTTTACATATAGTCCCTCAAGGTAAGAATTTTTATACTATATTTTAAGAAAAATTATCTTAATTTTATTTTTTTATTTGATAATTATAAATGATTATTGAGTTTGTTAAAAAAATATTATTCTGATATGAATAAATTAAATTGATTTTCTTTTGATATATATATATATATTAAATCAAAATATAGCATTTTCAAATTGAATGAACTTTGGAAATAAAATTTATTTTAATAAAAAATATTTATTAAACCATATTACATTGGAAAAAATTTGAATCAAATATAATAAATTTCATTTTCATTTTTATATGGGTTAAGAAGTTGTTATTATCGTAAAGAATAATTTTTTTCAATAAATTAGTACTATTATATTAATCTGAAAATTTTTATATTTAAATTGTTTTGTATAAAATTAATATTATTATTAAAATCATAACATTTAAATTATAAAATGGTCAATTTTTCATACTTTTATGAGACAGTGGAATTTTTCGATAAAAATTGAGTATGGTATAAATGTATAGTTCATTGAAACGTTAATGAGCCAAAATTTATGTATTAAATAAAATAAAAGTAATCCAAGATGATATGTATATTTATCCCTACAAACATTTTTTTTGAGCTAATTCATTAATATTATAAACCCTGAGAGATTCCTCAAAAACCGATATTATCTGTTGTGGTAGTGAAAGAAATTCATTGAAAACATGAATCAATTACACATAAAAAAGGGTATTATTTTATGTATTTTTGTACAGTTAATTATTTAATATTGAAAATCATTCATTATTGGTAGAAACCATGGAAAAACTTGGATGATTTTTTCTTTGGGTTGTTTTTTCAAATAGAGTTCAAAACCAATGCTTACAGAAAATGAAGACTTTCCCTCTATTTCTTCAATAAAAAAACAAAAAACGTCCCATTCATATTATATAAAACAATTTAATCATAATTATACTCTTATTTTACCTTTATAAATACCTTCCAAGTCCTTCCCATGCTCTTTTGGAACTCCTCTCAAGCTTTTATAGTGGCCCATTGTTTGTTTGAGATCTCTCTCTCTTTATTTATTATCAAGAAAATTAATTTTATCTAGCCTTTTTTATAACAATATATTATGTTGCAATGTACATATAAATATACCATTTCATTACAAATCATTTTATAATAATGTTTATCATTTATCCCAGTTTTTTATATCTTATATGTAAGCTATTATAATGTTGGAGTATAGGATCTCCTCCGACAACTCTTTGTTCAAGATCTTCATTTGTACTATCAAAATTGGTATCCAAATTTTCATGTTATACTATGTTTAATTCATCTATATTACTATAATTTTCATTTAAAATTAATGATATTATTTATTTCACTACCATTAAACACTTTTGTGAATCATTAGGTACATCTGTTATGAAGGAAAATTTACCTATGATTTTACATACCAATAATTTTTTTAGTGAATACCTATCCCCATTTCCAATTAAAGATCATAAAATTGATGTACCTATAATTTATTTATTATGAAATTTCATTTCTTTAACCCGCAAATCTAAATGATGAGATTATGTGCATAAGAACATTATTATCTTTTCTAATCGATGTGATAAACAAATGCATGTAAATGATTTGAATTTGAATGATGGGGTTATATTATATAACCTAATTAAAGATTAGGTAATTATTCGTATCCCTTCAGATATAATTCAGGGTTCATTAGTGGATATACTAATATCTCTATGTTATTATATCTCAATTGTTACCCCTAGCTTATGTTTTGGATGGAATGTTATTATATCGTTTCCAAATTCCATATATTTAATTGCTTTTATCATCATACTCCATTATTTGATTATCATGATAATGACTCACAGTAATAAATGTCAAAAAAAATTTACACTAGCCATAAATTTATAATTTTAAAATAAAATATGAATTTATTAATCCATTATTTGTTTTTATAGATTACACAATTCTTATGTGCATCCTGAGGTTATCCAGTGTTGTGTTAGAAGTGAAATGGAATTTCAAGGTAATCCTAAGGAGTTTTTCAATAATATGAATCTACCCATGTTTTATGTCAATATAAAATTTCCCAAATTTTCCAAAGACATTAATTTTTTAGGATTATAGAGTTTTTATCATTATGTAATAAATTTTTTATTGATAATAATTAAATATCTTCTTTCTCAAAGTAATCGAATATAAAATTTTTGTAAACCACATTATATAATTCCCTATAACCAACTTAGGTGTTACCTCACCTCTGAATATACCCCATTAATAAATAACTGTTTTTATAATTAATTTGAAAAATATATAGATAAAATTGGAATATAATTATAATCATTTATAATATTTAATAATATAATTAGTAATGAATTTTTATTTTTTATTAAAGTCACCCTACCCATGCTCCTAAATTAAATTCAAGATTCAGATATTATACCCACATGCATGTTGAGTTTATATGTGTTTAAGATGGATTCCATGAAGTTGGGAAATAATTTATAATATACAACCAATGTTTGATCAATGAACTATGATAATTAAATTCTATATAATTTTGAGTGGAAAAATTAAACATCCCTAAAAATTTATTTCATAAATAAATAATATTTTTATAAATATTGAGATACCATTAAATATATTTTAAAATCTGGTATCGAATGAATCACTTCACAAATTTTATTTATGAATAATGAAACCTTATTATTATTCATTATGATTTTGTTAAAACCTAAAACTTATTCAGTAATATACCTTCTATGATTCAATAATGACAAATTATATAGGTTGACTTTATACATAAATCGTGTCTTAAAATAATTACAATGATAGATTTGATATCAAAAATAAAAATTTCCTAAATGTACTTAATTAAAATTTTATTATTACTTAATAATCCATATACTAATAAAAAATATTTAATGTCTAAATAATCAAATTAAATAAATAATTTTTAGTATATGGGTATATTTTCATATATATATTCTCTTCTAGGTCAATGAATTTACTCATCAAAAACCTTACATTTATATTTTTATAATATTTTTGAATTTTATTATTCAATTTAAGTAAAATCATGGAAATAAAAATATAAACATGTTATACATAATTCCATATATGTTGAAAATACATACGACTATCAAATCCATGATAAACCTTAACTTATGGTGTAATAATAGTAACAAAACCCTAAATCATATTCATGACCATTCACATTAAAATACATGTGAAACTAATACATCCATATTAATATACAGAAAAAATTACTAAAAAACTACGCAGAATATCAAAATAATTTATCTAACAATAAATTCATAAAATATAACATTAACTAAAACCAGAAAAACCGTAAATAATGGAGCTAGAAATCATTATATTATTAAAATATTTCAAAATAGGTATAAAAATAATATATTCCACTCATCAAGGTTTTCCATTAAATTGAAAATAAATGACATATTTTTTAAAGTAAATTTCACACTGATTTTAGTGAAATCAGAAGTCACGAAACCCAATGACTGGAATAGATGGAATAAGAATGAATATAAAAAATAGAAGATTGGGTTACTAGTATTATGATATATTTTTTTGGAATAAATTCCATGAATCCACTTTTTATCAAATGGCATAGATGATGGAAGAATAGAATCCAAGGGATATCAAGGTAGAGCCTCATGACTGAAAGTAGAAAAATGATATTATAAAGGGAGAAAATATGGAAGAAATAATTAAAATTTAAAGATGAATATTTTAAAAAAAATTATTATTTAGATTTATCATTTTGCCATTGGAGGTCTACTAGGTTCTCTGTGGCACTAGTAGGGGATCTACCCCACTACTTCACAAACAAGGTATCTAGTGCCTTCTACTCATTAAATAGTGAAACCGAATGCTGAAACTTATATGTTCCACCTATCTAAAACCTTACTGAATACCTTAATCATCCACATAAACATGAACCACATCCTAAAAAAATTATGAATTATTTATCATACATCGAAATTGAAAATCCCAATTATAATAAAATGTCACTTCAACCAGACAATAAAATTTAAATACCCTTATCCTTGCATCTACTAAAAATCATATTATTTACTAAATCTATACTAACATGGACAAATAAAATTAAAAATTGAATTCATTAACTTACTATTCCATGGAATAATATTACTATAAACGTTTTTATTGGGTAACTATATATCCATATTATATATAGATCATCATAACCATTATACATTATAACACCGTCAACCTTATTCATCTTCTCGTAGTGATTATGGAAGGTGTATTCATAATCCAAAAGGGTTAGTAACTATAACTTATGTCTCACATTTACAACATTCATGGTTATATATACCAAAAAAAATTATTTGTATGTATATCATACTATTCTCTATATTGCAAATGGAATAATATATTTATGTAAAATATTTTTTTTTCAACTTCAAATTATGAATTGGATAATTCCATATTAAGAGAAAAATATACCAATCATTTCACATTTAGTAATAAATTTATTTTGTTTAACACCTTATATAACTTTTACCTCATCACTTTATATTGGATAATCCTTAAGTGTTCTTTATGATATTATGGAAATTATTAATATATAAGAGTGTCATCGATAATGGGAAAAATATTTCATGTTTAACTAGATGTTTATTATTTTTAAATAAAAAAATTATAAATTTATATGTAAAAAAAATTAATGAAAAAATATAGGGTTTTCATAACATTTTCAAAATGATACCTTTTGATATGCTATTTCATCTATAATTAATGATATCTCCTATTAAGCCTGAAGATTATCTATTATTTTTCAAATAAATTAAAATTTAAATATTTTTGGGGAATTGGGGAAAACCAAGTGTGTACCCCTTTACAACCATTATTCAAACCTTCGAAAGAGAGTCAGTACAATTGTATATAATACTAGGCACATTGGGATCTCCCTTACTTTTCAATATGTCAAATATTAAATTTCCTTCTCTCAATATTTGATTCGAGTCAATATTTGTATTAATAAGCTTCATACACTTCTAAATAAGATAATAGATTTCCAAAGGATATATATTCATCCTACGGATTAGACAGAACAACAATTTAGAGTTTGATTCCACCTATACAATATTGACGTTAATAATCATACACATCTTGTGGCCAATCACCATGGCCCATGATTCTTCTCAAAATGATTTACCTAGTCTATGAAAACCACTAAAACCGGAATTAATAGATCCTCTTCCATATCTCACTAGATCACCTCCTCTCATGACACCTGAAATGCAGGATCTATCGATGTGAATGTTGAGTCCCATGCTATGAGGATTTTATCTAACCCATAACCCTTGAATAGTTTTGAATACTTTTTTATTATCCAAAACCACTCTTTGGATGAATCATATTAAGGTCACTAAGGCACATTGGTTTTTTATTATTCCACTCAATTCAAATACAAATGATTTTAAACAAATTTGATGAAAACACTATAGACTAAGCTTCCCTTCATTTTATTTCAAGCCTCCCATATGACCCATCATACTGATGAATATGTCATGTTTTGAGCCCTATCTTCCCACATGTTATCCTCTTATCCCAATTACCAAGATGTTATATAATTCATCATAGAGTCCCTCTTGACGAAAATCCACTTACCATGTTGGAATGAACTCTAAATTCAAGTGTCCTAGTCACCTTTCAAGAATTAGTGCTACACTATTTCTCTTCTTAGGGACGTGTATCACAATCAATGAGATACCAAACATAATAAATTCTTATTCACATCAAAATAAATGGTAATTTCATGATTCTTTTTCTAAAAAACATTAAATTACACCATATAATGGATATCATTACACCAAATCACTGAAGGTCATTAATCTCATCCACTACTAGAATGCACCATGTCCAAAAATTCCTTGCTACTAAAAATACCTGAGTGGGATTAAGGGAACCCACATATTTATAGTTCAAAATTAATATACATAGAGATAATAATGAAAATCTAGTAATTAATTGATAATATTTGGTTATAGTTTTCATTCCCAAAATAGTAGACCAGAAACTAGACATCAATGAAAATAGAGCAGGTGACTAGCACAATTATTTTTCAATGAGTGGATCTTACCAGCATCCACCACCCATAATTATTTTTAACCCAGTATCTCTATATAGTTATCAATCACCATTTCTCAGGCTGAAAGCTTCTTATAATTAACCTCCCAATCCATCGAACCCTTACCATGTCTATTTATCATGAAATTTTTTCAATGTGTATTCCCTTCCATAATGTCACATTCTAGTTTAGCCTACATGGAAAGCATGGACACAATCACATTATGATGAATGATTCTAGTTTCCTCTATGGGTATTTCCATCCTCTTCTATGAATACTTGTGTAATAAAACATCCCTATTTGCAAATCATATGAAAATTTTAATGGGTTTTTCAATTCAATCATTCATTCCCTTTGGGGGCTTGATATCTGACTACACATGTTTTCGAGTAGAGGTAAGGACACTATTTATAAGGGTAATGTGACCTACGAATGAGAGAAATTGATTTTTTAAATAACAAATATGCATCGTGATTTTGTTAATAATGCCTTGAAATATGACTTTTCTGATTATCCCATCCATGATAAGATCCCCAAAATAATCTTTTTGGAAGTAGTTTTGTTTCATGCCATGTTTTCAATAAATATTCATGTTGTGTCTTTATAATAAATTTTTTAGAGAGAGACTTTCTATTTCCTTTATTAATTCATCATTCACATTGGGAGCCATTTTAATTCATTATAATATTACACCCATCAATATATCAAAAACTACCAATAACAAAAAACAAAATATTATAATATAACATGACATGAAATATAATACTTTCTACTAACCTATTCAGTAAAGGAAAAATGGATCCCTCTTCTAAAATTTTTTTATTTATCCTTGTGAGAGAATACTATGATTGAATAAAGAAACATTGTGATATTGGGACACAATTCTTTATTACTCACATTGTCTTTGAAAAACTAAAAAATTTACCATTATAGGTAAGTAGATATATGTGTGGGAATACCATCATAAAATAATATCACAAGATCATTATAAGAATCCCAATTTTTTCCTGAGATTTATGATAAATACCCTACTAAATGCAATAATATTCTTTTCCCATATCAACATAGATGATTACCTTAGAAACAAGTTCCTTTATATTAAATAATTCAATCATGCCCTTTGTTATCCCCATTACAATATGAAATATAAAATTTTGGATTAACCCATGTTGTTCCTTCGAGATATGTTTCAGAATAATCATCGTCAATAATTTTTTTATAATATTTTTTTTGGATATTGTAAATTTAATTATATAGAAAAATTTGTTAATAATGATTGATTCAGGTGGGATGGTGAATCATTGGGAAAAGAACTACTATGAAAGCACGTAACACTCTTTTATGGGCCTCAACATTGAATATATAAGAAAAACCACCATAATATTCTCTTTAATAATATCCCATGTAGCTATTAACATGAGTCTGTAAAACCATCCAGTCTAGGTTCTCTATCGTATTTCATATTGAACACGGCTTCATCATATTCCTCCTCTTCTAGAATTCATTTAAAAAATAAATTGTATTCATCCTCCCCCAATCACAAAATGCAGTTCATGATGTTTTATTCACCTGAAATTCATCTCTTGATTGTATAATCAGTTGGTCATGGACTTTCTAGAAAATACATTAAATGTTCTAGAAATATCTTTCTTAAAACATTAATATCTCTTGTGTATTACCTATCTTGATGATTAATGTTAATCTTTATGGTAGTCAGGTTGTATTTAAATAAGGCCTAAAATATCTCTTTGTTATGGTCCTCTTATCTTAGCCAAACCTTCCATCATATTTCCCAATAGGTACATTTTATTGCGAACAATTTTTTGACTAATTCACTTCTCTTCACAATGTTCTTCTAAATATATCATTATTCCATCCCTACTGGAATATCTCTTCAGTATTATCTATACATTCTTTAATACCTTACATAGTGGACTCATTGATTATTCATCTATATACTAGTTCACGAATGTCATTTCTTAAGAGCTTGATCACATATGTTAAATCCATAAAGGGTTCTTTTCTTATTTGTTGATCTCAAGTGTTATTAACCATTTTTCAAAACCACTTCAATTTTTAATAGTTGCATGAGTAGACAAACGCGTCCTCCATTTTGGCTTCTTTATTGATTTTAAGTACTATAGGATTTTGATATGATAATGATATAGTGAGAATAGTGGCATGGGTTTTGTGATGGAATCTATACGCTGTAAGTTAACCATATACTGATCCAACATACACCATATTCACATATTTCCTCTGTGCTTATAGAACTATCTGAAACTACTTACCACAAAACCCATATCATTAAAACAATTAGAGGTCAGGATGTTTTTTGAGACATCAATGAAAATCATATAATAATAATACGCATTATTTTATTGAGTTTTCCATTATCATGTAAAATTTTCCTCAAATATTCCATGTATGATGCCAAGATATATGCTAGACAAGTAATACCCAAAAATTGATCTATATTCAGCAACACATTCGGTATGAACAAGAACAATGAATACCTTCATTCCCTATATATTCACATTTACCACAACGTGATGAGACAATGTTTCCATATACTCCATTCTGTCAATTCATTTCCATAATATCCATATAAAATGGTAGCATATAACCAAATGCATTTAATCAAAATATAACATTAATATTGTAGAAATAGATAAATGATATATGTTTTTTGGGTTCCAGAATAGCTAATAGAGATATACACAAATGGTGAAAATCATAAAAAAATAAGTAGCTAAACCCCACACCTCAAGACCTAAAGTATTACTTATAATCAAAGTGTTTATTGAAACTAGACGAGAATATCCTTACTATATGAAATGGATCCATCTATATTACCCAATATTGAGGAAATAATATCATTACACCTAGTATATGTAAATGGTATGATACTCACAGGGTTCATGAAATCCATCACACTTCTATAGTGAGTATGATCCAGACCATCTAAGGAATTCTCATTGGATATTGAATCTTCCTTCACCAAATAATGATTGGGCGATACCATAGAAAATAGATCAACTAAGGAGTACCTCTTTACCTTTCGTAAATATTTAGTGGATATTGAAAAAAATGATTTCATATTTCTGATTACCTACACATTATTCCATTTATTTTTGAATGAAATATAAGGATATCCTTGATAACAAGGTTGACCTCCATCGAGAGAACATAAAATATCAACTTTTTCTGGATTGGGATCTTCACGTACCAACATATTTACATCATAACTCCTTTTTAAAATTGTATTAGTAGTTGGATAATCCAAACCCCAATCCTACGAATCCCATGAATAAATTATAGAATTATAACAAATGTCGGACTTTATAGTTCTGACACAGTCATGATACACAATAAATCATTATTACACCTACAATGTGATGGGGGCATTGAATTCTTCCACACGGGGAGAATCCCCCAAATTTGAATTTATCTATTCATTGATGATTATACATCATGTTTCCTAAGGAGTAGTCATTGATATCTCTAAAATTCATTCCAAATGTTCCTGATTTTCACTCATTTAACCATCAAGATACACAGTTGTCTATGTCTCTAGACATTCTTCCTTGATCTTTGGAGGCACCGAAATTTCAAAATGGAATAATTCCATTTAGCATCCTTTAATATATAAGTACACACAAAAATATGATATATCCTTAAATAAAAGACATTTCCACTAGGAAAATCCATCACCTACCTTGATGAGGAAACCCAACAACAAGGGAACCACCATATCAACTTCAACAAAAATCCTTATAGAAGATGACGACTGTACGGGATAGGATTCTACATTAAAGAAGAAAAATATCCCCATTGATTTACCAATAGAATGATTCATTGAGGGGATATGGAATGGAAAATAAATACAAATTATTCTAATCTAATTAACTTCTAATCTCAATCCCTCCATAGTGAGTATCGCAGGTTCATGTAGAAAATTATAATCTTCAAGATTGACACCTTCAGGCCTCCCTACACCTGGAGAAAATGATGTCCTCACAGTATTCTAGATGAGAAAAAACATAATTTTTGAAGAGAATTGAGATGGTCACTTATTGTGGAAGTCCATAATTACTATAAAAAGTTCTGATGAAAGTAAGATTCATTTTTCACTTCCACATGTAACTACCAGTGTTAGGTTTTGGAATGTAGTTTCTAAATTGATTTCCTTCACTAAAAAATCCAACACAAAACACCCTTTGATCCTTATAAAGCACCAAGGATCTATTTATACTCATGGAGTACTAGATTAGCATCTTAAGACAATCTACATGAACCTGTATGCACATTAGTGAAGAAAAATGGGTGATAAGTCTCATTATTTTCAATATAGCAAACAGGAATTAGTAAAATTACTAAATCGTGAGGCAAGTGGCCCACCAGAAAATTAAGCAAGATAACCAATGGATAATAAGTAAAGGATGAAAGGTCTATGATGTAGGTCTTCACTAGGCAGAAACATATCCCCTTAGTATGACTCATTCAGTCCATTATAAGATAAATTAGTTAAATAAATTAGAATAAGTTAGTAATAAACTAATTTTCCATTTTTTGGAAATTATTTTTTTATTTTAATCATAATTTTTTTTAAAATATTTATAAATATATAATCCAAAATAACTATTCTTCTTTTCTATAATTTTCATAATATTCCCCTTGGAATTGTACTGTGAAAAATGAATATTGATTCCATGTGAACTTCTTAGTAATTTTTTGGATCTTCAAGTTTTATCAATACTATTATATTTTAGGCCTTCAATATATATTGGTATTTATGACTTATTTCAATATATAACACCACTTCTCATTCTAAATTATTTTAATGAAACTATACTGAATGATTATGATATAGTTTCCTAAAATCATTATTGGTCCATTTTTATATATTTTGGGAGAATATTTTACACTATTATATGATTTTATAGATATCTATAATAGATTTTTTGAATTATTCAGAAAATTATAAATACAATTTAAAATATACAACTCAAAGACAATAACTAATCAAGGATAGTTTTTTAACAAATAAAATAGAAATAAAGAAATGTCCCTTTATATTGGTCCAATAATTGTTCATCTATGTATTTGTTATGGATAAATATGACATAACTAAAGGAATATTACCTTTTTTATGTTATGCAATTGATATAAGAAAAAAATATACTATTTATGGAACATTTACTCCATAATGATATAATATAATCTATAATTTATGCATGACATCAAATTATAAGACATTCAACCGTCGAAATTTTAATTCATGTTTTAAAGAATCAGTGATTGTATCATTTTTTATAAACATCATGTATCAAAAATATGATCCTTCATCAATTAATCATTGGGTGAGTGTATACAAATTTCAATTAAATAAATACTAAAATTTTATTACATTTTTTAATATATAATGTAAAGTCCATTAAATCTAGTCATTTATTTTTTTCATGACTATATAATCAATAAAATAAGTAATTACACTTCTTATATAAAAACATGACGAGTTGAAAAATTATTTATTATAACATTCAAGAATATATGACATGGTAGGGGTGTCAGATATCAAAAAACACTATATGTTTTATCCTATATCTCTTTCTGTCACATTATATATTATATAATGAAATATGAAATAAAAAATATCCTAATATATTAGATTTAGTGCATATATATATTTTAATCTCCAACTTTAACTAACGCCTCTTAAGCATTGTCCACATGATATGCTTTTTAAATTATATATAACCATAATTGATACAATATCCTAAATTATTTTTGGAAAAAACTCTAAAGTCATTTAGACATGTAATTTTATACTCTCATTAAATTTTGGTTATTTATTTATAAAAAAACAAATAATTATTCTAATAGCCTTTACATGTGACCATTAACTACATTATGGCATTGGAAATTTTTACAAATTTATAATACATAACCCAATGTAAATAACAAACCATAAAAAGTCAATTTGTTACTCAGTATATAATGCGTTGTAATTTTATATCAATCAAAAACAAGTATCCCTATATAATAATCCCCTAGATATATCAATATAAGTCAACAATACTAACACAATCCCTTTTTTTATATCTAACCACGATAATAAAAACATGAAAAATTCCTTTATAGGATAATTTATATATAATCAACTATTTAACATTGTCTACGATTAATGAATAGAACTAATTTATATATTCATTTTCATAATCACATAATATTTAACTCAGCTGAGTATATTTATAAACATTCTTGGAATTTTTCTCTTACGGTAAAAAGTTTCTTATTCATCATATAGAATGATTACTCACATATTTGTTATTCCAAACACAGTATATGATTATAAATATAAAATCCATCCATTAATTATCTCTAACAAAAGGAATTATTAAATATAGTTATCAATGTATGAATGATACACAATATGTATGCTAATGAATTTTTTTGTTAAATTCCAATTGTTATTCTCAAGAGTGTAAATCTAGAAATTAGAATTAACAAGTTGTTTCATTATATAACTATCTATCTATATTTGATATCCTATATAAATTAATATTATCATTTTATCATTTTTTTCCTCCATCCATGAAAATATTTGTTTAGGATTAACTCATACGTTTACATCAGAGAGAATCATTAACATTAAAATCTCATGATAAAATGAATATTCCCTGAAATAATGATTATGTTGAAATTTACCTAAATATAATTTCAATAAAACATCTCAGGTATCCCCATCCCAGTACCAAAGATGATCATACACAAGGCATAAATAATGTTTCTAATCTATATTTATTGATGAAAATAACCAAGTGTATTGAATATAAACATTTGTAATGAATTTGTACTATGAATACAATTAATAAATATATTTTCCATTACCAATAACCTGTTGTGAAATATCTTAATGTTGGATATCAATATAAGTAAATAAAAAAATTCCAATTATAATCCAAACCAAATAGTGCATAAAAATAAAATACTTCCTAAATCATGACATTAAAAACCTATTACAAATAAAAAACAAATGACACATGTCATGTAATGATGAAAAGTTTTTCTAAATGTAACTTTAAGAGCAATGTGGTTGATACGAGACATATTTTAGTGGTACGTCCTTTAAAAAATACCATTATAATATCTCAATTTTGGAATGTAAAAGCATAAAAATGTATGACTAATGATAATTTCATTGATTAAACATGAAATACATTCCAAAATAAATGGGATATTTTAGTAAAAATTATATAATTAATTTAAATAGATATGAAAAAATACGCTCTTCTTAAGATATTTTTTGAGGAATATATTGATCATCTAAAAACCATTTGGTCTTCTATAAAATCACTTATTTCAGCGAAGTATTGATTACCACTAGTGTCGATCCACATGTGCTCCTTTGATATATGAACAATGATAAAGAATTTTTGTGTGCCATCATTATATATCAATTTTCTTATATAAATATCCTTGAACATTATGTTGATTTCTTGGGTATTAAAGAACCATCCTTCCATTAATTTTATTGAAAAGGAAGATGAGGTTTGAGAGTCTCTCAGTATAGAGAGAAGAAACTCAAGAACATTATTCGGACATGGAAGAGATCTCTAGATTTTTTCGTGCATAATGACTCCGCAATAATCGATCAACTCTAGTACAATATCCTGAGTTGTCTATTTTTAGAGTTTAGTGTAACATTAAAATAATTGATAATTTTACAGAAACCCTAAATAAAATATTAAATATTTAAATGTCAAAATTTATTGTAATTGAATGTTTAATATTATTTTTCCCATGAATTGTGATAACAAGAATAATTTAAAAATTATTTTTACCATCATTCAAATTGAAATTTATCAGCATGTATCATATAAGTTTACTCACCCTCCTTGGAATTTTTTGCATACAAAAATTGATATTATTATCAAATAGTTATTAATATAATAAATATATAAATAAATAATAAATATCAATTTAATTAAATAATTACCTTGAAAATAAATACATATTTAATTAACTTGATCATTAAATCATAAAAAACATTCGTTCCCCACACATTACTATTATATTCATTCCAAAAAATATAAATTTATTTTAATTTTTATCAATAGAAACACTTAGTGTCTGACACTATAGGAGTTCATAGTATTCGTATTTACTGAGATTTCCTAAATTCCAAAATTAATTTATATTTATGGTTATAGGTACCCAATGTGAAGAAGATAATTTTGCAACACTGATAAGCACATTCAAGTATTTCCCTATGTAGTATAATCCATTTGTCACGATGTATAATCAAGATGGTTGGATGCATTTTTCATCAATGTTAATTCATGAAAATAATTAATTTATTATCCCAAATGTAATTTTCTACATCTCCATGAAAATGGAACTTATTTCTGAATTTCCATTTCTATCAATGGGTATATATATGAACATAAAAAATGGAATGTAACAAAATCATTTATTGACTTCATTATTAATGACATACTTATCTTGATGTATCCATAATATCCTACATTACATCAATATGTTGTGTCACATGTTTCTTCAATACATCTACATACTTTATTCATGATTTGTTTTAATAATAATATTAAAATATCATGACCATTACACATGCCCCCAGATCAGAATCACTGTGAAACAGAAACATGTGGAATTTTTATTAGTGTTGTTTACCTCTTAATATCTTATCTTAAATATTAATGAGTGAGATATTGATTAGATGAATCATCATCCTCTTATTATCACTCACACCAAAAAATAATAAAACTATGTTTCCCATCATAGTTCTTCATCCTGAGTGTAATAAATAATATTTTAGAGATGTCATCATATAATTTCATGGTTCATCATATAGTGGGGAGCTGCAATGACCTATTTTAATGAAATAGATTCCCTCTTACATTATCACATAAATTTATTGTATAATAATTATCCATATGTGATCATATATATTATTTATTTTTATTTCTTAATATAAATGGTAATATAAAGTAAAAATAATTTTGTTGTAGTACACTAAATCGACGAAATCCCCACTAGGCCTATAGATCTCTATACATGATTTTTATTTTAATAAAACTCACATTGTTATCATGTATCTATTGAAATAATGATATTCATAATGGATCTTCCACATTTTCTTACATGGACATTCATAACACTGTAAACTAACCACATTGAGAAGAATCAATTGAGAGAAGAAAATTTCAGATAATCTACTTTATTCTTCTAAGGTGAACATGGTCATTTGGTGCGATACACTGCTATATTATTATCACAAAAAAAGTTATATGGACTTTTTTACTCAATACAACATCTTGATCATGGGTAAAATTACATATCTACAATGAAAATATATATATATATATAAAGAGACAATATACTCTGAAATTTAAATAAATTCTAAAACCATTGATTTATTTGATATGTTTCAGCTCATGACCACTCCCTTGATGGTAGTAAAACAACAAAAACATATCTTTATATCATTATGATCATTTGTAAAATATTACTCTACACGTAACTTGATGGTTATCTAATAATCTATTCAATTATACATTAACATATATTTTTTCTTCCTTATATAATTAAGGATATTTTTGAAGTCAATCGAATGGTGGATTCTGAGATTTTATTAATATTTTCCAAACTAAACGTAAAGGATAAGTGAGATATTTTATATTTCAAAATTTGGAATACATGACTAAAAAGAACTCTAACACATATTGAATCATTCATATTATATGTTGGAACTATGACACTCTCGACAACAGACAAAGATTTTCCAAAACCCCTACACTTTGGTTTTTAGGATCTTAAATAGGCCACTCAACTAGGAAATGTATCAAGGAAACTGCCCCCAGCCAGCTGGGGATTTATTTTTCCTCACCAATGATTCAAACCTTTTTTGGACATGAATTTGACTAAATAGGGAGTTTCTCTGGAACCACTCTTCCATATGGCGTTGTGGTATTATAGAAGCACCTCAGTTGGTTAAATTACATCATCCCGAGTTTTGATTCTACCTGGAGGTGAAATAAACCCACAGCTAGCTAGAGAGGATATCTAGGAACGTGACCCAGTTAGTGGACCAATTGAGTGCATCCCACAAGTTTGTGGGCTCTATGGGGTTTTGGTCCGTAGTTAGGAGTGGAAAAGGACTAAAATTATATGTCTCCCCTCATGCATATAAAGACGCATTTTCTTGGATATTGAAATTCCATGTGTCATAGGAAGTAATACTTTGTTGGATTATTCTATATTAAACCTCCTTAGTATCTTGTAAATATATCCACCATGACCTAGACCGAGCTGCCTCATTGATCTATCATGATGGGTCTTGATCAGAAGAACATAGGATGCTTCACCTAATTCTTTCATGGAGAAGAATATATTTAAACAAATAATTACATTATGTAGGATATGTGGCTCAATTATAGTAATTATAATGTTAAAAATATATAATATTTGGTAAACTATTTCACTCCCATTAAACCGTATATAGACATAAGACCCAAATGTGATTCTTGTAAAAAATAATTTCTATTATTGCTTCATAATAGAAATTTTCCATGAATTGGGTGATTGTTTTATCCATAAATATATCTCTATAAAATTGAAACATTATTAATATTATATGGAACCAAAAACCATTATAAATCCTTCAAATAGACATCATCATGAAGGTTCCTATTATGGAGGGTGGTTTTATAATAAATATTCCAACTCCAATTATTCACAATATATTTATATGTAATTTATATTTCAAATTTATATATTTATGTAAACTGGTGAAAAAGGTTCATTATATTCAATTATGGTTGACACTTACTACTTCATTATATGTAAGAGATTATTTATTATCAACTAATAATGACTCGGAATTCTTTGTGACAAGAAAACCATTATGTTTAGATTCTCTATCATCTCACATTATCATACAATGTTTATTATCACTAGAATAGTTTCTTTTATGGGGATTTATTGATCTTTTCCCTATACTTACTCTTCTGTGTCCAAATCTTGTATTTCATCAAATACTTTTTCACCCTAAATATCTATTTTTATAGTGTTCCCCTTCTCAAGTAACAATGAATTTCATTCCATTTTAACATTATTATGTGAGTTTCCATCTTGGTAATATCCACTTGTTTTCATAGGAAACCATATATAGGTAGAAGTTTTTCCTTTGGAAGAATTTTTGTTTCTTAAAGAGGCAATATAAAATGATTCACATATCCACATTTGTATGTTTAACAATTTTGGATTCATTCAACTCCAAGATTATAATATACTACCATCTACATATTTTGTTTGTACATGGTTTCGTTTGAATATTGTTTTCTATAATTAATATCACCAAAATGAGAGTGGAAGGTATATATAGCTCATCATTGAAATCCTTGTGTCCAATAGGGTGTGGTTACTCCTTTTACATAGGCCAATCCATTATATGGTATAATGAGATTTGTACTGGGATGAAATCCCATACTCTCACAATAGGTAATGTATTATTTGTTTTGATATTCTCCACCATATTTATTAATCATTTTATTAATCTTTTTATAATGATTTTTCACAATCTTATTCTTGAGTTAGTTGAATTTACCAATGGAATATAATTTATACTTCATTAATAATATATATATATAACCATAAATTCTAATATCATTAATAACATTTCTGAATTTTGAGTAACCAACCAATGTATGAATTTAAAATGATCCCAAACAAATTATAATAGACCAAAACAACAAGCATCAAGGGCCTTTCACAATTTTCTAATAAATAGGTTTTTCTTCATATTACAATCAAAAAATTCATAAAAAATACCATGTACTTTTTGTTTGAGTTATATTAAATAACCAGGATGCAGTAAAATAGTTAATTTTTATTTATTTATATTACCTTAGTATTCATTTTATTGATGAGTGTTGAATGAGTTTGATGAACCATATTTTTTATCTATTGCCAACCCCTAGTTTTTATAATCTAATCTATAATATCCATTATAAAAATATTCATACCATATGATATGTTTTCATTATAATCGAATAATATTTTACATTTGAACCTGAATATAAAATATTCAATTTCTTATTCAGTAATTGAAATAATGTGTTCTGTAATTCTTGGAATATTTTAACCATTATAAAGAACCAAGATCATTCATTTTTTTAATGTGATTTGGAAATTTATAATGTATAATACTGCATCATAGCTCTTCTTGATGCATGTAATTCCATATAACCATATTAAACCATTACAAATCAACAATGATTCTATATTTTTATTGAAATTTGAGAATCACACGTATTACCCCATACCCAATTCATAAATATTGAATAGTAATATTCGAGGATAAATATTCAAAAAGAATATCCTTGCATCATTCACACTGTGCATTTTTTCCTTGTTCCCATTCTTACCACATCAAAAACCAAAGGCTTCATACTCCCTCTATTATCCTTTTTTCTTCCTCTTCTTAGATTGGAATGGTGTATAATACATATACTTGGACACAGTATTGCAAAAAAATTAAATCCATAACTCCTGATTACTATAATAATAAATGACATCTCATTCTTTTATACCTTATCAGTCTATATAATTATGAAGATTTGATCAAGGATTGAACTATCTATATCTTCCTTATTTACATTAAAAATAATGATACAGAACTACTATGGGAGTGCGGTAAGAATGATATTGGTGAAATGTTTATTAGGTAGTTTAAATTGTATAATATCCAAATAGTCGATATATGCAATCATTTTGACTATAATAGTCCAATAAGTGAACCATCTCCCATCACTCTTATAGAGAGTACCATGTATATCTTAAAAAAATCTGACTTTCTCTCTACTAATAAATAACATGGATATGGGTAAACGTTTTTTCTTCATCGATAGTTTCATGTTATTTATTTAGTTCACTATAAATTTAAGATAATATTAATCAAATTAAATTTAGTGTATCATCCATGTCTATCTCTTAATAATGTATCTCTCCCTCACTCCCCACTATTATAGTATGTTGAGGAATTGGACACCATCACATTTAACATCCATTCCTAGTGTAGTTCATCGACCAAAATGTTGCTCTATTCCTAAATGTTTCTAATGGTAGTGATATTGTCTATATTTTAGATTGATTAAAGGTATAGATTTGGTTTTTTTTATATTTATATTTGATTATATAATAATTTAGAGAGGGTTTTTTACATTATAAAATCACAAATACGAGGAAAACATTTATTTATATATCCCTTATTATATTATCTTGTCACAATATCCATCACCATTGGAATGAGAATGTATAGTTTCATGGAAATTATAATGGAGAACACTGCTAAAAACATAACAATGTAACTATTCATATATTCTATGGTATTAAGGTAGGAATATATAAAATAAGTTTTTTATTTAAGCATCATGAACCGTTTATTGGATTCCTTAATACTTAATCTACAAGATCCTGAAACGTTTTGAGATGTATTATACATGTTTTAGTTTATATTTTACCCATTTTTATTATAAATTATTTGGGTCATACATCCATGTTTTTTAGGTAAATATGAAGAATTTTATAATCCCATTGGGTTGTGTGAGGTTTGTGCACTGTAAGAGAAAATCATGTGGTTTACCCCAAGAAATTTCTCTCCCCTACTTGATCCACTTGAATGGAATTCAGGGATTAACCAAACTGTGTGTCCACCCTCCCCATAGACTATACCCTTAGATATGGGGTTTTCTCTTAGTTGGTGATGATTTTGGAAAAACATGATCCCACCTAGGACAAACCATGTACCAAAGATATTAGCATTGCACAGTTTGTAAAAACATATGGACCGTCTATGATGTTGTGTGAGCTAGACAATAGAGGCTAAAAAATTAACTAAAAATTATCAAACCACCAGTTTATATCCCTTACACCAATAATTGACCTAACATAAATTTCATTCCTCTCAGTGACACCCTTTAAGATTATTTGGTACCTTTATATTCTTATAGTGTGAATTAAATATTTGATGAATGAAATCTAACTCATCTAGTTGTGTCTATTTCATGGTTTAAGTGTCTATCACCCCAATAAATCTTCCCCCTTAGAGAGATATTAATTCGTTAACTTGAAGATGGTTTAGATCTTAGATTTAATGCTTCTTTTTTCATTGGATCAGGATCATATGTTCAAATTTTAAATCTTTCCCACTATCTAGATTTTAATTATACTACATTGAATTGAGTGATATGGTTTTCTGAGAATTCAAAAATAATTATAAGGTAAGTGGTCTAATTAATAATTCTAATAGTCATAATTCTTATATTTTTTTATATTTGTATCACTGAATATCCACATTGTTAAATTTATTATAAATTATAAAAATTAATTAAATCCAAATGAAAATGATAGACCCTTCAAGGATATCGTTGCACATATTGTAGATTCTGATATTAGACATGGTGGAAACCTATAGGGTGAGGAAATATATTAGAAATGATGAATTATAAAATTTTAACAGTGGAATAATGATTTATCCAAATTTAATTAAATACTACATGGATTTTGATAATATGGTTTAATTTTTTTTTTGGAAAAACCATGAAGGGGTAATTAATTTTCTAATTAAATGATAATAAATGGGTATATAGGAAAAATTTTTAGGTTTTACATTATGGTAGATTTTGGTATCAATGGTAATGTTTATAAATGAATTGGTGTATCATGTTGTGAATTTTTTATGAAAATGTAAACAATGAGTTGTGGTAGAGGGAAAGATCCTCCAAGTACCCCTAGGGTTCTATACTACATCTATAGGCCCCCGAAGAATGATTTATATTTATATGAAAATGTGATCACTATGTGTTTTGTTAGGGACTAATACTCTATGTAACCATGGGGTTCCACACTACTTTTCTAGGTCCTCGATTAATGAATGTGAACAATGAGATGTAGGTGAGGGACTGATGCTCAAACTACCCATAGTATGAATGAATGTTTCATTAGGAACCCATGCTATTTTTATCAGAATTATGATCCATGTTATAAAGAAAGGGGTTCTTGAAATGACACTACATGGTACCATATGAAGATGGAAAAAATTTACTAACTAAATTCCATGAAAACTGTAAATTGTAACATCCATTTGTTGTATGGTTTGGACTCCATCATGAGATGAAAAAGGTATGATATTGTCAGATAAATAAATAATAATATAATACATGATTTCATTTTTTATATTATTTATTATTCATTATAAAACTATATAGACTTTTATATACAAGATATTTAATTAGATATCATTCGTTGTGTCCTACGATGTTGTACTCACACACTACAAGGGATGCAATATTAGTAACCAAATAGAATTAATGTTTTCATGATAGGGTAAGGTAAATAGAAATATATTATATCCTTGATATGGGAATTAGACTGGATCATGGTTGAGGGAACCCAATATGATGTCGGGACACACGTGGGATAATTCATTGTGTCTTCATTTAGTGTTTTAATTAAATACATGACACTTTTTTTGAATTATGTATTTAATATATTGGTTTATGTTTATTTTCATTATTTTATATTTATCCAAATGTGGATTGGTTTGTTAAGGATTATTGTATTATCTTGGTTATATTTCATATTGATTTCAATTGTTGTGATACTTTTATAGTAATGGTGTACTCTCCCAACATTACATATTACACTCTTGCAATAAGTTGGGAGCCTCTGGTGTGTAGGTAGGCAGGATTGAGGTCACGTGGAAAACCTACTTGGGGCACCAGTATGCGGATCAATGGTCGGGATGATACAATGTGGAATCAAAGGGGGTATTCTATTCACATCAGTTATCTTACAATATATGAATTTTTGACATGAGGCTTGAATGATTTATCCCATGGTCATGATCTCATGGCTAGGATAATACAATCCATGTATGGGGGAAGCCCTAGTTCCATTGTTTGGATTTTTATTCATGATGTTTTATATTATAGTAAAATGTTATTTCACATTAGATGAATCAATTACATTGAGATTTTATTATTTTCCAAAAAATTTACTTATTCCTAGGAATGGAATAAAATTTTATTATAGATACATCATTTTAGCAACTTCTATTTTCTTGGCATACGTTAATTTAAATATGCATGGAGAATCATGTGATGTATATGTTGTTGGATTTGGTAAATTTAATTTATTATAAATATTTAATTAAATTTAAATTAAAATGGTTCCTAATAAGGAATTGATAATTTTAAATGATGTTAATTATATTAATTTTAAATGGTTAAAAAATTAATGATAAATCTATAAATGAATAGTTTTTACCTTGTTTTAGCCTTGGCCCAGGTAAGGGATTGTTAAGGTAAGTGATAGTGTCGTAGTTTTAACCATATTGCAGTGTATACAGGATGACTTGTTATGTCCCTATATGAATATATCTTGTTAATATGTTTTAATTATTGGTTATGTGTCACAAGACATGTTATTTTAATTTTAGAGTGATGCATCAATGATAAAATTTGTTGTTAGGAATATGAGAGGACAATGCTGGAAATGTTCCACCAACTGTGGAACAAGATTCCCCGATCATTCAAGGTGAAGGGTTGGGAGAGCAATTCCATTATATCATTTTTATGAATTATAAAGATAGATTTACAATGTGTAAATATATAATATGTATGATATGACTTAGGAATTCAAGTTGAAACCACCTCTGAATTTCGTCGGAGAGGGTGGGCCTGAGGTATCTTTGATTTTTATTGATTCTATCCAGACCATCCTAAATAATTTGGTGACCCCTATAGAGAAAAGATTCTTGTTATCTACATATATTGTGTGATGATCAGTGATGAAATGGTGTTATGTTTTGTCTTGAGATTAGAATTTGGAAATCATGGTCTGTAATGACTTTCGAGAGATGTTCCTAGATCATTTTCAACCTGATAAACAAAGATATGAGAGAGAGGAAATGTTTTTTAAGATTTCATATGGAATAATGTCAGTGATGGAATATATAGATAGCTTCACAGAATTTTGTATCATTTTATTTTTGTCTGTATGGGATGAGGCAATGGCAGTGAAAAAATTCAAGGACATATATAAATGTATTATTAAGTTAATGGTTAATAAATTTAATATGGAGAATTTTTCTAAGGTGGTGAATCGGGATTTAATTTCTGAGGGAATCCTAAACGAGGCCTCTAGTGTAGAATAGGTGGATTCTATATGATGATTAGCTGGTATGATATCCATGGGTAGGATATTTCATTATTAGAACCATAACCTAAACAAATCCAGGAAGTGTAGAAAGCCAGATATAACAGTTGATGTTGGAAATACTTTATTTCATTTCTACAAGTGTGATATGATAGCTCACATTGGAATCCAATGCCCCCAACCAATAGTAGGTAGTTGAGAATGTGGAAATATGGGAAATTTAGAGTGGTTTTGATAGAATTCATGATAGATGGTTAATCCTATAGGAGTTAGGCTGAAGTACTGTATAATAAGGGGAATTATACACCATACGAGTCAGGAAGTAGGAGTATTATTTCCTTTGTTGTTAGAGGTGTTTGATGTGGTAATTTAGGGATATAATTCCCATATTTGTAGAGTAGCGTGCCACATTGGGCTCAGGTTGTAGCAAATAGAATAGGGACATTAAATTTACTTGTAGTTCAATATACACTTGTTGACAGTGAGGTTAGGCTGTCAACAATTAGTGTTACTATTTCTGCAGATTGAAATCATTTTTTGTTTTAAAAGTTTGATATAATAGTCACACATTGATTCATGACATATCAACATGTAAATTGATTGAGTCTAACAGTGTAGTATTCCACTTTGGTAATGATGATTGAAACACCTTTGGGAGTGTAGACAATGGATATGTATCTATAAAAGGGATGTGAACTCAACAATAGTGAATATAATTTTATTTGGTGTCATTACATACTGGACATTTCATGTATTGAATTGATTCCAAGTATAGATTGATTAGTATCTTACGAATCACTCGTCTATTTTTACCATAAAAGAGTAGTATTTATATATCATGAGTGTAAAAAATATGTCCATCATGGATAATGAGATATCTAAGTATGTCGTGAAGGTCTCATTCAACATCATCTAGGTAATCTCACTACCTAGGATAAAAGAATTCGATTTGATAATTGGCTTGTGAAGCATATATTCATTCAAACCATAGTTGATAATTTCCAGGAAGTGTTCCTCAATGACATATAAGTGCAACCACCAATGTGATGTATTCAGTTTTTTATTGATCTACTGCATGGTGTTAAACCATTTTCCATTCAACCCTATAAAATGTATACTATATAGATTCAAGAGATTAATAAATAGAAATAAAAATGGATGGTTAAGGGATTTATTCATCTGAGTATGTCCTGGTGAATTTATATAGAATTTGTTTACAACAATGATTATCTATTTTTTATGTTTTTTTGTCAATAAAAAGATGTCTAACTAGAAAATAGTAAAAACCAAAATCCAAT
Organism: Viscum album; assembly: GCA_963277665.1. Taxonomy (NCBI): domain Eukaryota; kingdom Viridiplantae; phylum Streptophyta; class Magnoliopsida; order Santalales; family Viscaceae; genus Viscum; species Viscum album. The sequence continues at coordinate 934,991,251 of OY728121.1, forward strand.
TCTACCAATTTAGGACAATGTTAACAATTTCAAGGGTTCTATTGTGTTCTCCATGATTTAATTGATATCGGGGTGTCATCAGTTTACAGTTATGCCTTTTAATAGACCATTGACTGATATTAGAAGAAGGTATGGAATATAAAATTTCATCATGATGTTGTTCATGAAGCTGAAAGATCATGTTTTTTAATGGACATGATAACCCAAATATTTCTCCCACACCTGGAAAATTTTGTGGTTGTTTTTCGGGATGAAATCATTGAATACCAAAAATATCATGATGATCATTACAAACACCTAGACATCATCACGAGTAACTAAGAGATCATAAATTCCCTCATATATATCTAATAGTCATTTTTTGATTGAAAAGGTATATTTTTGGGGTTATGTATTTTCTGAGGAAGGTGAGTTAGTATAACCATTGATTGTATAGGAAATTTACATCGTAGTGTTTCCCATGAATGTATTTGATATTCAAATCATTTTGGGATTAGCAGGACAATATTAGAGATTTATAATGGAATTTTCCTATTTATAAGAACTACTTTCTAGTTTTACCAAGAATGTTATCATGTCTTAATGGCCAATATCATGTGATAATTATTTCATACATTTAATGAATCATTTGACTACTATGACGAATTTCATCCTTCCGGATATAGGTGAGGATTATATCTAGTTTTTTTTATTCTTTTGGGAGTTTATTATGGTATGTGTTTTTATAGAGTGATTGTATTGTGGAATATGCATAAATACACTTTAAACTACATTATGTGTAACATCATGAGTTTTTTTAAAGGAAACACTATATCCGTTCACATACATAATATTCCACATTTAGCTAAAATAAACAACTAAATATTATAATTTAATATTATAGTTATCACATTTATATTAGAATGGAGATATAGAACAAGATTAATGAAATTATGAAAATTTAGTTTATGCATGTGTATATAAAAATTCATTGGTGGAAAATTAATTAAAAATATACAGAATTGTTTTGCTGAAAAAATATTTAAATGTGAACAAATTTGTTTTATACCAATATATTAACAAATTATTTTTTTTATTATATTAATGTAGTATATATATATATATAATTTTTAACATTCATCTTATGTGTTTTATAGACATGATACAAGAAGAAATATAATTTTTCGAACAAAAGTTGTATTTATTTTAAAAAAAACATTTTTCCTTTTGATGGAACAAATATTTTAAATATATTATTTTACTATATTATATATTTTATTTTTCAAAATAAAATTGGTTTTTTAATTCGGAATATCAAATTAATCTTACCGTAAATTTTTTTTTCGGAAAAGTTTTTTGTTTTTATGAATAGTGAAAAATACTACATTATATTTTAAAAATAATTGTTTATCTAAATAATTTTTATAAATTAAACTAAATTTTAATGTTAAAAAAGATAAATAATAAATTTATTAATTTAATTTAGGTTATCTAATTAATTTTAATTTTGAAATTTTTTATAAAAACATATTGAAAATTTTAATGTCACTTTTACCGGCCTTCGCGCCACAGCTGCGGAATTATTATTAAATATAATTTAGCCACTTCTATGAATTTAATTTTGAAATATATATATAAATGTTAGTAATAATTATTAAAAAAGGTCAACTTATTTTTTATTTTTTATTACTTTAATAATTTTTTTATTAACATGGTTTGGGTAAATCAGATAAATAAGGGTTAAAATAATGTTATAAATAATATAAAATGATCATAACACTTGTACTAATTTAATTATTTGAGTTTTTTATGACATATAGCATAATTTTTTTTATTTTATGAACACTTGGAGATACATGTATGACATTATTTCATATATAATATTATATTCAAAGAAAATATATATTTTTTTCGCACTCTTGTTTTTATCAATTAATTTATTTTTAATATGGTGTTATACATGGTATCTCTTTGACTATAAATATTACGTTTAAATATGAAATAATTAAATAAATAATATAAATTTATATATAAATTTTAGTGAATATATAATTATATTAAATTGTAACACAATTATGATGTTGTAATTACTTCATTAATGGAAGAATCAAATAGATGATATTAGTAATATTAAAATAAATATAATATGAGAAATTTGTTACCATCCCCAAATTTTATGGACGAATGTGACATGTTACGGATTATTTAATTTCATTTTTTGGATGATTATATTTTTAATAATATTTTTTTAAAATAAAATTATTGAATACTGTCAAAATTCAAATTTATGATATTTTAAAATAAATAATATTTTCTTAAATGGTATAAAATGAAATAAAATATCACCATATTCTAAATATATTGGGTAAGTCTAAAAATTGCATTAATGACTCATTTGTTTTCATTTTAATGATATTATATTTTCTCCCAATGTGTATATTATAAAATATCATGTAAATAATTAATAGGTGTTAAAACAAGAAGATAAGGTTTAAAATAAAATCAATACGTGTCTAAAAATTGTTTTCTGAGAGGATTTAGAACTGGACTCATTTTATATTCTAATTAAGATAATTCAGGGTCATTGGTAGTAAAAAATTAATTTATATTAATTTAATATTTTAGGGGGTTCCAAGGGTTCCCCTTCCCTAGCATATAACAAGGTACGCATTCCTCTCTATTAACCATAGTTCAAAAACTGATTGGTTTGGATAATAGATTCCCAAATATATTATTATAATACCTATCCACATTATAAAGGTCTAATTTTTGGCATGAAACACTTTTAATGGGTGTTAAGGTGTAAATCAAAGGTATATATCCAAAGGAAAGGTAACATTCTTATTTTTAAGTGTTTCTATTTAATTTCTTCTTCTGCATCCTTCAAATATTATTCAACCATGATGAAATAATTACTCAAGTATCCATAATATACAGATATGTTATTTTGTTATTATTATTTAAGTGCATAATAGTTTCATTTATTTTTAATAATATTGAAGTGCATATGTGTTTCATTTGTTATCAATGAGAATTCAATATGTGAATGAAATTTATTGAGGAAGATGTTGGTGAAGCCTTGGAGAACTGTTGTTGATTCAAAGCATTGAATGCTACAATTGATCAAATCTCTAAGAGAATACAAATCTGAATATTGTATAACAGGTCGTATGTTCCAAGAGTTTTATCAAGGTGATACGTTGTCACAACACTTGAAGAAGTCCATGCAATACTCAATTGCATGAGGAGAAAGAAGATCCATAAATGGTCACTATGTGAATGAAGTGTTGATGATCCATCCAATGAAATCTAATTCGATGAATGTTATTAATTAAATCAGGTTATTATTTGTGCGTATTCTAAAAGAAAAAGACACGCGTTTTAAAGAGAACATATCACTCATTATAACAATTACGACCATACATTATTCCTTAATGGATGGGGAAATAACCAATGTTCCATGAATCATCCAAGATTGGATCAAAACTACATATTGAAGATAATTTTGAATTTATGATCTAAAAATAATGGAATGGATAATGCATAAAGTTAAAGAAGAATAAATAAGTCATGCTTGGGATTTGAATGAGGGGGAATGGGTTGGAAATTTAAGGAGGAATTCATACTTGGATTTAATACCAACTACATAGTAGTTTCTTTTTCGAAAAAATTAGGTCCAATCTTGATGGACAGCTGAAGCCCTCACCCAAGGCATATACGGGACACAATGTTCTACCTCGCCCAAGGGGAAGGCCTTGAAGCCAGCCCACAAAGAGCACATAATGGCCATGTATAACCCCACATGTGCCGCATGGTGGTGAACCGTCCAGTTTGGGCACTAGGAGTGCACTTGTAGGAAGCATAGTGGGTGTCATGATTGTAACTGCAGAACACGGTATGGGGGCGAACCATGGAGGGAGATAGTAGAATTCAACTATGTGCCATAGTGGATTGTTATTTAAAGAAGATAAAAACACTATGGAGTTTGGTGGTGGGACATTTTTTTAAAACTGAGGAACTTATCTTGATCGTTGATCCCTCAACAACATGTGGTGTAATGTCAAATCAATATTGATATTGAACCCATGAATCCAGGTCGTCCAACTTATCACCGCGGTTCAGGATTAAATGAGCGTCGTCTAATCTCTCCATCGAGGTTGTCTTCAACCATCAGACACCCGATCTCTACCTGTAAACTAGTATTCAAGCTGAGCATTATGTTCTCGTTCCTAGTCACATTGGATGCTCATAGTTAGTTCTTGATGATTGTATTTATGAAGAAAACATATGCATGCATTAAAAGTTTCATGCATGGGACTGAAACGAGAAATCCTTGTAGGACAAAAGAAAGAAAATCTATCGAGGTCATATTGTTCATTGTACAAAGAGAATATTTTCATGCATTCAAATATTAATGAACATGAGGATTGCACCAGGAAATAATGAGTTTACGTTGAACCGAATAATACCATGATTTACCACCATATCTTTCTCCGCATTTGAAAATAAAAAAACATCATTTATCTTAGGAATTAAAATATTTGAAACCTGTGGTTTTGAATGTTCTCCTCACCTATAAAATGAGGGTCACATTCCATGAAGAAATATTCTTGAATTAATATTTAATAGAGCTCTCATTTCACTGATGAAATAGTGCAACCTTTGAGAAGCCCACTGGTTCGAGAAGAAAGAACTGTGAAGCGCCTCTTGGTTCAAGAAGGAGAAACCCAGGTAGCCCATTATTACGTGAAGAAGATATTTTCACATATATCATGAGTGAAGGTGTCCCACTATTCTCTTGCATGTACGAAAGTGATAACCCCTTGGATCGTGGAAGAACCCACACACCATTTTTGGTTCGCACAGGGAAGGACTTCGAACCATCTTGGTTCGCGAAGGGAACCCACACACACCCTTGCCACGAGAACAAGAAAAGGTTTGTGTTAATATACACTTCAATTAGAGATGAATAATAACCCAAACACATCCATTATGGTTTGTTGACAAAGAGAATAAGGAAAATGCATGCATGATGCTCATGCATGTATATGCAAGATTTGAGATACCCGAACAAGTCAATGGGTGGGTGACACCCATTATAGTTGTGTGTGTGCTTTATAAAACAAAGAATGAGGGTTCATGAATGGTCAGGTTCATCTGTTTATAATCACAAGAACAAATTTTTTGTGGATATGTGAAGAATGAGGATGTAAGAACAATAAAACACACCCTACAAACCCAAATTAAAAAGAACAGGTGTGTGTGCTAAGACCCAAAAGAACGGAACGAGAAAAGGGTAATGTAGAGAGATTGTGTGTGTGATCAAAGTGTTTTATACATTGAGGATTTAACAAAAATTCGAAATGGATTCTTCATGAATTAATGAATGCACGTGAACACATGAAGACACATAAAATAAAAAATAAGTTTATTAGTGCACTTATGTAAACAAGAAGAGGCAATTCCATGAAACTCGCGCACAAAGCATAATCAATTAATATGATGCCATGTGAGCTGATATTCAGTGTTTAAATAAACATATAAGTGTATGTGATTATTCCCAAGAAAACAAGGAGAAGTTTTTTTTATTCTGTAGTTTGACTTAGAAGAATAAATTGAGATATCGAAATACAAGAAGTATGGGATCCCATGTAATCCATGCATGAAGAGGATGAGAACTTAGAATAAATCTAGACATAGTCAATGAAGTATTTTTATTTGAATGTTCTGTATTTGATAATCCAAGAAGGCATACATTACTGATATTGTGAAAGATCACTGCAAAATATTAATATTCAGGAAGAGGAGGAGTGAACCATTGGAACACTTCTTAGTGAGGCAAGATCTTCATCTGAAGAATAAAGAATAACCTGAGAATTTTTGAGACTAAAGAATGTTCAGAGAAGTGATCAGAAAAATTGATCAAGGACAATAGTCCTTACCAAAGGCTATTGAAGATTCTTTAAGAGATAAATAGTCATGTTATAATTAGAAAGACTTTGTGAAGAGAGAAGAATATCATCTATAATTAATCGAGGAAGAAATTAAAGTAGGAATATGATCATGTGACTCGAGAGCTAGAAGATCCCTGTGAGATTCTGGGAGGAGGATAGGTATTCAGTGGGACTATGAAGTAGACCAGTGGGACTCTGGTAACACTATGTAATGCAGAATAAAGAACCTCATGTGGTATATGGGAGAGATACAATGTGGATCTGTATCAACCATTATAATTACTAACAGTATTATAGTGGAGAATATATATTGTGGTGAATAACCAACACAGTGGGGAGTAAGTATTTGAAAAAACCCTTGTAAATCCTTGTGTTCAGTGACTTTATATTTAAAAAATATTTTGAAGTTATTTTGAGAGACACAAAAACACTGGATCGAGTCTTTAACCAGTCATAGAGATTTAAATGAGAAGAATTGATTAGAAAATTTTTTAAAAGGGATCACTGATTCACCCCTTCATCTCTCAGTTATTCAAACTGATCTAGGCACTTCAATTGGAATAAGAGGGAGGTTACTTCTAAAATATCCAAGGGATTCATTATGTTTTGTATATTTTTGGAAATTATAGAGAAACCTCAAATGGGGATTTTTTCCAAGACTCGAAAAATTAGAATGAAGAAATAAGCAAGGATGATGAATGAAAATCATATTACTAAAGGAGAGACTCCTTCTACTGAAGGTAATCTGAAAGGTATAACATGTGATAAAACTTATTATTCATATGATGTAGCATGTTAAAGATGTGATGATTATAGATCAACTAGTGATTTGTAAACTATACTAAAAGACTATCTGAAGAAAGTCCATATAGAAGTGTAAATACACATTGTGACAAGCACCAATGTTATTCATGATTAAAAATAACATCTAGAATAAGAATTTGATGCCATGTAATATCATTTGGATAAAATGGTTGGCATATCCAACACTCTTAAAAAACTATTGAAGAAAATATCACAAAAAAATTCAAATTTCAATGAAAGACATGCTCATGTTACTAAAGAATTGGTGGGAAATATTTGTGAGAAATAATTATTTGATATTGTAATTGTAGAATATTTCCATGCAATTGAGAAATTGAACAAAATTTCTATGGTTATTTATGATGCTCAATTAGAAGAAAAATCCAACATGGAGAAGGATCTTGACATATCATTGAAACAAATAAAAAAATGCATGAAGAACAAATGATAAATCAGAAGGAGAATTGGGAAAGGAAGATAATATTAGTTGAGGATGAATAAAACTCACTCAACATGAATTGTTTAGATCTTGTGGTGAAATTGAATAATTGACAATAACTCCATGATGGAACATCACAAACAACAAAAACTAGAGATGTTTTCCCTCAAGTTTTTATTTAGGAAAATTATCCCAAAAGAATTACTAGATCATCCTATAAATAGATGGAAACATTTCCCATGAAAAAGGTATCCCATAACCCAATTATTTATATTTATACTAATGTAGTTTCATCTACAAGTACTGGTTCTATTTAGAAACATATGATCATTTGGATTGATACAAAATCTATATACATCCATCAAAACATCAAGTGTGGATAGTAGAATAATTATGAGGATAAAATCCCAAAATTATGCTTCAAATAAAGAAATACACCTCTAGAAACATTAATTTTCCTAATCTAGATAGACTGATACTACTAATAAAATATAGAGATTTGTTGGCTATTATTGGGGTTGTTGAATTTTTGGGTATCAGGATAATGATTTCATGCATAATGCGTTATCATATAAAAATTATAGAAGGCCTACATTTAGGGAATGTAAATATGATTAAATGAAACATACTACAAAGCAAAGGTAGAAAACCCATATGAAAGAGAATATGTATACTAAGAAAAGATTTTAATATCTTGAAGACTTCTATGATAATTACAAAAACAGTGGTCATAGTCATGATTTGTGTTGGTTTAGTCCTAAAATGATTCAGGAATATGTCGATAAGAATCATAAACTACAACAAAGGTAGGAGAAATAAAAAGGAGTTTGAAAGTGTTCCATTTGTAATATTCAATACAATGAACAAAAGAAACTAGTGAAAGAAATTAATCCCATGAATAAGTTCAAGATATATTCCATGAATGTCATCTAAACCAAGAAAATTTGTTTCTACTATGGAACGAATGGTCTTTCCATGGATCACTACAAACAAACCATGGATAAAAATGGAACAAATATAAGAATAAAAGTAGAATCAATCTAGAATAAAATGGGATTTACTAAAGAAATTCATGAAGATAATCCTTATAAGTTTCCTAATAAATGTAACTTGATGAAAATTATGAAACCATGTGGATTCTCCAAATCAATAAAATTGAAAGGATTATTCAGTTATTTTGCCAAATCATTTTCCAATTGCAAGAGAATTGCAATGTGATGAAGAAGAAATAATAGATAAAGATATGGGAATGGGAAAACAGGTAATTCCACATGAATGATAATTTTAATTTCATGAGAGGTTGTCAACACATGATAACCCAATTGCATCACTACTACTTTGTGGAATGTTCAAGAACTATGGACATCATGAAATCATATGTTAAACTGCTTTACCATGCCAAATAGGAAAAAATTAACAACAATCCCCAAAAGCTACTTAACTACTCATATAAGTGAGGAAAACTATCTACACAAGGTGAAGGTTTGTGGAAGTAAATAATCTATGCTCACAATGAAAAATAAAAATTCTAAATAGAGAAGATAAATCGGCATGAAGAGTATTAGACACTTTATATATTCATGTAAATGAGTTCTTAGTTTGAGAGAAAATTCTAAGCCCCAATACTTCTATTATGAAGCTCTCTGGTGTTTAATCGTATTCTATTATACTTTTTTATACATGAGTTCTTACATTATAAGGAATTGAAGATGAAGTTCATTCATAAAAAAAATAGAATGAGAAATGCGGAGAACTACATGTTGAACTCATTATAAAGGATTTGATAGTTACTAGAAGGGATCCATAGTAGAAGATTATCAACATTCATATCATCAATATTATCTGATAATATTCTCCTCCATGGTAATTCAAAGGGAGTGCACCCCATGAGGGGGAGAAAAAAATTAAAGAGATGATATTGATGTTTATGTCATGACAAATCTGGAAATTAATATCACCTCAAGATTATAAAACTGAGGATTTAACATCAAATTGGTAAATATGATTTTTTTCAACCCTCTGAATAATAGTTGTGACATCATCCCTCTCTTAGAAATATTAGAAATGATATAATTCAAAAAGTGGAGAACATGTGTTTGAAGAGACCCCACTAATACCATTGCATTTGGTTTCCAATAAGGTGGATAAAAGTATGGCACACATATTGACCCATACAAAGTGTTTATAGGTGATATTGACAACTAAATACAAAGGGGTAGATTGAAGTGCATAAGAGTTGCATTTGTTTTTAATAATATTTATGTGCATTAGAGTTTCATTTTTTGTAAATGAGAAGTCAATATGTGAATGAAAGGTATTGATGAAGAAGTTGGTGAAGCCTTGGAGAACTATTCTTGATTAAAATAATTGAATTCTACACATGATCAATTATCCAAGAGGATACAAATATGATTATTTTAGAACTGGTCCAAATTTCCAAGACTTGTATAAAGGTGATACATTGTCACAACACATGAATATGTCCACGAAATACTTGGTTTAATGAGTAGAATGAAGATCCATACGTAGTCAAAATGTAGATGAATTGTTGAAGGCCCATCCAATGACTTCTAATTGGATGATGGTTGTGAATTAAATCAGACAATTGTTTTTCCTGATTCTCAAATAAGATGTCGTGTGTTATAAAGAGTACACAACACTCACTACAACAATGAAGGCCACACATTATGCCTTAATGTATGAGGAAATAACAAATAATCTATTTATCATCCCGGATTGGATCAAAACAAAATTTTAATGATCATTTTGAAATTATGATCTAAAAAGAAATGAATGGATGATGAATGAATATGATGAAGAAGAAAGGAGGCATGCATGGGCTATGAATGGGGAAGAATGGGTTATCATTTTAAGGAGGAATTCATACTTGGTTTTTATACCAACTACTTAGTAATTTTCATTACCACAAAATTAGGTCCAATATGGAAGGCCAGCTGAAGCCCTCACCCAAGCTATATGCGGGACCAGAGGGTCTATCACGCCCATGGGGAATGCCTCTATGCCAGGCCGCAAGAGGTTCATTAGGGTCATGTATAAGCCCACAGGTTCTACATGGTGGTGAACCGTGCAGCGTGGCGTTAGGAGCGCACCTGGAGAAAGCATAGTGGGCCTAAGAGCGCACCCACAGAACACAGTATGCGGCGACACCATAGAGGGAGAGGGGAGAATTATGACAATGTGTCATCGGGGCTTAATATTTAAGGAATCCAAAAACACCACGACGTTTTGATGTGGGATAAGTTTATAAAACCGCAGAACTAATCTCGACCTTTGATCCCTCAGAGATACACAGTTTACCATCCAATTGATCATGAGATTTATCAAACGCATCCAGGTAGTCCAACAAATCACTCCAATTTTGGTTTTAATGAGCATTGTCTGATATCTCTATGACGGTTGTCTTCAACCTTCGGACACCTAATCTCCACCCGCAAACCAGCATTCAAGCCAACAACCTTGGTCTCTCTCTCAGCCACCGTTGAAGCTCACAGTTAGTGCCAGATGTTTTCCGGACAAACTGAACATATCCATGAATTTAAATTTTCTTGCATGTGACTCATAGGAAAAAACAATGTATGATGAGAGAAAATTATGTTACTAAGTCTGTTTCATTCATTGTATAGTGATAATATTTTCATTCATTATAAAATTAATGCACATGATGTTTTCACAAAGAAAATAATGAGTTTACGTTAAATAGAATGAAACTTAGACTAACGACCATATCTTTATCCACATTTGAAAGTTTCAAATTTCCATATATCTCAGGCATTCAGAGATTTGAACCCCATAGTTTTTAATGCTCTCCGCATCTATAAAATTAGGAGCCCAATCCACGAAGCAATATAATTTCGTTCATATTGATGATAACTCTCGTTTCTCTGAAGAAACAGAGCTACTGCAGAGCTGCCCTTTAGTTCGCAATGAACCAACCATGAACCACCACCTGGCTCATGAAGGAGAAGACTTTGTATCCAATCGCTACGTGAAGGATAGATTTTTCTTTCATATCTTGTGAGAAGGAGTATCGTTCTTTCCTTGTGTGGAGAAGAAGAGAAAACCCCTTGGTTCGAGAACGATTTCATGCACCATTTTCAGTTATCTAAGAGAAGTCCCTTGAACGAACCTATTTCGCCATGGGAACCCACATACACCCTTTTAGTGAGAATAAGAAATGGACAATGTAAATATACACTACCCATGAAGAGGAAGAATAACCCACACACATCCATTAGGGTTTGTTCACAAAGAGAAGAAGGATAATGCTTTCATGATTCTCATTCATGAATATTCATTGTAACACCCTGAGATTTTATGTCTTATGTTATATGCATCACCAAAGGAATATTTCACATAAAAAAATATGGGCTTGGCTTGCATTACACGCAATCGCGACCTTCTTCGATAGCGTGTGTAGTACGCAATACCTGGTTTCACTAAACAACGATATATTATTATTGACTAGCCGTTATGAATAGTATTGACTAAATTTTTTATTTTATAACATTATTATTCATCTTACACATTTTCTAGATCATGGTAAGTGAACAAAATAAATGTTTCAGGTAAAATATGTATTTTTCAAAAAATACAGTTTTCCCGCCGTTTGATGTCGCACCCACATTAAATCTAGTTTTTGACACGTTTATAAGTTCAATTTGACAAAATAAAATTCTTCTATTGAATCAGGATATAAAAATTTACTTTGGATAAATTTTTGATATTTTTCTGATAACTTTCATATTATGATGAATAGTAAAAATACGCTAATTTTTAATTAAAAAAAACTTTATCCATTGAGATAATTTATATGGTTAAATTATAATATTGAATGGTTTTAATGTATAAATAGAATATACTTATACCATTTAATATAATGTATTTCATTAGCATTAATTTCACATTAAATTCATAGGTGAAAACATTTCAATCTTTGACAATGTTTTAACTTCTAAAACTCGTTTTCATAAAAATGGGATTTATTTGAAATTAATTACTGCAACTTATGTATTTTTAATTTTGAAAAATGGATTCCATATTTGGAATTAGTGGGTCCTAATTATGTTAATAGGCTACTTTTTATTTTTGGGCATTATGAATAGTAACTACGGTAAATTTAATTTACCATAGTTAAAGGTAAATCGAGTAATTAAGGGTAAATATAAGATTATAAAATTACCCTAACACCTTCCAAAATCCTAATGGATGACTAAAATTAGACTCATATCAACTAAGGGTCGTATTAGATCATTTAATGGACTTTGTTCCATGAAAATAATTTAATTATTATTAAAACCAATGAATGTGACAACATGTCACTTTCTTAATTCTTATAAGTATAATAATTTTAATTTAGTGATAAACATAATAAAACATCGAACATGAATAGTCTACATAAATATAATAAATTTATCTAGATCATAGAAACTTATTTAGTATTTTTAGGGATTAAATAAACTTCATTAATTACGACACAATAGTGATGTTGAAATTATTTTATTAATTAAAATATCAAATAAATGGTTTTAAAAATATTAAAATAAATATTATATAAAATATTTAATGTTTTCCACTAATTTTATAGATAAATATGACATATTATGGATCTATTAGAGCATTTATTTCGAACATATCTTCTATATATATTTCATTTAAATTCAAATAAATGAATTGTGTCAAAATTGACATTATTGTTATTTTATAAAAATAACATATTATAAAATTGTTTAAAAATCACAAAAATATTTAAAAATTATAAATTAAAATTTATATGGTTGAAAATATCATAATTTTTCAAATTATGGAAAATTAACAACACATATGTAATTATTTATAATAATTTAAAATTTAGAATATTATTACCACAAATAAAATTAAATTGATAAATAAGGATAAATCAAGTTGATAATGATTAAAATAAATTCCTAACATGTCTAAATTTTATTGGTTGAGTATATTACAACCATATCTCATCTAATATTCGGATATGAGTCATTTTGGATGTTTTTATGTGGGTTTGGGATTTAATATAAACTAATATTTCTTATATTTCCAAAGGTGCCCCTCTCCTGCCTTATAAAAGGAAACCTCCTCCCTCTCCTACTCACACCAATTAGAGCCTTCCAGCTCAACCAATCCCTGACCATTTCACTTCCCGACTTCCCTAGAAACATTTTAGAGGTCCTGGTATTCTGTAAAGACCAATTTTAGTTCCCTAAGAGGAGGTCTCGAAGAGGCGCTTCAAGGAAGAGGTAATGTCTGTTACCGATTCTTTCAACATTATTTCTTATTCTACTTCTTCTTCCTTAGTTGTTTCATTATGAAGTAAAAACATAAGTATCGCTAATATACTGATATATTATTATAAATATGAAACAACCCTATTTCACGATCTATCTATCCTACGGAAAACAAAATCACTGCGTGTGCGTACGTATGGAATACCGTCTCCATGCAGTGGTGTAATCTATTTTCCACCACCACCTTACATGGATGGGTATAATGGTGTAAATAATTACTATATATGATTATTATAAAGTTATATTGATTATGAAATAGTATACATACACTCCAATACAATTCCACAATCATGGGAACGATATCATCTCTCGTGCGTACGTACAGAATACCGTCTCCACGATGTGATGCGACTCGTTCTACATGATCTTCATTGCATAATGATTATATAAATGAATTTAATGAATAAATATTATATATATTACACTAAAAATATTCTGGAAATGAGGTTTCTAAAAACTAAAAAGAGGAATAATAATTTATGTGACAAAACACACATACGAACATAAAGCAATAAACACCTGAATAACAAGTAGCAATGAAATATTACTAATAAGAAGCTAACAATATGACCATATATGATATAATAAAAATAATTATGATTCTGGAATAAGTAAATGACATTATTTAAATCATTATATAGGAGTTTCGACACTTACGAAGCAAATCGGACCTACGGTAAGGGAAAATCTCACAATCTCATTTTTATCCGAGATTGTTTATACATCATAATTTAATGGGGAATATTTATCATCAAAATCCATGTTTCCTCAATATGTAATATTATTTATATCCTCCTACAATTTTTTAAATACAATTTTACCCTTTGGTGAGTTTTTATTAAATGATATTAACGGAATCTTTTGTCGTTTTTCGTACAAGGTACTTTTTTACTTTTCCGTCAAAAGTACGAGGAAAATGTTTTTTTCTAAAATATACGCCATGAATATATTTTTAAAAAATTATTTCCAAGTATCTTCCTTTAAAAGTTTTCATGTTTATTTTTAATCAACTTATTTTAGTTCGAAATTGTATGACATGTTAAGAAAGGAAAAATGTTTTTGAATTAGAAAGGATATATTCTTCAAGAATGGAGTTCAAGTATTTTATCAAAATTATTTTCCATATAACATAATATAGGGTTATGATTCTATCTCTATTATTAAATTGATTTGATTATGTTGTAATGTAATTATTTTTATATATTCCTTTATCGTATATGAATTATTTTATGTTGTCATGATGTTTAAGAATCCCGTTTTTATTACATGGGTTATGCAATGATGTATGATTTATGATTTTGTGGCACACATAGGAATGGTATCATTATGATATGGGTGGGACCTATATCTTCATCAAATGCATTGGGTAAAGATTTTATATCTCATGATATAGACATGGCTGTAATGGTATGTTAACCCAGTTCCGTGAAACCGGACTGAAACGAGGAGTGAACTCGGTTCAGAAATGGACATTGTCCGCTAAGATAGTCTTGGAAATGAGTCCTGACTAATAAGAAATGATTCTATATGATTATGTGTGTATGCCACAAAGTTTCATGTTTTTTGTTATGATTATTGGGATTACATTTCACTACCATGATTTATCCCATGTTATGAAATTATGATCTCTTTTGCAGGGTAAGATTTCCAAAATGTTATGTTCTTATGAATTTGATGTGATTGATATTTATTTTGTTTACCATTACTGAGCATTTGAGCTCACCCTTTAGTATGTATTCATTCCCCAGGTAAAGAAGAAGGTTATTAAGTAAGATATGCCAAAAAGGGACTATAGATATGAAGAAATAAATGGGAGACAGTGTAGATGCTTTATGAACCAGTTGTTTATGTTTCCCAGTTTCTAAAGACACTATACCTATACGGTCCTTTCATGGTTTTGTTATATTTTGTAATAAGTATGCTTCAATTTTGAAGTATTAAAAATGTATGAAATGTATGGGTCCTTATAGTTGGTATCAGAGGAAAGGTATAGTCATCCTTTGGAAATTAGGATGTGAAAGCCTTAGTAAGAATCCTAAGGATATGTCTAAGCATAGAACACAATATTAGTGTTTTATAAATGGCCATGAAAATCTATGATAAACCATAAGTGTGAAATTTTATTCTTGATTATGTGGTTTTACTATTATAATTAGTGTTTCTCACACTATTCTTCTTGGTTTTAGTAAATGGTTGGAACCTGAAGGAACCGTGTTAATGCGGAATGCGACGGGAAATGCAATGATTGTCCCCCCTGAGAAACCAAACGTTATGGGAGCTGGAATGAAAAATCTTGTAGCCATGCTCACACAACATTCTCAAGCTATGAATCATGCAGGACTTCCAAATGAGAAAAAGAAGGAGAAACATTTTGTTGAATCTTTCATGAGGCAGTGTCTACCTTCATTCAGCGAGTCTTCTGATCCATTAGTAGCTGAAAAATGGATCAGTACCACTGAAAAGATATTTTTAGTTCTTTAATGTTCTAAACATGATAATGTTATCTTAGCAGTGTATCGTTTGGAAGGTGATGTTGATCAATGGGGGAATCTTATTAAGAATACGAGGCAAAGGGATGAAATTGAGTCCATGGAATGGGATGAGTTCAAGAACTTATTTTTCAATAAGTATTTACCTCGTATTCTTCGAAAAAATATGGATAAGTAATTTCTTGAACTAAAGAAAAAGGATGATAAATCTATTGGTAACTATGAAGAAAATTTTACAAGACTTGCATGGTACGCTTCTGGTATTATTATCCAACCTGAGAGTAAGATCGATCAATTCGTTAGTGGATTAAAACCAAATCTTCGAAGGGCGTTAGCCATAAGGGACTTCAATAGCTACGAGTAAATTGTTCGATGTGCTCTCGAGGTTGATATGGAGATTGGAGTAACCCATCAGTCACATGGGTTTGATAAGAAGAGGAAAATTGAATTCAAAGGAAAATATAAATAGCACACTGAATAGAATATGAGCTTTCCCTTATGCTCAATGTGTTGAAAGAAACATGGAGGAAATTTTCTTAAGGGGACAAGAAAATGTTATAAGTGTGGAAAAGAAGGTCATCGGGCAATTTAATGTCGAAATAATGGGAAGAGGATGTCTACTGATGCAAACAATGTTAGGGATACGTAGAATGAACCTACTACACTTCAATGTTTCAAGTACAAGGAGATGGGTCATTATGCCAATCAATGCCCAAATCCAAGGGTTGATGATGATTATTGACGTAAAAAAACTCATAAGGCCAATGAAAAATGAAAGTCGCATGAAATTACTATCGGCGATGTGGAGTATGACAACGAAGTGGTGAGAGGTACACTTACCTTCCACTCTAATGTAGCAAATGTTTTACTTGATTTGGATCCCCCGACTCTTTTATTTTTGAATAATTTTCTAAGGGTATCACTGTATTACCTCAACAATTAGATGTTGAGTTAGCTGTGAAAACCCCTAATGGAACAACCGCCGCATCAAAAGTTTATAATTCTTCTTCGATTGAAGTTTGTGGGAAAGTGCTTCCTGCAAATCTTCCGGTCCTTCATATAGTGGAATTTTATGTGATTCTTGGCATGGATTTGCTTTCTTTATATGGAGCTCATATAAATTTCCCAAGAAGGGAAGTCACATTTCATATTCCAGATCAATCTATGACCGTCTATCGATGCAAGGGTGAACATAACCTTCCAGTGGAAATTTATTCTATCTTATGGGTCTTGATTGCACTAAATAAAGTTTATTTATCTCAAATGGTTGGAGAGAAACTAATGATTAATAATATTCCCATTGTATGAGAATTTGATGATGTCTTTACGGAGGAATTGCCAGGTCTTCCAGCAAATCGTGAATTTGATTTTTCAATAAAACCCATACCAGGTGCTTTTCCTAGTTCAAAGACAACTTTTAGAATAGCCCCAATTGAGATGCAGTAATTGAAGAAGCAACTCCAAGAGAATCTTGATAAAGGATTCATAGGCCCTATTGCGTCACCTTGTGGATCACATGTTCTGTTTGTTAAGAAGAAAGATGGATCAATGAGACTCTGCATCGATTATCGAGAACATAATAGGATCACAATCAAGAAAAAATATTCTCTCCCGCGCATTGATGACTTATTTGACCAACTACACGGAGCTCAATACATTTCCAAGATTGATCTTCGTTCAGGGTATCATCATTTAACGGTCAAAAGGGAGGACATTCCAAATAAGTCTTTCCATACATGGTATGGAGAATATTAATTTATAGTGATGCCATTTGGTCTTACTAATGCCCCCGTTATCTTCATGGATCAGATGAATAGAGTCTTTAGTGACTATCTTGATCAGTTTGTGGTAGTCTTTATAGACGATATTCTTGTCTATTCAAAGTGAAAGGAAGAACATGAATATCATTTGAGAATTATATTGAAGACCCTGATAAAGGAGAAGCTTTATGCCAAATTTACCAAGTGTGAATTTTGGCTTAAAAAATTTTCATTTATGGGTCACATAATCTTAAAAGAGGGGATATCTGTTGATCCGGAAAAAATAGAGGTTATCAAAAGATGGTCGAGACCAACAATAGTAACTGAGATCTGAATTTTTCTTGGTTTGGCTGGATATTATCGACGTTTTGGAAATGATTTTTCACAATTATCTAATCCACTCACTAGGTTGACTCGAAAAGGAGTTAAGTTCAATGGACGGAGGAATGTGAAGTGAATTTCAAGGAGTTGAAAAGAAGGTTATCTGGTGCACCTGTAGTCACACTTCCTTGTAGTGGAGAAAGGATTGTGATCTACAGTGATGCATCCAAGAAGGGTCTGGGGTGTGTTCTTATGCAAAATGATATGGTGATAGCTTATGCCTCATGACAGTTGAAAATCCATGAGAAAATTTACACAACTCATGATTTGGAGTTAGCTGTGGTAATTTTTTCTTTAATAATTTGGAGGCATTACCTTTATGCTGAAAGATGTGATATTTATACTGATCATAAATGTTTAAAGTATATTTCCACACAAAAGGAGCTGAATATGAGTCAAAGAAGATGGTTGGAGTTGATTAAGCATTACGACTACTCAATTTATTACCACCCTAGGAAAGCAAACAAGGTAACAGACGCATTAACTCGACAAGACCATGCTAGCTTATCCATGATGAGGATCACAAAAGATCTAATATTTATGGACTTACAAAGGATGGATCTTGGAATTATAATCGAAGGGGAAAAATCGTATCTTTCTCAAATTAATTTTCAACCATATATACATGTGAAGATTAAAGAGGCACAGAAAGAAGATGTAGAGTTTCAAAAGAAGGTGAGAAATATTACTGAATTCAACCTTGATTGTGATGGTATAATAATGTTCAGGAATCGAGTTTGTGTTCCTCCCATCCCAGAATTAAAAGAGATGATGGATGAGGCTCATAGTTCGTCATTCTCTATTCATCCTGGAAGCACGAAGATGTATAAGGATCTGAAAGAGTACATCTAGTGGGATGGCATGAAATGATATGTTGCTGAATATGTCTCTCGATGCATGGTTTGTCAGCAAGGTAAAGCTGAGAGACAGAAGTCTAAGGGGATGTTACAACATTAGCCATACCTAAATGGAAATTGGAAAACATCACTATGGACTTTGTCACCGGACTTCCAAAAACATCCAAAGGCAACAATGCTATCTCGGTCATAGTTGATCGTCATACAAATTCTGCACACTTCATTTCTATTAGAGAGGATTTCTCTCTAGATCAGATTCCCAGGATATATGTAAAAGAAGTGGAAAGATTTCATGGAGTACCACTTTCCATTATATCTAATCGGGATCTGAGGTTTACCTTGAAGTTCTGGCAAAGTCTTCAGCATACTCTGGATACAGAGTTGAGTTTTGGCACTGCTTATCATCCTCAGACAAATGGTCAGTCTGAGAGGACAATTCAAACTCTAGATGATATGTTGATAGGTTTCCCTATAGATTTCAATGGTTGTTGGGATCAACACCTACCTTTGGTTGAATTTTCTTATAAAAATGGCTTTCACTCTGGTATTCAGATGTTATGAAGCTCTCTATGGAATGAAATGCAGGACTCCAACTTGCTGGGATAAAGTTGGGGAAATAAAGCTATTAGGACCTGATCTTGTTGATGAAATGGCAGAAAAGGTCAGATCTGTTAAACAAGACATAAGAGTAGCTCAGAGTCGACAAAAAAGTTATGCCAACAACTGAAGAAAAGACCTAGAGTTTGAAGTTGGTGATAAAGTGTTTTTATGAATATCTCCCTGGAAGAGGGTCATGAGATTTGGAAAGAACGGAAAGTTGATCCCTAGATATATCCGTCCTATTGAAATTCTGGATCATGTTGGGAAGGTAGCTTACTGATTGGAGCTTCCACAAAATCTCTCTCAAGTTCACGATGTGTTCCATGTATCTCTCCTGAGAAATTACATACCTGATCCTTCAAATGTACTCAGCTCAGAAGTTGTACCGCTGGAGCAAGATCATTCTTATGAAGAACAGCCGATAGAGATTCTAGATCATAGCGAAAATGTTTTACGGAACAAGACCACTCTCTTGGTGAATGTTTTATGGAGGAACCACCAATTAGAAGAAGCTACATGGGAACTTCAGGATATGATGAGGGAGAGGTATCCTCATCTGTTTGTAATGAAGTGATGAATTTCGAGGGAAAAATTCATTTTAAGGGGGTAGAATGTAACACCCTGATATTTTATGTCATATGTTATACACAACACCAAAATAATCTTTCACAGCACACAATATGGAATTGGTTTTCATTACATGCAATCACGACCTTTTTCGATAGCGTGTATAGTACGCAATACCGGGTTTCACTAAAAAACGATATATTATTATGGACTAGCTATTATGAATATTATTATCTACATTTTGAATTTTATAACATTATTATTCATCTTACACATTTTCTATAACATGGTAAGAGAACAAAATAATTTTTTCGGGTAAAATAAGTATTTTTCAAAAAATGCAGTTTTGCAGCCATTCGATGGCGCACAAACATTAAATCTCGTTTTTGACACGTTTATAAGTTCAATTTGACAAAATAAAATTCATATTTTGAATCAGGGTATCAAAATTTAATTTGGAAAAATTTTGATATTTTTCTGATAACTTTCATATTTTGATGAATATTAAAAATACGCTAATTTTTAATTAAAAACAACTTTTTCCGTTGAAATAATTTATATGGATAAATTATAATATTGAATGTTTTTAAAGTTTAAATATAATAAATTTTTACCATTTAATATAATGTATGTCATTAGCATTAATTTCACATTGAATTCATAGGTAAAAACCTTTCAATCTTTGGCAATGTTTTAACTTCTAAAACCCATTTTCTTAACAACTGGATTTATTTTAAATTAGTTACTTCAAATTATGTGTTTTGTACTTTGAAAAATGGATTCCATATTTGGAATCAGTGGGTCCAAATTATTTTAATAGGCTACTTTTTACTTTTGGGCATTATGAATAGTAACAATGGAAAATTTTATTTACCTTAGTTAAAGGTAAATCAGGTAATTAAGGGTAAATATAAGACTATAAAATTATCCTAAAACCTTCCAAAATCCTATTGGATGACTAAAAGTCGACCCATATCACCTAAGGGTCGGATTAGATTCATTTAATGGACTTTTTCGATGAAAATAATTTAATTATTATTAAAACCAAAGAATGTGACAACATGTCACTTTCTTAAATCTTATAAGTATAATAATTTTAATTTAGTGATGAACTTAATAAAATGTCGAAAATTAATAGTCTCCAGAAATATAATACAATTATATACCTCATAGAAATTTATTTATAATTTTTAGGTATTATATAATTATCATTAATTATGACACAATAGTGATGTTGAAATTATTTTATTAATTAAAATATCAAATAAATGTATTTAAAAGTTTTAAAATAAATAATATATGAACTATTTAATGTTATCCACTAATTTTATTAATATATATGACATCTTATGGATATATTAAATCTTTTATTTCGAACATATCTTCTGTATATATTTTATTTAAATACAAATAAATGAATAGTGTCAAAATTGACACTATTGTTATTTTATAAAAATAACATATTATAAAATTGTTTAAAAATCACAAAAATATTTAAATTATATAAATTAAAATTTATATGGGTTTCAATGTCATAAAGTTTCAAATTATGGAAAATTCACAACACATATGTAATTATTTATAATAATTTAAAATTTAGAATATTATTACCACAAATAAAATTAAATTGACAAATAAGGATAAATCGAGTTGATAATGTTTAAAATAAATTCCTAACATGTCTGAATTTTATTGGATGAGTATATTACAACCCTATATCCTCTAATCTTCAGATATTAGTCATTTTTAAAGTTTTTATGTGGGGTTGGGATTTAATATAAACTAATATTTATTATATTTCCAAAGGTGCCCCTCTCCTACCTTATAAAAGGGCACCTCCTCCCTCTCCTCCTCACACCAATATTACCCTTCACAATCGGACAATCCATTCCCATTTTACTTCCCCACTTCCCAAGAAACATCCTATAGGTCCTGGGCTTCTTCAAAGAACAATTTTAGCTCCCTAAGAGGAGGTCTCAAAGCGACGCTTCAAAGAAGAGATAATGTCTGTTACCGATTCTTTCAACATTATTTCTTCTTCTAATTCTTCTTCTTTAGTTGTTTCAATATGAAGTAATAACATCAGTATCACTAATATAGTGATTTTTTTTATAAATATGAAACAACCCTATTTAACCATCAATCCATCCAACGGAAAACGAAATCATTGCGCGTGCGTACGTACGGAATACCGTCTCCACGCTGTGGTGTAATATATTTTCCACCACCACCTTACTTGGATTGTATAATGGTGTAAATAATGACTATATAGGATTATTATGAATTTATATTGATTCTTAAATATTATAAATACACTCCAATACAATTCCACAATCATGGGAATGATATCATCGCTCGTGCGTACGTACGGAATACCGTCTCCACGATGTGATGCGACTCGTTCTACAAGATCTTCATTGCATAACGATTATATAAATGAATTGAAAGAATAAATATGATATATCTTACCCAAATACCATTCTGGAAATGAGGTGTCTAAAACCTAAAAATAGGAATAAGAATTTATGCGACAAAACAAACATACGAACGTAAAGCAATAAACACCCGAATAACAAGTAGCAGTGAAATACTACTAATAAAAATATAATAATATGACCATATATGATATCATAAAAATAATTATGATTCTGGAATAAGTCAATGACATTATTTAAATCATTTTACAAGAGGATCGTACACTTACGAAGAAAATCAGACCTAAGGTAAGGGAAAATCTCACAATCTCATTTTTATCTGAGATTGTTTATACTTCAGAATTCACTAGGGAATACTTATCATCCACATCCATGTTTCCTCAATATGTAATATTTTTTATATCCTCCTACAATTTTTTAAATCCAATTTTACCCTTCGGTGAGTTTCTAGTAAAAGATATGAAAGTAATCTTTTTTCATTTTTCGTACGAGGTACTTTTTGACTTTTCCGAAAAAAGTATGAGAAGAATGTTTTTTTCTAACTTATACAACATGAATGGATTTTTAAACATTATTTCCAAGAATCATCCTTTACAAGTTTTCAAGTTTATTTTTAATCAACTTCTTTTAGTTTGAAATTTAATTACATGTTAAGAAATGAAAAATGTTTTTGAAGTAGAAAGGATATTTTCCTCAACAGTTGAGTTCAATTATTTTATCAAAATTATTTTCCATATAAGATAATATAGGTTTCTGTTTCTATCCTTATTATTAGATTTATTTTATTATTTTGTTATGGAATGAGTTTTATGAATTCCTTTATCTTATATGAATTGTTTTATGATGTCATGATGTTTAAGAATCCCATTTTTATTACATGGGTTATGCAATGATGTATGATTTATTATTTTGTGGCACACATAATAATGGTATCATTATGAGATGGGTGGGACCTATATCTCCCTCCAATGCATTGGGTAAAGATTTTATATCTCATTAGATAGACATGGCTTGAACGGCAGGTTAAACCGGTTCAGTGAAATAGGACTAAAACGAGTAGTGAACTCGGTTCAGAAATGGACTTTGTCCGCTAAGATAGTCTTGGCAATGAGTCATGACTACTAAGAAATGAATCTCTATGATTATGTGTTTATGCCAAAAGTTTTCATGTTTTATGTTATGATTATTGGGATTACATTTCACTACCATAAAATATACCATGTTATGAAAATATGATCTCTTTTGCAGGGTATGATTTTCAAAATGTTATGTTCTTATGAATTTGATGTGATTGATATATCTTTTGTTTAAACTTACTGAGTATTTCAGATCACCATTTTGTATGTTTTCTTTCCCCAGGTCAGGAATAAGGTTATTAAGTAATATATGCCAAAAAGGTACTATAGATATGATGAAATAAATCGAAGACATTGTAGATGCTTTATGAACCAGTTTTTTATGTTCCCTAGTTTCTAAATACACTATAACTATACAGTCCTTTCATGGTTTTGTTATATGTTGTAATAAGTATGCTTCAATTTTGATGTATTAAAAATCTATTGAAAGTATGGGTCGTTATATTCATGATTTGAGATACCTTAACAAGCCAAAGGGTGGGTCCCACCGTTTGGGTTTGTGTGTTTTCTTTACAAAAAGATGAAAGAGGTAGAATACATGGTCAAGTTCATGTGCATTAAAACATATGACCAATGTGTGTGTGTGCATGTGCACAAGGAGGAAGGAATAAAAAACAAAACACAACATTTGATCACTAAATAAAAAAAGCAAGTGTGTGTGTGCTAAGACCCAAAAGAAGAGAGATATAAAAGGAGAATGATAAGAGATTGTGTGTGTGATCAAAGTGTTTTATACTTTGAGGTTTTCAAAAAAAAATGGTTGTGCATGAATGCATGCATGCAAATGCACACGTGGAGACAATTAAAATATGAATCAAAATTATTCATGCACATTTGTAAAATAGAAGAATAAATTCCATGAAACTCATGCATGAAAGATAATCAATTCAGATGATGCCATGTGAAATGATATTCAGTGTTTGAATAATCAAATAAGTGTTTATGATTAATTCAATGGAAACAAGGAGATATTTTAGTGAATTCATTATTTGGACTAAAAAGAATAAATATGGATATCTATATATAAGAAGTATTAGATCCCATGAAATCCATCCATGAGGAGAATGGGAACTAAGACTAAATCCAAAAAAAGATAAAGAAGTCCTATTATCTGATTTTTTAGTGATTGAGAATCCAAGAATGCAGAAAATACTGATATTTTTTATGATCACTCTTTCATATTAATATTCTTGAAGAGTTTGGGTGCACCATTGGCACACATCTTAGTGAGGCCATGTATTTTTTAGAAGAAGAATGAATTTACTGAGAATTTTTGAGATAGAGGACTGATCAGAGATGGGATTAGAACAATTGAGCAAGACCAACAGACATTACAAAAGGTTGTTGAAGATTATTGATGATATACACCGGCATGTGTGATTCAGTAAGACTGTGTATAGATAGAATAAGGTCATATACTGTTAATAAAAGAAGATCATAAATATGGAATCTACTCTTGTGACTCGAGAGCGGGAAAACCCTTATGAGATTTAGGGAGGAGAAGATGTATTCAATGGGTCTCAGAAGCAGGACAATGGGACCCTGGTAACACTGTGTGAAGAAGTATAAAGAACCTCTTGTGGGACTCAAGAGAGGTACAGTGGGACTATATATCGACCATTGTAATTATTAACTAGATAATAGTGTATAATATGTGTTGGGGTGAATAACTAATAGAACAAGGAGTAGGTCTTTGAAAAAATCCTTGTAAACCCTTGTGTTTAGTGACTTTACATTTATAACATCATTCGAGGTAAGATTGAGAGACACTAGATGAGTCGATCGAGGATTTAACAAGCCATAGAGGTTTAATTGAAAAGAATAAATTAGTAATAAGTTTTAAAGGGACAACTAATTCACACCCCCCCCCCATATTAGAGATTCACAATGATCTAGGAACTTTAATTATCACTTAAATCCATCTCTAATTTCATCCAATGGGAAATGAACTTTTTATTCGTGTGTATAAAGAAATACATCCTTACGAACCAATATATATTGTTTTCCATTACCATCTGTCAATAATTTTTATAATTATGAAAATATTGTATATATATGATATTAATGAAAAAAAATTCATTATAAGGGAATAATATATCAATTATATTCTAACATTACATTCACATAAAATTTATAATGGCATTCAAGAGTATGTGTAAACTATCGCCTCTACGAAGTAATATGATAGATTTTTATTCACCACATCACTTCTATGATATATATAAGTATATTTAAATTATTAATATGGTTTAAATAATATTATGAGATTTCAATAAATATAAAATAATAATTAAATTATTTCCATATTGATCAATGCAAAATGAAAATGTTACTCATGCGTACGTACACAATACCATCTCCCTAATTATAACGTTATTCATTTTTCATAACCGTACATTAATGGTTTGATTTTAAATTATAATTTATTTATAAAGGGGATTATTAGGTCATGAATACTATTATATATTTTATGGGATCATGAACACTTTGACTATTAATGTCATACCAAATTCATTTGGAAGTCAAGTACCAAATATTAACCAAACGTCTGATGTGGCTATAAATAAATATGTAATAGATATAAATTGGTCATAATTTATGTAAAAGTAATAATAAACATTAAAAATGTTCCAAATAAATTAAATAATTACCATAATTTTATTATTCAGGAATATAAAGATTTTATTGGAAGAGTGAGTCTCGAAGCAAGGTATTTTGCCTTAATCACCTTTCATTGAGGCATTTCTTGATAATTTTCACCTTTATTATTTTATAAAGTATATATACAGAAACTATGAAATTTCATAACCATATTTTATTTGTACTCATTCTATTTAATGTTATGTAGAATTTATTCATTCATGGAGAATAATATTTAAATTGTATGTGGTGTGAGACACCTTAAATGCATTAATGATTTAAAAATCACATATTTTATTCAATTCAACATTATTGATGTTATTTTAAAAATTTATTATATTGATAAAAAAATTTAAATGAACTTTATATATATATTTTTAATTTAAGTCAATTTTTTTCATAATGAATATTTTAATTGTTTTATACTGAATGTTTGGACAAACAATAAAAGGAATGTTTTATTAACATTTACAGAAAGAAAAACTTCTCTGATTCCATGACAATTATATTATATTTTTCATCCTCTAGAATCCTTCATATTTTTAAAATAAATGTAATCCTTTTTCCATTTTTTATTATTTTTTTGGAAGTGGTTTTTTACTGTTAACGTACATTCTTCTAAAACCCCCTTTTAATGTTACTATTTCAACTAGTTTTACAAAATATGAAAAGAATGTTTATTTAACATATATTTCATGACTGGAATTTATCTCTTTCATGTTTCATTTATGTTTTGATGCTTCTTTTTATGATTATAATTTTATTTTCAAATAATGTGTTTTCATTTATAAGTTGTGGCTTTGTAAATAATGAAATGTGATTTCAAAGGGGAAATGTTATTTTTTTTCTTTTCTGCATGACTTATGTATTGTTTTTATGAATTGGTTCTGGGGAATTTATTTTGTATATGGGTGGTTCCCTGAAAAACTAAGGGTGGGTGATCCCATGATTTATCTACAATGAATTGGGCAAAGAGATGGAGTTAACTGGTTGGGTTTCTCCTAAGAGATTAGGGAATATACTGTAATGGGTATTCCAAATGTAACCATGATGGTTACCTCATATGTAGATATGAAAGCTAAAATGGATTAATGATATGGATTCCACAAGTTACCTTTATGATTAATCATTTATATGGATTTTTATAAGAAAATTATTATTTTCTGAGGTAATATAAAGGCTTTGTTTTTTTGTGGGGGAGAAACATAATTTTTTTTAAAAATCCTTAATTTAAAATATTCATGTAATAACATTTCATTTCCTTCATTTATGCCCCTTATTAGGCATTTCGTGTTCATCCAGGTTTTATTTTTTTAAGGTATTAAGATTGGAATGGACAATAAAGATTTCATGATAATAGAATTGAAACATATCTTGAAAAGAAGTCATATTTTATTTTAAAATAGATTCTTTTAATGGGAAAAGTTGATACTAAGTAAAATTATACACATGTAATTTTTGGGTACAACTTGTAAGAGTTTTTCCTATTTCTGTAAAATTATAATCGAAAAGCATCCTCAATGTGAAAAAAGTAATTTATTTTCTAAAACTCATTATTATGTAATGACTAATGTTGGGGAATTACAGTTGGTATAAAAAAAATACATCTTTGGATAGTATGGTGTTTTATTAAGAGTTATAGATATACTGATTATTTTATAATTTTCATGTTTATCATATGTTAAATGTATTGGAAAGCTATTTTGAGACATTATGTAATGATATTTTTAGGTTAGTAATAGTATTTTTTGATATATTCATTTCTAAGTTAATTATAGGTTACTTTTTTCTGATGAAAAATGAAAGGTATGAAATAACCATTATCATAAATAAATATATAGTTATTTTTTATGAAATTACCAAATTTTGGGTATTTTAAAAGTATTATATAGTTTTAGAAAATAAATAATCCTATAGGAATGGTGACAACCCATCGTGTCCAGCACGACCGTGAGAATCAAACCCACAACTGATGGGAAACATGAGTGAATATCCTACCACTAGACTATGTGAAGTCCCTGGTAAGAATGAATTTTTCTTTTTAGTTAGATGATATGATGAAGTAATAATAATTTCATTTTATGAACTTTTGTTTTACCAAATGGATATCCTTTCTATTGGAAAATGTTTTGGAGATTAAGTGCTAAATGATATTTTTGAAGATGATTGCTATTTTGGGAATGATAAATGATCATGGAAAATAGGATAATATGAAACTTTACATGAGAAAGTAATGTTTTATTTATATTATGGGAGAATCTATGATTATATTTTGTACATATGGTGATTCATATTATTTATGGAAATGGTTAGCAATCTTGAAGATATCTCAAGAATTAACTTTTGGTTTTAAACATCAAATGTAATTAATGTTATTAGGATATAATTATTTAAATTTATCATATATTTTTATGTTATTTAATCCTTATAAATATTATAATTGGTAAATGTTTCGAAACAAGATAAATAGATAGTTAATATTTTGTGGATTATGTGATTATATAGAATTTGATTCATCTTGAATACTCATCATTTGGAGATAATGATGATTTTATGGTGGAATTTTATTAATGGATGAAGATTCTATTTTCATGTTTGAATTTTTTATTATGTTCTTAGTATAATTAGTAAAATAATTCATCAACATTAGTAAAATTATTTTCATTAAAAAAATTTATCTGTTTACTTTTCTTACTAAGAAATCAATGACCATTTAAGCCATCACAGATTAATGATTTTTTCGCTATTATCTTTCTATTGACGATGTTTCTTATGACTCTAAAGCAAAAACTAATGATTATTTTTATCATCAATTTTCACTTTTCCTTACATGGAAATGTAGTATGTGTTATTTCAGGTAACCATCATAATTACATTTATTTCTTTTAAAGTAGAATTGTTATTTACATTTATTCCAATATAGGATTTTAATAAATATATTTTTAATATTAAAACCTGTATTTATTATCCTGATTTCAAATTATAAAGATGAAATTTATTATAGAGGGATAAAAGGAAATATACCATATTTTTTAAAGGAAACACTATGTTTGATAGTGTACATGATACGACACATTTACATTAAATGAACAACTTGATCTTATTAATCAATGTGGTTGTTACCACATAACCATTAGAATTTTGAGAATTAACATGATTAAATGAATTATAAAAATATGATTTACACATTTTTATATAATTAATTGTTTTGCGACCAATTAATTCTAAATGAAGGGAATTTTTTTCCTAAAAATCAATTTAAATTTTCACAAGGGTGTTTTATACCAATAATTTTATAAATCCCTATTTTCTGATTATATTAATGAAATATCTATAATATAATATTATATAATATATGTAATTTAATATTTATCATTCTTCATATGTGTTTTCTCTACATGATATAAGAGAAAATATTATTTTTTGTAAAAATGTAGTACTTTTCAAAAATGGACATACATTGTTGTTGAAATGTTTCAGCCCCAACTTCCTGGAGCTGTTGCCTTAATACATTACATTATCATGATTAGAAGAAATTCATATCCCAATGGAACATATAGTTTAGTAGATTCTGAAATCTTGATACATACATAAGTTTAGAATTACAACTTCAAATTAAATACAACATATAATATACATTGGGAAACTCAAAAAATATAATTTTATCCATATAATTCATTCATAATAAACATCATCATGTCTTCAAGAAATGAAACATAAGAAATGGATGAGATCAAAAACATAGTAAGGGTATAAAATATAGAGGAATATATCATAAATATAAAAATTAGGCATGGTGAATAACTTAAAACACATTCCTATAATAAATAAACTTGAACATATTATCATAAGAATTATATCTGTATAAATAATACCACAATAAAACATAATATTGTTTATTCTACTAGTTGAGTAACCACATGATCTATCAATACTATTATCATAATGATAGAAATACATATGTCCGATATTCTAAAACATATTTTCAAGGACTTGGCCATGACATATTAAAATGAATAAGGCCTTGTCCCAAACTATATCTAAAAATTGGAAAAGCCATAGCCAAGTTCCTAACTATTTGTCTCATGAGGTCTACTGATGCATCAAGGTGCTACATTTAGATCCAGTAATCACATAATAGGTCAAATTAATTCATCATATGAATGGTTATAAAGATAAAAAACATATACATTAATATTAAATCTTATATATGAAATGTAAACAACTATCACCAAACATTAATCATAAATATTAACCATTCAGAGTAAATTGGGGAATAGTTTTAAGATAGAACAACCATAGTTAAACTAATCATAAACCATTCAATTAGATATGGTAGATTATATCATAAAATATTAATCTCAATAGAACATAATAATAATCCTGAGTGTTTAAACAGATGAATATGCTCTTATAAAATCTCAAGTAATTCTTGAGATAAATACTGTTTTATTTTGAAACGAATAGTTATTTTGGAAAATTCATTGTATAAAATTGTATTTAAGTAAGATTTTATTTTCATAATAAACTGATTTATTTTATAATGATAATATATTCTTACAACATATTATAGATGGCTCTAGAAAATTGGAAATAATTTAAGGATTTCCCTTGAATCAATAGTGTATTTCGGGAAGAATTTTTAAAAGATCCATTTTAAAAAATATAACTACCCATAAATGAAAGTAGTATTCTAGTGGGTTCAAATATATAAAACTTTTTTCTAGAATATATGAGGTTTAAATTGGAATAGATTATAATTTAATTGATGTTAGAAGAGAACAAGAGTAAGCAAAATAAAAATAAAGGATCGAGTAGAAAAAAATTACCTTAATTACGAAGGTATTCCTCAGATGATCTTAATAACCTGAATAATAAAATTTATGTAAATAAATTAAAAATTTATGTCCTCATATACATGTAATTTAGTTATTATAACTACATTAGGTTCATTCATGTCCTATTTATGGTTTAATATATTTTATTTCATTGTTTTGGAGTTTTTTCTTCCTTTGTTTTCATGATCGGTTTACCTATATTAATGAATGGATACACATGAAAATTGTTATCTAGAATTTAATTTGTGTATTATTAGTGAAAAACCATTACATTAAATGGTCACAAAAAAATTTGGTTATTGGGAGTGAATATGAATCAATATATAAAACGTTAATGACAATTTTTTGGGTTAATTGGTGGTTTTTATCACAACAGAATATTATTGATTTATAAATTAATAATATGTGGAGAAAATGATTACAGAACCTTAAATAAGTTTTAATACATATATAATGTTTCGTTTCAATAATTAAAAAAATTCATACCCAAAATTGAAGATAGTTATAGAAATGGAAAACCCATCGTCATTGACTCTGATAAATTAACACATATTAGATGGTGTTTTCATTTCTAGTATAAATGAATTGGAAATGAGAGATGAAGAAGAATTTTTTATTTATCACAAAAAAATTCCAATAAATTTAAGGTACTAGAGTTATCATGACAGTTGTATGAAATGAGGTGAGTAATGGAAAAGAAAATAAATGAACATTAGCTACAAGATATGAAAAGAGGAATTTTCCACTTGAATAAATCTACCTTGGGAGCCACATTAGGGGATAGGATTTTGTCATTTAATAAAACCAAGGGCTGTTTGACGTGGGGGAAGAGATTAGGAGGATATTTTAGTATAATTTTAACTAGAAAGAAGGTCATAGAGGAGTGAAGAGAAGAGGGAGTTAGGGGGGCTTTTAGTGAAGGAGAGGAGGGTTTTCCCATTATTTTACACATTATTTATTTATTTTTTCAAATACAACCCATATTATTATTTATTGTACCCAATAATAGTTATATGTTCATGTGAGTTTTAACATAGGTGGATTGAATCATACTTATATCACTTACTAACCGATAAATCATGTATTTAGCATTTATCGAAAATTATCGGATTTAACTATTCACCCAAAATTCAAGTATTTTTGAAATATCCCAGAAATTCACTCCGAATCATTTTTGATTAGTAGAATTCCGAAATAAAATCCATTTTTTAGTTATTTTATAAATATTTTTAATTTAATTTATATTTAAAATCATAATTTATTCAAAAAGAACATCATTAAAATAGTAACTCATTTTATAACTCCTTGAAAAATTAATAACGATCCCATAAAATTATCATATAACTAGAAGACAATAAAATATAAATTTATCATTACATTTTATGAAAATAAATTTCTATTTCATGTTGTGAAATTAATCATAATATTGTAATAAAAATATTAATGACATAAAAAATAGCAATACCTATACTATGATTGTTTTTTCACTTATATGATGTCCAAATTGTATTTATACATTCATGAGAGATGTATATATTTTTTGGACCAATTTTCTATTCGTAACTATTCATAAGTGTATGTTACTCTTTATAAGGGTATGTTACTATTCATCAAAAATTATGTTGATTGAATCAGACTCAAAATATCCTATTCAACACAACCTTGTATGACAGTTTTTCAAAATCTCAATCACAGAGGTGGTAAAGCTATGTTTATTAGCTAGGTTATAACAAATCAGTTTTTTGTAGCGACTCAATGTTTCAGGCATTCAATGTAAAATTTATTTTCCAAATCATTAGGTGTGACAATATCCCCTCCTTATAAAAATCGTATCCTGAAAATTACCAGGATGTCACCGCACAAAACAATTTCGTTAGTTCATCGTTATATGATCCTTAGGCTCCCATGATTCCTCTTAAATTTTATGATTCTTCAAAACTATTTTTACCAGTCGAGTCATTAGATTATTAAACGCTTGTTCTTTAGTGTCTAGAATCCAAATATCCTCTTCACATAAAGATATATCATGTTCCAATTATATACCTTCATAAGCAAGGATATGTGTTGGGTCCGACATGTATTTTCTTAGCAATGGGACATGGAACACATTATGCACTTTAGATAGGCAAAGTTTCATAGCCAAACGATAATAAATAGCTTAAATTATCTCAAGAAATTAAAAATTTCCTATATACCGAGCACTCAATTTCCCTTTCTTCTGAAATATTATAACACCCTACCAATGAGGTAATTTTATGAAAACATGATCTCCCACATAAAACTCCAAATCCGTCCGTCGATTATCAGTATAACTTTTCTTCCTTCTTTGAGATTCTTTGATATAGACATGGATTATATTTACCATTTTTGTTGTTTCATCTATAAGGTCTGGGCCCTCAAGCTTCCATCCCCCAACTTTATCTCAACAGGATGGTGTACGGTATCTCTTTTTGTACAATGCTTCAAATGGTGCCATTTGAATACTTGAATGGAAAATATTATTTTATTAAAACACCACTAATTGTAAATTTTGATCCCACATACCGTGAAAATTAATGGAACATGATCTCATCTTTTCCACTAATGCATGGATCATCCATTTCAGTTGCTCGACAATTTTTGGGTGATAAACAGAACACAATCGAAGCTCAGTATACAAAAATTTCTGAAGTCTTTTCCAGAATTTCTATGTAAATTATTGATCAAAAATAGAAAAAATTTATAGTGGTGTTCCATTATTTCTCACAAAATCATCGATATATAGTCTTGTTAGGAACTCTAGTGAAAATACTCCCTTATATCGAGGAAATGTGAAAATTCCATAGGTCTATCCAAAATTAAACATATTGCATCATTCCTTCTTGGATTTGTGGGTAATCGAGTGACAAAATACATGGTGATTTCATTCCAATTTCCATGTAGGAAATAGTTAGAGGTTGCATGAATCCTCTAGAATGGTTTTTTCATCCTTCACTTACTAAAATACTAAACATCTTGACACATAATCATCAATTTCCCGCTTCATGTTTTCCCGCCAGAAAAGTTCCTTCAATCCTCAATACATTTTCGTTCTTCTTGGTTTTTTAGATAAATTTAACCAATGAACATCATACAAAAACTCCCTTTTTAGACCTGGTTGTGAGGGAACACATAGCCTCATTCCAAATTTCAGAATTCCATCCTCACAAATGAAATCATCCATCTTCCCATCTTTCATAGAATTTAATTTCTTTTGAAGATTATCATCATTAGACTGTGAAGATTTAATTATTTCCAATAAATATACTTGAGAAACCATTTGAAAAAGTTGAGATGTTTCACCTTCGTTGATAATTACCATATCTATCCTCACTATATATGGAAATGTTCTGAAAATATTAATGAATCCATGATTTTTCTTATTTAATATTTTAGAATTTTTTGGGAACTGATTAACTGGTAATATGATTTATAGATTCTCAAACATTTTTTATAATAAAATAGGCTTAATTATAGAACTGAAAATATAATATTTTGTTGATATATTAACCAATATATAACTAAGAAATCCATAAATGTAATTTCAACATAGGATTTTCATGACACAATATAATAAAATTATATTGATTATATTATCCAAGATATACATAAAAATATTTGGAAAAACAATTGAATGTTCATGATTTTTTTGGATTCTATAAAAATTTATTCTTCTATTTTAAGGGTATGTAATAAACAACATATATGTTACAAAGATTTCTAAATATAATCATGTTAAAATTAAAAGGAAATATATATTAGTATTTTAAACTATATTCATTTTATAAAGTAAATAGTTACTGGGTCATTGATTGGAATGTATTTGTTTTATCAATTTCAATTGAATCTATTTAAAAGTTTTGTATCTTAATAACATTAATCTTATGTTATAAGAAAATATTTTCAATTATAAATAGTTTATGTGAATTTTTTTTGATATGAATAATTGTATATTCATGGATTATGATGTTCAATTTCCAAAAAAAAAAACAAACCACCATTTTAAGAATATTAAAAATTATAATATTAAATGCTGCCTTTATTTTATTATTCATTCATGCTGGTGTCACAAATGTATATATAAATATATATTTTCAATTTGTAATAAGAATTGACCTCTCAAAATATTACTATAAGTTTATCCCAAAATGATGTTAATCATGTATTATTATAGGTTATGGAAAAAATTAATGTTCAACGTGAGTAAAAATATTTTACATAGATACAATATATGATCTTGTGGCCCAATATCAAGAATATTATTTTCATGTATTTTTGATAGCCCACTAATGTCTAAAAATTTTTGTGTCATAATGATTCCATTGGTATACAAGGGGTTCATGGATGATATTTTAATCCTTAATACCAGAGGTTGGAGGGATAAATTTCTGAGGATCTTCCATACATTGATACAATACTAACAAAACTCTAAATATTGATATAGCTAATATAGGGGTTGTTGAGCATGTTTCTAATAATGTAATCAGGTGGAACTAAACAAAGTTGGTATTTTTCAATTCATGTGATGAGTGTGAGATTTATTCCGTCAATTATGAATGATTAAGGGAGTGTGTTGTAATACATAGATATGTATATCTTTCTAGATGAGGGATATGCGATTTGATTATCTATAATGAATAATGACATGTGATGAATTAATAGATCGGATTATTCTACACATAGATAATTGAGATGAGATGTGTTGGATATATTATATTAACATTCTTCATATATCATGGTAAATCTATGTCTTCTACAATGGTAAAATTGTTGAATGCACATCTGTGTGTGATCTAGACCAGTTGACATAGGTATAGTGACACATGTGTTTGATATAGATGACGCGACATTTATTAATTTCCTAATGATAATTTAAACTTTTCTAAATCCTAGTCTCTTCATACACTTTTGGTTATATTGATTTTTATAGGTTATAAATTCTATAATGTCTCATGGTTCCAATCATTTTGGTATTTGGAAACATGATTGATATTGTCTGAAAGTGTTCATAGTTTTAGATATAACAAAATTGTTTTAAGATGAGTGTTAGAAAATATTTTTAATATAATATTATATAGCGTGATGTTGATGATAACCTTCCAACAGCGTTTTGGGTTATATCTAGAATTATTGTTTGTATATAATTTCACATGTCCATTTAAATGATATAATATAAGGTGTAATGAGAAATATTAATTTTATTTATATTATAAATGGTAGATTGATGGATATATTCCATAAAATATTACATATATATATGATTTATATATATTCAATGTCATTCCTGAAAATTTCGATTTTCATGATGAAATGTGAATATCCTTTTTTCTACATATGAATATATTTATCATTTAGATAGTTTGTTCATCCACCATTTAATTATTTAATATATTGTTTCATTTAATGAATTGTCTGGGGGTAAATTTGTATGTTTCATTCATATCTTCCATGGTATTTATTCATTCATTTTAACGGATAAATAAGTGAAAAAAATAATGGATTTTCCTTCAATAATATAAATTATATATCCTTTTGAGGGTTGTGGGTGTGTGATTACCTAACACATGGCCAAAAATTCCCATGTTCTGAAGCTCTATTCATCTTCCTTCTTTTATTATCGAGGTACTAGAATAATATAGAGTGAATATGGATCCCATTAGAACATAAAATGATTCTATAAAAACACCAGAAACCTATAGAGGTGAGATTTTTTTGGTTTCTCACATTGTGATCATTTCAAATTCATCTAAAGGATTTTCCTATTGAAGTAGATTATATATGATGTAAGGTATTACAAAATTTTACCATTTTATTAATTACATTATTTATACTTGTTTCATATTATCTGGGATATATATTCTCATAAAAAGGGTTTTAATTGGTTCTATTACATCAAATAATTTTTGTTAGATAAAAAAACAATTCATAGATATCAAAAAAACATTGAACACATATATAGTAATTTAGAAATCATTATCAATTGTAAATTAAATCATCATTCATGTAAAGGACATTATAGGATAATGAAAATTGGAAAAATCCTTAACTAACATTAAATAACTTCCAAAACTAATAAAATACTTAATATAAGGAAATTATTATGTTTAAGAGAAGACACAACCAATATAATATTTTTTATGTCCATGTAAATAGCCTAATTGAAATCTAATCTACCAATTAATTTCATGACCTAAATCAAGAATTGGTAGTTGGAAAAATTGGAATATAATCAATGATCCTTTAATTTATTAAGACGATATCCATAAAATCCTCATGGTATTTATTTATAATAGGATATATAATATTTTCCTATTCAAATATGATGAAACATATTATGAGTTTCCCTTGAAATGTATTGTTTATGAGAATAGTGATTCTTTTTAGGGGATTTATAAGCCTAAAATGAATTATGAGATACACATAATTTCTATACTTCCTATTGACTATCATCATATGAAGTTGAGTTTGTTTCAATCCCTACTGTTGTTATACTGACCAAATATCAATTTTCTATAATCATATTGATCCCTCATATTGATTAAAGTGTCTATAAATCTAGGGAAATGGGTATTCATGTTTGACACTCATGTAGCTAAGATTATTATAATCTATATAATGTTGTTGAATTCCAGCCACCTTCTTGGAAATGTAATGTAGGTCCCCCTATTGTGATCCAATGTGGTATATAAAACAATTCCCTTGACATACTCATGATAAAATATAAACATTATAATCTCATTAGAGAATATTCAAAATAAATGAAAATATATTGGAATTTTACTAGAATTATATTGATTGAGAATTAAATATTTGTAACTAAAAAAATTTAATGAAATAATAAAAAAAGAACCATTTATATCTATCTAACACAATTAGAACAACATCATTGTATACACTTTCAAAATGAACAATTTTTTTTTGATAATTGGAATGATTTTACCCTAAAATATAAAAACATAGTTCATGATCAACATGATTTTGGGTCCAAATCAACCGAGAAGACATGATTCTTCCAATCAAGAAACAGAAATAGGATTATCTAATGTAATCATACAATATAATCCCTTTAGTGAATCATATAATACATATCAAATATAAATTTATAATTAATCAAGATATAACACAAAACCTCAACATCGTCATTCTTAATAGGACATAAAGTTTACTTGAATCCATGTCTATTATTTTTTTCCCAAAAGATAATTAATTTCCATTTAAAATGGAATATTCTCTGCTCCTAATTTAAATAGACATATCACATTATATTATATAAAAGAGTTTTAGGAACATATGTACATTAAAACCAAAACAATAGGGGAATACAATAGTATAATTTCTTAAACATTCATGTCCATATTTCAAATTCTGTAGGTTTGAGATTTTTCATATATATTCATCCATATTTGTTATTATTCTAAGGTATCTTAATTAGATTAGTTTGAGCATTCATAATTATTCACTGTTACATTCAATAAATATGTTTCACTACTATCTTTTGTTACATTTAATTATATTTTAGAATATATTGTAAGGAATGAAATAATCATGTTATCCTAAGATGATGGAGGATTACATAAACTCTACTGGTGTCTTAGAATTCCACAATAATGGTAAACCTTTACTGATTCATGATAATATATTTAATAACTAAATATCTTCATACATTGGAGTCATGAAAACATTAAATCCACCAATGGTAGAAAGGGATATGTATTACATGTTTTTTATACTCCATCCACCCCATTTTATATTATTCATGTTAACTTCTTTACAAATAGAATAACTATGGATTCCACCCATTCTAGATTAAACACTCTCAATAATCATAACCATATTAAGATAAAAAACAACTACCTTATTAAAACCCACATAATATGGGGTTGGACATAAAATAAAAACCTTGGATCAAATATCAGGTCTCAATAAATATTCATATTGATTTACATTGATACAATCATTTTGAAGGATTTAAATGTAAAACAAAACCAATATAGATAAATGGTATTAAATAATCTATAAATGAATTGATAAATTTTTGATGTACCTTGATCTCAATGGAATTTTAATACATTAAACTTTTTAGGGTAAAATTATTGAATTATCATTTTAATGAAACATTTATAGGTGTAGTCCTCAATAAAATTGGATTTTACAATTGAATCCCACTATTTACAACTTTCACCATCAAATATGTATAAAATAAATTTTATATTAGATATCACATGTCCTAATGGAAATTAAAAATGAATTGAATTATACACATATATTCCTCTATTTTACAATATATTTTATCACTATGGAATGAAGGTGGATTCTATTTAGTAATCTATTAAGCATGATCCATAATTGGAGAATAAAATAACTCACCTTGCCTTTCTAGATTCGATATAATATGACTGAATAATTATACGATATTTTGATTATTAATATGGTTTACCTATAAAAACATACCCACATATTCACCTGCTTAACAATTAATACCCTTCTCTGAGAAATTTTCTATAACCTCTCAATGTATGAGAATTGATCAATATATATCTCATGCACACATAACATCAATAAAATTATAAAATCTACCATTATTTATCCTATAAAATTAATTAACCAGAATGGGTGATGTATGGAATTATAATAAATGATGTTAATAAAAAATTCTATGGTTTTTAAAATCATGAAGATTTTGATGTATAGTTTACTAAACCAATCACGTATCTATGTGTGGCAACATGATATCCATAAATCGATATAATTGGAAATAGGTATGGCCTATAATGTGTGCAGACTAATCATACACCTCTGTAAGACCCACATTATTTTCATTTAAAGATAAAATCTAGGAAAAAAATAATACTCTTAAATAATTAACTATAATAGCTCTAATAAGAATAAATATATCTTCGAATTTACTTATAAAAATATCAAATTCAAAATGAACATTTCGTTACTAATGGTAACTCATGACATGTCATGAGAAAGAGATCATCAAATACTATCACATACCTTCCACATAAGATCCAATGATCTTATATTTTATATAAATTTATCTCCCAAAATAGTTAGGGGGATATAATAGCATATTGAAACAAACCTACCTATGTTATCCTATCTTGAATCATGATACATACTTCTAAAATTTCTTATCCATGATCATAATCACCAATGGATATTGACAATAACATAGGTTTTCAAAAATGCACTTAAAGAAAAACATCACCATCTAAATATAATAAATCACAAAGAAAAAACCTTATTATGAATCTATAATTAAATACCCATACATTAGAATTCGATGAAATCAGAATAAGATGTTTCATAAAATAATACAATCAAATAAAGGAAAAAATAATAATCCATAACATATATCGTTCATTAAATTGACTACCAACAATTTGAAATTAACTGATACAAGATATATCATAAAAATGGATAATAATACAAAGAAAATACTTATATAGTCAATACATGATATATACTAGTGGTGAAAACATACCAAAAATACAACAAAAATATCTATATTTTACCCATGGTCAACATCTAAGAAACACTATAACAAAGAGTAACACACACAAAAATCTAAAATAGTATGTTGTATTCGATAGCATGTATGATACACAACCCCAAATGCGTAAGGTAACATAATATGATAAGAATTTATAATATATGTACAGTTTTAAATAAATTCAATATATTTTATAGCTTATAATGCATGTTATACTAAGTTAGCATATGGAATATGAAACAATGAGTTTCTTTAATGTCTTGTGTTACACACAAGACTACATTTTACCGAACAATAATATATTTTTTAAATATTGTTATTTAAAATAATAATATTTATATTTATTGTTAAATTAGAGGATATGTATAATGTTGACTAAAATATAAAAATATATGATTTATAGAAATATGAAATGAATAAATAGGTTATTAATTAACTAGAAAAGAAAATATAATTGAAATGTTATTGTTTTTATAATTAACGAGCTGTTTTTTCTAATAAATTAAATTTATTACAAATATTTAATATTAATGAAATATATATTTTATATATTAAATAATATATTATTAATATTCATCCATTAGTTTTGATAGAAATATTATAATAATACACTCAATACATCACATAGAACCCTAAATTTTAATAAATGCAGTTTTACAATCTTTTTATGGAGAATCCATTTTAAATCCACATTTTGACCCTGTTATAAATATAATATGAATAAATAAACTTCTTATTTATAATATAAACAATAAAATTATTATTGGGTGAATGATTTTTATTTTTCATAGAAGATTCATTTTATAAATTTATAAAGAAAAATACTGAATTGTTATTCAAAACTATTTTTCATCTAATTTATTTATAAGGATAAATATTACATTTAATTTTTTTTTTAAAAGTTTAATTGAATAATATTTTTTTTAATTCAACAAATTTAGTTTATTTTAATCAATTTTACTATGAAATTGATGAGAAAAACATTTAATTTTTCATATTTTTCTTAATTTAATAACGTGCAATGTTATCTTGTTTACAACATTAATATTAAAATTATGGCTTCCACTTATATGATTAGGATTTATAAAAATTGATTTTGTATTTGGAATCATCAGAATTAATAATTTCTAATAAGGTCATCATAGTTTTTGAAAGAAAATAATAGTGGATGTAATTAAAATTATTTGAAACGAATAAGGTTAAATTAATCTTAATTTTGGACTAAACCATTACCTTAAGGCCCAAAAGGACCTATACACTAGTCCAGAAGCCATTGGATGTAAATATTTATATATTTTACTCCAATGGATAGAATTTGGAAAATTATTTATCCACATTAAATAGAATAACATGGGTGGGCTTCCTTTATTCTAAAATATTACAAGAGTGACACTCTTCATCCATTATAATAGGCCTCCATTCCTTCAAATTACTCACACCTCTCATGCAACTTAGGTTCATACAAAATCCTTTAAATTCACTCCCTAGAATCTATTATATCCTCAATTAATACAATATTTGTACATAAATCAATCAAATGAATTCTTTCGGTGTAAACCAAAAGGAGTTACCCGAATAAGAGGTAACATCATTCAAAAAGAACTTTAATGTTATTTCCATTATCCACTCCCACAATTATCCTTATTCCATGTAAAAATAAAAACACCAGTGTCATAATTATAATAGTTTTTTTTATTTTTAAATGTTATACTAAAACAAACACACACATCAATCTATTTGGTAACAATCATACTGTTTACATGTATGGCCGACTACAACCTCACTAAATGTTGATTGATAGATTTTTCTATTACCACCTCTCATGATGGAAATTATGATGGACACTATTTTTATATATGGTATATATGATACTCATAATGTGTTTAATCTTATGTAATTATATTAAAAAACTAATATCTTTATACTTTTCATTTTATGTAAAAATGATAACATCATTTGTGGAAGTAAGGACTACCACCCCTCAAAAAGATGTGATTCATTCACACTATATGTGGAATGTATAAAGGAATATTTTAATTAAACATATGTTACCTAAACAAAATCAATATGATATTCATGAAATAATTATATTTCTGGAAATATAATATGTATAATTTTCATTATTACCCATTCACACACATGAAAAGTGATAACATTATTCATGGACCCGTGGACTACCGCCATTTGAACATGATGTGATTAATTTTACATCAATAAATTTATATATATAATTATATATGATTAAATAATATGATATTTATTACATAATTATAATTCTAGAAATTTATAATCTTATAAATGTCCTTTCTATAATGATCATTGTAAAATGGAAACATTACTCAGGAATACATATGGTCTACCATCTCCATGATTGTAACATTCATTCATTTTTCATAGAAATATTTAATGATTGATTTTAAAATTATAATTAAGTTATGAATGTGATAATTATTTCATGGATATTATTTTGGATATGTTACATAATGAACCCTTTGACCATAGTTTAACAATAATAGTTGTTTCTGATATATAAATTGAATTTCATTATAAATAATATTTGGTTTAGATGGTCTTATTTTTGACTTTATAAGGGGTTATAACACCTTATAAAGGCTTTAGTGGTGTTTATGGGGAACAATGACTTATGTTTCCCGATTTTTTTAATAGATGTGGTTTTGAGAAAGTGTTGGTAATGTCATGGTGAATTTAGAAGTGGTAAACCCCATCAAATTTTGACTTCAATTCAAGGAAAATGCTTGTAGTAGTGGAAGTTTTACCCCAAACCACCACATGATGAGGGAATTATGGTTGGTTTGAACTACCCTTAATGGTGGTTACTTTAGGGGTTTTGTGAAAATGTCCCCAAAAGCCTCTATTTATAAATATACCAGTCTGCCCCCTACATCTCCTATGTCATCCTACCCCTGCAGAATGTCCCCATGCACCTCTACCATGCCTCTCCCTTGTCATACCCACCCCCTATCACCCCACCTCTCCCCACTGCCTCTCCTGGGTCACCCCTACCGCCTCCCTCCAGTTCTCACTCCTCCCCCTTAACCTCTCTCATTTCTATACCCTGCCTCCAATTCCCCACATTTCCAAGCACACTAACCCCTCCTATTTCTATTGCCACATACCTTATCCAACTTATGTGGTGGGATTTTTATAAAATGACATGCTGGTGTGTTTCGAACAATGGACTGACCAGACATCACAAATGAACCATCACCTCATTTTACCACTATGGCATTTTAATTTTTATGTATATTCTTATATGCCTATATATATATATTTGATTCATTAATTTAATTAATATTATTTAAATCATATATTTTAAAATATTTAAATATATAACCTATATATACATTTATATAAACTATATATTTATTTTTATATACACATATATTTATATATTTAAAAATATATGTATTTAATTTATTTATATACTTCAATAATTAATAAATTCAATGAATATATTTATAAATACCTTTATATATGGCTGTGTGTATTTGTATTTATATAATATTTTTTAAATATTTATCTAATATTTATCTTATCAATGCACAACTCTGGGGACATCCTTTCTAAATATTTGTAATTTGAAGCACATTATTATTCAATATTTTCCAATTTATTTTTCTAAGATTATTTACATTTTAAAATTCAATGAATTGCATGTTGATATAATATAATTATAAAATATATTTATTTAACTATTTTTATATAATTATATATTTTTGTGTGTGTGTGATAACAATAATATTATTATTAATTATTATTTTTATTACTCCTTTTATTAACTATAAAATCTATATGTCAGCTTTCTAAATACCATACCTTTATGTTATGATTTATATCATTCATACATAATATTAAATAAATTTATATTATATATTTATGTATATTATTTATATATTTAGAAAAATTTATATATTATATTCATCGTTATTTAAATAATATATGTATATAAGAATTTAGTTAATATATTTATAATATATATCTCAAAATATAATTATATAATGTATTTCAATACATATATTTATTATTATGTACATTATTTTATTTGTTACTTTTATAAATTTTATTATATTATATGACATACAATTCCTACAAATATTTATATTATATATAATTAAAATTATATGAAATATAATTTATAAAAAATTTTATCTAATGTTATATGACGGAAAATTCATAAAAATATTTATTTTATGATATATGAAATAAAATTTAAATTATATATAATATAAACACATAAAAT
This sequence comes from Viscum album, assembly GCA_963277665.1. Classification (NCBI taxonomy): domain Eukaryota; kingdom Viridiplantae; phylum Streptophyta; class Magnoliopsida; order Santalales; family Viscaceae; genus Viscum; species Viscum album. Next base: position 935,036,228 of record OY728121.1, read on the forward strand.
TATTTTTTAAAACTATATTTATTATTATTTTATTCTAAATTATAAAAACAATATTATATATTTTTTAAAAAAATTATATATATATATATATATGTGTGTTTATATAATATGTTTATGTTTTAATAATATAAATAATTAAGATTATATGAAATAAAATTTATAAAAATCAATATATATTTATGTCAATAATATTATACAATTACATTTATATATACAGATAAATACAATTAATAAAATCATATAAATATTTTATATAATATGTTTATATAATTTATTTATATAAATATATATATTCTATTATAATTGTGTGTATGTGTGTGTGTATATATATGTTATGGAAGATTCATTTTAAAAAAAATAGTGTGGTTCCCAACCCCCTTTAATCTCTTAAATTAGAGTGGGGGTTTGAACCGCCTGAAATTTTATATAATAAAAGGTATTTTTAACCCACTCTAATTTATGGAATTATAGGGGGTGTTCAACCCTCACTACTATATGTTCTTAGAGGGGTTGTTGAACCCCCTCTAAAATCCGGCCTGATATTTATAAAATAATGACAAAAATTCGAAGGGGACCATAAACCTTATAAATTCAATTATTAACTATGCTTCTGCATAAACCCCCTATAATTTTTATAGGAAATTAATTTAGAGGGGTTTTTGAAAAAACCCACTAATAATACATAAAATGAATTTTTTGGGGGTTGTGCATATCCCCCTTTATATAACTCCATCAAATATGTTGTTTTATGTAGTGTTTGTTAAAAACACCTGACCTAAAGATAATTTATTTAGTAATTGAATAAAACATGATAATAAATAAAATAAATGTTTTGATAAAAATGAAATTGATTCTCAAGAATGTAATTAATTAACATAATTTTGTTATTCAGGAATATAAAGACACACTAGACATATCAGAAGAAAGGTAATGAATTCTTGCCTCAATTTTCATTCTATGAGGGATACTATATTGTTTTTCACCTAATTTCTTATATATTCTACACATAGTTCCAAATAAACATACAATATCCTGAATTATATTACATTCATTGTATTTAATGTTTATATTTAATGATTATTACCTTCAATTTTTCCAATTATATTGTTACCACATTGGTACAGATTTTTCACCTCACTATTTACTTCTATGATATAAATTCAATGACCACCATTTACTTATTTTTTATAGTATATATACTTCCCATTTTGATGTATCATATCATGAATTATTTTAACTTCATTGTATTTTAATCTTTCATTTCATATTTTTCCTTCATGAGGATTATGATTTAAATGTTTCATGTGGTATGGGACACATTGGGATGTTTAATGATTTATTTACTAAAAAATATTCTTAATTATTATCTCTAAAATACCATATCATTTTTGTAAATGTTAAAATTATATTGAAATAATCACTTTATTGTAGTCATTTTTCATTATAAACTACATTTAATATTCATTTCTCACACAATGTATATTATTAATTCCTAAACTGTATAAAATTTTACATACAGTGTTCACATTGAAACTTATTTGATTAACTGGGGAATTATTGAAAAATATGTAACTTCTATTCAATACAGATACATATTAATAGGGAACATTTTTCATGAATATGAGAAATTATTTGGGATGATATGAAAAATGTGGGGAAAGATTATAGATAGCTCTTCGATGCATCGGTAGTCTAATGGGATGAGTCATTTGGCTAGTCATGTTAGATGGGGTTTTACCCTACATTTAGTATACCATCTTGTGAATGGTTCTGAATGTTAAGGTAAATTGTACATAATAAACATGGTATCAAATTATTAATCATTTCCCTCATATAGTTTCTATTATTATTCATCTATAATATTTTTTGTCGATATGTATATGGATACATTCCATTTTTAGTTCATTGATAAAATAGAATGTGTTTTAGTTTATTACCTTGTAGTATTTATTTTAACGTATCTAGTTAAATGAATGGAATGTGTTTCTAGTGATTTCCATTCTGTATTGTTTATGAATTTCCTCTCATTTTTCGATTACAAGGTATTTGTGTTCAGTAATTTACCAGGGAACAATTATTTCTCACTTAGATTCAGTTTTTTCTTTCGCTATATTTTTCTCTTACTGATAATTTCAGCTCACCCATATTATGTTTAATTACAAATGGATAAACGAAGTATACTATCAAATATATGTAAGGATTTACTATATGGATTAGATATGTCCCTTGAATTTATATATTTAGAGAGAAGGTAAAAAATTATGTCGTAATTAGTGTATTCATTTGTAATACAATTCCCATTTAGGTATCTGGTTTTCTAGGACATCTAAATTGATTTGTAATTCAGGGATTGATTGCTTGTAATCATGTCCATTTGATTGATATTAGACACTGAATCTAGGATATTTTGGTTTGTGTCTCTACATAAAGTCATGAAGATGATGTCTATGCATATATACCAAAATATATTGATCTCATTTTCTCTATATTAGATAAAATCTATTAAATAGTTAAAAAATTTGTTATGTATGGTGTAATCTAATACACATTATGATATTTTATTTAAATAATATAACATATTTACAAAGGAAAAATAAAACAATAAATTTTAAATTCATTTTTTGGATACATTTTTTATGTTTTTATTTTTTAATAACATATATTACATTTTATTATCTTTGAAAAAAATAATCTTATACATATTGCAAAAGTCAGAAAGAATGATCATAAATGAATCATACAAAAAAATCATACCGGGTAATTCAAAAGATAATGTAGAACATATCATAATAAAATTTACAACATTGGATAATATTGTACAAGAAATTGGGACAACCTAAGACCTCATTTAGTGGAAAAAATTACTAGCATATTATGAATTCATATATTTACTGACATAGGCATACACCAATTTTTTCATCAGGATAAAATCTCGGTCTGCAATGTGAACAATACTTGTGGAAGAATTTCCAATGAATTATATAAGCTATTGAAACATTACTCCTCAATTTCTATCACATATACCTAAGTATAATAGTTAATATATTAAATTATAAATAAAATTATTCTAAATAATTATAATTATAAACATAACTCTCATTTCACCTATACACACCATCCAATCGACAACCCCTTCCCTAATACCGTAAAATATTAATCAAAATTTAAAATTTTAAAAACAAAAAAAAAATAGACCAAGACATATAAATGAAATAGGTTCATGAGGATTAATAATAGTATCAATAGAGCCAATCATGTGATTTTTAATTTTTAACATAAGGTAAATCCATGTAATTAAATCATATAAATTCAAACATCATCCAAAATAGTTTATAAATTATTTTGGAACAAAAAATACATATAAATGTTATAGGAATAACCTTATATACATGGAAATTAATTTTTTAAATATAAGGATATCAATACCTTAAATATGAATTTATTATAAATCCAACACATTTCAAAAAAAGTTATAAACAATTTATTATTTTAACAATGATCAATAATATCATTTCTAAATTGATCAAAATTACCAAATATCAAGTGTATGAAAAATCAAAGAAGTTTTATAGAGACTCTTAGCTCTATCCATTGGAATTTCTGTTTCATAGTTTTATAATATATGTTTAGGAAAGTATAAATATTGTAAAATATATATAAATAAATTTACAAATGATTTTAAACATACCCATTCTATGAATTTGGCCACTATATACAGCTTAGGTGTGGGTTGTAGATAACCATAATGTGAAATAAAATTGTAGAAAATAAATATTAGATAAATTAGTGGATTACAATTTCATGATACTTGAGAATCAATGGAGGATCAGTATATATGAAAGTAGAAGGATGGAAAAAGATTTGATGTCTTCCCTAGGTAGTTTCTTCATTGATAATGAGAGGAAATGAGGGATTTGAGTAACAAATTTCAAATAAAATAAAAAAATTATAATAATACTACCTGGTTATAAAATAATATTAGAAAATTCATATATCTAATAATGTGTATTTAATATATTCAAAAATTTTCCTCACAAAATTACTATACATGATTAAGTAAACTATACTTGGTAGCCATTAAACATTGGAAAATTCATAAAACACACAAATTTTCTATCATAAAACTCATGAAAATAAAATAATTTGACTACCAAATAATGACATCATGGTTATTATAATTCTCCCCACCATGCAAATTTTTTCCTAAAAGAAATATTAGTATTTCTACAAGTCAAATGATAATTCCTTTACCCCCTCATCAAATATTCATGTCCCCAAGGATTATCTTTCCATGTTTCCATATCATAAAGACTAGAGGAATTATTTTTACCTACAACACATTGTTTTAATAAATATAAATTTGAATAGTTTTCTCATATACTTATGCATTGGGTTACAATTCCAATTATACCAATTTTAACGTGTCTAATTAATATTAATATAATTTTTCTATTTCTGATAAAGTAGTAGAGAAATATATTTTTTGAATAATTGTTTTTGTTATATTTAACATGATTTAATATCATGTTGATCCAGGTGGCCTCCATTGGATTGAAGTCAAGACTATCTTTAAGTATATATGGAAAACTGAGGATATGTTCCTTGTTTATAGAAGTGATGTGGAACTAGTGATCATAGGATATGAAAATTCTATTTTCCAGGCTGATCAAGATGACATGAAGCCATAAATGGGATAAATATTCTGTTTGAATGGATGTATTGTCAGTTGAAAGAGCTCCCATTATGGTGTAGTTGGAGATTCTACAATAGTGTTTGAGTATACAACAAATTCTAAGGCTGCTAAAGAATCATTTGGTATGCATAACTTTATCTAAGAGTTGGTTGTGATACCTAAAATTAAATATCCTATCACACTCTATTGTGATAATACTACAGTGGTGGATCTTGAAAAATATCCAATTCTACATTAGTAAATGAATCACATAAATTGGATGTAACATCTCTTGAGAGATTTTTCTTAGAGAGGAGGATTTGTAGTGAGTATTATTTCCATGGAAGAAATTGTGGGGGACCCCTTGAATAAATCCTTAACTCTCTAGAAACGTGACCATCAAATGAGGTCTAGTGAACTAAAATCCGTAGGTAGTTGGAACTAGTCCAAGTTAGAGTTTTTTAGATTTGGTAACCTAGAAACATATATTTTTACATTGATTACATGAATATTTAACAAATTAAATATTAAACATTTTGTTACATATTGTTCATTGTTTTTCATTACTATAATGTAATAATATCATAGGGTATTTTTCGCATCGACAAGGTCATAGTAGTTCCCCGCTATGATGAGAACCTTGTAGTGCTTTGAAAATATTCATAATATAGTTTTATAGTTGGATAACATACTATGATGGGATGAATAGCATATACACCATCAGATGTGAGTACTCATAAGCAGATCTTACTTATTCTCATGAATTTCACACTTGGTAATATCCAAGATGAGAGATTATGAGAACAAACACATTAGTAGAAATTCTTCATATTTTAGTGTCATCAGATATTCCTATCATCAAGTGTGTGTAATGGTCATTATAATTTATGGTTATCATTAATACATGTCATGACTCACACACTTATATTTTTCAATGAAAACCACCACGCAATATATTGGAAGAAGGTAGGGTATGTTTGCTGTGTCACAAATTACATGTTATTAATGCAAAACGCAATTATGGATTCGTACATTCCATATTTATAGAATTTGATATCTTGGATCTTTGGTTGAAATAGAACTACCGACCTGAATTCCATGGCCATGGTTTAGTGATGATATTATTTTAGGTAGTCAGAGAATGATGTATCAAGCATATTGGTTGATGAAACCAACATGCATCCTGCGTGATGATATATTCTGATAGAGAGATTATATTACACAGTGATCATTTGTATGTGGTTGTCTTCATTACCAATTTAATTAATTCTTTTGGATTTATTGAACCGTTTCTAGACTGTAATGTTTCACTTTAGGCATGTTTTCCTAATTCCCATGAGAACGAATCCTAGAGGGTCAAACACTATGTGTATTGATAGTCTCGATTAAATTATATTGGAATTTTATTGATGAAATAAATGATATTATGAAAATAGAGGAATAATTTTATTCAAGTTATATTGATTACATAAATTTAATAAATATCTATCCACCATATTGTGAATAAAAATATATTTATTTATTTTATTTTATATTTAATAAATATTTATTTACATGTTTTTGAATAAAAAATTTATTTAAGAGAATAACAGACTTATTTGGGTGTTCAATATATGTAAGAAGAGTTTAAACCGACTAAGTCTGTGGCCGGTAATAAATTAATTATTTACAAGAAGGTAAATATTAATTTGTGCATATTGGTTCACCAAAAAATAATTGCAATGTTACTATTATTAGGTTTCATGATATTGCATTAATGGTTTCATTTTGTGCAAGTTGGTTCACCATAATATAAAAATATTGTTGTTATTATTATGTGGAATGGGATTTCATTAATGGTTCCATTCTTCCCAAGTTTACCCACCACAAAATAATAATATTGTTAATATTATTAGGAGTAATGGGATTTCATCGATGGTTATAAATATATTTAGTGGATTTTCGTCAATTGAATTTTTTAATGAAAATCGCAGCTCTATAAATATATGCCTATTTCAGTTGTGTAATTCATTTGAAACCTATTCTATGTCTGGGACTAGAGAATTATTGAGCACAAAAAATTATTTTTTAAATCCTCCTCTTCTCTCCATCTCAAGAATGATAAATCCAATGGATAATTTATTTAAGACCGAAGAACGAGTGATCAAGAACGAAGAACGCAAGACATTTGATTCACCATGCTAACACCCAGAGAACAAGTGTAATTGATGAGAGACCATTGAAGCCTGTTTGGATCACCCCTAGAGGAAATCTACCCTTAGATCCTACCAATAGCAATATAGACAATTTGGAAGGGCCTTTTCAGAACATCAATAATCATCAACGAGGAAATTTCCAAAGCCCAGATATTTTGATATAAATTAAATTAAATATAAATTTGACATACAGGATTCTCTCTCTTGGTTTCGAGCAATGATTTATTAAATAAATTTTAAAATATAACCCACCTCCACACACTTCGACTACACCCAGAACAAATAGTTACACCATTATTACATCATTTTATAGATAGACAACATAAATGTGTTTCACATCCAGGATCCGAATGTTCAGTGTCGTGGGAAAATTAGGACTATACACAATATTTAAATAGAAAAACATAAACATTAATTTAATTCATTCTTCTCAAGCTATGTTGTGGTCTTCATGTTCTCTTTAGGGTTATTAATCACATGCGGATATACATTGAAAGAAGTGCTGAGCTAAAATACTAGTAAGGGGATGAATACGAGACACGAATCCTCGGTGAGTGTAAACATCATCATCAAAACATAATAAAATGATCGGCATCATCGTCGTGAAAGGAATCGTTATGTAAAGAAAAGGAATGTGGTAATGTTTACAAATGAAACATTCTATCTTAGTGTTGAACTACCACGCATAGTTTTGAACAAATATAGAATCATGTTAATTCATATTTCACTTTACCTCAAGAGATACAACACATTAACCAATGCATTGGAGTTCTAGATAATTTTTGGAACAACCATCACATCAAAACATTTACATACACTATATAATTCTCTTATAACTGTTATATCCTAACATTTACATAATCATGATTTCCAAATAGAACATATATAAACCTTGCACATAAAATAGCCCATGTAAAAGAATTAGTTTCATTTAATAAATCTTAAATTCATAAAAAACATTGAGGTTCACAAAATAAAGAGGTAATATCATACTTTATATAATAATCTTCAATATTTAGTAATGAAGAAAAAATATCACTTGAAGTAAAAGATTTATTTTTGGAAAGAAGAGTTATTTTGGAATAATCATTGATTTGATCATAAAATTAGATTAGCAGAATGTATATCCAAAAAATACTAGGTAAGGATAAATAAATGATATTTATGGAACATAAAATGAGCATCTATATAGAAAATCTAGTGAATATGGAATACCCCAAGTAATAGAGTTGGGTTCCAGATTCCCCATACATTATATCCAAGTGATTTCCTCAGATTAATATCCTAGATAATAAAATTAAATTATTTAATTAAAATTTGAGGACCTATTCTACATGTAATTTATTTTTTATAGTTTTATAAGGTTAATTTATGGCCTTTTTTATGAGTTATAGTGTTAAATTTCATCATTCAAGAGTGTTCGGTTTATTTGTTTTCATTATCGGTTCACTTGTTTATAAGTATGGAAGTTCATGTACAGTGAGAAATATTCTAAATAATGGAAATTTTATGTTATTAATAAACATAAATAATTTTTATTTGAGTTATATTTAATTTTTTATATGGTATGAGGATGAATTATTACATATAACATTAAATAAAATTATTTAATATATTTTGGAATTTATTAAAAACATTTAGAACCTATATAATTTTAATTAACATCATTCTTATATATTTGATCCCAAATATTATTTTACTTATAATATTTATAATAAAATCTTATTTAACTATAATAATGGTTTTATGACCATCCTTGAATAGGGTAGTGAAAAATTAAAATGCATCATCCATGGTGGTGGTAAATCGACACACGAGGGAAAATATTTTCATTTTTATAAATAAAAAGAAATGTGTTGATATTTAAAGATTAAGTATTCCATTAACATAATAAAAATATAGTATATAAAATACAATGGATTTATCATATCACATGGAAAAGTGTAGGTTAATATAAGATAAAAATAAATCAAATTGAAATGAAATTCAATGAAAAAGAAAGTGGATTTTACCTCTTGAATTTTTACTCCTTGAGAACCTCATTAAGGAAAAGGGTTTGGTCTTTTGATGAGACCAAAGTGTCATAGATTTGGTGGAGGGTCTAGGATGAATATTGGTCAGAATATGGACAATCTCTATGGTATTAATGGTGTGCGGATAATTGGTGGTGAGGGGTTGTATTTATAGGGGAGGAGATGGGTTGTTTTATCATTATTTTATTCATTTCATTATTATATTGTCTCAAGGCTATGAATAAATTGAACTTTATCACTTAATATCATTAAATAATGATGTACAGATAAGTATTTTGTGATTACTTCAGCCTTACATCAATAATGACCCAATAAATATTATCATTAGCTTTTATAAAAAATTATCATATTTTACTATTCCCCAAAAAATTATTTATTTTAGAAAAATACAAAAAATTACCTCTAACCATTTATCAAAATTTAAAATTTCATAATGGACCCCATTTTATGAGAACAGTTTTCTATATATGAGAAATATTATTTTTAATTAATATTAATATTTAATTGAAAATATTGATTTTTTAATTTCAACTTATTTTACGAAACGTTGAAAAAATAATTAAGGTCTCATAAAATTATCTTATAATCATAAAAAGACAATATATTAATTTATTAGTTTGTTTTATGAAAATAAATTTTATTTTAAATCAATACATTAATAAAAATATTGTAAATAAATAATTATTATTTAAAAAAATATATACACTAAATGTAACATATTTAAAAAATATTATTTACTTATACAGTTTATAATTATATCATATTTTCATATATAATAATCCTAAATTTAATTTATACTTTGATATGATAGGTTACTATTCTATTGACTGAATTACTATTTTTATGTGTCAGATTTCTATTATAAGTGTCATGTACTATTCTATCAGTACAGGTTCCTTATTTTCATGAATATCACTTAATTAATTATTTAGTTATGAGAATAATGTTTTCACTTGTATCTATATTCTATGTATTTTTTATTCGATATAAGATAATTCATAGAAAGTAAATAATTCCATTCATAAAAGTTTGTGTTGTTACAATCATAGAAGAAAAATAATTTGGAAAGATATTTTAAAAACATCTCGTGATGGAATTATACCTTCTTTTTGGGAAAATGTTTCTTTAGTAATATAACCATATGAAAACCATTTTATTGAAATTAAACATTAAAAATTATAAAATATGCTTCAAATTTTTTTCAAAACATTATTTTGAAAACATATAAAAGAAGTATGAAGTTGTTTGCAAACCCATATAGTTGAAAATTATTAAAATACATATAATTTATGAATGAAATAGTTTTAAAATCATTTTTATTTAAAATAATTTTAAAAGAAATAAATAATTATTGAAAAACATGTTAAAAAATTGATTTTGGAATAACAAATTTTTCAGACTGAAGAGAGAGGTAAAGCAAGACTTTCTTAAAAACACTTTCTTAATAATCTTAAGTACCAAATAGTGGAAAACTGAATCAATACACTAAGTTATCCTGAATTACCAGTGGATAATAATATTCATGAGATTTATTTAGATATGGATCATAATATTTTATCGATGGAAAATTAATCATAAAAATCTCAATAAATGATGGGATTATTTCAATAAACTCTTGCCACTTGGTAACATTGAATTATACTCCACATGAAAGAAAATGAAACTTCATGAATCCTATAAAATCATGAAAATAATAATGTTTATTATATAACATGTAAAATGTTAGTATGTATACCTAATAAAACAATATTGGTGCATAACATGACATGTCTCTCAAGGAAGGAAAATTGAGACAAAATTACTTTATTGATTTGGTGTATCTTTAAACATAAGACCCATGAATGAAATATCATCAAATAGATATGTAAATACCCATAAATTAAATTACTATAATTATTTAATACATTCAGTGTTAGTAAACACATCACATATAAGAAATAGTTGATGAACATGTCTTGTGTCTCATAGAAAATAAAAGTGTGACTAGAAAACCCTTAATACTTGTGTAACTGTATAATCATGATCCCCATGAAATAATAAATTATTATAAATTGTTTAATATCATTATATATATATAATTAATTATATAACTTGTCATAGGGAATTTTATACACCGCAAAAAATAAGCGAGTGGTCAATATGACATGTATCCAACAGAAACAAAAATTGAGAAAAAATTCCCTTACCTTAAGTATTTACATTATTTGTACACTTTAAAAACTCCAATAAAATAAATATATGGATATTATAAATATACCAAATAGACATAATATTATACATAATTACATATATGATTTTTTATGACTTTATATTATCCCTTTATTTACAATTCCACGTTAATGTTATGTTTCAGGTAATATCTGATTTGTTTTTCACATATGTTTTGACTTTTTATTATTAAACCTCCTACATATATAATGATTTAAATATTTTAAGAATGTGAAAAATGATATAAATATCCTATATATTCATTATATAAATATTTATAATAATCTTTAAAAGATAGAATTAATAAATGGAAGACACCATTCATGGAAACGGTAGGTAGTACGTATGCATAAATGTTGTTTTTGTTTTATTATCGTATTGAAAGAAAGTAAGAAAATGACATATATGTATATATATATATATATATATTTACGGTTGATTTATTATTTAATATATATCATATATTTTCACTAAACCCATCCTTAATACATTCCATATATGGTGTGAACGAATCACTTCGCTTGGAGGAGGCAGTAGTCCACATGTCCATAAATGATGATATCGTATTTATATGAAATGGATAACATGACGGTATGTGTTTATATAATAAGTAAAGAATAATTAATACATCATAAATATCATATTAATCATATAAAAATATAGGCTTACTCGTAATTTCCAACCCTAATAGTTGGTGAAGTAAAAACAACCAACAACATTTCATAAGGTGATTGTTCGCCATAAAAAAGATTGAAAAGTTCATTTCCCTTTAGATGAATGTTTGTGTAAGTGTAGGTATATAACTTATAATAAAAACATCATAGTATATTTTTGATACTGATGATTTTATATAAAAATTTAAAAGGAAAATTTTATGGGGTGAAGAAATAAAATAAAACAAAAGAGCTTGAGGAATGATTTTACCTCTTATTTGGGTAACACCTTATGGTTTGCACCAAAGGGCTTCCATTAGTGGATTTCTGCCCAACGGGAGACATTTAAGATTAATTAAGGGATTTTATGTTCTTATTTGAGTATTGTTTTTTTGAGACAATGGGTTATTTATTTATTAATAATGGTTAGGGGTGGTTCTTTTTTATATTGTAGGAGGAGTGATATTCTTGTAAAATTTTTAAAAGGGAATTCCACTGTATTTTTCTGATGTAAAGGGAATAAAATAATAAAAAAAATTATATAAAATAGACGAAAAGGTTTAAATATTAACATATAATGTATTTGGGACAAGTATTTAGGTCATTTTTGTGCTTAAGATTATGGTTTAGTCACTTGTTAAGCTAATTTTCCTCATAATCATTATAATTAATTTTAATTACATTCCCTAATTCATTTGGTCAAAAAAGATTACCCTCTTAAAAATTCTAAATTTGGATTATTAAAAAAATGGAATCATTTTCTCAAAATTAAAATAAAATAAGTACCATAAATGTTTTTTTGAATTAATCCCATATAGGAGATAACTGTTCAAGTTTTTAAAGTAAAAACATTCAAAAGTTTACTGAGTTTTCATATCTAATTTCAACGTATAATTAATCCCAATGACCTAAATTAGATTAAATGATGTTTAATTGTTATAATTATACACTAAAAGTAAATATAAGAAAAATTAAACATATAAATAATTTATAATAAATATAAGTTTTGAATTAAAATTCAGTATTCTTCACTATTCATCACATAATGAAACTTCATAGAAAAATACCAAAAAGTAACCCTAACAGATTTTTTATAATTTTATTTAAAATATTATATTATGTTTTTCGTAAATTTTATAAAATTTTCCCATGATTTAATTTAATATAATTTTAGAAATATAATGTAGTAAAACTGCTTTTATAAAAATATAGGTGTTTATGAGAAATATTAGGTTTGTTACTATCATATGAATGTGAAATATATTCAACCAAAGTTAAAAATATTTTATTGAATATATAAAATATATATTTCACCAATATCATTCCCCATTAGTAATTAATTTAATTTAATAGAAAAAAACACAATTTTGACCATAAAGTTTGTTTTTATAAAAAAAATTCTTTATATTCAATTGGTTATTATATCCAATTTTAATTATTTTTTAACCAATTAATTTAAACATGTATTTTCATAATTTAATTAATTCTATTCATAATCTATATATGAACATATAGGTCAAATCATATTATATTTAAAAATAATATTTTTAATAATATATTATAGTTTGGTAATACTCAGTCGTTCTTATTATGGAATCCATTGAGGAAAGTCATTTGTCAGTGTAACATTAGATAACCTAATTGTTCCATATAGAGAATGATAATAAAATATGATACATGTAGTTCACGATTAATATGGTTTTTCATCTAAAGCATTCCAAACATAATGTTTTATAAATAAAATATTTTTTGTGTTTCATGAAATGATAAATGTCAAAAAGAATAAATTAGTAAAATAATAATAATTCAAAAAATCACTTGGTGTTAAATTCCCCCACCCTAAAATCAAATTCTCCCAAAAAATTCATCTGGCTTATCAATGTTTTAATACTTGAATGTTCTATTAATAGAATCCTGCATTGTAAAAATGAATACTTAAATGTCCTTTAAAACGCATAATCCTGAATAATACAGTCACCCAAAGTAACCCATAACTAGTTTCCCACATATGATAACATAGGTTGAAAATGAAAAAATTGGACATGGAAGAGAAATATAACTGTCATGTTCTGATGGATTGTGATAGAGATCTTTATTAGGAGAAAGTTAACAATAAAAAAGACATAAATCTTCGATTATCTAAGGGGCCATCTGATTCATAAAAAACTAATGTACTTTTAAACAATTTTGGATTCATGGTCCATTTAATAATATTGACGATATTTCGCAAGAAGGTATACATAAATTATTTTATTCCATTCCATATGCACAATATCACCCATTGGTTCGGACTTGATCAATTCCCACATCATCTCTTAATCCATGGAATGAAGGTGAATTTTTCATTCATGAGGAACTAACCGACCATTAGATAAATAAATAGAAGGAGAATTAAGAAAATTTGTCATTTTTTATCACAGAAAATGGTGAGCAAAGTTTTTAAAATATACATAAATCCTTATGTGGTTAGATAATATTTAATATCCCAAATATCATCTAATGTTTAACTTAAAAATTCCATAAATGGTTTACCATGTAACCATTCATAATGATAAAAGTAATAAACTTTACAAAGAATGTCATGAAACTGATTAATAATGATCCACTATATCTGATATAGTTGATATTGGTTATCACGTTTCAAACATGTGAATCCCCTAATCGTATATTCTCTTGAAACATGGTAATAACCCGAATTACAATAAATCATTTTTGAAAACATGCATGATCCTATATACTGAAAATTACAGGAAATATTAAATAAATACAAGAATTTTTATACACATTCTAGGATGACATATACATATTATTCCAAAAACCCTTAATTGGTTTTCATGTAATTTGTACTATCCAATTTACTTTATCCAAATCAATCATCACTTTTTCCAAAATAAACCCAATTTTCTCAACTTCTTGATCACAATAAGGGTTTGATTACTTTAAAAAAAATTCAAATTTATACATATTCATCACCATTCAACATATAATTTTCAATCCTTAATGAAAATCTTATTCTAAATATACTTATATATATTTCAAGATTTATAGAACATAATCATTGAATTCCAAAACATATACACATCAATCTTCAAACTTTATTCTTAATCCATTACATAGGATTCGTCAACTTATTCCGTAATTCCTCTTTCGTAGAATATAAAATATAAATCATATCTTAAGGTTACTCAACAAAAAATGAATCATGATTCTTAAATTTAACTAAATAATATTGAAAGAATATCACAGACCTTTCATATATCATATGTGGTCTCTTCACCATTGATAGATAAACCATTACTTGTAACTCCTTGATAATTCTCTTCATAACCCCTCCATATAGGAAATAGATATCCAAATGACCATTAATTCCACACTTAGATAATTTTATCATTGATGATTTCATAACGAGGAAATATTTTCATCCCTTACATTTACTGGACAATTCATATTTCCTTTATAACTACTTTCTTTGTTTCCTTATTTTCTGTATACAAAACATATTTTTGTTGCACTAGGAAACTCAATTAGGTGATTATTTTCACATTATTGAAAAAAAGGAAAAAATATTCTTTCATCCATGATCTCCATTACCCAAACTCTCAGAAACCTCATTCTTCTCTTCTTTATTGAGTCTGAGAGTTAGTTAAGTTATATATTATTAATCATGTTACATGAAAAATAATTATGCATGATCACAACTTCTTTTACTCACGTGATCATCCCATTTTAATAATCATCAGAAAATTTTCCATCAAATTCAACATTAATCCAGTTCCATCTGGTTGCCACAATTATCGAAAATTAAAAAATTATAGTGTGAAAACTATTTATCACAATAAAAAACTAAATAATCCTAAAAAAATCATATATAGGTTTTCTAAATCATTTATTCTATTTCTTTAATCTGTAACACATGTGGTTTATCCTAGGTTATTCATTGTCCTATTATAATTAAATCCTTCATGATGATTAGTAAATAGTTTTTGAACTCCCAAAGCATATCCCTCAGGAGTTTCAAACTTGGTGTGCATCAAGGCCGATTTCAATGTAGCAGGTTTGTGCTTGAGTAAAGCCAGACACACCTTTTTGGTGTTATTACCCCTAATTAAATCTACGCTAAATACACTTCCACATATAGTATCAATAAATTGACATATTATTAGGAAAGCACTCTCTATATCATTTTATAAAATTCTAGGAAACAATACTATAATTTTACTCATCATTATACTTATCCGTAGATATATCCTTAGGGTTCTCACTATGGTTTTCTCTTCATAGTTTATAAGGGATACATAATATTTTTCATTCATACCATCTACAATGATCCTCTCTTTTCTTTAATTAACATTTCATAAATTTTTATAATTCGTAATACATTACCCAAATAGGTGCACCAAGGAACATATTGGTCTAGTTAGGTTGGAAACAATGAAAAATAAGCACTGGTACAAAAGTGAGCAAGATTATCTCCCACCATGTTCTTCATTACTGGAACCCTTCTTAATCGTATGAATCAAAATAAATATCTTCATAACCTAGGGGTGGAAACATAAAAAATGGGTGCTCTTAGATTCTCAGTAAGGGTATACATGGTGGAAATGTAACAATAAACATGAACATAATGGTTTGAGAATGTGGTTGTCAAATGAATAGATAATACCCTAACTATCAAAGATAAAAAATAGGATTCATAAAATAAATATTTGTACCTCATTAGACATGAATCATTTTGTAGTTAAGAACATAATCTATGAAAGCATAACATATGAAAAATAAATAGATGTTGCAACAGACACATAAAAATATAAAATGATTTCTATATTAGTCAATGCATCACTACCAAGGTCATATTAGTATTATGGGTTCACTCCTCATACTATATTGGTAATAATGTTCCACTCCCATTAGTATATTGGTATTCAATGTTTAATCCCATGACTATATTAGTGGACAATTTCCATTACTGAACCTAGTTCACTCACCATTACTACCATGTCTATCTCATGAGATATAATTATTTACCGAATAGCATGTTGCTTGTCAACAGCATGATGATTGTCACCAGGAAACTCAGAAGCAGAACCATGTTGATTGTCACCAGGAAATTCAGAAGCTCTTTCAATCTTATGATATATATATGAAATGGGGAAACGTTTCTGATGATGAGAGGGGGATTGGTAACCCTTCTAAGTCTTCAAGTAGTGGTGAGTGTGCTTCCATTAATGAAGTAGTCTTGAGTGGGAAAAAAAGATGACTCATGGTGGTGGCTTCACCTCTATTCCCTCAAAGCGGCGACCACACATGGTTTATTATAACCTTCCTAGGAACGTGTCTACCAGATCGCCTTTGAAGATGTTTAGGAAGGTGGACACCGACCTTCTTATGATTTTCAACCAGGATAAGTCTAAATATGAATGGGGGCATGCTAGTGACTCTGATTATGGTAATGATTTGTCATACTATGATGTTTAGACATGGTGTTTGGTGGATAGGGACTTCTTATTTTTTGATCCCGTCTTCCTTATCTTTACTTTTTATTTCCTTTTAATAAATGGTCATAAGCTTTGCTTCTGGCATGACTTGCTGGGTATAATTATTTACCGAATACATTGGAAGGAGATATAGGTCCCACCCATCTCAAAATGAAGTCATACACATATGTTCCTAATGCTCACAAAAAATAATATTATAACCCATAAAATTAAATTGGAATCATAATCATGTCATTATATCATAACATGTGGAAAATATATATCTTTCATAATTATTTCATGAATGAATAACCCATGAAAAAAGTGAGTTCCATAAGCATATAACCCATGAAATAGAAACATATTTCATAAACATATAACTCATGATAGGGAAATGGGTTTCATAAATTTCATTACATCAATTTAGAAACCATTCTTATAAATAATATGAATGGATTCTGTGATCATTCCTCTAGAATGGAATGTGTAACACCAATGGATGTCATCTTAGATGGGAAATAATTTAGAAACATAATTTAAAAAAATTCTATAGGGAATTATCCATCACTCTTTTAAAAATTATTCATAAAACATAAAACCTTTTGAAAATCATTTTCATATAAATAATCATACAAAATTATAAAATTTTCTAGAAAAAATTTTGAAATCCATTTCTTTGAAATTTATATAAGAATCTAGAAATCCTTTTGAAAACCATTTCATTAATAATAATTTAAAAACAACTAATGAAAACATGAAAAATTTTTGAAATCCTTTTTATTTTAAAATTCTTTGAGAAACTATAAATAATTATTGACAAAAAATTTATAAATTTTTGTTTTGAAATAACATTGATTTCCAACTGAAGAGAGTCGTAAAGTCAAACATTCTTAAAAATGGTTTCTTAATCATATTATGTACCAATGAGTGGATAAATGGTACTAATAAATGATTTTATATTTAATTATGGTGGAAAATAATAATAATAATTACTAGGATATTGATCATAATATTTCATTAACCAAAGCATAATTATAAACAATCTCCATAAATGATGATATTTTTTATGTAAACTCCTACAACTTGGTAACATTTAATTATACTACCCATGTAAGATAAATAAATTAAATTAATCTTAAAATATCCTTAATTTAATTAGTTTCAAGATATAACATTTCAAATGGAAGTATATACACCTCATAAAAGAATATAGGTGCATAACACGGAATGTGCCTAAAAGAAGGAAAATGAAGACAAAATTACTTACCGATTGGTAACTTTTAAAACACAAAAACCATTAATGAAAGATCATAAAAATGATATCTAAATATCAATTAATTTAATTATAATAATAATTTAATAATTTCATTATTAGTAAACATATCACATAAAAGAAATAGGTTGTGAATAGGGATTGTGTCTCATAGAAAATAAAGGTTTGATGAGGAAACAATTACTACTTGAGATACATTGTAATCATGATACCCATGAAAAAATATCATCAATTATTGAATTTAATATATTTAATTAAATGAAATTAATTATATAAAATGTGATGGGGAAGTATATATACCACAAAAAATAATATATTGGTGAAAATGGAATGTATCTCACAGAAATTAAGATTGAGATGAAATTTCATTTCCATAACTCTTGACATTTTTTGTACATGTTCAAATCTCCTATATAATAAATATATATTATTATAAAAATAAAAAATAACCATATTCATATACTTAATACCATATATTATTTTATTATTACTTTATATCACCCATTTATTTACAATTCTATGTTAATGTTATGTTTCAGATATTATATGCTTTCTTTTCATATACGTTTTAACTTGTTATTATTGACCCTCTTAAATAGATTTTGATTTAATTTTTTCTAGAATATAAAACATGAAATAAATAACAATATATTCCATATATATATTTATAATAATCTATAATTGATATAAGTATGAAATGAATTACACAATTCATGGAGACGGTAGGCTATACATACACATGAATGTTGTTTCGATTTTATTGCCATATTGAAAAAATGTAAATGAATTACACGTATATATAAATAATATTATAATTCCTATAGAATTATTATTTCATATTTATCACAAAAATCAACTAAATCCATCATTAATACATTCCAGGTAATGTGTGAACGAATCACTTTTGTTTGAGGAGGTTGTAGACCATACTTCCAGTAAAAATGTAATCATATTTACATGAAATGGAATGCATGAATTAATGAGTTTATATAATAATTTCATAAGAATAATTATATCATATATATCATATATATCAAATAAAAACATATGGTCGATCATAATTCACAACAATGAGAGGTGGTAATGGAATAATAAACAACATCATTTTGTGAGGCAGTAGCTCTCCCTACACAAGATTTGTAGGTTTGTTACTCATTATATGGAAGTGTTTCTATGTGTATATAAATCCCATATAATGTAAACAAATCAGTAATATGAATATACCTAGGTTATTATATAATAATTTAATAAAAATATTTTATGGGGTGGATAATGAGAATAGTACAAAAGAGCATGATGGAGGATGTTTCCCCTTCTTTGGGTAACTTATTTTTGTTTTCACCAATGAGATTAATTGGATAGATTTATACACAAAGGGAGGATTATATTATTAATTCATGTATGTTTGTATATTATTTTAGATGATATGTATAAGAAAAATCTCATGAGTGGTGTGAATAACGGGGAGGGCTGAGCACCATTTTATAGCGGAGGAGGAGGGATATTGAGTAATTTTTAGAAAAAAAAATTTACCTATGTTTTTACATGTCATTTTCCTCCAATAATGGAGAAAACTATATAAAATGGATGATAATATAAAAATATTTAAATAAAATTGTTTTTAGAAAAGTTTCAAGCTCATTTTGGACCTTAAATTTAAGGACTAGTCAATATTTAATCTAATTTTCCTCTCAATTGTTATAATTAATTTTTGTTACATTCACTGATATTTTTGGTAAAAAAACAATGTTGGCCTTATTTGATATTAATAATTATGATTATGTAAAATATGTAATCAATTTCCCTAATATCAATCAAATATTTAATATAAAGTAATTTTAAATTAATCTCATAGAGGAGATGACAACGTGGTTTATTGAAGTAAAAATGTTCAAAAATTTACTAAGATTTTATATATAATTTCAATTCGAAATTTATCAAAATTACCTAAATTGGAATAATTTTTGAATAATTTATATATTTATAAATTTAAACCAGTTATAAATATAATATATCCTTATAAATAAATTAGACAAAAAATAAGTAATGAGTTAAAAATCAGTATTTCCACTATTCATCAAAAAATGAAACTTCATAGAAAAATACCAAATATTCACTCTGACATAATTTTTAAACTTCTAGTTCAAAAATGAAGTTTATTTTGACTTATATAATTTATAAAAGTTTCAAAATTGAGATTTAAAATAGTTTCTCCATTAAAATAAGGAAAACCTTCTTTTATAAAAGTATAGGTTTTTATGTGTAATCTTATGTTTGTTCATATCTTATAAATATAATATTTATCCTATGAATGTAAAAAAATATTTTATTGAATATTTAAAATATTAATTTCATTAATATAATTCACCCACATTAATGAAATTAATTTATTAAGACAAAATTATTTTGTGATCATAAAAGTAGTTTTTATAAAAAAAATCCATTATATTCAATTAGTTCTTAAATTCATTTATAATTAATTTGTAACCAATGAATTAAACTATGTAATTTCAGAAGGTATATATTCTTATTCATAACCTCTAAATTAATATCTAAATTATATCTTATTATATTAAATAATAATATTTTTAATAATATATTAGTATTCTGTAAAATACAACCTTGCGTGTTATGCAATCCATCATGGAAATTTGGTCTTGTGTGTAATATAAGATATCCTTGGTATTCCATGTATAGAAATCAATAATTTATGTGGATTGAAGAGCATGATTAACTTGGTGTTGTTTATAACTCAATACACACCTATTGGTTTATAACAATAACTATTTTCAATGTTGTGTAGAATGGTAAATATCAAAATAATTAAATTATGACATTAAAAAATAATTCCTAAAATCTCATGGTGTTATAAAATGAATATATATGAACAATAAATAGGAAAAAATTGCATATAATTTAGGTTTATCTCTCACTAGAATTGATTTAACAACTATAACATTCTTACAATAAAAAAAAGTGAAACATTCAGTTGGATAGAACTCAATGTAACATTGAACTCTCCATCAAACATGAAAATGTTTACTTACCAAAAATTGATTGAGGTGGGAATAAAAAATTGAAAAGAAAAAATTTAAAAAAACAAAAATTGAAAATAAATGTATATTAATAATATAAAAATTAATGGAAACCATAACTACAATTTCAAGACCCCTTTTGTGAGAGAGAGTTATATTCATTTTACATTGGAAGAAAAATAATTTAAATACAATTAGGATTTGTAGTAATGGGGTCTAATAAGGTTATTCAATTAATTCAAATTTTATCACAGATATCTATATTTAAATTAGTTACTTCAATTCTTATACCAAATTTATCAACATCTTTTAAATCTTCAAATAATAATCCCTCACCATGTGGAAATTATTTTTAATCCACATTGGATTCCATTCGTGGTCTTAAATTCCCCAAATGAACTTGTCCACTAAAAAATAATTCACACAAAAAAATATAGAAATTTATTTAATAATATTAGGGATTAATTTAGAATATAACATGATAGATCAAAATGAGGCATCTTCTCCATCTTCACTCCTTACCTAACATAAATCAACATCACATGAGAAACTCTAAAATTATAGTGGGCATAAAATATCACCAAACCTCTTAAAAATGTAATACATATCGTCATGAAAGAAGCACTACTGGAAATTATGCCTTTACCAATGATTTCAAACCATTGGTAAAGCCTGCCAAACCATTTGTATATAGTATACCAACAGTTTGGAAAACCGTTGGCAAGTAAGGCGTGGCAGTAGCCCATTACCAAAGGTTTTTGTATAACTATTGGGAATGGAAGTGTAATTGGAGTATTGGCATGGGTTTTAGAAACTGTTGGCAATACTGGCAGTGTAATCCTATTTTACAAACAGTTTAAATAATAGTTGGTATATAAGATTATTTCCATGTCTTACCAATGATTTACTAAAACTGGTGGTAAAAATAACTACATCACTATACCAACGGTTTTGGTAAACCGTTTCTATAGTATATTACCATAATTTCATAGCCCAGCCACCTAAAATCTCATGCACTGCACACTCAACTACACACATGCATACACTCTTAACAGTAACAAAATCACCTTCTATAGCACACAAAAGCACATAAAAATAGGATACTATTGTAACCATGGATTGTACCACAATTATAATCATGTACATGAACCCAATTACCCTATGCCATACAGAATTCATAATTGAATTCTCAATTGAATACATCCAGAATGTATTATGTAATGAATTCTGAATTATGAATCAATAACACATACAAAATTAATTATGTTTCATATAGAATTATGAATTATATATAACACATATATAATATTACATACATGGAGTTTGGGTGTCCCGAGAGTTGGGGGTGTCTAGGGGTGAGGGGTTGTCCACGAGGGTGTGGGTGTCTAGGGGGTGTGTTATATAGAATTAAGAATACATTCAAAATTTCATTTTTTATAACAAATACCTGATTGAATTCATAAATTAGAAGCTAATAACCCCAAAAAGAGTACCAAGATAATCTGAATACGTTCGGTCGGGTTTCGGTATACCAGTTTTTTTTACTTAAAATGATGTCCGTTTTAAACAAAAAGACATACACATAGAGTGATATCGGCCACACTATAACTCGTATTGAGGCAGGGTTGACTCGTACATGTCATATATGTCTCATTGATTGTTTTTATAAAGTATCCATAGAATCTGAATGCATTTGGTTGGTTATTCATATGTCAGTTGTTCTTTTCACTTAAAATGTTTTCCATTTCCAATAACGGTGAGAAACTTTAGGAGGTGTTGGACACACCACTCCTCGGATTGATGCGGGATTGACTAGTACACATCTCATAAGACCCATTTATCATTTTTCTCATGTATCAACACAATCCGAATATGTTTGGTGAGTTCTCTGTATTCCAGTCGTTGTTTTCACTTAAAACCTTGTCCATTTCAAATAAAAGTGAGACAGCTTTTGTGTTACCATCCAAACTGGCCTTCGGATTGAGACGGGGTTAACTCGTACATGTCACATATTACCCATGGTTTATTTTCCTAAAGTTTCAGCTGAATATTAATGTGTTTGGTCAGTTTTCCAAATGTCAGTTGTTTTTTTTTCATTTAAAATGATGTCCATTTTAAACAAAAGAGAGACACTTTGAGTGGTGCCGGCCACACCACGCCTCAGATTGAGGTGGAGTTGACTCATACATGTTAAATATGACCCATTTATTATTGTCCTAAATTTTAAACATAATACGAATGCTTTTAATCAGTTTTCCGTATGTTAATTGTTGTTTTCACTTAAAATGATGTTCATTTTAAGCAAAAGAGAGACCCTTTGATTGGTGTCGACCACACCGCATTTCATATTGAGGTGGGATTGACTAGTACAAATCCCATATGACCCATGGAAGGTTTTCCAAATGTTTCAACAGAATCCGATTGCATTTGGTAGGATTTCCGTATGTCAGTTGTTGTTTTCACTTAAAATGATGTCCATTTTAAACAAAAGAGATACACTTGGAGTGGTGTTAGCCACACCGCACCATGGATTGTGGTTTAGTTGATTCATACACATCAGAAATGACCAATGGATTGTTTTCCTATAGTATCAACATAATCCGAATGTGTTTGGCATACAATTGACCATTAGATGCATTTTTTTGCCATTTACAACACGCGTAGTGCATTTTAGGCCACCGCGGTCACACGACACCTTCGATTGATATGTCGTCTTGCCGACCATTTCACAATTCATACACCCTTTGTTTTCATCTGATTTTTTGGCATTTCGAGGCCATTCGTCCAGTTTCGACCACCCCACTCACGTTTTTAAAGCGTGTTAAACACCTTAAAAATAGATATTCAGTCGTGTCGTGTAAACCGCGCGTTCGAATGACGTTTCGTCTCCTCGTGCACCTCAAGAATAATAATTAGGGTTTTTTAGTGTTCTTTCAAGTCATTATGATGTAATTTATATTGCATTTGGCAATTAAACGCATGTTTTGGCCATTTACGACAGGCAGAGTGTGTTTTTAACCAACGCGGTCACATGAAACCTTCGATTGACATGCCTTCTAGCCTTCCAATTCAAAATTCAGCCACCCTTTGTTGTCATCCGATTTCATGGAATTACGAGGCCGTTCGGACAGTATTGACCACCGAACACACGTTTTTCAAACTTTCCAAACACTTAAAAACACATATTCAGTCGTGCCGCGCAAACCGCGTGTCCAAATTATGTGTCGTCTCCTGTTACACCTCCTGAATAAAAATTAGGGTGTTTTGTGAGATTTCAGGTCATTCAAATGTCGTTTGGCATGAATTTTACTATCAAATGCATGTTTTGGCCACTTTCGACAAGCAGAGTGCATTTTCGGCCACCGCGGTCACACGATTCCTCTAATTGACATGTCGTCTGGCTGACCATTTCATAATTCAGCCACCCTTTGTTGTCGTCCGATTTCATGGCATTTTGAGGGCGTTCGGCCAGTATCGACCAACCGAAGAATGTTTTTCAAGTGTGCCAAACACCTAAATACACATATTTAGTTTTGTCGCGCATACCGCACGTCTGAATGACATGTCGCCTCTCCATATACCACACGAATAACAATTAGGGTATTTTTGTGTGATTTTAAGTCATTCTGATGTCGTTCGACATGCATTTTACCATTAAACGAATGTTTAGGCCATTTAGGACATATGGAGTGTGATTTCGGCCACCGCGGTCACACAACACCTCCGATAGACATGTCGCCTCACCAAAAATTTCACAATTCATCCACCCTTTGTTGTAGTTTGATTTCATGGCATTCTGATGTCGTTCAGCCGGTATCAACCACCCCACGATCGTTTTTCAGGCATGGCAACCACCTAAAAAACACATATGTAGTCGTGTTGCACATTCTGCACATCCTAATGATGTTTCATCTCCTCTTACACTTTACAAATAATAATTACGGTGTTTTCGAGTGATTTCAACTCATTCAGATATTGTTCGGCATGCCTTTGACCGTTAAACGCATGTTTTGGCAATTTACGACACGCATAGTGCGTTTTCAGCCCCCAAGGTCACACGAAACATATGATTGATGTGCCATCTGGCCGAACATTTCAAAATTCACCCACCCTTTGTTTTCATCTGATTTCGTGGCATTCGGAGGTCGTTCGGCAGGTATCGACCACCCGACAAACGTTTTTTCGGTGTTCCAAACACCGAAAACCCCCATATTATGTCATGTCGTTCAAACCACGTGTTTTAATGAAATTCCATATCCACTAACACCTCAAGAATAATAATTAGGGTGTTTTCGTATAATGTCAAGTCATTTTGATGTCGTTCGGCATTCATTTGACCGTTAAACGCATGTTTTCACCATTACAACACACTGAGTGCATTTTCGAACAGCACGGTCACACGACAACTCTAATTAATGTGCCGTTAAGCCCACCATTTCACAATTCACGCACCCCTTGTTGTTGTCCGATTTCATGGAATTCTGAGGTCGTTCGTCTAGAATCGACCACCCCACGCAAGTTCTTCAAGCATTCCAAACACCTAAAAACACATATTCAGTCGTACCATGTAAACCGCACATCCGAATGATGTGTCGTCTCCTCTTACACCTCACTAATAATAACAAGGGTTTTTTGGTGTGATTTAATGTCATTATGATATCATTCGGCATTCATTTGACTGTTAAACACATGTTTTGTCCATTTACGACACGTGGAGATCATTTTCGGCCACTTCTGTCACACGACACCTCCGATTGACGTTCCGTCTGGCCGAACATTTCACAATTCACCCACCCTTTGATGTTATCCGATTTCATGGATTTCCTATATCATTCGGCTGGTATCGACCTCCCAATGCAAGCTTTTCAATGCGTCAAACACCTAAAAACACATATTCAGTCATGTTGCGTATACTGCGTGTCCGAATGACATGTTGTCTCCTCGTACACCTCAAGAATAATAATTAGGATGTTTTTATGTGGTTTCAAGTCATCCCGATGTCTCTCAGCATGCATTTTTCCATAAAACACATTTTTTTGCCATTTATGACATGCAGAGTTCGTTTTCGGCTGGCGCGGTCACACAACACCTCCGATTGATGTTCCGTCTAGCCGACCATTTCTCAATTAACCCAACCTTTGTTGTCGTTTGATTTCATGGCATTCTGTGGTCGTTCGTCCCATATAGACCACACCACGCAAATTTTTCAGGTGTTCCAAACACCTAAAAACACATATTCAACCATGCCGCAAAAAACGCGTGTCCGAATGATGTGTCGTCTCCTCATACACATCAGGAATAATAATTAGGGTGTTTTCCTGTGATTTCAAGTCATTCTAATGTCGTTCGGCATGCATTTGACCGTTAAACGAATGTTTTGTCCATTTACGACACATGGAGTGCGTTTTCGGCCACCGCGGTCACACGTCACCTCCGATTGATGTTCTGTCTAGCCGACCATTTCACAAGTCACCCACCCTTTGTTGTCGTCGGATTTCATTGCATTTTGATATCGTTCAGCTGCTATAGACCACCCCACGCATGTTTTTCAAGCGTTACAAATACCTAATTAACACATATTCAGCCGTGTCATGAAAACTGTGCTTCCAAATGACATTTCGTATCCTCTCACACCTCATGAATAATAATTAGAGTGTTTTCTTGTGATTTCAAGTCATTCTAATGTCGTTTGGCATGCATTTCTCTGTTAAACCCATGTTTTTTCCATTTACGACATGCAGAGTGAATTTTTGTAACCCGCTGTCACAAGACACCTCCGATTGACGTTCCGTCTATCCGACCATTTCACAATTCACCCACCCTTTTTTGTCGTTCAATTTCATAGAATTCTGTGGTCGTTCGGCCGGTATTGACCACCTCACACACGCTTTTCAAGCGCACTAAACACCTAAGAAACACATATTCAGTCGTGTGGCGCAAACCGCCTGTCCGAATGAAGTTTCATCTCTTCGTACAACTCATGAATAATAATTAGGGTGTTTTCATATGATTTCAAGTCATTCCGATGATGTTCATCATACATTTGACCATTAAACGCATGTTTTGGCTATTTACGACATGCGGAATGCATTTTTCGCCAGCGCAGTAACACGACACCTCCGATTGACGTGCCGTCTAGCCGACCATTTCCCAATTCACCCGCCCTTTGATACAATCAGATTTCATGGCATCCGGAGGTCGTTCGGCCGGTATCAACCACCTCATTCTCGTTTTTCAGGCGTGCTAAACACCTAAAAACACATATCCAGCCGTTCCACACAAACCACTCATGATAATGATGTTCTGTCTCCTTGTACACCACAAGAATAATAATTAGGACGTTTTTGTGTGATTTTAAGTCATTCCGATGTTGTTCGGCATGCATTTGACCTTTAAACGCATGTTTTGGCCATTTACGACAAGCGGAGTGCGTTTTCGGCCAGTGCTGTCACACGACCCCTATGATTGATGTGACGTCTGGCCAAACATTACAAAATTCACCCACCGTTTGTTGCTATCTGATTTTATGGCATTCGGAGGACGTTCTTCCGGTTTCGACCACCCCATGCCCGCTTTCCAAGCACGCCAAACACCTAAAAAACACATATTTAGTCGTGCCGTGCAAACCGGGGTCCAAATGATGTTTCATCTCCTCATATACCTCAAGAATAATAATTTGGGTGTTTTCATGTGATTTTAAGTCATTCGGATGTCGTTCGACATGCATTTGACTGTAAAACGCATGTTTTGGCCATTTACGACATGTAGAGTTCATTTTCATCTAGTGCGGTCACACGAAACCTCCGATTGACGTGCCACCTGGCCCAAAATTTCACAATTCACTCAACTTTTGTTTTCTACCAATTTTATGGTATTCGGAGGTCGTTCGGCTAGTATCGACCACCCCACGCACGTTTTTCAAAATGCCAAACCCCTAAAAACACATATTCAGTCGTTCCATGAAAATCACGTGCCCAAACGATGTGTCGTCTCCTATTACACCTCACGAATAATAATTAGGGTTTTTTCGTGTGATTTTTGGTCATTCATATGTTTTTAGTCATGAATTTGACTGTTAAACACATGTTTTGGCCATTTACGACATGTGGAGTGCATTTGTGGCCACCATGGTCACACGACACCTCTGATTGACATGTCGTCTAGTCGACCATTTCACAATTCACCCACCCTTTGTTGTTGTCCAATTTCATGGCATTTTGAGGTCATTCGGCCGGTATCAACCACCCCATGCACACTTTTCAAACGCGCCAAAAACCTAAATAACACATATTCAGTCGTGCTATGCAAACCGCGAGTCCGAATGACATGTCATCTCCTAGTGCACCTCACGAATAAAAATTAGGCTGTTTTTGTTTGATTTCAAGTCATTTTGATGTCGTTCGACATGAATTTTACCGTAAAATGAATGTTAAGGCCATTTACAACACGCGAAGTGGGTTTTCAGCCTGTGCGGTCACATGACACCTCCGATTGATGTTTCGTTTGGCCGACCATTTCACATTTCACCCCCCCCCCTTTGTTGTCGTATGATTTCATGGCATTCTGAGGTCGTCCAGCTGGTATAGGCCACCCCACACACGTTTTCAAGCGTGCGAACACCTAAAAAAATATCCAGCCATGTCGCACAAACCGCACATCCGAAAGACATTCCATCTCCATTTACACCTCTCGAATAATAATTTTGGTGTTTTTGTGTGATTTCAAGTCATTCTGATGTCGTTTGGCATGCATTTGACCATTAAATGCATGTTTTGGCCATTTACGACATGCGGAATGCTTTTTCGTCCACCGCGGTCACACGACACCTCCGATTGACATGTCGTCTAGCAAACCATTTCCAAATTCACCCACCCTATGTTTTCGTCCGATTTCATTGCATTTTGATGTCGTTCGGCCGATATCTACCACCCCACGCACGTTTTTCAAACGTGCCAAAACACCAAAAAACATGTATTCAGCCATGCCATGCAAACCGAGTATCCATATGATGTGTCGTCTCCTTTTACACCTCACAAATAATAGTTACAGTTTTTTCTAGTGACTTAAAGTCATTCTAATGTCGTTCAACATTCATTTGATTGTTAAACACATGTTTTGGCCATTTACGACACGCTGAGTGCATTTGTTGCCACAGCAGTCACATGACACCTCCGATTGATGTTCCGCCTAGACAACAATTTCACAATTCACCCACCCTTTTTGTCGTCTGATTTCAGGGCATTATTAGGTCGCTCGGCCGGTATCGACCACCCCACACATGCTTTTCAAACGCACCAAACAATTAAAAACACATATTCAGGCCTGTCATTCAATCCATGTTTCCGAATGACGTGTTGTCTCCTCATACACCTCTCGAATAACAATTGGGGTGTTTTTGTGTGATTTCATGTCATTCGGATGTCGTTCGACATGCATTTGAACATTAATCGCATGTTTTGGCCATTTATGACACGCAGAGTGCGTTTTTGGCCACCGTGGTCACACAACACCTCCGATTGACGTGTCATCTATGCGACCATTTAAAAATTTACCCACCCTTTGTTTTCGTATGATTTCATGGCATTCTAAGGTCGTTCGGCCAGTATCGACCACCCCACGAATGTTTTTCTAGTGTTCCAAACACCTAAAAACCCATATTCAGTCATGCCATGCAAACCGCATGTCAGAATGGCATTCCCTCTCCTCACACACCTCAAGAATAATAATTAGGGTGTTTTCATGTGATGACAAGTCATTAAGTTGTCGTTTGACATGTTTTTGACTGCTAAACGCATGTTTTGGCCATTTACGACATGCAGAGTGCGTTTTTGGCCACTGCGGTCACACGACACCTCCGATTGACGTGTCGTCTAGCAGACCATTTCAAAATTCACCAACCGTTTGTTTTCGTCTGATTTCATGGCCTTCCATGGTCGTTCAGCTGGTATCAACCACCCCACGAACGTGTTTCCAATGTGCCGAACACCTAAAAACATATTTATTTATGCCGTGAAAACCGCATGTCCGAATGACAAGCCATCTCATCTTACACATCACAAATAAAAATTAGGGTGTTTTCGTGTGATGTCAAGTCCTTATGATGTCGTTCGGCATGCATTTGAACGTTAAATGTATGTTTTGGCCATTTATGACACGCGAAGTGCGTTTTCGGACAGTGCGGTCACACGACAACTCCAATTGACGTGCCGTCTAGCTGACCATTTGAAAATTCATTCACCCCTTGTTGTCGTCTGATTTCAGGGAATTCTGAGGTCGTTCAGCCAGAATCGACCACCCCACGGACATTGTTCAATCGTGCCAAACACCTAAAAACACATATTCAGTCGTGTCACGCAAACCGCACATCCGAATGATGTGTCGTCTCCTCGTACACCTCACGAATAATAATTAGGTTGTTTTGGTGTGATTTCAAGTCATTCTGATGTCGTTCGTAATTCATTTGACCGGTAAATACATGTTTTGTCCATTTACGACATGCAAAGTGCATTTTCGGCCACTGTAGTAACACGACACCTCCGATTGACGTGCCTTCTAGCTGGCCATTTCACAATTCACCCACCCTTTGTTATCATCCGAGTTCATGGCATTCTGAGATCGTTCGGCTGGTATTGACCTCCCGACACATGCTTTTCAAATGCACCAAACACCTAAAAACACATATTCAGTCATGCCGTGCAAACCGCGTGTCCGAACGACGTGTCGTCTCCTCGTACACCTCACTAATAATAATTAGGATGTTTTCACATGATTTCAGGTCATTCTAATGTCGTTCGACAATCATTTGACTGTAAAACGCATGTTTTGTCCATTTACGACATGCCGAGTGCGTTTTCAGCCAGCACGGTCACACGACACCTCTGATTAACATCTCGTCTGGATGACCATTTCACAATTCAACCACCCTTTGTTGTCGGCCGATTTCATGGAATTTCGAGGTCATTCAGCCAGTATCGACCACCCACGCACAATTTCGAAGCGTACCAAACACCAAAAAAACACATATTCAGTCGTGCCACACAAACCGCATGTCTGAAGGACGTGTCTTCTCCTCGTAAACCTCATGAATAATAATTAGAGTGTTTTTTGTGAGATTTCAAGTCATTCCAAATTCGTTCGGCATGAAAGTGACCGTTAAACACATGTTTTGGCCATTTACGACACGCGGAGTGCATTTTTGGCCACTGTGATCGCATGAAACCTCCAATTGTTGTGACGTCTTTCCGACCATTTCACAATTCATACACCCTTTATTGTCGTCCGATTTCATGGCATTCTGAGGTCGTTTAGCTCGTATCAACCACCTCAAGCACACTTTTCATGCACGCCAAACACCTAAAAAAACACATATTCAGTCGTGTTGCACAAACTGCGCGTCTGAATGATGTGTTGTCTCCTCGTACACCACACGAATAAAAATTAGGGTGTTTTTATCTGATTTCAAGTCATTCTGATGTCGTCCGGCATGCATTTTACCTTAAAACGCATGTTTTGGCCATTCACGACACGCGGAGTGCGTTTTCGGCTAGCGCGGTCACACGACACATCTGATTGATGTGTTGTCTAGCCTACCATTTCACAATTCACCCAACCTATGTTTTCATCTGATTTCATGGCATTCAGAGGTTGTTCGGCTGGTATAAACCACCCCACACATATTTTTCAAGCGTGCCAAACACCTAAAAAACACATATTCAGCCATGTCACGCAAATCGTGCGTCCGAATGACGTGTCATCTCCTCATACACATCACCAATAATAATTACAGTGTTTTCGTGTGATCTCATGTCATTCCGATGTCGTTCGTCATGAATTTGACCGTTAAACGCAGGTTTTGGCCATTTACGGCACATGGAGTGCATTTTCGGCCACCGCTGTCACATGCCACCTCTGATTGATGTTCCATCTAGCCAACCATTTCACAATTTACCCACCCTTTGTTGTTGTCAGATTTTAGGGAATTCTGATGTCGTTAGGCCGGAATCGACCACCCCACGCATGTTTTCCAAGCGTCCCAAAAACCTAAATAACACATATTCAGCCGTGCCGCACAAACCGCGCTTCCAAATGACATGTTGTCTCCTCTTAAACCTCTTGAATAATAATTATGGTGTTTTACTATTATTTCAAGTCATTATGATGTCGTTCATCATGCATTTGATTGTTAAATGCATGTTTTGGCCATTTATGACACGCTAAATGCATTTTCGACAATCGTCGTCACATGACACCTTCGATTGACGTTGTGTCTAGCCGACCATTTCACAATTCACCCAACCTTTGTTTTCACTCGATTTCATGGAATTCTGAGGTCGTTCGGCTGGTATCGACCACCTCACGCACGCTTTTCAAGCGCACTAGACACCTAAAAAGCTAATATTCATTTGTGCCACGCAAACCTCCAATCTGAATGACGTGTCGTATCCTCATAAAACTCATGAATAATTAATAGGGTGTTTTCCTATGATTTCAAGTCATTCTGATGTCGTTCAGCCTTCATTTGACTGTTAAACTCGTGTTTTGGCCATTTACGACACACAGAATGCATTTTTGGCCAGCGCGATCACACCACACTTCTGATTGACGTGCCGTCTAGCCGACCATTTCCCAATTAACCTGCCCTTTGTTGTCATCAGATTTCATGGTATTATGAGGTCGTTCGGCTGATATCGACCACCCCACGCACGTTTTTCAAGCATGTTAAACACCTAAAAAACACATATTCAGTCGTGTCGCACAAACCACAGGTGAGAATGACGTTCTTTCTTCTCATACACCACACAAATAATAATTAGGATTTTTTCGTGTGATTTCAAGTCACTCTGATGACGTTCGGCAAGCATTGGATCGTTAAACACATGTTTTGGCCATTTAAAACACGCGGAGTGCGATTTCGGCCAGTGTGGTCACACGACACCTCCAATTGAGGTGACATCTGGCCGACTATTTCAAAATTCACCCACCATTTGTTGTCATCCAATTAAATGGAATTCCGAGGACGTTCATCCAGTTTCGACCACCCTACACACGCTTTTCAAGAACTCCAAACACCAAAAAAATTCATACTCGGTCGTGCCGTGAAAACCGCGGGTCTGAATGTTGTGTTGTCTCCTAGTACACCTGAAGAATAATAATTAGGGTGTTTCATGTAATTTCAAGTCATTTCGATGTCATTCGGCATTCATTTGACCGTAAAACGCATGTTTTATCCATTTACGACAAGCAGAGTGCATTTTCGGCTAGCGCGGTCAAACGACACCTCCGATTGACGTTCCGTCTAGCAGAAAATTTCAAAATTCACCCACCCTTTGTTGTCCTCCGATTTTATAGAATTCTGAGGAAGTTCGGCTCATATCGACCACTCCACGCACATTTTTCAAGCGTGCCAAACACCTAAAAAACACATATTCATTCGTGTCATGCAAACTGCGCCCCCCCGAATGACGTTTCGTCGCCTCATACACCTCAAGAATAATAATTAGGGTGTTTTAGTGTGAATTTAGGTCCTTTTGATGTCGTTATGCATGCATTTGACCGTTAAACTCATCTTTTGGCTATTTACGACACGCGGAGTGCATTATTGGCCACCGCGGTCACATGAAACCTCTGATTGACATGTAGTCTAGCCTACCATTTCACAATTCACCCACCCTTTTTTGTTTTTCAATTAAATGGAATTCCGAGGTCGTTTTGCCGGTATCAACCACCCCATGCACACTTTTCAAACACGCCAAACACCGAAATAACACATATTCAGTCGTGCTGGGCAAACCGCGCATCCGAATTACGTGTTGTCTCCTCTTACCCCTCATGAATAATACTTAGGCTGTTTTTGTGGGATTTCAAGTCATTTCAATGTCATTCGGCATGC
Source organism: Viscum album (assembly GCA_963277665.1). Lineage (NCBI taxonomy): Eukaryota > Viridiplantae > Streptophyta > Magnoliopsida > Santalales > Viscaceae > Viscum > Viscum album. The sequence goes on from OY728121.1 coordinate 935,070,660, forward strand.
ATATGACTGTAAAATAAATGTTTTGGCCATTTACGATAGGTGGAGTGCATTTTCAGCCAGTGCAGTCACACGACACCTCCGATTGACGTTCCGTCTGGCCGACCATTTCACAATTCTCCCACCCATTGTTGTCGTCTTATATCATGGCATTCTGAGGTCGTTCAGCCGATATAGACCACCCCACGCAAGATTTTCAAGTGTGCAAACACCTAAAAACACATATTCAGCCATGTCGTGCAAACCGCGCATTCGAAAGTCGTGTTATATCCATTTACACTTCACAAATAATAATTAGGGTGTTTTCGTGTGATTTCAAGTCATTATGATGTCGTTCGGCATGCATTTGATCATTAAACCCATTTTTTGGCCATTTACAACAAGCGGAATGCATTTTCATCCACTGCGTTCAAACAGAACCTCCGATTGATGTTCCGTCTAGCCGACCATTTCTTAATTCACCCACCCTTTGTTATCGTCTGATTTCATTGCATTCTGAGGTCATTCAGCCACTATCGACCACCCCACACACGTTTTTCAAGCCTTCCAAACACAAAAAGAATACATATTCTGCCATGTCGTGAAAACCGCCCATCCAAATGATGTGATGTCTCCCCTTAAACCTCATGAATAATAATTAGGGTGTATTCATGTGATTTAATGTTTTTCCAATGTCTTTTGGCATGCATTTGACCGTTAAACACATTTTTTGGCCATTTACGACATGCGTAGTGAATTTTCAGCCACCGCGGTCACACGACACCTCCGATTGACGTGTCATCTGGCCGAAGATTTCAAAATTCACCCACCCTTTATTGAAGTCCAATTTCAGGGCATTCCAAGGCCGTTAGGCTAGTATCGACCACCCCACACACGCTTCTCAAGCGCACCAAACACCTAAAAACCCCATATTCAGGCGTGCCGCACAAACCGCGTGTCTGAATGACGTGTCGTCTCCTTATAGACCTCTCGAAAAATAATTAGGGTGTTTCATGTGATTTCATGTCATTTTGATGATGTTCGGCATGCATTTTAACGTTAAACACTTGTTTTGCCCATTAATGCCACGCAGAGTGCATTTTCGGCCACCGCGGTCACACGACACCTCATATTGACATGTCGTCTTGCCGACCATTTCAAAATTTACCCACCCTTTGTTGTCTTCCGATTTCATGTTATTCCAAGGTCGTTCGGGTGGAATCGTCAACCCCACGCACATTTTACAAGCATGCCGAAAACCTCAAAAAACACATTTTTAGTCGTGCCACACAAACCACGCGTCCAAATGATGTGTCGTCTCCTCGTACACCTCATGAATAAAAATCAGGATATTTTCGTGTGATTTCAAGTAATTCTGATGTCGTTCGACATACATTTGACCATTAAACGCATGATTTGGCCATTTATGTCACACAGAGCGCGTTTTCGGCCAACTCGGTCACACGACCCCTTCGATTAACATGCCTTCTGGACGACCATTTCAAAATTCACCCAACGTTTGTTGTCATCCGATTTCATGGTATTCCATAGTCACTCGGCCGGTTTCGACCACCCCACACACGTTTTTCAAACATGCCAAACACCTAAAAAACACATATTTAGCTGTGCCGCACAAACCGTGGGTCTGAAGGATGTGTCTTCTACTTGTAGACCTCATGAATTATAATAAGGGGTTTTTCATGCGATTTAATGTCATTTTGATGTCGTTTGGCATGAATTTGACGTAAAATGCATGTTTTGTCCATTTATGACACGCGAAGTGCATTTTCAGCCAGCGCGGTAACACAACACCTTTGATTGACATGCAGTCTACCCAACCATTTCAAAATTAACTCTCCCTTTGTTTTAGTCCGATTTCATGGCATTCCGAGGTCTTTCGGCTGGATTCGACCACCCCACGAACGCTTTTCAAGCGCGCCAGTCACCTAAAAAACATATTCAGCCGTGCCACAAAAACTGTGTGTCTGAATAATGCGTCGTCTCCTCTTAAACCTAATGAAAAATAATTAGGGTGTTTTTGTGTGATTTCAAGTCATTCTGATGTCGTTCGTCCTGCATTTGACCATAAAATGCATTTTTGGCCATTTACGACACGCATAGTGCGTTTTCAACCATCACGGTCACACAACACCTTTGATTGACATGCCGTCAGGCCGACCATTTCACAATTCACCCACACATTGTTGGCATCCGATTTCATCGAATTCTAAGGCCATTCGACTGGTTTAGACCACCCCACGCACGTTTTTCAAGTGCTCAAAACAACTAAAAACACATATTCAGCCATACCGCACAAACCGCATGTCTGAATAACATTTCATCTCCTCATACACCTCATGAAAAATAATTAGAGTGTTTTCGTGTGACTTCAAGTCATTCTGATGTCGTTCGTCATGCATTTGACCGTAAAACGAATGTTTTGGCCATTTATAACATGCAGAGTGTGTTTTTGTCCAGCGCGGTCACACGACACCTCCGATTGACATGCCGCCTGGCTGACCATTTCACAACTCACCATCCCTTTTTTTGTCATCCGAATTCATTGCATTCTGAGGTCATTCGGTCGGTTTTGACCACCCCACACACGCTTTTTAAGCACGCCAAACACGTAAAAACAAATATTCAGTCATGCCGCACAAAATTCCCATGTGAATGAAGTTTTGTCTCTTCGTACACCTCAAGAATAATAATTACGGGTTTTTGTCTGATTTCAGGTCATTCGGATGTCGTTCGATATGCATTTGACCATAAAACGCATGTTTTGGCCATTTATGACACGCGAAGTGCGTTTTTGGCCAGCGTGGTAACACGAATCCTTTGATAAGTGTGTCGTCTAGCCGACCATTTCACAATTCACCCACCCTTTGTTGTCATCTGATTTCATAGCATTCTGAGGTTGTTCGGCCACTTTCAACCACCACACGCACGCTTTTCAAGGGCCCCAAGCACCTAAAAAACATATATTCAGCCATTCTGTGCAAACCACGCATCAGAATGATGTTACGTCTCCTCATACACCTCACGAATAATTATTATGGTTTTATCGTGTGATTTCATGTCATTACGAGGTCATTCGCAAGCATTTGACCATTAAACGCTTGTTTTGGCCCTTTATGACACGCACAGTGCTTTTTCGGCCAGAGCGGTCACACAACACCTCCGATTGAAGTTCTGTATGGCTGACCATTTCAAAATTCACCCAACCTTTGTTTTTTTCCGATTTCATGGCATTCTGAGGTCGTTCGACCGGTTTCGACCACCCCATGCACGCTTTTAAAGCGCACGAAACAACTAAAAAACACATATTAAACCATGCCGCGTAATCCACACATTCGAATGACATGGAATCTTCTCTTAAACCTCACTAATAATAATTAGGTTTTTTTTGTGTGATTTAAATTCATTTTAATGTCTTCTGGCATGCATTTGACCGTAAAACGCATGTTTCGGCCATTTACAACACATATAGTGCGTTTTCGGCCAGCACTGTCACATGACACTTCCGATTGATGTTCTGTCTAGATGGCTATTTCACAATTCACCCACACTTTTTTCATCCAATTTCATGGCATTCCGAGGTTGTTTGGCCGGTTTCGACCACCCCACACACGCTTTTCAAGCGCACCAAACACCTAAAAATGCATATTCAGCCGTTCCGTGGAAACTGCAGGTCCAAATGACGTGTCGTCTCTACATACACCACATGAATAATAATTAGATTGTTTTACTAATGTATCTACACAATCCGAATGCATTTGTTTGGTTTTCCTTTTTCCGGATGTTGTTTTCACTTAAAAGTTTGTCCATTTCAATGAAAAGTGAGACACTTTGAGTGGTGCCGGCCACAATGCACCTCGGATATAGGTGGGGTTGACTCGTACACATCAAAAATTACTCATTGATCATTGTCCCAAAGTTTCACCAGAATCCTAATGTGTTTGGTTAGTTTTAAGTATGATAGTTGTTGTTTTCACTTAAAATCTTGTACATTTCAAATATAAGTGAGATAGTTTGAGTGGTTCCGGAAACATCACACCTCGAATTGAGGTGGGGTTGACTCGTACACGTCGAAAATGACCCATGGATAGTTTTCCTAATGTATCAACAAAATCCTAATGCTTTTGGTTGGTTTTCCATATTCTAGTTGTTTTTACTTAAAAGAGTATCCATTTTAAACAAAAGAAATACACTTTGAGTGGTACCAGCCACACCGTGCCTCGGATTGAGGCGGGAGGGGGTGCTATCCAGGGAGGCTATCCAGGGTCCTGGGATGAGGGTGGGGGATGTCTGGGGTCCAGGAAAGAGGTTGGGTAATGTATCTAAAACGTTATCTAGGTATCATACATCTAATTCTGACAGGACTGCGAACCGTCGTGGGGTGTCATCCTGGAGTAGGGCCAAATCATGTCAATACTGCGGTGTGACTGCGGCATGACCGCTATATGTGGGACCGATCTAGAGACATCCGCGGGGCAGCATCATCTGGCCAGGATTCCAAATAAATCTTATGTAGTTGTCCTTCACATTATAGAAACTGATCTTATGTTATAAAAAATACTCTTGATTCATGATTGTAGTATGAGAATGATATATATTTTATATTCATCGTTTTTAAAAGTGGTACTAGGTAGTTGAAACTACAAATTGAGAGTCAAATATGGAAGTAATTAGAAATAGATTACTAATGTGTATCCCAAAAAACAAAATATAGAAAAACCATTCTGATAAAAACAACATAAAGAAACAAAAAATTTATTTGGGATAGGCCATGTATATTTACATGGCTATCCAAGTCATGTATTGTGTACATTCCAATGTAGATTCCCAGGACACAAGATTATCGTAGACACCAGGTCAACCGTTATACACACCATACGAACCCTTATACCATATCTCCTTTATTAAGACCCTTAATAACAAATTATTAAACAACATCAGTTTTCAATAATAATATAATTGATCATAAATCAATAAAAATATTGGATATATCAAGAAAAATTATGTCATACTATATTATATCTAAAATGATAACCCAAAACCATGATTAATTACGACAAAGATCCCCTTTTAGCCAAATAATAATAAAAAACAACATCACTTGTCAATGATAATCAAATTGAACATAAATCAATAATAATATTTGATATATCAAGTAAAATGATGTCAAACTATATTACATCCTAAATGACCACCCATAACCATGATTAATGACCACAAAGATCCACTTTCGGCCAAATAAAAAGTGAAAACAAAAACAGATAATTTCAGAACAACAAAATCAAGGAATCACATTCATATTTGATATGTAGAATAAAAAAATTCATTCATATAAGATGGATGGATATGTGGAATATGTTTGGTAGGAAGAAGATTTGGTTTAGGGAACGTTGAGCGAAACTACAATCTACAATCGAGTAGAGGAGGAATGAATGCCCGACTATATTTAGGGTAATTTTTCCCAATGGTTTTTAAAAACTATTTGGAATGTATATCTTTAACAATGGTTTAAATAAACTATTGGAAAAAATGTTATATCGAAGTCCTTTACCAATGGTTTTGCAAACCCGTTTGTGAATGCTTGTATAAAATCATTTATCCCAATAGTTATTATAAACTGTGGGTATACATAGACATTCCCAATAGTTTACACAAACCGTTGGTATATAAGATTTGGTAAAAGTGGCATTTCCAATAGTGAAGGTATTAATTTTCTCTATAACATGGATAAAATATTATTAATGAAATTATATTATACATCCATTAATGATCTTCCAAAAATCTTATGCATCATCTAGGAAAAAAAAATTCCTAGTATAAAATCATTCATATTTCTATGTCTTTAACAAATAATATATTATGTATACTATAAAGGAAATTTAAATAATCATTTGTATCACTTGTATATTCATAAAAAAACTATTTCTTAAAAAATGTATTCAAGAACCCTCATGAATATGTAAAAAATGTTTTTATAAATTAGGATGTTGGGAAAAAACATTATGTATTTCCATATGAAACATAGGTATCACATGGGATCATGGACATTACATTCTAAGAAGTAATTTCAGGAATATTATATTTCATAAAAAATTAAATATACACCCCACTTCTTCATCATATGTTACGTATCACTAGAAATGCCTATAATTTCCCATTTTTCCAATAAATGTTGTCAAAAAAATTATTACATTCAAGAATAAAAACCTACATAATAAAACACATTTTCAATTTCAACCCCTTTCTACTAGTAAATATTCTATTTATAGCTAATAACTTTTATGAAATTCCCATTTTATTACAATTCCAAATATATATACCAAAATATATTTTTATCATTCTAATTTCATAAAAATCCATGAATATAGAGATATTTCATCACAACTGCTTAACCATGACCCCTTTTCCTAAAAAACAAAAAATGGGAAATTAAAACATACTAGAATTATGATAATTAGAAAAATGAAACTCAATAATTAAGTCATTTTTTTAATTTATTTAAAATTAAACCTAAAATCTAAAGTTATGAGAATTACACATAAAGATATTTAATGGTGGGATTTATTAAATTTCAAAATTAATGTAAAAAAATATGTGATTGATCACATGTAATGGATCAAGAGAGACTGAAGGACTATTTCATGAAGACCATGAATATTTTATCATGTGTGTGATCCTTTTTCGTGATTCCACCAATCAATCATCCCTTAATATCTCTTTTCTTTAGCCATCTCTTTCACCCTATGATATTGGTATAATGTTGTTATGTGGAGCATCCAACCAATGCTCCAAGTGTTTCATATACTCTTATTGATACACCATAATTGGAAGAGTATGATGGTTATTCAAAATAATAATCATCATTCATTGATTGGATAAAACCAAAATTGTCATCAATATTGGGTTAATAGTTTATTTTTTTATATTTTACATGGTTTCGGGTTCAATTCATGGTGTTGTTTGTATTTTTGATTTTTAATCTCTTTTTCTACATATAAAAATTCTAGTTCAATATATAAAATACATTAAATTATTCACCAGTCATCTTTATTTACCAATAATTAATTTTCAATATGTTAAATAATTATGTAAATTACTAGAGTAGAGAATAATTCCTTGAGTAATTCATTAAATTCCTTGACAAATCTTCAATGTGCACCTTTTTTTCATTTCCCTATTAAGATACCATAATTCTAATTCAAGATATGGGGTCCTCTATTACAACATAACCATTTAAGTTGTCATGTATTTAGTTAATGGGTCCCTTTGGATTATTATTTTTATAATTTTTTTAATATTATAGAAAAATATCTACTTTAATTTCATAATTGTTTATCATATTATATGGTTCTAGAATATATTTTCACATTATTCTCTCATGGGAAAAATTATAAACATTAAAATGCTAAGGAGAATGGAAAATTGATATTCCAAAAATCCTATTTATTTCAATGTTTCACAGGGGGAATTAACATGAAATCAACTTCACCTTTCTTCTAATCCCAATGAAGTATTCCACAGTGGATATATTCAAAGACACATATTAAATAACTTAAAATTTCAAGTATCTATGTATAATTTTTCACATAGGTATTTTATCCACTATAAACTGTATTGAGGTATTAATATAATTTTTTTATCTTCCTTATTTTCAAAATGAATTAAATCTTGATATATTTATTTCATCATACAATCATCATCCCAATGGGATGTTTTGAAGGTCTTCCCTTATAAAGCCTCATAAGGTGGCCCATGGATGGTTCAGTGAGAGTTATTATTATATAATTATTATACGAACATAATTTATAGATACCAACATCCTTGTAGATAAATTAATAAATACATTACCATATCCTATAACATTTGGATATATTGTATGATTACCCATCCATTTGAGGGTCATAAATAAATATTAGGTAGAAATATTTTCATAACTAAAATTTTAGATTCTTACTAAATTTCATTTTAAAAATTGAATCACAATAAGATAAAACTAATTGAGATTAATTATAAATAATCTATACATGATTTATATAATCCTATGAAATATAATAAAGAGATATATTTTTTAAAATTTGTAAAAATTGGCCATCGTCATTAGATTGTCTACAACAATCCAAATATCATTGTTTTTAATTTATAAAATTTTGTAGCCCCTGAAAACATTCATTAAAATAAGTTAAGACTTATATTTTAGAATAAATATTGATTGTATCACTCTCTTTGTTTAATTATTACTTAAATATTACTTTGTTGATAAACTACAGAGCAGGTGGAACAATCAAGAATTTCAGAATGCATACTATAACACCAATAGTTTTCTCAATGATCCAATTACATCTAAATAATTCCATAATGTATTGAAAAATTAAAGATATTGGATTTATTTAATAGTAAATTTTTAAATATATCATTTATTAAAGACATAAATATTTTCTGAAAACACAATATAGTATATGATAACACTAAAATCAAGAAACATACCTCATAAAATGGATTCAACATTCTTAAAACACACAAAATCATCCTTATGATTACTCCTGATATTAACTAGTAGTGATAGTTAATGAATTTAATGGGATTGAAATGATGTTGTTATGACCGTTACCTGATTACCAAAACTACACAACTCTAGGCCACCAAATTTCTTCAGGAGGGTATCCTAATACTCTGGGGATAAAGACTGAAACTACGAATCATGGAATTTAATTTTGGATGGATTAACATTATTTGAATTAGATAACATTAAATAATAATTCTTGTACAATATATGAAAACTTTTAATATCCCATCATGGGTTATAGTAAACTGGTTCTATAAGTTATACAATTAAAAGATCCTATGTATGGATCCATGTACACTACATGTTTTTGACTATCCCCATGTGTCTAATGTGGTACATAGGGAGGCTATGACCTCTTTACCAGAGTATGAAAATAGTAAAATAAATATAAATGATATCAAAAAGTAATAATCAGTAATAGTGTATCATGAAATCAATTCCATAAACCAGGTCAATGCCCATGACCAAATAAAAATTTACATATTAGGACCTACTATTGTCAAATATTGAATGACATAAAAATTAAGGACATAATTGTTCCCCCAATAATTAGTCCCCAAATAAATCTTTCACCCCCATCAATGGCACATTCAGAAATATTGATTCAATCATCGAACATAGGTATTTTTCCCTTTTCTTGTCAGGCTACCATGAAATCTACATGGGTACCATCAATGGCCAGGGCAGGGTGTGAGTACAAATTACAAGGCCACCATCTATGGTGTCTTAAAAAAATATAGTCTATAACATTGTATTGAAAAGTTAAAAATACAAATAAACATGAAATAAGTAAATCGGGTTTAATATAAAATTATTTTAAATTAACAACATTTTTCATCTTATTCCAAATGATACCTGAACCCATCAAACCTGCTTCGGCCCCTACAAATTTTTTGGACCATATGTAATAGTTTTCATACAAACTATTCAAGGAGATTCATTCCATTTATCTAAACCATGGTGTGGAAGTCTATGGCCAACACCCATTCCTCTAAGTGGATGTACATGACCAACATCATTACCATGGTTTAGAACTCCATGACCAATTCAAATTAATAAATATGGACTTCCAAGACCAATATCCTTACCATGGTGTGGAACTCCATAGCCAACATCATAAACCATTTAATGAACATTCAAAATTCAACATTCAACATTCTTAACCATTTATAACAACAATGAAAATGTTTACCCTTTCCCATTTAAAAACATTCCACATGTTCATTACTCCTAGTACATTGAACCCAATCCAATTACTAACTTATTACAACTTTTATTCAAAACCACAACCATTAAACATACTCTCAAAGCATCATACAAGAAAGACAAAAAAACCTTTATCCATATATAACATTCCAATTTATTATCTCATAGCACATATAACACCCCATGTTAATCCAAAAACCCCTTTATATCATGTCAATACACTAAAAAAATTCAAGTGGCTTAATCAAAACACCCTTTTAATTTCCACTAAAAAATACATTTCCTTGATTATGGGAGGGTCACACCCAATGGGTGCCTTTTTTCGGTCTAATCTTCATCAATGGATCTAATGAGATCCATGAGAGGAACAACACATCATTTACACTCAAAAATTATCATTATATATCAAAAAATCCTTTATTATATGTAATGGAACAGACTCAAAAACAACATACAAATCGATGACCATAATGACCAATGGAATTAACTTGTAGACCGACTACCTCATGTTCATGGATAAACACTCAATAAAACCTGGACCTTGATTAGAGATAAAACAAAACCAACTCCAAATGGAATAATTTATAGGATAAAAGAGTTTTATTTGCACTTATATAATAAAAACCCACCATGCATGGTTCTTACAAAAAAATGATGAAAGGGGACTCATAGACTCACCCATATTTTTCATTCACAAAAAAAGACACTTCAAACATATAAGAATCAAGGGAGAAACTACCTTGGAGGGCATGGGAGGATTTGGTTCATAAACCATGATACTAGAGTGTAAATGGAGGATAAATAGAATTTAATGATTTTAGGGTTCTTTAGTGACAATGGGATATTATAGGATTATTAAAAGTTGAGTGGTTTGGCCACACAATTGGATAAAATGTATGAAAAACATGTTGTTTAATTTTTCTTAGTGGGGGATCAGTTCTCGTTGTTTTTTTGGGAACTAGCATGGCTTTGAAAACCATGTAGTGTCTATGTAGTTGGCTCGGTCAAAAGGGAAACCTTTTTCACCCTCTCCTTGAATTGTTTAAAAATTGTGCATCTACCTTCTCCATAGTGCACGGTTATAGTGCACGTTAGTTCTATCTATTATAAATTAACAATATGGAAACGTTTCCTCTTTTTTCATGTACTGAACCACCATAACACTCTTGATAACTATCCTACTCTTAGGAGGAGTTCCATTAACCAATTGAAAATTTATTTATACCAATATATAAACAAAAAAACTTGTTTCATGCATGGGATCATACACCCTGCCCACCTTATAATAGACCATCCTCAAGATTCTCTCTCATTTATCACTAGACACCCATGGTAAAGGGATATATACATTGGGACAGAGTATCATCTTCATGCTCCAATTTTTTATATGGATCCTCCTCATGCTACCACAAAAATCATATTAATGGAACTGTCTTACCCTGAAAAACATTCTCACTCTAATCCACTATATGAATCAAAATCTTCTCAATGGTAACTTCAACCACAACTTACAAATCAAAAGTATTAATAACATGAATGGTCATGGTGATACTAATGATGATTTGAATGATGGAAAATTTCATGAATGGAACTAAACCACTATGGATGTTCTAATTGGTATGCCACTTTTCCAATCCTACACACATCTCAAACGGGATGACATACCACAGTGCTATCTTCTACAATTTATGAATTTGATGATGACCCAATCTTGGAGATACCTGAAAGAATACAAGTCCATTCCCAATAAAATGAATCGGTTGATGATGTTGATATTTTTATGAATTCTATCTAGTATATTATAAATCTATATTCTTATATATCAATTGAAGATGTTGTGATGCCTCCTTCATAAGACTCGGTCCCAAAAACATTGATTCTATTACCTATATCAAGAATAATAATGATAAATATGCCCTTCTATAGGGCACACCATATGGTTCTATCTAAATTGTATATTGATGACTACTATTATAGGATAACTCAACCCAAGATAAGTGATTCACCCATGCCCCACCATAATCTAGGACACAAGCTCTAAAAAGCTCATACAATTCCTGGATAGTACAAACTGACTTCCCATCTATAACTTAGTGTAATTTTTCACTAATGACACATGAGTACTAAGAACCTTTCGTAAGCCTTCCAAGAAGATTGATGTAAAATCTTTATATCCATATTAAACAATAATTTGAGGAACCCAATAAAAACACATTATCTTTAAAATATTTAATTCCCTAACTAATCAATGTTAAATATCTCTCAAACATGTAAGAAATGGGATACGATTTTCATCCAATCAAAAATCAACAATATTATTTCATTATTCTAGGTATTCCCGTGAATTACCAACAAAAATACAAAGTATAATCTCCAAAATTCTATTACATAGTGGGAAAAAACTCTAATAGTCTAGTAGGATATTGATTCCCAACCTTCACTTAATGGTAGGTGTAGCCTCATGTAATGAAACATGTGATTTCATTTTTCATACCTCACTACTGACAATGTCTATAAAGGTCATGGTGAATTTTGTTCAAACTAGGTTGGATCACCCACTTTAAGTCATGAAACAAATGAATCAATTCCACATACATACAAGTAGGAAAAAAGATGAAACCATGAAAATGGATAATCTCATCATCACTAATGGTCCAGTCGAGATGTAATTCCCACCATTAAAGCTATCCATAAATGCCAAACATTATTAGTCCTCATACTACCTCCTATCAACCATGCTCATAATAGATCAGTCAATAGATAAAGATATGAGGGTCATCTATTCCCTCTCCTCCTATACATCAATGTTCATCTCAATAATAAAATACATATTCTTCCACTATGATCAAAAATCAGGAATTATTTAACTCTAAATCTTCCACCTCAAAACATTTATAACACTATTAAACATTCCAATTGTCTATTATAGATACAAATCAAAAGATTTATTCTACTCAAAACTTATGTACTATATATAATTTACATAACATTGTTAAAAATCTATACATGTGGATCTTATGTTTAAAAGAAACAATTAACATTTCACCGAGAAGGTAATTAATTCTACACATTAATGAATAGACCACTAGGGCCAACATGAGATCGTGTGTTGGGTAGCTCAGTAAATGAGGGCACATCTAATGAAATCAAAACACAATGACTCGATCTAATTTAATAAAAAGTACACAATGTCTGATGTCGGATGAATCAAAATATATTGTATACTCCTTAACTAGGTTTGGTAAATTCAGAATACACGTTGTAGTCAAATAGATCATTAGCTGCTGGATGTATTATCACATGATCCAAACCAATAAAATATGATAACCATATTGGCAAGGGTAGAGACTGTCACTACCAAGAGAAAACTTCATTTCATGAAACTTTAGCAATAACCTACTAAACTAAAAAACCATTAGATATCAAAAATATTCTTGGGATTCTCCATCCAAACCACTACATGAATCTTCTATAGGTACACTAACACACCTTCGCCTGAGATGATATGTTACAGGATATGTACCTAGTTAATTTAGAAATCAAACATAAATAGATTAGAATATAGGAAATGTTATATTAATTTAATCAAAATTATTTTAATATTTTTGGCATGGGAGTCATGATTCAGGGAGTACACTGAGATGTCATATATCAAATCGACCAGACACAGGTCTATGTATAACAGAAGTATTTAGTTCATCAAATCCAGAAGCACCATAAGAGAATCTGTTATCCCAAATTAATCACAATATACTCATATAAAACATACTTTATCCTAAATGATGTCTATGGTATATTAGAATGTTTCACACTTAACTAATGTTACCTCGATCTCAACTCAATTTTTGAGAAAATAAAATCACCCTTTATATGGTCAAAATTATCAATAATTCTCCAAATTGTATACAAGTTATTAATCCTCATCTTGTTTAACATTCAGTAATAATAACATATATGTACCCTTCCACCTTAATTGTTAGAAAAAAACACTCGAGATCCATAAGGATACATGATCATAAGGTTGAATACCTTATCCTACAACTCCATTGGATAAGATATATTCTCTTGAATCTCTACTTGTTTTATTATATACGGAGGAATATAAATTGGATCAGATCTTGGAACTAAATCAATTGTAAAATAATCCTCTCTTTCATGCGGTAAACTAAAAAAATCATTAGTAAATAAAACCTAAAACTAATCCAATATATGAGTTTAATCATCATTATCTACTCCCCCATCATCATGCATAATAGTTTTTAGCTATGCTTTGATCAATCATAATTTCAATCCAATTGGACATGAATGTCCTTCCAGGATACTCAATTATATATAATGGACATAAGTTTTACCTTCTGGAGATATTAAAACATTATATAATATAGTAAAATTAAATAATACTTGGGAATGTAACAACCATTACATTTATAGTATCATGTAAAAACCTAACATTTCCGCATGAGAAAATTCCCAAGACGGTACACACTAATCATGAGGGAACACTCCATCCAATTCTAGATACCCTCCAACCTCACCATAAATTACATGTCGATTGATATTATGGCAATAAAATAACCCATCAAAAAAACCTAAACCATTTACGAACTCAAATGATATTAATTATTGTGAAGACCCTATATAAAATAAAGAATTGGAAATCATGAAATCAATTCGAATCATACCTCAAATTGTCATTGGTATGCGATCGATACCCATTGTAGTAGACTGAATAGAATGTAGCAATATTATTCCGCTATCATGGGTTCCTATCTGAGTTACTAACACCATAATAATCTATTGATTTTTATGTTCTTGTCCCGATGTACCATGTACGCCTCCTAGACTTATTCGACCAATGTAACTTCAACTTCCAGAATGATTTGGGTTAGAAGACCCCCTTCCAGTGCCCTGCAATGTAGTCATTCCTCCATCACTACCCATAAGTCAATGGTTCATATATAACCTCATCATATTCTACATCCATAAATAATATTGGAATCCCATGAGTGTTCAAAGACATTGATTATACTTTTGAATAGGCATACCACACTAATAGAAAAATAATGAACAGTCTATTAAGGAGGCTGATCTTTTCTCATGACTATAATTTCTACAACTACTCTAAAGAATGTTCTCAGAACAACACTTCCTACTTTTTGAATATATACCACCAGATCACTCAATTGGGATAATCATTCCACCACTATAATACTCATATAGGTTCCCCAAATAAATGAGAGTTGGATCCACCACCCTAAAAAATCCCTTCGAATTGAAGATACTTATATGGGATATAATAGCACCCCCAATCTATAATGACCTATAATTTCATTCTCATTTTTCATAATTAGATGGAGTTATTATGTGTTTTTTAAAATTGATGGCATGTGGTTCGGAGGCCCGGAGTGTCCAGAATGATCCGTTGAAAATGCGTTAAGCCTTAAATAGCACACATGAGCAGTTTTCCTATAAAATTGGAAAAACTCTTAAATGGGTGCCTGGATCAGAAATATGAGGGATTCATTTCCGTTAGGATGGTGGGTGTACCCTAGGCACGACTTAAGATTAGTCGGCACATGCCTCGAGTAAGAAAACCAAACAATGGAATAACCGTAAATAAAATAATTAAATAAAAATATTTTATTTTTAAAATGATTATAACTCTTGAATGGTGACTCAGATTACAAATATGATACCACCACTAAGCTCGTGAGGGTATTCTTTCCGTAGGCCGATTCAATCATTGGTCGGTGCATGCCAACCGTGGATGGAAGTTTTTGGTAGTAAATAAAATAATTAAGTAACAATTATTTTATTGTCAAATTATATAACTTATAAACGGTAACTCGGATTGGAAAATAGAGAGTACCATTTAGCTAGTAAAGGTGTGATCCCCTTAGGAAGAGAATAACCTCGATTGACGTAGGATGAGGTTAACTGTTAATAATTTTTGAACATTTTTTAAGGTAAATTCAGCAAACGTGTGGGAAATGATTTCTATCTTATGAACCGGTGCTTGGATTAAAAATCTGAGGTCACCATTGAAATTTGAAACACTATAAATCACTTAAGGGAAACATAACATTAAATAGCAAGGGGAGGACAAAAAAGTTATTTTTTGGTCTTTAAAAAAATATAACTCAATGAGTTATTTTATTCTTACTGGTAACTATTGAGTGGTGGTGGAGGGACTGCTGGGTTGTCAACCCATTAAATGGCCAGTTACACATGATTGTGTAACCACACAATAGGGAGAATTAATATATTGAAAAATTTAATTCATTAATGATCCTCATTAATTTTGTTGTGCCTTGATCCTCTCTTTCATCTATTTAAACAAAGCATGGGCATGAGTTTTTGGAACTCAAGAGAGGAACATCTATCGAAGTTCCTTGATGTCTTCCACCAACCTAAAACGAGGATTTGACGACTTTTGGAGGATTCAAAGATGAGCGCAAAAGGAAGTGAACCTTCTCCTTCATCCACAACACCGTCAAATGTGGAGACTCCTTCCTCATATGCATTGACATCTAATGAGCTCAAGGTAGGGGGTTTATGCCTGATCACTCCCTTTAACCCCATTCTTGAATATTATGAAGAACATTGATGAAACTTCCAATGGGTTGTTCTATGTTTTTTTCTTTAATGTGGGAGGATATTGTAGGGTTTTCATTATGGGAGTTTTTATAACTAATATCCTTCCTTTGTTATTATGCTAACACATAAGGATCAGGACAAATTAACATGCTAAGGACCATCCTCTGAAGTTGTTTGTGGTGGTGTTCTTCATGGAAAACAAAATGATTTGGAGGAAAGGTGTAAACAAGGGTATCATAGTGTAGGCACCATCCTAGGAAGGTTGTAGGCGTAGATGAGTATAAAAGAGGACTGCAAGAGGTTCACTGGTGGCCTGAAGAGGCTTTGTCGGCATGACCACATCGACGATCGAAGAAGGCAGTGGCCAGCACCCATTGGATGCAAAGGAACATCAGTACTCGAAGGCTCGGTGACAGACAAGTGGTGGGATGGCCTTTGTAGGATGAGTTAAAGAATATTGGATGCCACGGTGGAAGGTCGTGGCTTCGAGCCACCACAGAGGGTGGACCCGCACCAGTTAGTCCTTTGTGGGCTTGTCCACGCAGACGGTCTAGGGGAGTGTGGCGCCATCCGGCACCGCTATTTAGCTAGAAAACATGCTATGACGGTGTGCCGTGGAGGAATACCACAAATTCTAGCCATGATGGAGTGTGGACCTGCGGGTCCGCGGGTCCTACATGTGACTAGTCTATTGGGACTGGCCGGGAGAGGTGGCGCCAACCCGCACAACTACCTTGAAGGCCAAAACGAATTCATCCATATAAGAGGGGAGATGACCCCTCGCACTCAGCCAGTGGGCTGAGCAATTCTGCGGCCCAACATACTGTGCCCATCAGGGTGGGATAGGCTAATACCGATGCCCAGTGGGCCGTTCCAGACACAGCCAAACCAGGTCAAGCCCAGCCCCTTTGGGCCAGGTCGGGTCGGTCTGACCAGGTTGGACCGGACCCAGACCCCTTTTTAGCCCATTTTTCTTAAATGGACATATCTCCAAAACCAGAAGTTCATTCGAAAAACCATCTATGACACCATAACCCTTAGGAAAAGATGTTCCTTTTTAGATACATCAATAAATTTATGGAGAAAGTTGGAGCAAGGCAAGGTTGGATCGAGCCTGAATCCAACCTGTCCCTTGGTAATAAATCACTTATAAATCATAGACCAGACGTCCGATTAACACGCCATATGTCGCATTGTAACCCCGATGACATGGTGGTACATCGGTTTACTACTTTTTGGAACTTTTTGGATGTTTAGGCATGACTGATATGTTTAGGAAATTATTCTACAGAACAAGAGCGTACCAAGTGCGGGGAATATTGTTGTTTGCATTCAATTTAAGAACGACCATGTGTGGATCAACATCATAGAGACCCTGTGTGGATCAAAATCATAAAGAATCTGTGTGGATCAAAATCAAAATGACTCTGGGTGGATCAACATCATTGCAACCATTTGTGGATCAATATCCTAGCGACACTATGTGGATCAGAAGTGCACGACCCGACGAGGACCAGCCTTTGAGCGGCATGTCATGGATCGGTGACATACAACCCTTGGTGGATCGATAATGGAACAACATATTCATGGTTCAATTGTAGAACTACTAATGTAATAAAATGATATATCTTATGACTAATCATCTTTATTCATGATTTCTGATTTGTAAATCTGGGTTGCGTTATGTCTTTTTATTTATGCTTTGTGATTGAGATCATGCTTTGTGGATTTTCCATTAGGGAATTCTATGAGATATTCGGCGGTCTCAGGGTCCCTACTGAGTATTGATATACCGACCCATGCATTGGATTTTCCCGAACATTGTTGTGTCTTGTGAAGATGATAGATATCTTGAATGATTCTTGAGGAGTCAGGGATAGACAGTGCTCAGAGGAGATTGATAGAATGTTCATGGAGGTGGTCGGTTGACGTGGAGAGCCATAGTGAGGAGTTGTACCTACCCATTAGTTAGGATCCTTGGAAGAAGACCTCAGGATCTATTTTTTCCATCTTTATGTACTTCCATTTCAGTTGGTCTTGTATCTTCACCCCCTTACCAGTACATAATTTTACAATCAGTGGTGGTTTTTATTTGTGGATGTGCCATTATTCTTCTGTTGGGTTTTTTTTAGTTTGCATTGTTCCCTATTTGTGTGTGTATAGGTTCTGAGGCAATGCATTCACATTTTAGGGGTATTCTTTTCTGGTGCTAGTCTCCAACCCCTAGACTATGGATGGTTGGTTTTGGATAGTCAGAGCATGGGCCCTGGGGGTCAGGTCATGAAAAGGAGTTATTAAAGGGCTCTGTTCTACCAGAATAACTAAGTGTCTATTTTTTCAATAGATCAATATTGTTAAATGTATTTTTTCATCTTCTAATTTTGGGAGTCCAGTGTTGGTTCGGTGGCCGACATATCCATACACCAGTAACCGGAATTCTTTTTTCTGACATGGTACATGAAAACACTCGTTGCATGTGTTTTAAAAATGTTTTTCTTTTAATATATTTTGAGTCATCCCACCAGGTATGACTTATTGAATATAATTCATTTTGATTCTCTTTCAAGATGCCTCCACGTAGACAGCTAGTCGGGATTCCAATGTGTGACCATAAGGATGGTCCACATTGTGATAAGGCTTCAGTACAAATAATGTTGCCTGATATGGTACCATCGGGAAGTACCCCAGTGATACCACTCCCCATTGGTTAGCAGTTACTACCTGTTCTACATGTAGAGGACATATATAGGGTTAGTGACTTATACATTTTTCTCTGACAGATACCCCTCAGGTTCTGAGGTGAGCCTGACTCACTAGAGGATAAGGACTTGCTTAAGGTAGTTACCGAGATTCCATCTATCCAGGGCACCATTAGAACATATGGTGGTCCTGGTAGAGTGCATTCGATATGGCCCAGTAGGGTGATGGTAGGGGTTATATTACCCCTATCTTATAATGTGGTGTATTTTCTATGGAAAAAGCATGAGAACCATTTGAAGATATGGGGTATCTGGCCATAAAAATCTAAGGGGTATGTGTTCCCAAGAGATTATATATCTTTGGCCAGGAAATATGTTGGTAGCTATGTAATTTTCAAGGTGTACTGACTATTCCAGGTACTTGATGAAAACAATACAGATGGTGCTTCATGGCTCAGACCTCTGAGTGAAATGTGTTTAGGGACATTTGATATGGAACTATTCCTATATGCATTCCTACTAATGTTAGCGTGCAAGAGAGAAGCATTTTCTTGAATTTAATTTGGCTGAGTAGATAAAACTAGTGAATGTTAGAAGTGGTAATTTAGGCAAATAAAGATATCCTTAGAGACTTGGGTGTGTAAACTATTTTGGGAATATGAAGTGATAGGGATAGATGAATCAGCAGGGCAGCAGATGTGGAGGAGGATCTAGGAGACTAGTGTGAGGTGGTATACATTTTGACATGTTACAACCACCACCCCTATGCAGTCCCCACCAGGCTCAGAGGGCTTGAGGACAATGGAAAGGAGTAGCTACATGTGGTCATGTATTGTTACCCATGGATCCATGAATGATTTGAGGAATGGTGTGTGTGTACTACTAGTTGTCGTAATTAATAGACATAGGTACTAATCATTCCTTATTGTCATGAATCATGTTCGAGACCTAGAGTTTCTGGTTAAAAAATTGAATTGACCCTTACGTCTATAGATACCAATGAAGTGAGACTAGATAATCACATTTATGATGATATTGTGATCAAACCCTTGAGGAGAGAGTTTCGGTTGGAACCTCTTGGGGGTAGTGTCTAGGCCTTACGACGTTAGTTTGGGTATGGAATAGTCTACCCCAGTTCATGATCATATTGATTTTTTTAGGAAAAATGATGGGGTGTACCAAAAAACATTGGAATGAGGTTTTACTTTGTCATAAAAAAAAGGAATCCACAGTAGAAAATCACAAACTCATGCATAGGAGGGTGGAGTCGGTCACTCATAAGTCGGCCATCCTTACCCTCGTCGAAGTATGGGTTTTGAGTTTTCAGTTCCCAACAGTAGTGTTAGAGTATAGGAACATCCTTTAAAAATATGTTTCCATGATTATCTCCCTACAAGGAGAAGGGCTTCTGCATTATCATGTGCCAAAGGATGGCACTAATATCTAAAACTATTTACCAGATGGCACCCATGGAGCATCAGGAGATGAGTGTATAGTTGGTATACTTGTAGAGGGAGTGCTTAGTAAGAGCCATAGTTTGAGTTTATGTGTGTATTACTGGAACTTTACTCATGTAGCCATGGATAATTAGTACCCACTACCAAAGGATTGATGGGCACGTCAATCTGTTAAAAGGGGGTATCCTTTCACGTGGATGGAATGGTGCCCATAGGCTTTTTAGTAATTCCAAAAACAACGATGGTTGGAGTTCCACCACGAATATGACATAGAGATAGTATATACTCTAGGGAAGGGGGAAATGGTGGAAGATGTGCTGAGCAGGAGGTCAAGTCTGTAGTTGCTGATTTAGGCGACAGAGAAGCTATCCATGTTGCGGATATCCTTCGTGGATAGTGATGGAATAGATTACCTCGTGTCTATGATTTTCACTCCCCCGCTCCTTCTGCGAATTCGGGAGGCACGACATGGGGACATGGATTGTGAGGCCCTACGTGCTAAAAAATCCTCAGGATAGTCACCTAAAAAAATATTTGATGGTGGGGAGCACATCGTTCTCTTTAGAGGAAGCACCATGGCGCCACTGATGCTATGAAAGGAGGTGTTGAGAGAGTTACAAAAATACCATTTGTTGGTAAATCTAGGTCTGGTGAAGAGGTACCAAGATCTCTGACATTAGTACTAGTGTCCTGGGAGGAAGAGAGTAGTGGTGGAGTTCGTTTCACGATTCCTCACTTTTCAGTAAGTAAAGGTTCAACATCGGTTTCCAACATGCAAAACACAACCAATTAAGTTGGAAGAGTGGAAGTGAGATAGTATATATATGGAATTTGTGACAAGGATACTACGTATGTCCAGGGCCCATGATTCCATCTGGGTGATCGCTGACTGATAGACCAAGATGACCCACTTCCAATGACATTGAGAGCAGGGATCGGTATATGGACTGGGGCACCTCTATGTACAAGAGATCGTAAGGCATCATGGGGTTCCATCGAAGATCATCTAAGATCATGACACTCATTTTATCTCTCGGATATGGAAGGGATTATATGAGGCATTCCGGACATATCTCTTCCTGAGCACCACCTTTCATCCCCATATGGATATTCAGATGTTGCGAACCATATACACACTCGAGGACATGCATCGTGCTTGTGTCTTTGATTTTGGCAGCAGTTGGGAGGACTACCTACCATTGGTGGAGTTCACATGAAATAATAGTTATCACTCTATCATTTACATGGCTTCATTTGAGGCCCTATACAATTGACCATGTAGAGCATCTCAATACTAGACAGACTTAGGGGGCTCATCACTTATGGTTCTAGAGTTGGTACGAGCTACCACTGAAGAGGTGTTTGTAATCCTTGAGCAGATGAATACTACATAGATCTAGAATATGTTTTATTTCGACCAGAGATAGAGACACTTGGCATTTGAGGAGGGAGATCATGTCTTGCAATGGGTCTCACCCTGACGATGATTGCATATATTTGGGCAGGGGGGAAGCTATCTCAGAGGTTTGTCGGACCTTTCTAGAATCTCACTAGAGTTGGCATGGGGGAGTACCACCTTTCTCTCCCCCCAAAGATGCACCAGGTGCATAAAATTTTCCTTGTGTCACAATGGAGGATATTCTTGCATGATACATCGAACATTATCAACTTGGGAGAGCGGTACTTTGATGAAGAGGCAACTTTTACAGAGTTCTCGGTGGAGATATAGGATCAAGAAAAGTGAGTGCCTCATGGATAGTCTATCCCTCTAGTGCATGTTTTGTGGTAGCATGGGAACAATTATTAGAGAACATGGGAGCAGGAGACTCAAATTCATGATCATTACCCTCATTTGTTTGATTTTATTTTATGGTATATTTTAGTGATTGAAATCACTAAGGTGGGGAGAATGTAAAGTATAAGAAGTTCCATGTAATTTTTTTAAAATTAAATGGAATTATTAGAAGTCTGAAAAAATTGAACGTATGTGATTTCGAGGCCCGGAGCCCAGAATGATCTGAAAAAAAAGTGTTAAACATTAAATAGTATGGTTGAGCAGTTTTTCTGAAAAAGTTCAATAAATTTTAAACAGTTGCTTGAATCTAAAATCTGAGGGGACGATTGCATTCAGGATGGTGGATTTACCCTAGGCGTGACATAATTTTAGTCAGTGCAGACCTCAACTATGAAAACCCAAAATGGAATAATGGTAAATAAAAAAATTAAATTAAATTATTTTATTTTTAAAATGATTAAAACACATGAACAGTGACTCAAATTAGTAATCTGAGACAACCACTAAACTCATGAGGTTATTCTTTCCTTAAGAAGATTCTAACGTTGGCCACTGTGGGTGAATAGTGGAACTTAGTATTGGGTCGTATATAAAATAATTAAGTAAAAATTATTTTATTGTTAAATTATATAACTACTAAATGTTATGTATGAATAGAAATTCACCAGTACCATTGATCTCTTGAGGGTGTTCCACTTATTTAAATCCTAAATTTGACTAGTGAGGGTCGAGGGTGACTTTTAATAATTTTTGAACTATTTTTATGGTACATTGAGTAAATTTTCTTTTGGAGATTCTATTTTTTGAACTGGTTCTCGGACTAAAAATTTTAGGGCACCATTGAATTCACACACCATGATTCTCTTAAGAGAAACATAACTTCAACCGGACAGGGTCAGATGAAAAAAGTTCATTTTTTTAAAATACAAAAAAAATACTAAAAGATATATTTTATTCATTCTTGTAACTATTGAGTAGTGGTGGTAGGACTACTGGGTTGTAAGACCATTTAATTGCCAGTTATAAATGGTTGTTTAACCACAAAAATTGTAGAAATAATATTCTCATTAATTTAATAACTTAATGAACTTATTTAATTGTGCAGTGTGTTGATCCTATCTTTCATCATTTTAAATGATGCTTGGGCATGAGTTTTTTTTCACTCAAAGGGGGAACCTCTGAAAAAGTGTCAAGGCATCTTCCACCAACCGAAAACAAGGCTTCAAAGACCATTTGAGTATTCGACGATGAGGAACAATGGACATGAACCTTCACCTTTATCTGCATCACCCTCGGACATGGACACTATTTCCTTATTTGTGACGACTTCTAACCAGCTTGATGTAGGGGGTTTATTCTTGATTTCTTCCCATTACACATTTCTTGAATATTATGAAGAACATAGATCAATCGTCCAATGGGTTGTTCTGTGATTCATTCTTTAATGTAGGAGGTTATTTAGGGGTTTACATTATGGTATTTTTTATTATTAAAATATCCTTCCCATGTTGTTTTGATAAAACGGAGGGCACAAGACAAATGAACAATGCCAGAACCCTCCACCAAACTCGGTTTTGGTGGTGTTATTCATGGAAAACCAAAAGATTTGGCGACAAGGGGAAACCAAGGGCCACACAATGTAGGCACCATTCGGGGAGGGCCATAGGAGAGGATGAGAATAATAGAAGACCACCGAAGTTTCACCGGTGGCCCATGGAGGCTTTACTGGCATGGTCAAAACGGAAACCAAGGAAGGCAGCGGCTTGTAGCCACAGACCACGAAGGAACAACAATGCCTGAAGGAGCTGTTCCATCCTTCACCAGACACATTGAATCAAGGCGGCATGCCATAGTGGAAGGTCACAACTCAGAGCCACGACGTTGTGTCGGCGTGCACTAGTGGTTACATTGTGGGCTAGTACACATGGACCAGCCAAGGGATTTTGATGCCATCTGGCGCCATTATTGGGTTGGATTGCATGATATGACGACATGCTGTGGAGGAAGGACGTAGTATCTAGCTACGGTGGAGGAAAAAACTGCGGTCTGTGAGTCCAGCATGTAAATGGTCGGGATAGGCGGTGCTAACCGGTGCCCCTACCATGATGGAAAAAATAGATTTGGCCCATTTGGGGGGGAGTAAACCCCCCTCGCTCGGCCAGCGGGCCTAGAGATTTCGAGGCCCGATGAGCCATACCCAGCTGGGTTGGCCAGGCCAAACCTGTGGCCCAACTGTCCTAGCCCCTCGCTTAGAGGGCCTTACCAGTCCCAACCAAACCTGGCTGAGCCCAGACGTATTTTTGATGAACTTTTTGTGGTGCCAGAACCCTTAAGACAAAGATGTCCGTTTGAGATACTCCACATGAGTTTTGGATAATGTTGGAGTACGACTAGGTTAGATCGAACCTGAATCCAACTCGGACCTCAGTACTAAAGCACATATAAATCACAGACCGGGTTTCCTATTGACACATTGTCTATCGCATTGGAACCCTTATGACAGGGTAGTGCTTTGGGTTACTCCATTGTAGATATTCCTTGACGTTGAGGCACAAAGGATATCTTGAGTATTAGATTCTATGAAACTAAATCATACCTATTGTGGGAAATCCTGGGGCTGGTTATCAATTAACGAGAGACCCCATGTGGATCAACATCATAGAGACCCTATGTGGATTAGAATCAGAGAGACCATGTGTAGATAAACATCATAGCGACCTTATGTGGATCAACATCATATTGACCCAGTGAGGATCACTATCATAGCGACCCTGTGTGGATAAACATCATAGAAACCTTGTCTGGATCAACATCCTTGTGACCCTGTGTGGATTAGTAGTGCACGACCCAACGAGGACCATCCTTAGAGTGGTCCTTCACAGGTTAATGGAATACAACACTATGTGTATTGAAAATGAAACAAAAATTTCATGGTTTAGTTGAGGAACATCCTCTCAGAATAAAATGATATTTCTTATGTCAAATCATATTTATTTCTAATATCTGAGTTGTAAAATTGTCTTAAGCTAAGTATTTTTCTTTGTTCTTTGTGATTGAGATCATGATTTCTGGATTTTCTTTTTTGGAATTATGGGATACCTTAGAGGGTCTTGGGGTCCCTACTGAGTAATGTTATACTCACCCTAACATGGTCTTCACCTACACTTTTGTGTGTCTTGTGTAGATGAAAGATAGCTTGACTGATTTTGGTGGAGTCAAGGATAGACGTCAATCGAAGTTAATTGATAGATGGTGTTTGGACGTGACCAATTGACTTGATGAGCCACATCGACGAGCTGTACCAACCCTTTAGGTAGGATCATTGGAAGAGTACCAAAAGATATATTTTTTTCATGTTTTCTATACTTCCATTTTAGTTGGGCTTTTATTCTAGCCCCGTTAATTTCAGTACTTACTTTTACACTCAATGGTGGTTTTTAGCTATTGTTGTACCATTCTTCTTCTATTATATTTTTCTTGTGTGAAATGTTTTATGTCTCTGTGTGTAATGGTTTTGGAGAAATCCTTTCCCATATTATGGATATTTCATTTTGGTATTATTCGCCAACCCCTGGAAAATAGAAGCCAGTCTTGGGGTAGTCACAGATAATGTCAAGGGGTGATGTAATTAAAACACTTTCTGTAAATTGAAGTTAATATATCATTCCATCTTGAGTCTCTATATATAATTTTATAAAATGGTTAATATTGAACACAAATTCTGTATGCACATATCACTAAGAATCAGTAGGGGTTCTTTTCCACCTAAAGGACATGAATTCTTATAAATTTCAACTTCTTTCCCTGCTGATAAGAATCATCATGGTGGAAACTCTCTAAAATGACATACAGACATTTCCGAACACATAATATATTGTTTCCACATTTCAAATAGGATAGGGCTCACACAATCCATCAGTAAGTCTCCCAACATACACTATTAAAGGTTCAATAACTGCAAAAATATAACTACCCTCATCCATACATTTCATGTTACATGGTTAGGTAAGGGTAATCCAAACACTGACAATACTATCCACCTATTTTAAACCATTGACACATAAATAAACATTCAAAACAATTTAAAAATTATTTTAAAAAATATTTTAACCATTCAAATTGACATATTGAAATTCCAACCAGAAAGACATATTTATTCATAATTTCCATTTAAAACAATATAGAAGTGAAAAATAAATTTCAATTTTCACATCTCAACCATAATATGATTTCCAGTGAGTTCCTAACATGATTCATATAACGACCCATACTTTGCATAAATTATTAATACATCAAAATTGAAGGATACTTATTACAACATATAACAAAACCATGAAAGGACCGTATAGGTATAGTGTATTTAGAAAATGGGAAACATAAACAACTGGTCAATAAAGCATCTACACTGTCTCCCATTTATTTCATCATATCTATAGTCCCTTTTTGGCATATCTTGCTGAATAACCTTCTTCCTGACCTGGGGAAAGAAAACATACAAATGGGTGAGCTCAAATGATCATTAAGGGTAAACAAAAGAAATTTCAATCACATCAAATTCATAAGAACATAACATTTTGGAAATCTTACCCTACAAAAGAGATCCTAATGGGATAAATCATGGTAGTGAAATGTAATCCCTATAATCATAGCATGAAACATGAATCTTTGTGTCATACGCAGATAATAATAGAGAATCATTTCTTATTAGTCAAGTCTCATTGTCAAGACTATCTTAGTGGACAAAGTCTATTTCTGAACAGAGTTCACTTCTCATTTCAGTCATGTTTCATTGAACCAGTTTAACCTTCCGTTCCATATATGTCTATCTCATGAGATATTAAATCTTTACCCAATGAATTGGAGGGATATATAGGTCCCACCCATCCCATAATGATACCATTCTTATGTGTGCCACAAAATTATAAATCATACATCATTGCATAACCCATGTTATAAAAATGGGATTCTTAAACATCATGATATCATAAAACAATTCATACAAGATAAGGGAATTCTTAAAAATAATTCCATCACAACATAAACAAATAAATTTAATAATAGGGATAGAAAAATAACCCTATATTTTCTTAGATGGAAAATAATTTTATTAAAATACTTGAACCCCGTTCTTGAGGAAAATATCTTTTCTATTTCAAAATCATTTTCCCTTTCTTAACATGTCATACAATTTCAAACTAAAAGAGGTTGATTGAAAATAAACATGAAAACATGTAAAGGAATATTCTTGGAAATAATGTTTTAAAAATACATTCATGTCGTATAAGTTAGAAAACAACATTCTTCTCGTACTTTTGTCGTAAAAGTCAAAAAGTGCCTCGTACGAAAAACGACAAAAGATTCCATTCATATATTTTACTAAAAACTCACCGAAGGGTAAAATTGGATTTAAAAAATTGTAGGAGGATATAAAAAATATTACATATTGAGGAAACATGGATGTGGATGATAAATATTCCCCAGTAAATTCTGAAGTATAAACAATCTCGGATAAAAATTGAGATTTGCGAGATTGTCCCTTACCATAGGTCCGATTTGCTTCGTAAGTGTCCGAAACTCCTGTATAATGATTTAAATAATGTTATTGACTTATTCCAGAATCATAATTATTGTTACGTTATCATATATGGTCATATTATTAGCTTCTAATCAGTAATATTTCATTACTACTTGTTATTCCGGTATATATTACTTTTTGTTCTTTTGTGTGTTTTGTAGAATAAATTTTTATTCTTGCATTTTGGTTATAGAAACCTCATTTCTAGAATGTTATTAGTGTAATATATATCATACTTATTCATTAAATTTATTTATATAATCATTATGAAATTAAGATCATATAGAATGAATCGCATCACATCGTGGAGACGGTATTCCGTACATACGCACGAGCGATGATATCGTTTCCATGATCGTGGAATTGTATTGGAGTGTATGTATACTATTTCAGAATAAATAACACTTTAAAATAATCATATATAGTTATTTATTTTCAACATTATACCCATCAAAGTAAGGTGGTGATGGAAAATAGATTACACCACGGCGTGGAGATGGTATTCCGTACGTACGCACGCGCGGTGATTTCATTTTCTCTTGGATGGATAGATGGTGAAATAGGGTTGTTTCATACTTATAATAACATATAAGTATATAAGTGATACTGATGATATTAATTCATAATTAAGAATGTATGGAAGAAGAGGTGGAAGAAGAAATAATGTTGAAAGAATCGGTAACGGACATTACCTCTTCTTTGAAGCGCCTCTTTGAGACCTCCTCTTAGGGCACTAAAATTGGTCTTTGAAGAATACCATGACCTCTAGGATGTTCATAGGGAAGCAGGGAAGTGAAATAGGCATATATTGGCCGAGCTTTAAGGCTCAAATTGGTGTGATGAGGAGAGGGATGAGGTGCCCTTTTATAAGGGAGGAGAGGGGCACCTTTGGAAATATAAGTAATATTAGTTTATATTAAATCCAAACTCTAATTAAAAACATCCAAAATGACTCATATATGAATATTAGATGAGATATGGTTGTTATATCATCAACCAATTAAATTTAGACATGTTAGGAATTTATTTTAAACATTATCAACTTGTTTTATCCTTATTTATCAATTTAATTTTATTTGTGGTAATAATATTCTAAATTTTAAATTATTATAAATAATTACATATGTGTTGTGAATTTACTATAATTTTAAAAATTATGAAATTTTAGACCATATAAATTTTAATTTATAATTTTTAAATATTTTTGTGATTTTTAAACAAATTTATAATATGTTATTTTTTTAAAATAACAATATAATCAATTTTGACACTATTCATTTATTTGAATTTAAATAAAATATATACAGAAGATATGTTAGAACTAAAAGAATTAATAGATTAATAATATGTCATATGTATCTATAAAATTAGTGGAGAAAATTAAATAGTTCATATAATATTTATTTTATAATTTTTAAAACCATTTATTTGATATTTTAATTAATAGATTAATTTCAACATCACTATCGTGTCATAATTAATGATAATTATTTAATCCATAAAAATTCAAAATAAATTCTTATGATGTATATAATTGTATTATATTTCATGAGACTTTTCATGTTCTAAGTTTTATTATGATTATCACTAAATTGAAATTATTATACATAAAATATTTAATAAAGTGACATGTTGTCACATTCTTTGGTTTTAATAATTATTAAATTATTTTCATGGAAAAAAGTCCATTAAATGAATCTAATCTAACCCATAGGTGATATAGGTCTACCTTTAGTCATCCCATAAGATTTTTTCAGGTGTTAGGTTAATTTTATAATCTTATATTTACCCTAAATTACCCGATTAAACTTTAACTATGGTAAATAAAATTTACCATAGTTACTATTCATAATGACCAAAAATATAAAGTTGCCTATTAAAATAATTTGGACCCACTAATTCCAAATATGGAATCCATTTTTCAAAATTCAAAACACATAAGTTTCAGTAATTAATTTAAAATAAATCTCGTTGTTAAGAAAACGAGTTTTAGAAGTTAAAACATTGCCAAAGATTGAAACGGTTTTACCTATGACTTCAATGTGAAATTAACGCTAATGACATAAATTATATTAAATGGTAAAAATATAATCTATTTATAATTTAAAACCATTAAATATTATAATTTAACCATATAAATTATCTCAATGAAAAATGTTGTTTTTAAATAAAAAGTTAGCATATTTTTACTATTCATCAAAATATGAAAGTTATCAGAAAAATATCAAAAATTTATCCAAAGTAAATTTTTATATTCTGATTCAAAAAAGGAATTTTATTTTGTCAAATTGAACTTATAAACATGTCAAAAACTAGATTTAATGTGGGTACTCCATCAAAAGGCGGAAAAACTGCATTTTTTGAAAAATAACAATTTTACCCGAAAAAGTTATTTTGTTAACTTACCATGTTCTAGAAAATTTGTATGATGAATAATAATTTTATAAAATTCAAAATGTAGTTAATACTATTCATAACGGCTTGTCTATAATAATATATCGTTGTTTAGTTAAACCCGGTATTGCGTACTACACACGCTATCGAAGAAGGTCGTGATTGCGTGTAATGCAAGCCAAGTCTGTATTGTGTGATGTGAATGATTCCTTTGTTGTTCTGTATAACATAAGACATAAAATATCAGGGTGTTACATTCTAGCCCCATTAAAATGAATTTTTCCCTCGAAATTCGTCACTTCATTACAAACAGATGAGGATACCTCTCCCTTATCATATCCTCTAGTTCCCATGTAGCTTCTTCTAGTTGGTGGTTCCTCCATAAAACCTTCACCAATCGAGTGGTATTGTTCCGTTGGTCTTTTTCGCTATGATCTAGAATCTCTATCGGATATTCTTCATAAGAATGATCTTTCTCCAGCAGTAAAACTTCTGAGCCGAGTACATTCGAAGGATCTGGTATGTAATTTCCCAGGAGAGATGCATGGAACACATCGTGAACTTGACAGAGATTCGGTGGAAGCACCAATCAGTAAGCTACCTTCCCAACATGATCCGTAATTTCAAAAGGACCGATATATCTAGGGCTCAACTTTCCCTTCTTTCCAAATATCATGACCCTCTTCCAGGGAGATAATCGTAAGAACACTTTATCACCCACTTCAAACTCTAGGTCTTCTCTTCGGTTGTCGACATAACTTTTTTGTCAACTCTGAGCTTCTCTTATGTGTTGTTGAATTGATCTGACCATTTCTTCCATTTCTTCAACAAGATCAGGTCCTAATAGCTTTCTTTCCCCAACTTCATCCCAGCAAGTTGGAGTCCTGCATTTCTTTCCATAGAGAACTTCATAAAGAGCCATCATAATACTGGAGTGAAAGATATTATTATAAGAAAATTCCACCAAAGGTAGGTGTTTATCCCAACCTCCTTTGAAATCTATAGAGCAAGCTCTCAACATATCTTATAGAGTTTGAATTGTCCTCTCAGACTGACCATCTGTCTGAGGATGATAAGCAGTGCTGAAACTCAACTCTGTATCCAGAGTATTTTGAAGAGTTCGCAAGAACTTTGAGGTAAACCTCAAATCCCGATCAGATATAATGGAATGTGGTACTACATGCAATCTTACCAATTCCTTTACATATATCATGGCAAGCTGATCTAGAGAGAAATCCTCTCTAATAGCAATGATGTGTGCAGAATTTGTAAGACGATCAACTATGATCCAGATAGCATTATTGCCTTTGGATATTTTAGGAAGTCCATTGACAAAGTCCATAGTGATGTTTTCCCATTTCCATTCTGGTATGGGTAATGGTTGTAACATCCCCTTAGACTTTTGTCTCTCAGCATTAACTTGCTGACAAACCAAGCATCAAGAGACATATTCAACAACATCTCTTTTCATGCCATCCCACCAGAAGTACTCTTTCAGGTCTCTATACATCTTCGTGCTTCTAGGATGAATAGAGAATGAAGAACAATGAGCCTCATCCAGCAGCTCCTTCCTTAATTCGGGGATGGGAGGAACACAGACCTGGTTCCTCAAATTTATTATCCCATCACAATCAAGGTTGAATTTATGAACATTTCTCACCTTCTTTTTTAAATTGACATCTTCTTTCTATACCTCTTTAATATTCACATTTATAGATGGTTGAACATTCATTTGAGAAAGATAAGATTTCTCCCCTTCCATTAAAATTCCATGATCCATCCTTTGTAAATCCATAAATATTGGATCTTTTGTGATACTCATCATGGACAAGCTATAATGGTCTTGTCGACTTAAAGCGTCTGCTACCTTGTTTGTTTTCCCAGGGTGGTAATGAATTGAGCAGTCATAATCCTTAATCAGCTCCAACCATCTTCATTGACGCATATCCAACTCCTTTTGTGTGAAAATATACTTTAAACTATTATGATCAGTATAAATATCAAAACCTTCACCATGAAAGTAATGCCTCCAAATATTTAATGAAAAAATTACCGCAGCTAACTCCAAATCATGAGTTGGGTAATTTTTTTCATGGATTTTCAACTTTCATGAGGCATAAGATATCACCTTATCATTTTTCATGAAAACACACCCCAGTCCCTTATTGGATGCATCACTGTAGATCACAAACCTTTCTCCACTGCAAGGTAGTGTGAGCACAGGTGCACTGGCTAAACTTCTTTTTATCTCTTTGAAATTCTCCTCACATTCCTCCGTCCAAACAAAAATAACTCCTTTTCAAGTCAACTTGGTTAGTGGGTTAGATAACCTTGAAAAATCTTTCACAAAACGTCGGTAATATCCAGAAAAACCAAGAAAACTTTGGATCTCAATTACTGTTGTTGGTCTCGACCATCTTTTGATAACCTTTGTTTTTGCTGGATCTATAGATATCCCCTCTTTTGAGATTATGTGACCCAAAAATGCAACTTTTTTAAGCCAAAATTCACAATTGGTAAATTTGGCATAAATATTCTCCTCTCTCAGGGTCTTCAATATAATTCTCAAGTGATCTTCATGTTCTTCCTTTCTCTTTGAATAGAAAAGAATATCGTCTATATAGACTACCACAAACTGATAAAGATAGTCTATAAAGACTCTATTCATCATATCCAGAAGATAGAAGGGTCATTAGTAAGACCAAATGGCATAACTATAAATTCATAGTGTCCATAAATTGTACGGAAAGTTGTCTTTGGTATATCCTCTCTTTTGACCCTTAATTGATGATACCCTGAACGAAGATCTATCTTGGAAAAGTATTGAGCTCCACATAGTTGTTCAAATAAGTCATCAATGCGCGGGAGATGATTATTTTTCTTGATTGTGATCTTGTTAAGTTCTTGATAATCAATGCAGAGTCTCATTGATCCATCATTCTTCTTAACAAACAGAACAGGTGCTCCCCAAGGTGACCCACTAGGGCGTATGAATTCTTTATCAAGATTCTCTTGGAGTTTCTTCTTCAATTCCTGCAACTAAATTGGGGCCATTCTATAAGGTGTCTTTGAAATAGGCAAATCACCTGGTACGAGTTCTATTGAAAACTCAACTACACGATTTGGGGGAAGACCTGGAAATTCCTCCGGAAAGACATCATCAAATTCTCGTACAATGGGAATATTATTAATCGTGAGTTTCTCTCCAACCATTTTAGATAAATAACTATAATTTAGTGGAATCAAGACCCAGATGATAGAAGAAATTTCCTCTGGAAGGTTATGTTCATCCTTGCATCGATAGACGATCATAGATTGATCTGGAATATGAAATGTGACTTCCCATCTTTGGAAATTTATATGAGCTCCATAAAAAGATAGCCAATCCATGCCAAGAATCACATCACGTTCCACTATAGGAAGGATCACAAGATTTGCATGAAGCACTTTCCCACAAACTTCAATCGGAGAAGAATTGTAAACTTTTGATGCGACTGTTGTGCCATTAGGAGTTGTCACAACCAACTCAACATCTAATTGTTGAATTAATACGGTGATACTCTTCGGAAATTGTTCATAAATAAAAGAGTGGGTCGATCCAGAATCAAATAAAACATTTTCTACTTTAGAGTGGATGGTAAGTGTACCTTTCACCACTTCGTTATCGTACTCCACATCGTTGATAGAAGTTTTATGTGACATTACTTTGTCATTGGCCTTAAGAGTTTGTTGACGTCGAGCATCATCCTCAACCCTTGGATTTGGGAAATGATTGGCATAATTCCCCATCTCCGTGGACTTGAAAAATTGATGTGTATTAGGTTCATTCTGTGTATCCCTTCCTTTGTTTGCATCATTAGAAATCTTCTTCCCTTTATTTCGACATTCAATTGCCCGATGACCTTATTTTCCACACTTATAACATTTTCTTGTTCCCTTAAGATAATTTCCTACATGTTTCTTTCCACACATTCAGGAGAAGGGAAAACTCATCTTCTTTTCAGTGTGGTATTTAGATTTTCCTTTGAATTCCAGTTTCCTCTTCTTATAAACCCCTTGTGACTGATAGGTTACCCCAATCTCCATCTCAACTTTGAGAGCACATCGAACAATTTCCTCATAGCTATTGAAGCCCTTATGGCTAACTCCCTTCGAAGACTTGGTTTTAAGCCACAAAAGAATCGATCAATCTTACTCTCAGGTTGGATAATAATACAAGAAGTGTACCTTGCATGTCTTGTAAAATTTTCTTCATAGGTACCAATGGATTCATCATCCTTTTGCTTCAGTTCAAGAAACTCCTTCACCATCTTTGTTCGAAGAATATGAGGGAAATACTTGTTGAAAAATAAGTTCTTGAACTCATCCCATTCCATGGACTCAATTTCATCCCTTTTCCTAGTATTCTTAATAAGATTGCACCATTGATCAGCATCACCTTCCAAACGATACACTGCTAACATGACTTTATCATGTTCAGAACATTGAAGAACTAAAAATATCTTTTCAGTGTTACTGATCCAGTGTTCAGCCACTAATGGATCAGA
This sequence comes from Viscum album, assembly GCA_963277665.1. Taxonomy (NCBI): domain Eukaryota; kingdom Viridiplantae; phylum Streptophyta; class Magnoliopsida; order Santalales; family Viscaceae; genus Viscum; species Viscum album. Next base: position 935,105,487 of record OY728121.1, read on the forward strand.
AGACCCGCTGAATGAAGGTGGACGCTTCCTAAAGAAGGATTCTACAGAATGTTGCCCCTTCCTTTGCTCGTTTGGAAGTCATGCATGATTCATAGCTTGAGAAAGTAGTGTGAGAATGGATACAAGATTTTTCATTCCAACTCCCATAACGTTTGGTTTCTCAGGGGACAATCATTGCATTTCCTGTCGCATTCCGCATTAAAACGGTTCCTTTGGGTTCTATCCATTGACTAAAACCAAGAATAATAGTGTGAGAAACACTAATTATAATAGGAAAACCACATAATCAAGAATAAAATTTCACACTTAAGGTATTATCATAGGGTTTTCATTTCCATTTTTAAAAGACTAATATTGTGTTCTATGCTTAGACATATCCTTAGGTTTCTTACTAAGGCATTCCCATCCTAGTTTCCAAAGGTTGACTATACCTTTCCAATGATACCAACTATAACGACCCATACTTTGCATACATTGTTAATACTTCATAATTTAAGCATAATTATTACAACATATAACAAAACCATGAAAGACCGTATAGGTATAGTGTCTTTAAAAACTGTGAAACATAAACAACTAGTTCATAAAGAATCTACAATGTCTCCCATTTATTTCATCATATCTATAGTTCCTTTTTGGAATATATTAATTAATAACCATCTTCCTGACCTGGGGAAGGAAAACATACAAAAGGGTGAGATCAAATGCTCAGTAAGGGTAAAAAAAGGAATATCAATCACATCAAATTCATAAGAACAGAACATTTTGGAAATTTTCCCCTACAAAAGTGATCATAATGGGATAATTCATGGTAGCGAAATGTAATCCCAATAACCATAACATAAAACATGAAAATTTATGTCATACACACATAATCATAGAGAATCATTTCTTATTTTTCAAGACTCATTGCTAAGACTATCTTAGTGGACAAAGTCCATTTCTGAACCGAGTTCACTCCTCGTTTCAGTCCTGTTTCAATGAACCGGTTTAACCTGCCATTCCAGCCATGCCTATCTAATGAGATATAAAATCTTTACCTAATGAATTGGAGGGAGATATATGTCCCACCCATCTCATAATGATACCATTCTTCTGTGTTCCACAAAATCATAAATCATAAATCATTGCATATCCCATGTAATAAAAATGGGATTCTTAAACATCATGACATCATAAAACAATTCATATAAGATAAAGGAATTCATAAAAATAATTTCATCACAACATAATAAAATAAATTTAATAATAGGGATAGAAACGGAACCCAATATTATCTTAGATGGAAAATAATTTTGATAAAATATTTGAACTCCATTCTTGAGGAAAATATCCTTTCTACTTCAAAAACATTTTTCCATTCTTAACATGTAATACAATTTCAAACTAAAAGAATTTGATTAAAAATAAACATGAAAACTTTTAAAGTAATATTCTAGGAAATAATTTTATAAAAATCCATTCATTCCGTATAAGTTAGAAAATAACATTCTTCTTGTACTTTTGTCGGAAAAGTCAAAAAGTACCTCGTACTAAAAAAGACAAAAGATTCATTTCATATCTTTTACTAAAAACTCACCGAAGGAAAAAATTGGATTTAAAATGTTGTAGGAGGATATAAATAATGTTACATATTTAGGAAACATGGATGTGGATGATAAATATTCCCTAGTAAATTTTGAAGTATAAACAATCTCGGATAAAAATTGATATTTGCGAGATTGTCCCTTACATTAGGTCTGATTTGCTTCGTAAGTGTCCGAACCTCCTGTATAATGATTTAAATAATGTTATTTACTTGTTACAGAATCATACATATTGTTATTATAACATATATGGTCATATTCTTAGCTTCTTATTAGTAATATTTCATTACTACTTGTTATTCGGGTGTTTATTACTTTTTTTCTTATGCGTGTTTTGTCGAATAAATTATTATTCTTCTCTTTAGGTTATAGATACCTAATTTACAGAATGGTATTATTGTACTATATATAATACTTATTCATTCAATTAATTTATAAAATCATTATTCAATGAAGATCATTTAGAACAAATCACATCACATTGTGGAGACGGTATTCTGTGCGTACGCACGAGCGATGATATCGTTCCCATGATCGTGGAATTGTATTAGAGTGTATGTATACTATTTCAGAATAAATTACACTTTAAAATAATCACATATAGTTATTTATTTGCACCATTATACCCATCAAAGTAAGGTGGTGATGGAAAATTGATTACACCACGATGTGGAGACGGTATTCCGTACGTACGCACGCGCAGTGATTTTGTTTTCCGTTGGACGGATAGATGGTGAAATAGAATTTTTTCATACATATAAAAACATATCAGTATATGAGTGATACTTATGTTATTAATTAATAATGAAAAAAATAAATAAGAAGAAGTGGAAGAAGAAATAAAGTTGAAACAATCGGTAACAGACATTACCTCTTCTTTGAAGTGCCTCTTTGAGACGTCCTCTTAGGGCACTAAGATTTGCCTTTGAAAAAGACCAGGACCTCTATGCTGTTTCTAGGGAAGTGGGGAAGTGAAATGGGCAAGGATTGGCCGAGCTTGAAGGCTCAATTTTGTGTGAGGAGGAGAGGGAGGAGGTTCCCTTTTATAAGGGAGGAGAGAGGCACCTTTGGAAATATAAGAAATATTTTTTTATATTAAATCCCAACCCTACATTAAAACATCCAAAATGACTAATACACGAGGATTAGATGAGATAGGGTTGTAATCAAATCAACCAATAAAATTTAGACATGTTAGGAATTTATTTTAAACATTGTCAACTTGTTTTATCCTTATTTATTAATTTAATTTTATTTGTGGTAATAATGTTTTAAATTTTAAATTATTATAAATAATTACATATGTGTTGTAAATTTTCCATAATTTGACACTTTATGACATTGTAGACCATATTAATTTTAATTTATAATTTTTAAATATTTTTTTTATTTATAAAAAATTTTATAATATGTTATTTTTATTAAATAACAATAGTGTCAATTTTGACACTATTCATTTATTTGAATTTAAATAAAATATATACAGAAGATATGTTCGAACTAAAAGCATTAATAGATTCATATAATGTCATATGTATCTATAAAATTAGTGGATAACATAAAATAATTTACATAATATTTATTTTAATATTTTTGAAACCATTTATTTGATATTTTAATTAATAGAATAATTTCAACATCACTATTGTGTCATAATTAATGATAATTATTTAATCCCTAAAAATTCTAAATAAATTCCTATGATGTAGATAGTTGTATTAGATTTCTGGAGACTATTCATATTTTATGGTTTATGAAGATTATCACTAAATTAAAATTATTATACTTATAAGATTTGAGAAAGTGACATGTTGTCACATTCTTTGGTTTTAATAATAATTAAATTATTGTCATGGACAAAAGTGAATTAAATGAATCTAATCCGACCCTTTGGTGATATGGTACGAGTTTTAGTCATCCAATAGGATTTTTTCAGGTGTTAGAGTGATTTTATAATCTTATATTTACCCTTAATTACCCGATTTATCTTTAACTATGGTAAATAAAATTTACCGTAGTTACTATTCATAATGCCCAAAAATAAAAAGTAGCCTATTAACATAATTTGGACCCACTGATTCCAAATATGGAATCCATTTTTCAGAATTAAAAACACATAAGTTGTAGTAATTAATTTAAAATAAATCCCGTTGTTAAGAAAACGAGTTTTAGAAGTTAAAACATTGCCAATGATTGAAATGTTTTTACCTATGAATTCAATGTGAAATTAACGCTAATGACATACATAATATTAAATGGTAAAAATATATTCTATTTATACTATAAAACCATTAAATATTATAATTTAACCATATAAATTATCTCAATGGAAAAAATTGTTTTTAATTAAAAAATAGCGTATTTTTACTATTCATCAAAATATAAAAGTTATCAGAAAAATATCAAAAATTTATCCAAAGTAAATTTTTATATCCTGATTCAAGAGAAGAATTTTATTTTGTCAAATTGAACTTATAAAAGTGTCAAAAACTAGATTTAATGTCGGTGCGCCATCAAAAGGCGGCAAAACTGTATTTTTTTAAAAATACTTATTTTACCCAAAAAATTTATTTTGTTCTCTTACTAGTGAAACCCGGTATTGCGTACTACACACGCTATCGAAGAAGGTCGCGATTGCATGTAATGCAAGCCAAGTCCGTATTGTGTGCTGGTAAAGATTCCTTTGGTGTTGCATATAACATAAGACATAAAATATCAGGTTTTAACAATTAATGTCACATAAATCCCTATATGATTGATACAATGTATGAATATACAATGTCGCGCCATATTATACCATGAGTATAATCCCAAAAAACAATAACACCACAAACTATGTGTTTCTCCCAATTGAAATAACATACATCTATAACAATAAATTATAAATAAAAACAATCCCACCCTGGGTACTTGGTTTCCCCCCCCCCCACATGGGTTAGGTACTCCCATTCATGAGCTCATTTACAAGGCCCAAGGCATCATATTATCCTATATTCCTTTCCTAATGAGTAAGACAATATAATATTAAAAAATTATGATCCCTCATTATATCGCCCTTTTCTGGGTTCCACCAAACTGGTACCCTATACTGGTATGTTATGTGACCTCAAAAATTCATCTCGTACTCTAGAGGTTGGAATCATGTAGTGGGGTCTAATGTGGTATGTGGGAATAATATACCCTCTATAAGAGAGTATGAAAGTTATGGAATAAATATAACCAATAACCAATAAATAATATCCTAATACTAGGAATCATGTAATTTTTTCAATAAATACGGTGAATTTCCATGATCAAATATAGTAAACATGTCATATATTTCTAGTGTCAAATTTTGATGAAAACAAAAAATTACCACAAACTAAAAATCAAAAAATGGGTCATGACATTATTCTCTTCCCCTAATCAATTATCCATCTCGATATCCTGACCCATTCATTTAACATATTGCATTTTTAACATTTCCTTACCTGAAACCATGATGTATGATTGGTTACCAATGACAAACTTAGAAGGGTGTGAGTACAAAATATCAGTCCTCCACCAATGGTGTCAAAAGTAATAACTAGTTTGAAATAGTGTATGCATAAGTATAAAAATAATAATAATAAATTAGTAAACAATAATGGGTTAATAATTTAATAGTTATCAACTAAACAAATTTTTCCTTGGCTTCCATATGATACCAACAACCAACAAACCTATGTTGACTGCTTCCATTTTTTCGACAATATTCCATTGGGAAAAAAGTATTATACAAGTATCATCGATCCAATTATCTAAACCATGGAGTGGAATGACCAGATCAATACACATTACTTGATGTGGGATACCATAACAAACTTCATTACCATGGTGTAGACCTCCATGAGCAAAACCCATTCCTTGATCAGGACATCCATGAATAACATCCCTTCCATGGTGTGGAATTCCATGATTAACACCAACATTAATTTCATAAACATTCAACCTTTAATATTCTACTTTTTCAACCATTTATCTGAAAAAAAACATGGGTACCATTGTTTCCATTTTTTATCATTACAATGGTTAATCAATCCCAATATACTTAACTCAATTATATAACTATTATATTTCAACATTTATACATTATCAAAAACAATAAATATAATATAAAACCCTCAAACAATAAATACATTCCCCCTATTTCCATTTATCACGTTTAGTATTATTATCTCAAAGACCATTTAACTAACTATGTTAATCTAAAAAATAATTTATATCATTTCGACACACTAAACAATAAAAGTGGAATAATCTGGTAAACCCTTTATATTTACACTAAAAACACCATCTCCATGCCATACGGAGAAGCATGCCCAATAGGTGGTCTTGGGTCTAGACTACTCATCATCAATGGATCCAATATCAAATATGATAGGTCCAACATATAATTTAGGTGCTAATTTTAGTATTCAATAACAATGAATCAATTAAGTAGCGAAATTTCATGAATTAAAAAACAACATATATATGACTAAAAACAAAACTATTGGAAATAACTTATAGAACACATCCTTCAAAATCATTGAAAAATGCTTACACAACCATGGTCTATAAATGAACAAAAAAAAACTTCCAATGTCAAAGAAAATAATTTTCTTGAGAAATAATGTTTCATAAACATTGGATGAAAAAATGTAACAGTCAAGTTTCTATGAAATAATAAAATAATTACGACTTATAGACTCAGCCATAGCTTTAATTCCCACCATATACATTTCAAACACCTATGAAACAAGGGAGAATAACCCATTGAGAGAATATGAATATTTTGTTGATAAACCATTCACTGAGAGGAAATATAGGGGAAATAAGGTTAAAATCATATAAGGGAAAGGAGGTAAATTGGAAAATTCTACACTTTTTATGAGGTTCACAGTTTAGATGCATTGTTGGTGAAACCATATGCCAAAAGTGTGTAATCTAATATCCAAGAGCAGTGACATGTTGAATGTTTTTTAGGGATACTTAATTACATAGAAACTGTATTGATGCCATGTGGTTGGCACTTTCCAAACTAACTTATTTTTCATCCTCCTTGCATGATTTACAAACCATGCACATCTCTTCTCAGGGGTGCCCAATTATAGTGTATAGTTAGTATTAACCGTCCTCCATGCACTAGAGGGACATTTTCACTTTTCTTTTATAATGAACCCTCAATTAACTCACAAGGACTTTCTTACTCACATGAGGAATTCCATTAACCAATTTAAAATTAATTTAAACTATGATTAATAAAAATGAACCTTATTTGATGTTTGGGATCTTTTTTAAATGTACGTATAATAGAAATAAAAATCCTAGTTAATAATTAGAAATAAAAAATTGGTCTCAACTGCACATGGATAAGATCCAAACACAAAATCCAATCACCATATCCAATACTAAGTGAATGTTGACTAGTTCCAACAACACCCATACAAATTCTTGCATATTCATTAATATACATGTAATTATATAATATACCATGGTATGATATGTTAATCAATGTAAATGTGTACAGAGTAATCATGTAATGTTATGAAGTAAACCATCAGGGTTCCAATATAAATAGAATGCACTATGTTTCAAGACTCATATCAATATAAATAATTACAGTATATATATATATAATTGGATATACCACTGTTATAAACCAATAAGTTACAATTTAAAAAAAAATGAAAAACTTTGGTTATCAATATCAAATATAAAGCCTGACTCATTATAATATGACATTCCCTTATAATCATAACTACTTCGGAAAATGTTGGGGATATTTGATAATTGATAATATGATTTAGGGTGTCACGCAAATCATTATCAATTTAAAGGGATATTTTATACAAAATATTTTTCAATTTATTTGCGTCCGCTAACTGAGGATCGGGAAAGGGGTATATAAGAGCCATGGTTATGGGATCCCACCCCATTTAGAAAAATCCATATTGAAATACATTCATAAAATTAATTAATTATAAAACAGAATTTCAAACAAGATAATTATTCATCAAATAAATAATTTTGTCCAAGGACACATTATTAATTATTTAAAAAAACATTATCTATTTAAAAAGAGACAAATTTCACAAGATTTCAAAGTAGCCATCATTCTAACATATTTATTAAATCTTATGGAATCAAATTCTCATCACAAAAAATGATATAAATTCCACTACTAGCATCATTAGTTTCCATAAAACAAAAAATCATTCTATGCTAGACATTGTAATTCCACCAACCTAGTTCACTCATATGTAACAGAATTGATTCACTATATGGGATCAAGAACCTCTACATGTAAGCTAGAGGATACCAAAAAGCATTGACTGTTTGAGAGGATATATTTAAAAAACCATACCCTTTGTCTACAATACTAATATAATCAAAAATTAGAAAAAAATTCAATCTAATAACATCAACAAAACAAAAAAAAGATAAAATAAAGGTAATCTAAAATATATAATGATGATGAAATAAATAAATTCATTAATAAAACTAATCAAATTCCAAATACTTCTAACTAAAAAATAAATCCCAACTACTTCCATGGTGACACCTAGTCCCCCATCTATATTCTTATCATGACACACACTATCAATCGTTAATCATAGAAGGCTATCACTCATCTAGACCAACAATAATAAAATCTGATTGGGTACATAAAGTAGCCTAAAAAGGGATTGAGTAAGACTTAGTAGGCCACAAAAAATGATGTCTAATGCATATATAGTATGATTTCAATATATAATAAAATGATTATTTTGAAAATTAATGGGATATAATAATATAGAAATAAAATATACAACATCAACACTCGGTCCTAGGGCGGAACATAGATTTTAAAATACCTTATTTTGAATGTGTCAAGTGTATTTGTATAAAATAAAATAGTCTAGATTATATATAAATGTGAAAAAATTTCATTAGAGTCACATTAAGTTCCCCAAATAGTAATAATACAAAATAAATGAATACCATATCCTTGGAATCAAATTAAGGTATCCAATATCAACAATACAAATATAGGAATACAAACTCCTTAGAATTACATCAAGGTCCCCTAATAGTGTTAATAAAAAATAGTATTTTAGATCCATGGAATCATGTTAGGGTCCTGCAATAATAATAATAAATAATATGAAAATAACAGATCATTATAACCACATCTAGGTTCTATAAATTGTATAAAAAATAATATCAACATATTGGATACTTGGAAACACATGAAGGCCCCCAAAAAATAATAGCCAATAATACGATTTATCTACATTAAAAATAATAATCATTATATTTATTATCCAATTCATCAACCAATTTTCATTTTCTAGAATTTAACAACTAAAATCATTTAGGGGTTATAAAAAATTAATTAAAATAAGAACATTAAAGTTAGAGTGAGTTTTAAACATCTTGGGATTGGTCCAATAACCATATGGTGATCTAATGGTGGAACTAATGTAATCACATTGATTCCATTTTTTTCAATGGTCGGAACCTCATACATGGTGACCTATGTCATGGTGTATACAAAAAAAAGTTCCACTAAAAGCCTATGGAAATGATTAAAATAATTAATTATGAAACAAAATATATTTATTTATTATGGAAGACCAAGAACAAAATTTGTCAGTGTGGCCACATATCATATATATACACACAGACAAGATAATAGACATAAGATTTCAAGGGATTGTTATATCCCACCTACCTCAATTATAATAGACATTAATTTCTAAGGATTTCCACACAAAACATGCACGATAATAATGAACACCAGATCAGACAAAAAATTATAATTTTATAGTTATAAAATAATAAACTAAAAGGGGAAAAAAATTGGTGGAATTAGTTGTGATGGTGATACATATAATAATTGATATCAAACTATGAATCTTTAAACAACTATGATTTGAGAGGGAGAGAGAGATCGGTTTAAAACATCAAAAAAGAGCCATGTAGATCAGTACAAGTCATTTCTTGGATGATGGATCATATTGAAAAAAAAATTGATATTCCTAGAGAAATTAAAACATTTCACTTGATAAAAAAACATCTACAATCCCACTTACTAGATAATAGCGCTCTATTGCCTGAACAAGGGGACACTAGCTAGCCAGTGATCCCATAAAATTTTTGGATATTCTATATTATGTAACCAACTTGTTATTTCTAGATCACCATCTATCATGCTAGAACATTGTAATTACATGACCACGATTTTCGCCAAAAGTTGGTAGGTGGATGGTCACTAGTGAGCCAATAGATATTTAATTGGCCAAAATGATAACCTTTTATGAATTTTTATGTTTCCAACACACTCCAATATCCCCAAGTCTTCTAATAAAACAAATAACATAATAATAAGAGGATAAATCATGGAGTATAACCAAAAATAAATAGTGAATTTCCTCAAATGAAATGGTCAAAGTGTTATAACTACTCCACCAAGTAAAATATCATAGCAAATATATCCTCTTAATCATCACTGAGCTTTATTTCTTAATAAATAATGTCATAATGAAAACACATAAGATTACAATTACTACATGTATTCCATGATATGATCATGCTACCATAGCACTCATACAATATATATCACCTTCTGACATAGTGTATTTTCTTTCAGATTCAATGTATGAATGAAGAGATCCTCAAAATAACTGATAGAATAAATCTTGATATCGTAAATGTTGATCAAATTTGTTAGATAAAGGTGATCCTATAAATGTTGTGACATTTATTTTTTTCATGAAATACAAATTTTGTGGATTGGATGACCTGTATTCTAAAAAAATGATCTTATCCACAACATGAAATGACAGAACTCTCATGGGGACTAACATAACATGTTTCTTAATATGATGATGTCCAACTAATGGAAACACCCATTTAAATAATCATTCTATATATTAAAAAATAAAAAGTCATCATCAATTAACTTCCTATGAATTATACCACAACATTGTGGTTTATAACAACTTTTTATTAAACTAAACATGCTTAAAGGTATCTTTAATGAAACTTGGAAAATTGAGTATTGATTTAACATATCATACAGAACACAGTGTTGAATGGATTTATCTACCAAATAAATCCTCATAGGTATCTATATAAATAAAACCATAGAAGTTAATATTTATGTAAACTCATCTAAATAAAATTTTCCATCCCAGTATCTACAAAATAAAACATATCATCTCAGTTTTTCCACCATAATTTGAGTGGTATGCTCAGACGGTCCATTAATCTATAGACGATAAGGAGTAATAATTTTTATATTCATACAAAGAACCTTATGTAATATATTTTTGAAAAGTGAGGTGAAGTGGGATCCCTATTTAAAACTATAATATGAGGTACTCCTTGTAGATGCACTATCTCTTAGATATAGTTCCTTCAGTGATCATCCAAAGTGAATTATTTCTAAATTGAAAATATATATGTTCCTGTAGTCATTCAGTCATAAATAACCCATAAAAATCATTCCTTTGGTGTTTCCTTCGATGAACAGTGAAAATTTCAATAATTAAGTCATCGAATTTCTATTCATGTCTTCGAAAAGGCTACAAAGGACTCACATGCATCTAGTTCATTTACTCCACCAGCTGATAGGTGGTACACAACATCAAAAAAATTATTACATCCTTCTTCATCCCTTGAAAATAGTACTTTCGAAGAATGTCAAGATACAACTTTTTCAAAAATAATTTTACCACCAACATCAATGAATGAATCTCCCTCACCATTTCATCGCAAATACATGTGGGAAATAAGACATATTCATGAACATAATGAATACCTTCCTCGCCAATGTTTCCTTCATCTAGTAGATAACCACCATAAATGTTATCCCTTGGGGATAAGCACTCTAGGATCAAAAAATGTATCTTATTTATCCTATGGAGATGAGAATAAGTAATTGAAAACTGTGTGATAGTTTCTCAACCTTGATACTCCTCTAAGTCAAATTATATCTCTATAGAAATATTTATCATATTCTACTCATAGACAAACTGATTCCCAACCCGAGACTTAATATTCATAATCAAATAATTGGGAATGATGTTGAATTTTTAAGGGGTTTATACTTTTTAAATTCAAAAGGATATAATACTCAACCCATCTTCCCTACTAATATTCAAATAATAGTTTTAGGAAATTTAATTAAATATTTTATGGACTATATATACCACAAATCTCTCACCTAATAAATAACTCTTCCAAAAATTGAGATTATCATAGGAAACTACCAGTTCCATGTCATGTGTTAGATATTTTTTCTCATGTGACCATTTTTTCATAACCCATAAGAAATCACATGACCATCATGCATCAAAAATTTCATAACCCAACCCAATATTAATCATAGTAAAATTTATACTCATTACTCGGTGCTTGTAATATCATTACTTTTGTTATGTTCAACCTTCCATTAAAATGATAAAAAAAAAATTATAACCATTACACCACATGAATATCACCCATTTCCTTTTCAATATTTTCATCAATGGATCCATGTTTGTGAAATCAAAAATAATATTTTATTAGTATCCCAAAAGAGCAATAATTCCATGATTCTCGAAATATATTCTTGGGGTTTTCCAATGAAACTAATACAAACGCTTTCTCAAATTCCATTAACAATAAATATTTTTATCTCACAAGACCCAAGAAGATTGATCAATAACTATAGAATTTATTCATTGATATATTGGCATATAACTATTATTCCATTATCTAGATAAAACACAGTCTACATGTTGTTCTTGCTCTTCATATGATAGAGAGTACATGAGGATAACCGATATATTTATTTCATTCATATATTGTAAGTTGTTTTTATAAATGAAATATTTTATTTTAAACGATATTCTTGTAAATTTAGGAATAATTTGACTTTTTATGATTTATGGAAGAAAATGGTGATTTTTTCATTGTGTGACACCAGATTTTTTAAGAGGAATGATGCTAGAAAATTGAATAAAAATAGTTACATGTCATTTAATGTAATTACAAATCCCTACTTCTAAAAAAGGATATTCCTACACTTGAATGGTCTTGAAACAATTACTCACTATGAAATCCAATTAAACCCCATTAGTTCCAATTACATTTCACGAATTTAGTAAATGACATAAAAGAAGATCGTGTGATATTTACACAGATTCAAAATAAACGAATGAAAACTCAGAGGGATTACACGATGTAAAACTCCATTAAACGTCATGTATTTTTCGAAGAGAAAAAGAATAAAGAGGATGTGTACAGGGTTTTTGATTCAATTTTCATAGAAATTGAACCCTCATACATCCTTCGAACTCTCTCTTTGATAGAAGAAGTCCAATCAATACCAACTGGTGACTACCATATAATGAAGTGATGATCTGAGTATCGGTTTTGTAACTAATCCTCACCACCATATGTAACATCCCAGGTAAATAAAGAATAAAGAATTTTCATATTTATTAATATTTATGAATTAAATATTAATTTTAATTAAAAGGGGTTTCTACATTCGATAGCATACTCGATACGCAACGATGAGTTTCTTTGAAAACTTACGTTGCATACAAGTAATAAAATAATATTATTTTAAATGTTAGTTAACAAGTAGCCGTTGTACTAGCGGGAATGGATATAAATAACTAAAATATGATTATATATGTTTATAAATGTTTTTAAATTTACACAATAAAAGATAAAGGCTTAAAATACGGAAAGAGTTCAATTTTAGGCATTTATACCCTAATTTTCACGAAAGGTCCACTTATCACCTTTTGACGGAGAACTGTCATTAAATATAGTTTTGATCGATCTTATAAATTCTATTGGACCAAATATAACTCTTCTTTAGAATCGGGGCATCAAAATTTACTTTGTGTAAATTTTTGGTACCTTTCTGATAAAGTTCATTTTTTTAAATGAATAGTGAAAATTGTTGTATTATGATTCAAAACCGCTTTTTAATCTAATTTTTAATATGATTAGATTATCTTTTGATTTGTTTTTAAAGTGAAATTAGAAAATATTTTTACCATTAAATCTAATAGTGGTCGTTGGAATTAATTTCACTTTGAAAACGGACTTAAACTAGTGTCAATCTTTTGATACTTATTGTTTCACAAAAACACGCTATTTGTCATGACAACGGGAATTAATTATTAAATTAATTAATTTGACTTATATGTTTTGAATTTTGTAAAATGGACTTCATTTTTGAATTCGGAATATCAAATATAGCTTAGGGTGAATTTTTGGTAATTTTCAGAAAAACTTCAATTTTTGATGAATAGTGAAACCACTAAGTGGTAATCAAGCAAACTGATTTTTCAGTTATATGAAATTTTACCACTAATGTGTATTGAATTTTGAAAATCCGACATACATGGTTTTCATTAGTATGTAAAATGTGGTTCAATGAGATTAAAATAATTTTTTGGTGAATAGTAACTTATTAAGTCTTTAATCGCGATTAGAGGTAATTAGTGTAATTTAATGTAAAAATGATATTATAAAAATGTGAAAACACCATGAAACTTTTCCTACACCTATTGGGTGAGTCATGGACGACCATGACAAGCCATGGGCCAACTTGGGGACCCCATGGAGCCACTTTTGTTGGAAAATGACATTAATATATTTTTATTTAATGTTAAAGTGAAGATGACACTAACATAAATTGGTTTAATAAAATAATTTTTAAGTGGGGTTATACAAGTCAAAATTTTGATTATGAATATTCATTGGAAATCTAAAAAGATTTCCTACATCATAGTATTTTTTTTTATTTTAAGACATTAAATAAATTAAATTATTTATGACATAATAATGATGCAGCGATGACATCATTATTTGACGATTTAAATAAAATGGAAAGATAATGTAAACTCTACAACCTACACAAGGAAAAAACCAATTGGATGAGTGGATTTCGAACCCTTATCACCGTATGAACGAATTATATCAATGTGGGATCTTTTAAAACCGAAACACATTTTCAAATAATGTAATATTTCTTTACTTTCCAAAAGTGCCCCTCCTCTCCTCTTATAAAAGGCCCCCACCTCTACCACCTTACACACACTCTTCAAGCCTTTGGCTCGGCCAACCCCTGACCATTTACTCTCTCCACATCCCTCTACTCATCCTAGAGGATTCCCGTTGGGCAGAATCCTTTCAAAGGAAGCCTTTAATCTCAAACCAAAAGGAGTTACACTTTTAAAGGTAATTCATTCTCTCATGTTCATTTGTTTTATTTTGCTTCTCCAACCCCCTAAACTCTTCTTATTTACTTATTTTGTAACAACACCAGTATCTTCAATATACTAGGATGTTGTTATAAGATTTATTTGAGCTACACTCTCACACAACTACATCAAATGGTTAAAGAACATACGGTTTCCGTGGATGGGGAAATTCTGCCTCCCGAAATTATGATTGTTCAATACCTATTTAACACCTTCAAAGGTGGCCATTATGATGTCACTATTTTTATATATGATATATAATATGTTTATGTTTTACTTAATCTTCTGTATTTTTCATTTTTGGCATACCTTCATGGTTTCCGTTATGGATAAACACGATATCTTCATTTAAGGAAGTGCGGAC
Organism: Viscum album; assembly: GCA_963277665.1. Lineage (NCBI taxonomy): Eukaryota > Viridiplantae > Streptophyta > Magnoliopsida > Santalales > Viscaceae > Viscum > Viscum album. The sequence goes on from OY728121.1 coordinate 935,120,693, forward strand.
TACCGCCCCCTCAAAGTGATGTGATTCGTTAATGCCATATGTGGGACGTGTAAAGGATGGATTTAAAGTTATTATATATGATGTTATACTGGAATTATAATATACCTCTATATAATTTTTATTTCTTTCCATTAAAGTATGAGATAGAAATGAAAGTAGAGTTCATGCGTACGTACGGCTTACCGTCTCCATGAACGGTGCATTTCATTTCTTATCCCCAAATGTAATGTACTATTAAAAGTACATGTATATAATGGATATATATAATTAATTATATATCTAAATGATGAATATAATTCTGGAATTAAAATATACATACCTCTCATTTAGTTTTAATTCCATTAATATGACAAAGAAATTAAAGTAGCGTTCATGCGTACGTACGGCTTACTGTCTCCATGAACGGTGCATTTCATTTCTTACCTCTAAATGATTATGTAATATTATAAATACATGTATATTCTAGATATATATGATACATATTATATCCAAATCGGGAATTTCATTCTGGATATAAAGAACCTTTGACCACACAAACAACATGTAATTGTAGGAAGTCCACTTTCGACTTAAGAACAAAATATTGACAAAAAAACATTATTAACTTAAATGGTTACATAATGTTTATAACATGGCAATAAGTGATATAAAAGGAATAATGAACTTTAAAAATTTTCTTAATCATGTATAAATTAACTCAAGTTTATTATTCAGGACGTTAAAGAACGATCGAGTCAAGTCGGACCCGAGGTAAGGGAACTTCTTAACCCAATTTCAATTCTTTGGGTTAATCTCCTACTTTCAAATTATGTCATGATATTATTATGTCCTATCTTGTATTTGTACTTTCTTATGTGTGTACTTATAGTGAATACACATAATATATCTATTCTATTTTAAAAATGATCTTTTTAAGGACTTCGTCTCAATCTCCTTTCATTGAGACATATTTCGTTTTATACACAACATTCTTTTATACGGTGTATAATCCCCTTTGACTTTTACTTTTATACAAAAGGAATATTTTTCTACGAAGCATTTTACTAAAAGACAAAAAGGAATGTTTTTTTAAACGTACGCGGTGACAACGACCTTTTCCGTCACCGTGAGTATTATTTGGTCTTTGAATTTCTCAACAAGCCGTAATGTTTTTAGAATAAAATAAATACCATATAATATTTTATGTATTTTGGTATTGAAAATGGTTTTGAAAAAGGATTCTATTATGTTAATATATTTATGATATATTGTGATTGAAATGTGGAAATGTTATCATTCCTTTATATTGGTTTTATGTTTTATGATTTTATATTGGTACTTGGACATTTTAATGGGTGGTTACGTTATAAACAATATGACGGGTGGTGCCGTGAATACCAGGACGGGTGGTTATGTTATAACCTCCAATGCATTGGGTATGGATGTCGGCCGTATGGCTATTCCGTTATGTATGTATGGAAATTGGTCATATGGCTATTCCATTAAGTGATATGTGTGGAAGTCGACCGTATGGTTATTCCACTTAAGTATGTTTATGTTCCAATTTACCTTTATATATGTTTTGTGTTCTTTATATGGGTTTTATGGTAATTCTTTGGTTAAAAAAAGGTAAGTAATGATACTTTATTCAGTGAATAGTTTTTATTACTTCATAAAGGTGAAAAGTATTAATTTGATAGAGTATACATGGTTTAATTGATGTTTGAAAAACTAACAGTTTTCATTCTTTGTGTATCCCTTACTGAGCTTTTTATGCTCACCCAAAGTTTTTTTGAAATGTTTTTCACAGGACTTAATGTGGAATAAGGTCAAGGATGGAATTAAGGGAATGTCATGCTATATAAAACAGGGAACTAGACATGTTTCTTTTAAGAGTTTTTTTATTATGGATACTTAGTAGAAGTGACTACATTGTAATATTTTGAGATGTAATAGTTATGTTCTAATTCTCTAAAACTCTAAACCTGAAAAGATCCTCAACGTGAATTATTCATTTAATTCAATATTAAGTAAGGTTTATGGCCGAGGCCTTATAGTTGGTATCAGAGGGAGGTTTAGAAAACTTTAGGAGTTAGAAAAGTGTTAAATTATAATATGATTGAAATGATATAGCATTAACAGATTACCATGTTGCTTCACCTAAGATATTTTTGTGTTCAGAATGGTTTTCCATAGAGGAAACAAAGCAGCTATGTTGGGACGACATCAGGAGGAAGACAACCTTCCAAATCAGCAACTTGGGATGGTCGGAATCGGAACTGAAAAGTTTATTGCAGTGATGGCACAGTTGACTCCGGCTATAAATGGTGGTGGTATCCATGCGCGAGATCAGCCAGATCAACCATAGAGGAACATGTCAGTGGTGGAACACTTCATGAGGAAACATCCCCCATCATTCAGAGGATCATCTGACCCTGTGCAAGCTGAAGGGTGGATTAAAGCACTGGAGAAGATTTTTGACGGCATGGGGTGTTCAGAACATCAAAAGGTTAGTCTTGATGTTTACCGTTTAGAAGGTGAAGCTGATCAGTTGTGGTCGATGGTGAAAAATATAAGGTATAGTGATGAGATTGAGGATCTTCACTGGGACTAATTCAAAGGTATGTTTCTTGAGAAATATTTTCCTAAGGTGGTTCGTCTTAGGATGGAAAAACAGTTCCTAGAATTGAGGCAGGAGGATGATTCAGTGGCTGCTTATGAAGAAAAGTTCACTCTATTGGCAAGGTATGCTCCAAACTTTATACAAGATCTTGATAGTAAAATAAACCGTTTTTACTCTAGGTTAAATCCAATGTATCGAAGGGATTTAACTTCTCGTGAATTCAAAAGTTATGAAAAACTTGTTCGATGTGAGGAGAAGGTGGAAATGGATTTTGCCGATGATCAGGTGTTCTATGAAAAACAACAGAATAAGATGTCTAGTTGGCAGTAAAAGGGGAAGAATTCATCAAAGAAGCAAGGAGGTAAGAAAACCAAATATCCATCCTGTGAGAAGTGTGGTAAAATGCATCCTGGAGAATGTTTATCCAAGTCTGGTAAGTGCTATCGGTGTGGTAAGCCTGGTCATATTGCTCATAACTGTAAGGAAGATGATCAAGCAGGCAATGAAAATCCAACGGTAAGATGTTTTAAGTGTAATGAAATGGGTCATTATGCAAACGAGTGTCCAACGAAGAACTCAACTGGGGGAATGCAGCCAGACTACAAGCAGAAAGGGGTGGTAAAATCCTTTGCAACAACTTCAGTAGATGTTGGGCCATCGAATGAAGTGGTATCAGCTCCAGGGAGCTCAGTATTTTTTGAAGATTGACTTGAGGTCGTGGTACCATCAGTTGAAAGTAAAAGAAGCAGACGTTCCGAAGACTGTGTTCGGTACTAGATATGGCCATTATGAATTTGTAGTTATTCCTTTTGGGTTAACCAATGCACCTGGTGTATTCATGGACCTTATGAATAAAATTTTTCATGAGTTCTTGGATAAGTTTGTGTTTGTGTTTTGAGGTTAGGGAAGAGGTTATGTGTGCCTTGTGATTCACAGTTGAAGAGAGAGTTGTTATGTGAAGCTCATAGTTCTCCGTTTTCAGTTCATCCGGGAAGTACTAAGATGTATAGAGATCTGCGGGAGTATTATTGGTGGGATGGAATGAAAAGAGACATTGCTGATTTTACTGTGAAGTGTTTTACATGTCAACAGGTTAAAGTAGAGCGGCAGTTACCGAAAGGGATGCTTCAGCCTTTACCAGTGCCAGAGTGGAAATTGGAGAATATATCCATGGACTTTGTTGTTGGATTACCAAAGAAATCCCGAGGTAATAATGCAATCTGGGTTATTGTTGATCTCTTGACCAAATCTGCTCATTTCCTTGCTATACGAGATACTTTCTCTATTGATCAACATTCCCATTTGTATCTTAAAGAGATAGTCAGGTTACATGGAGTTCCTCTCTCCATTGTATCGGATCGTGATCCCAGGTTTACTTCTAACTTTTGGAAAGTCCTTCAGAAGTCGTTGGGTACTGAATTAAATTTTAGTACAACTTTTCATCCTCAATCAGATGGGCAGTCAGAACGAACAATTCAGACCTTGGAGGATATGCTACGAGCTTGTTCGATGGATTATCAGGGATGTTGGGACCAACATCTTTCTTTGGTTGAGTTTTCTTATAATAACAGTTTTCTTTCCAGTATATAGATGGTACCATTTGAGGAATTATATGGGAAGCGGTGTCGAACTCCAGCATTTTGGGATGAAGTGGGTGAAAGGATGTTGATGGGACCAGAATTGGTAGAAGAGATGGAAGAAAAAGTTCAGTTGATTCAGAAGCACATGAGAACAGCTCAGAGCAGGCAGAAGAGTTATGCGGATAACCGGAGGAAGGATCTATCTTTCGAGGTAGGTGATCATGTTTTTCTCAAGGTTTCTCCATGGAAAAATGTGATGAGATTTGGTAAGAAAGGGAAGTTGAGTCCAACGTTTATTGGACCATATGAAATTCTGGAGAAAGTTGGATAAGTTGATTACTGAGTGGCTTTACCTCCATGTTTATCTCAGGTACACAATGTTTTTCATGTTTCAATGTTGAGGAAGTATATGCCAGATCCATCTCATGTTTTGAGTCCAGAGGTAGTTCAGCTGGAATAGAACCTATCTTATGAAGAACAACCAGTCCAGATTCTTGACCACAGGGAGCAGGTGTTACGGAATAAGGTGATTAATCAGGTAAAGGTTTTGTGGAAAAACCATGTGATTGAAGAGGCAACGTGGGAATCTGAAAATGCTATGTGGGATAAATACCCCCACTTATTTTGATAAGTGAATAAAATTGCGAGGACGCAATTCCCAAAAGGGGGGAAGGATGTAACATCCTAGGTAGATAAAGAATAAAGAATTTTCATATTTATTAATATTTATGAATTAAATATTAATTTTAATTAAAAGGGGTTTCTACGTTCGATAGCGTACTCGATACACAACGATGAGTTTCTTTGAAAACTTACGTTGCATACAAGTAATAAAATAATATTATTTTAAATGTTAGTTAACAAGTAGTCGTTGTACTAGCGGGAATGGATAGAAATAACTAAAATATGATTATATATATTTTTAAATGTTTTTACATTTACCCAATAAAAGATAAAGCATTAAAATACGAAAAGAGTTCAATTTTAGGCATTTATACCCTAATTTTCATGAAAGGTCCACTTATCACCTTTTGACGGAGAACCGTCATTAAATATAGTTTTGATCGATCTTATAAATTCTATTGGACCAAATATAACTCTTCTTTAGAATCGGGACATCAAAATTTTATTTGTGTAAATTTTTGGTACCTTTCTGATAAAGTTCATTTTTTTAAATGAATAGTGAAAATTGTTGTATTATGATTCAAAACCTCTTTTTAATCTAATTTTTAATTTGATTAGATTATCTTTTGATTTGGTTTTAAAGTGAAATTAGAAAATATTTTTACCATTAAATCTAATAGTGGTCGTTGGAATTAATTTCACTTTGAAAACGGACTTAAACTAGTGTCAATCTTTTGATACTTATTGTTTCACAAAAACACGCTATTTGTCATGACAACGGGAATTAATTATTAAATTAATTAATTTGAATTATATGTTTTGAATTTTGTAAAATGGACTTCATTTTTGAATTTGGAATATCAAATATAGCTTAAGGTGAATTTTTGGTAATTTTCTGAAAAACGTCAATTTTTGATGAATAGTGAAACCACTAAGTGGTAATCAAGCAAACTGATTTTTCAGTTAAATGAAAGTTTACCACTAATGTGTATTGAATTTTGAAAATCCGACATACATGGTTGTCATTAGTATGTAAAATGTGGTTCAATGAGATTAAAATAATTTTTTGGTGAATAGTAACTTATTAAGTTTTTAATCGCGATTAGAGGTAATTAGTGTAATTTAATGTAAAAATGATATTATAAAAATGTGAAAACACCATGACACTTGTCCTAAACCTATTGGGTGAGTCATGGACGACCAAGACAAGCCATGGGACAACTTGGGGACCCCATGGAGCCACTTTAGTTGGAAAATGACATTAATATATTTTTATTTAATGTTAAAGTGAAAATGACACTAACAAAAATTGGTTTACTAAAATAATTTTTAAGTGGGGTTATACAAGTCAAAATTTTGATTATAAATAATCATTGGAAATCTAAAAAGATTTCCTACATCATAGTTTTTTTTATAATTTTTAGACATTAAATAAATTAAATTATTTATGACATAATAACGATGCAGCGATGACATCATTATTTGACGATTTAAATAAAATGGAAAGATAATGTAAAATATACAACCTACACATGGCCAAAACCAATTGGATGAGTGGATTTCGAACCCTTATCACCTTATCCACGAATTATATCAATGTGGGACCTTTTAAAACCGAAACACATTTTCAAATAAAGTAATATTTTTTACATTCCAAAAGTACCCCTCCTCTCCTCTTATAAAAGGCCCCCACCTCTACCACCTTACACACACTCCTCAAGCCTTTGGCTCGGCCAACCCCTGCCCATTTACTCACTCCACATCCCTTTACTCATCCTAGAGGATTCCCTTTGGGCAGAATCTTTTCAAAGGAATCCTTTAATCTCAAACCAAAAGGAGATACACTTTTAAAGGTAATTCATTCTCTCATGTTCATTTGTTTTATTTTGCTTCTCCAACCCCATAAACTCTTTTTATTAACTTATTTTTTAACAACACCAGTATCTTCAATATACTAGGATGTTGTTATAAGATTTATTTGAGCTATACTCTCACACAACTACATCAAATGGTTAAAGAACATACGGTTTCCGTGGATGGCGATATTCTGCCTCCCGAAACGATGATTGTTCGATACTCATTTAACTCCTTCAAAGGTGGCCATTATGATGTCACTATTTTTGTATATGAAATATAATATGTTTATGTTTTACTTAATCTTCTGTATTTTTCATTTTTGGCATACCTTCAAGGTTTCCATTATGGATATTCACGATATCTTCATTAAAGGAAGTGCGGACTACCGCCCCCTCAAAGTGATGTGATTCGTTAATGCCATATGTGGGACGTGTAAAGGATGGATTTAAAGTTATTATATATGATTTTATACTGGAATTATAATATACCTCTATATAATTATTATTTATTTCCATTAAAGTATGAGATATAATTGAAAGTAGCGTTCATGCGTACGTACGACTTTCCGTCTCCATGAACGGTGCATTTCATTTCTTATCCCCAAATGTAATGTACTATTAAAAGTACATGTACATAATGGATATATATAATTAATTATATAACTAAATGATGAATATAATTCTGGAATTAAAATATACATACCTCTCATTTAGTTTTAATTCCATTAATATGACAATGAAATTAATGTAGCGTTCATGCGTACGTACGGCTTACCGTCTCCATAAACGGTGCATTTCATTTCTTACCTCTAAATGATTATGTAATATTATAAATACATGTATATTCTGGATATATATGATACATATTATATCCAAATCGGGAATTTCATTCTGGATATAAAGAACCTTTGACCACACGAACAACATGTAATTGTAAGAAGTCCACTTTCGACTTAAGAACCAAATATTGACAAAAAAACATTATTAACTTAAATGGTTACATAATGTTTATAACATGGAAATAAGTGATATAAAAGGAATAATGAACTTTAAAAAGGTTCTTAATCAAGTATAAATTTACTCAAGTTTATTATTCAGGATGTTAAAGAATGATCGAGTCAAGTCGGACCCGAGGTAAGGGAACTTCTTAACCCAATTTCAATTCTTTGGGTTAATCTCCTACTTTCAAATTATGTCATGATATTATTATGTCCTATCTTGTATTTGTACATTCTTATGTGTGTAATTATAGTGAATACACATAATATATCTATTCTATTTTAAAAATGATCTTTTTAAGGACTTCGTCTCAATCTCCTTTCATTGAGGCCTATTTCGTTTTATACACAACTTTCTTTTATACGGTGTATAAACCCCTTTGAATTTTACTTTTATACAAAAGGAATATTTTTCTACGAAGAATTTTACTAAAAGACAAAAAGGAATGTTTTTTAAAACGTACGCGGTGACAACAACCTTTTCTGTCACCGTGAGTATTATTTGGTCTTTGGCTTTCTCAACAAGCCCTAATGTTTTTAGAATAAAATAAATACCATGTAATCTTTTATGTATTTTGGTATTGAAAATGGTTTTTAAAAAGGATTCTATTATGTCAATATATTTATGATATATTGTGATTGAAATGTGGAAATGTTATCATTCCTTTATATTGGTTTTATGTTTTATGATTTTATATTGGTACTAGGACATTTTAACGGGTGGTTACGTTATAAACCATATGACGGGTGGTGCCGTGAATACCAGGACGGGTGGTTACGTTATAACCTCCAATGCATTGGGTATGGAAGTCGGCCGTATGGCTATTCCATTAAGTATGTATGGAAATTGGCCGTATGGCTATTCCATTAAGTGATATGTGTGGAAGTCGACCGTATGGTTATTCCACTTAAGTATGTTTATGTCCCAAGTTACCTTTATATATGTTTTGTGTTCTTTATATGGGTTTTATGGTAATTCTTTGGTTACAAAAAGGTAAGTAATGATACTTTATTCAGTGAAGAGTTTTTATTACTTCATAAAGGTGAAAAGTATTACTTTGATAGAGTATACATGGGTTACTTGATGTTTGAAAAACTAACAGTTTTCATTCTTTGTGTATCCCTTACTGAGCTTTTTATGCTCACCCCAAGTTTTTTTGAAATGTTTTTCACAGGACTTAATGTGGAATAAGGTCAAGGATGGAATCAAGGGAATGTCATGCTATATAAAACATGGAACTAGACATGTTTCTTTTAAGAGTTTTTTTATTATGGATACTTAGTAGAATTGACTACTTTGTAATCTTTTGAGATGTAATAGTTATGTTCTAATTCTCTAAAACTCTAAACCTGAAAAGATCCTCAACGTGAATTATTCGTTTAATTCAATATTAAGTAAGGTTTAAGGCCGGGGCCTTATACCATACCTCATTGGGTACCGATGCTGCTCATTATCATCATGACAAGCATGAGAAAGTATTTATATTAGTGTTGAGTGATGTGATTATAGGGAGATGTTTGCATAAGTATTAATTATGTTTTATATTTCTTGTTTTAGAATGTGGAAATATTGTTGATTCAATTCCAATTTATCTTTTTTTCATCTTACATGACCGTTGCATGTGATTTGAGGTGTTTTATTTCATTTCATCAATTTATTAATACATTTTATGTATGACCATTATGAAAAATAGTTTAACCACATTTAAACAAGGTTCTGAGTTGTCTATTTCTAGGTTTTCACCAGTTTGATGACCATTCCAAAGGTGAAACCACATTAATAGGGAAGGGTACCCATTCCAAGTATCCCTACAATCCCAATTCCAACACTAAAAATGAATAAATAAATAATCAAATAAATCACTAGCACACAAAATTGAAAATAACTATCCTAAAATTCCTTCAATATTGATATTCAACCCAATCAATCATTCTATTTTCTTCTTTTCTACAATTAAAACAATCCATTTAAATTTTAATTTTCTTTATTAATTTAAAACATTTGGATCATACATATGGGATTGAAACAAGAAATTTATAGATAATATATATTTAGTTAGGTTTTTAGAGTTTTAAAAAATAATGTAATATGGTTATCCCCGTAGGAATTAACAATGCCACACATGCTTTCATGTTTTTTGTGCGATTTCTGTGGATAGTTACCATTATGATTAAACAAATTATGAATCTAGATAAGTATTTTTATATATATTCATTGATTTAAACGTGATATTTTCAGTCCATTGTTTTATGTAAACATATTTTTCATGACTAATACACTCATATGAAGGGAAAAGTTGAAGATTTCACATTCTATCCCAAGTCGAAAAATACATTACACAATGAAATAAAGTAGTATGAAGAGTCCCACCTTGAATAGAACATGATGATTGGAAGAGACCGATTTAAATTATCTGAGCATGAGATGGGCCAAGGTGTCTGACCACAATTCCATGAAATGAATCCAGGGGTCCAAATACTGATGAAATATAGAAGAACCTCTAACATGGGAGTCAACCCAAGCATCCTCATACCCCCCATTGCTTCTCAACACTTCACAATAAATACAATGGTCATCCAAATGATCACACACTCATTTCAATTTTCCAGGTTGCCTCATGTAGAACCCTACTCACACATTGGGAGTTTCATGGATATTTTTCATACATTCCCATTTATGAATGTCAAAATGATTCATTAAGGATGTTCTTGATTAGATTTTAACTAAAGGACAAATCAATGGAGTGGATTCAAAGCCAGCCTATACATTCAATAACTACATGATAGGATCATGTAAGAAAATTCTTATCAATGGTTTTACCGCCTTCATTGTCTATGGATTTTTTGGTAAGAATTTTAAATTTTGAAAAATTAAATGAAGAGTTGTAACGTAGTTCATGGGAAAGGATCAACGTTTTAATCAGATAGTTTCCTCGTCATGGAATTGAATTGTGGTTATTAATTCAATAATTTTATAAAGTTTTTTAGTAGAGAAATCATTAAATAGTGGATAATATTGAATGAGGTTTGTTAATGAGAATGTCACCCGATGAATGCTACAAATTGTTGGATAAAATGTACAGTAACAGTTTTACATTGAAACAATAATAAGGTTGAGTTCAAGTATCACACATGGTCAATAGTAGTTGGGTTTCTATATAATGAATGACATGTCAATTAATATGGATGAAATGATGGAAAAAAATTCCCAATGTATGTATTGTGTAGATGAAAATTATTTAGATTATAATTGACAAAATTATGCGTTGGGATGGAGGCCACAACAACCACAACAAAAAAAATTAAATCATATCCATGGATTTCAACCAAGACAACAAGGTTTTCAACTTCAAAACCAATGGCAAATGCTGAACAGTCAATTCCATTCACTAGACGAGACCCATGAAACATTCATGACCACCATAGGAGCATCACTAAAAAAATTCATAGTATACTCAAGATATCAAGGAAATGAAATTAGAGAATTGAAAAATGACTCAACAAAACAGCAGGTTGCAATAAGAAATTTAGAATTTCATGTTGGGTAGATTTTTTATCAATATAGAGAAAGAAAAAGTTGAGAGATTCCAAGAATCCCATAACAACAACCATGTGAGGATATGAAATCCTTATTTCATAGAAGTGGAAATTAAATATGAGGGAGAAACAATAAATTTTATAGAAATCATGGACCCCAAATAGTTCAATCAAGTCAATAAAAGAAAAAACAATATGAGGATAATACTGAAGAAAAAGAACCACCATAATACCAAACACCGCTACAATTTCCATATTGGGAAAATAAGGTAATTATTGATGAGAAAAAATAAATATTTTTATGGATGTTCAAAAAGATACATATCAACAATAAATTTTCTAAGGAAATAGCTGACATGCATATTTATGAAAATTTTATAATGGAGTTGGTGATGAAAAAAAATAATATTGAGTAATTATACACCATTACATTGGTATGAGAAAGGTCAACATTAGTTTTTTTCATCCTATTAATGAATAAGAGAGATAAAAGTAGTTTTTCCATTTTGATTAAAATTGTTACTAATGAGTTTGGTAATGATTTATGTAAATTAGGTGCCAGTGTAATAATCATATCATATGTAACATTCAAGATCATGGGATTAAAGGAGATTCCACCAACTCATTATAGAATTAAACTAGATGACATAATAGTTATACATCATTGATGAACACTTGAATATTTCATTGCCAAAGTATGTGATTTCTACTTTTCCGAGGATTTTATGGCGATGGACATGGATGATGAAAATTTCCAAATAATATTGGGAAGACCGTTCATATAAACATGATAGACATTGATTGATATAAATAATGGGGAGTTATGTTTAAGAGTTATAGGATCATAGGTGAAATTCAATATGCACTATATGATGAATAAATCAGAAGAACCAAAATATGATTTTTAGAAGATAATTTGATGAAAGATGTGGATACAATTTTCCCTAACAAATCATCTAAAGTAACTACTGTAGAGAGTGATTAATTAAGTATGAATAAGATAAATAAAGATAATAAAGTGCTGGAAAAAATAAAGATATTAGATGAACTTTCATTGAAGAAGAATTCAAAGAAGGAGAACCAGTTTGGGAAATTAGTGATTTACCATTTGATTTTTCATGACAGGACACGAACCATTGGATTATGCCCATGAATATAGATATAGTTTTCAACAAAGGAAGATTAAAATTAGTTTTAGATAATGGGAGAGGACCAATATATACAAAGGATAAATCTATAGAAATTTTTTATATTTAGATCTGGTAATCTCCTTCCGACCATCAATCACCGGAGCCGACTAAGGTAATGTTAATCCAATGACGGAAAAAAAATCCCTTCTAGAAGGAAACCTATGTTTTTGTTATTTTTATTTATTTATTTTTTAGGAAAAAAGGTACTTATACATAAATATTTTTAATTTCATTATTGTGGCATGTGATTTCACTTGTTATTCTTATTTTCATAGGACCATCAAGGAAGGAAACTAGCCAAGGGATGTATTAGAAGAAGAAGCTGTAGTTAAATTAAAAACTGAGAATTACATTTACACATTGTGAATGTTTTCAAACCAAACCTGTATATCACATTTATGAATCTATAGTTTTCAAGGGGATTAACTGTTTCAATTTTGTCATTTTATATTATATTCCACTCATTTTTATTTTTTTAGAGAATTAACAACCAATTTTAAGTGTTTACTTGATTTGTTCTTTACACAAATGAACTAGGAGACATAAACTGCCAAGGATAATTATCATTCCATGAATTTCAAATTTCAATGACAAATATGGATAAAATAATTGATAGATATATGCATGTGGATTAATAGTTAACAAATCATGATTTTAGGATCTTGGTGGTCATTGTAGGTGAATTTTTTCTAAGGTTTAGACTTGTTTGGAATTTATGATATTTTCATTTTTTAAATATAATTATTCATATACATTTCCATGAGTGATTGACTAAATAATTCATCTCATTTCCATGACAAACACTAAGCCAATATTTTCCCTTTATTTCAATAGTATATTTATTTACATACATGGACATGTTTTCTTATATAACTTTCATTGCATCTTATCAAAGCTATGAGTGAACATAATCACTTTTAAAATGATTGAGGCATTCTTTTTGTTAGAAATTATTCTAAGACCCACCTTGAATTATTCATTGTTAATCATATAGAATCCATTAACAATATGTTTTGTAAATGATCCTTGTTACAATCATATTTTATCCATTCCAACATTCTTCTAAAGGTTTTGAATCATTTTTTAAAAAATAAGTACGGGGAGGATAATTATTGGACCTATTACAATATAACTTATTGTGGATATTTTTTTGGGTGATTTTTCATTATTATATGGAGTGATCATAAATATTTAATTATATTTTAGCATTCACCTTTTCTGAAGAAATTTCTTTATGAAAAAATAAACAAAAATAGGGTTGTGTTATCCATGGATAAAAAATCCCCATTTTTCAGTTCAATTACCTTTTGATTGTATGTGGTTAGGTGATGGATATGATATATTTACTGATTATAGATTTTAGTAAAAAATTAAAAAATGAAAAAAAAATATCATGATAGGTTGATTAATCGTTGGATTTACTATTATCATGATCACACTTTGAGATTTTTGGCGGGAAGAGAGAGATAAAATTTGTAAAGGAAGAGAATATGTAATATTATATTTTTTATCATGAAACATAATTTTGATTTGAATATCCTTTGATCCTAACATTATTTACATCATTTTCCTACCTATACTATGACTTAGATTCATTTTATCCTAAATGGTGCGTCCCTAATGATTAATTGTGATTTTTTATTTACGTTGTGGAGATGTTGTATTCCTTTCAAGCCAATGGAAGGTAATATGTTTTTGAGGTATGTTCTGAAATAAATTTACATTTTTACCCTAATAAAGAGAAAAAAAATCATGTTAGGTAAATGAATGTGGCATGTATACTGATAATGAATAGATAAATAAAAATAGATTATTGAAAAGGTTTGGTTATTTCCAAATGGAAAACTAAAAAACATGGTTGATTTGATTCATTGAAAAAATATGCATTGAAAATTTTTCCCATTTCATGCTTCAAAATTTAAAATTTAATTTGATAAATTGTTTTTATTGGAGTAGAATTTAAAGAATAGAATAGTGATAATCATTTGTAGAATATTAATATTCTATCCTTGAGGGTAAGGATGAATTCAACTGTGTGGAATTTGATATATTTATATCATTAAAATATTGTAAGGTTTTTTAATAAATGAATTCATGTATTTTAAATGATAATCATGAAAAGTTTGAAATAATTTGACTTTTTTTATGATCTGTGGTATGAAATGGTGAATTTATGACTGTACGACATCAGATTTTTTATGTTGAATGAAGTTGGAAAACTGGGAAAAATCAATTACACGTCATGTAATGTAATTACATTTCATGGCTTCCAAAATTTAATATTCCTACATAAGACCACTCATGAAATCATTACATACTGTGAAATCTAGTTACATGTCATGTGTTCCAATTACACGTCATAAAATGATTCGAAGTTCCAAATGAGACTCGTGAATGATTTGGGAAGGTTCAGAAGGTGTGAAAGAAAACTTGGAGGTAATACACAACATGAATCATCAATACATGTCCTGTATGTGTCAACACATAGAAAAAATATGGGTCTGAAGCCATGGGTTTTGAGGGGATTTTCATATAAATTGGACCCTTGACCACCCTTCCAACTCACTGTGGGACCAAAGAATGCCAAGAAAAACCAAGGGTAGACCATCAGATAATAGAGTGATGATCTGATTACTAGATTGGAAACTATTACTCCTTGGGTACTAGTGATGTGTGTTCTCATCATTCATGTCATGAGTGAGTAGTTCTATCATTTCAAGGTGATGTGATTTTAGGGGGATTTGTTCATAGTAAATAATTCTGTTTTATCATTCACGTTTTGGATTACTACCACACTATTTATTAAATTCTAATTTATATTTCTTTTGTATTTCATGTCTATGGTATGCGATTTTAGGTGTTTTATATATTTGTATCAATTGATTAATCTATTTTTTGAATGAAAATTACACAACATAGATTAATTATTTGTAATAATGGTTTTATGTTTCCTATTTTTGTGATTTCACCATGTAGATGACCCTTCCAAAGGCGATACAACATTATTACGACAGTGTACCTAGACCAATGATTCGTACTAACCTAATTCCAACCCAAAAACTAAATAAATACATAATAAATTAAATCCCCAGAAAAAAACATGAAAATTCATGAACCAAGTATGACTTCAATATTGATATTCAACCCAATTAATCATTCACCTTTTCTATTTTAACTAATAAAAACAAAAAAAATCAAATTCAATTTTCCTAATTAATTTAAAACATTCAGATCATCCCTATGGTTTTGATACATAGAAATTATAGATACTACATATTTATTTATGTTTTCAGAGTATTAATAAATTTCTCAATTTGGTTAGCTGTGTAGGAATTAATGACGCCCCATAGGCTGTCAATAAAATTAACCAAAATAACTAAATATTTAACTAGAGGTGGGTGGAAAATTTAGAGACCTTATTTTTCCCCTTAATACTTTTAAATATATCATGATTTATTTTTTGAGGTAGGATTTGAGAAGAAATATGATTTAGAGGCCCCATGATCCCATTATTATTTTAATAAAAATATTAAAAATATTTTATATCACATGCACAAAAATGTTAAATAAAATAGATTATCTCCTATATAGATCCCTGTATTGAAAATTTAAGGCCACAATTGGATATATACTATTGGATTTACCCAAGGTAAGACCTAATGTTAGCCACCTTTGTATGTTCATATGAGATAGAAATTGGTGGGTATGTTAAGAGAATTAATTAATTACATAATATAATTAATTTATTATGTAGTTAATACCTAATAATATCTATATTTATTTTACTATTAATATTCAAAAGGGTTTGTTTCATTACCTAGTATCATTATGAGGAGGTTACCACCGAATTTCGTTGGCTAATCCAGATCCGATGGAAACATGATTATAGAGTATCATGCCTCGTTGAATGAAATAGGTTTTCATTACCAATGGAAACCATGTACATCACCAATGATTGATATGAATCAATATAGGGAATTTATTTCCTTGTATTTTATTTTTTTCTTAACTGGTCAATCATGTATTCAACAATATTCTTTGATTTCAGGAATTTTCTAACCTTCACTTATGCCCTATAAAATCATTATTCAATTTATTCATGATTATTCCAAGAAATAACCTCTTACAATCCATGATTTTGTGATCATTGATGAAGAAAACTTATCCAATTATTTTATCATCTTTGTTATTGTTCCATTACCCCAACCCTTCTGATGTTCATCAATGTTGGACCATAGGGTAATATTGTGACTGTTGTCTGGAAGGTCCCTGCATTATCAGACCCCCAGATTCATAGTGGATATGTGAACAAAAATCTATATTGTATAATTGATGTTTAATTGGTGGGTATCGTTGGTTTCCATGATGAATTATTGGTTTAGTGATCACATGTGAAGAAATAAGTGGCACGGGTGGCATGCGAGGAACATGCAGGCTTCTTGTGGGGTATCAGAACTTCGATTTCTGGCCACTAGAGGGCCATAATAAAAATCCCTAAGAGTTTTCAACTATTTTTATGTAGTCAGTATATTTAGTTCTCTATGACAATAACGTATCTTGATACCGCTTGGGGATTTTATGGATTGAATAAAAAATAATGCTACACACCATGTATTCTGAAGAACGCATGATGTTTAGGCCCTTGGACTTGATGGCTAGGGTTTTCAATTGAGTTAAATATCATACACAGTGTGGGAAAACTAAACATAATGTGACATATTTTTAGTGTCCTAGAGTTTACTCTATATCGACACATAAATTGAAATGTTTAGGAACACACTATATGCTATAAAATTTACATGTACATGGGAACATCTAGGAGCATGAGTATCCATGGATGGTTGATACACATGATTTTGTAACCATATACATCGTGTAGTACTACATTTATAGTGAGTTATGTTTTATAAAAGAAAAAATTTGGAATGGGAGTGGGGCCACAAACTATGTGGACAACTTACCTTCCATGCACCTCTTGAGAATATTCTACATCTCATATATGCTTTGTTTTAACAAGGATTTCAGCCCACAATTAGCATATCCGAGATGTTTTTCTAGTAGAACATGATGGAAGCCTTCATTGTGGGTTTTATATGATGTGATTTGTTTCAAGTGTTAAATATCATTATGTAGTACTCTCTGATAAATATGATTGGGTAGGATCTTCAGAAAGATGTAGGGGTTGGAAATTACCTATACTGCTCATACTGGTTTGTTTGGTACCTCCCTAATAGATAAGGTAATGGGTCCTATATCTATTAAGAGGAATCGACATAATATACTATATAATGGGTCTTCTATCTATATACTAAATGGTTCCCCTAATAGACTATGGTGTGGTTTCCTTATCGACTGAGTAGTACAGCCTGATAAACTTGGGCAGGGGCCCTCGATCTATCTACTATGTGGTACCCACTGGGCGAACTAGGGAATTGGTACTCTACTAACTATGTTTTACCATATTGATGTACTAGGTTGTGGGTCCTCTATCTATCTGATGATTTGTACCCCCTTAATAGACTATGTTGTTGGTCCTCTAATGACTTAGTGGTACCCACTAACAGACTAGGGAATGGTTCCTCTATCAGTCTACTGAGTGTTACCCCCATGAATGACTATGTAATATGTACAATAATGATTGAGTGGTACCACCGAGATGCACTAGGATGTGGCTCCTGCACTAGGATATTATGAAAACATGATTGTTCATCATAGTAGAGGAGTGTGAGTTTTTGACATGGTCACAAATTCCCACAAACATTCCAGAAGTTTGGCATCATTGATGGAGCATTCGTAACTATCGGTAGACTATTTCCTAGGCTATGATATCTGATAAGGATCCCATTTCTATCTAATCTTGGTTTTTTTCATGAATAAAAATTTTGTTTTTGGGGTTAATTTCTTTATTACTTCATATTTGAGACCACTACATCTATTGTGTCTCCTACTTCACCCCCATTAGTTTTCAGGGAATCCCAATGGGTGTGTATATAATCACCCATATGTTTTCTTTACCCGAAGATGTCTTATCATATGAAGATGATGGAAATGTAAGAGGAGATTTTACGGTTCATATTTATACAATGGTATATTTTACAGTGTACTTTGGCCAGGGGATGGTGATATAGAGCTGAGCTATCTTATAATTTCATTTTCTAGTTGTTGTCAGGTTGAGACATATTTCCTGGTTTGAAATTTATTTTTCCCTTTTCATTTTAAATTGAATTGTTCGTCTATTTATAATTTTTATAGGCTATTAAATTAATGGTTTTTACTCTAGATGTTAATTCCTTTTATTATTATTTCTCTTCACTTCCTTATGGATTTGATTGGGTGTGTTCATACAGGTGCATTAGGAAAAGGAATCCCATTTTATTTATTCCATCCAATTCTTATTATCAACCCATGGACTGTAGATGTGTTCTTGGGGGAGTTTGGGATTTGTCTTATGCTAAATATCTAGGCCTTAGTGGGTCAGTTCATGATTGATTGGTATCAAAGGTTGTTTTTCCTCTGGATAGTTCTTAATGATTTTTAATTATGTGAGGTTTGGTTGGAAACATAGGGAAAGAGTTTCAATGTTTATGGAGTGTGGATTTCAATACATTTAACCCATTATTTATTCAGGGGATGATGTATCCATTCACTAGGATGTTGACTACCAGCTTATCAACATGGAATACTAGGACATTGATTTCATGGAACTTTATTACATTAATAATATTTTATTCAGTACTTTTTAGCCCTTCCTGATTCTTCATCATATATATATACATATATGTTCATCAGGCCATGGTATGTCTTCATTTTATTTTCAGGATGCCCCTGCAATTATATCCATCATGGTAATTGATTCACGATCATGATAAAAACCATATGAGTGTTGATGCCTCAATTCAGAGACCATCTCCCAAGATCTTTACTCTAGTATGGTTCTTAAAAGATACTCCTCCTACCTAGAATTATATAATACAAGAAGATAATGTTGTGGATGTGAAATGAATTAGAAAATTCTACATGTTCCAGCTCTAAAGGCCCATGAGGTTCCATGGTGACCCATATCCCCAGACAGTGGAGGATTGGATTGAGTATGTGATTTATTTTTTAGACTTCTGCTGACCCTGACTGATCATATGGTAATAAAGGTAACCAATATTTTCCATGTATAAAATGGTGGATGTTGGAGTCTAGTCTTACAGACACATGATGAGATGAAACCCTCATGTCCTAACATCCAACATCTATTTCATGGAGAGTACTACACCATGATCTTTCCCATAGTTTGGATTTTAGTGTTGTTGGAGCTACAATAGTTATTGATGGACGTTTCTGAGTATGAAATGAGGTTTACTAAAAATAGGTGTTACTCCCTTGAAATGAATTATGATTGTCACTTCTGAGTGGATATTTTTGAGTTGGGAATCATTATAAAAATCCATTCTAGTGTGGTACTCATATGAATTAACACATACGATGTAGGGATTTAGTGGGTGCTGGTGATGGAATGATTCCTATAAGATGGATTCCATGTAGTTAGAGCTGGTAGTGGGAATCAAAGGTCTATTTTTTCTACAGAAACTATTAGGTGCCAATTTGTAGGGTCTTGTTATAAGAGATCCCTTCATGGTCAGACATAGGCACATGGACACATGGAACAAGGAAAACATAGAGGACTAGGGAAGCACTGAGAGGGGTGATTTCATGCGTGTGATGAGGTAGGACACATGGAACATGATTTCCTGACATAATTTTTTAGGAGGGAAGATAGATAGAAGATAGACCAACATTGTAGAGGCAACGCCCTGATCAATGATATCAAACTTGAGGCCAGGGTGACCCATGTAGAGGTATAGTCAGTAGAGGAGTAGGTGGGGATCCTGGAGAAGGAGCTGGTGGTGTGGATGGAATTATGATCTACATTCTCCACCACTAATAAGAGGCACACTCCAGGCTTGGAGAGCTAGTAGACAGACATGTGGGATGATGTTGGGAATAGAGGCATCCCACTTGATATCTAATGAGATGATTAGATGTATGTTATATGTTTATTCTACATTTTTAGTACTATTATACATAGGTAAGAAACATTCCTTCATCTACTTAATTTATGAGAGAGATATGGGGCTCCCATTACCGACATTATCCTAGTTGCATTACTATGTGGTTCATATGGTGAATAATTCTTCATTATTGCTTATATTTTGGATGTGATAGATATAGCTTAGTGGAGAGAGTTTTTCATGGGGCCACATTGTCATCAATATGAGATCATATGATTACATCTTGGTTAATTACTTTTTATCAATGGTTTGAGACTAGATTTTCTATCACTACAAATGAGTCATATGCCTTCAGAATGATTTTATGACATTCTCCATTATGGGTGGAAGATTACTTATGACATAATTATTGGCTTGATAAAAAGAATATATATATATGTTGGATATATTTATTTAATGTTTATTAATGATTTTTTCAATGTTTCAATGGGTTTTGTTTTGTTTTCAATGGAATATGGAATTTTGGATTCAATTGAAGAAATGGTGAAATGTTCCGAAAATAGACATTACACACCATGTATCTCAAACACAACATGAAAAAATCATCCATAGTATTCCCACAATTCCATAGAACAACCCATGATGAACATTCATATCATGAATACAATACATGTCATATAATATCATTACACAACCTGATGTTTTCAAAGATCATAAACCATTAAAAGAGAATCCCATTAATGATGTGTAGAGATTACATGATGTATATTATATTAAGTATCACCCGGTTAAAGTGAGGAACTGATTATTTTGTGGGAAATGATGATCTAAAATACAATGAATTCAACTAACATACATGATGTCTTGATATAGGTATAGAAGTAACTTAAGACAATATACTACTTTCATGAATTACACACCATGTACTTTTTATACCAATTAATATTCTAAGAACTCTATTGTGAAAAATATCTTCATAATGATTCTTTTACAATCAATTTTCTTCCTTCATAATATTTTTTTCATTAACAAAAATATTTCAACCATTCCATTTATTTTTTATTGAATATATTAGAATTGATTTTATTTCATTTCACTTTCATTACCTGTTGATATCATGTTTCCATTCTTGACATATGTATCACCACTACTCACCATTGTTCATTAATGATAGAATAATTATTCATGGATTCTTCATCCATAGTGAGTTTTTTATTTTTCCTTACATGTTTTGATTATAAATGCTAAATCTTCCATTTTCTATTTTTTAAGAATATGTATTTGAAAAAATTTGTGTTGATTGTTAATTTGTTAACTGTTTATTCATTCTTTTTTAATCATAGTTTTATTCTTTATCATTTATTTATCAACAATTAATTACATGATTAATATTTATTTTCTTTTGATCACAATTCCATGTTTGAAAAATACACCTAGGGTTAGTGGTTGAGAGTAGCGGTGTTTCCAAAAACTATTAATATATATTGAACCTTGGGAACCCTATAGATGGTAATTATGATAATAATATCTATTTATCAAAATATTTTTCCCAACCAAAACCATGGTAAGTGTGTTTGAATGAACCAAACCTAATTTGAGTTGAGTAGGACTCTGACCATTAGCCTATGAAATTTTATAGAAAAAATCAAAGTGTAATTAAATTTGGTTTTTAACTATACCCTAACTATGTGATATTTGTATCATAAGTAGATCAAATTGGTTTGAAAAAAAAAACAAATTGGTGATCATTCCGCCACTTCACAGGAAAATCTATAAGAATATTCCCAGAAAAATTGAGGAATTTTTTTTCCTAAGCCCATAAATTATGCTTAAATGATTCCTTTATAATATGAATTAATATCCAAAATACATAGCATAGTACAAACCAAATATATAGAGAAAAATTGAGAAATCCCTTCCAAGGTTTTTGTTCGATTGGCTGGTGACCAGCCAATAGTCCTCATTATTACAACTTTGAACTACAACTTTTTAATTCACTTCTAGAAAGTGTAGTATGGGATTATAAATTCCTATTATAAAATTATCTCATAAAAATTTAATGGTGTGTGATGTCAAGTCATATTTTGGAGCCATTTCTAGGTATTACTATTTCTCAGAAAAAATGACCTTCATATTGAACCTCATATTACCTAACCCCTCAATTATTCTTCTTTTTCCTCACCCTTTTAATTATTACATTTTTATTCCTACATGTAATCTTTTTTCCTCTATATCTTTCTCACATTATTTATTTTCTTCTTGGCTACTCTAGTTCAAAATCCCCTTGAATCCCTCAAAAATACAAGACACTCAGGAATAACTTATCTTCATTCGTGAGATCAATAGAATAATCACTACATGGCAAGATATTATAATGCATAAGAGTAAAAATATTACAATGCCACACCATCAAGACCACCAATATGAACTACCTTACAATTAGTGTAATAAGCCATCATTATAAGAGTAAACTAATATGGATTATATTTTATAGTCCATTAGTTTTCATGTGACATACATTGTGTGCATTCCAATTCAAGAACATACATTCGAGATCAAACCTGGACTCATTCACATGATCTAGAATATGGGAAAATTCAGTGGGTGTCAATGAGAAGATTACCATGATCACATAAGTGAATATTATAGGGGTTTTATATCATTAAAACCAATTTTTATATTTATATTAATACATTATTAAAATTTTAATTTTATCCATGTTTGATAGAGCCATGGATTGGCTATGAAATTATTCTCCAGACATGGTGGAATTAGAAAATTTGTTCCTTAAAAAATACTTTCCTTGGAATATACAGATCTAAATTCAAAACACCACCTAGGTGGATGGAAAATCTGTGTGGGAATCTTGGGATAGATTCATGGAGCTCCCTCCCAAATTCCCACATCAAGAAATATATTTTTGGCTTCAATATAGAAATTATATTTGGGAATTCCACTGGTTGTATGTAATGTAATTGATACTTCGGATGATGGTGGATTCATGTTCAAGATGCGAGAAGTCGGACATGAAATTATATATGATGTTTCCCATTTTCAAAATTAATGGAAAATATTTATAGGTATTCCTTTTCATGGAATACATTAAGTGTACTATACTACCCACTAGAAAACCCATGTAGAGGCTATAAGGCCCCAGCCTTAAACCTTACTTAATATTTAATTAAATGAATAATTCATGTCGAGGATCTTTTAGGGTTTATATTTTTAGAGAATTAGAACATAACTATTACATCTCAAAAGATTACAAAGTAGTCACTTATACTAAGTTTCCATAATAAAAAAAACTCTTGAAAGAAACATGTCTATTTCCATGTTTTATATAGCATGACATTCCCTTGATCCCATCCTTGACCTTATTCCATATTAAGTCCTGTGAGAAACATTTCAAAAAAACTTGGGGTGAGCATAAAAAGCTCAGTAAGGGATACAAAAAGAATGAAAACTGTTAGTTTTTCAAACATCAATAAAACCATGTATACTATATCAAAGTAATACCTTCACCTTCATGAAGTAGTAAAAAAAATCTTCACTGAATAAAGTATCATTACTTACCTTTTTGTAACCAAAGGATTACCATAAAATCCATAAAAAGAACACATAACATTTATAAAGGTAACTTGGGACATAAACATACTTAAGTGGAATAACCATACGGTCGACTTCCACACATATCACTAAATGGAATAGCCATACGGCCAATTTCCATACATACTTAATGGAATAACCATACGGCCGACTTCCATACCCAAAGCATTGGAGGTTATAACATAACCACCCGTCCTGGTATTCACGACACCACCCGTCATATGGTTTATAACGTAACCACCCGTTAAAATGTCCAAGTACCAATATAAAATCATAAAACATAAAACCAATATAAAGGAATGATAACATTTCCACATTTCAATCACAATATATCATAAATATATTGACATAATAGAATCCTTTTTCAAAACCATTTTCAATACCAAAATACAAAAAAGAGTATATGGTATTTATTTTATTCAAAAAACATTACGGCTTGTTGAGGAAGCCAAAGATCAGAAAATACTCGCGGTGGCAGAAAAGGTCTTTGTCACCGCGTACGTTAAAAAAACATTCCTTTTTGTCATGTAGTAAAATGATTCATAGAAAAAGATTCCTTTTGTATAAAAGTAAAAGTCAAAGGAGTTTATACACCGTATAAAAGAAAGTTGTGTATAAAACAAAATATGCCTCAATGAAAGGAGATTGAGACGAAGTCCCTTACCTTGGGTCCGACTTGACTCGATCGTTCTTTAACGTCCTGAATAATAAACTTGAGTTAATTTATACTTGATTAAGAACCTTTTTAAAGTTCATTATTCTTTTTATATCAGTTATTTCCATGTTATAAACATTATGTAACCATTTAAGTTAATAATGTTTCTTTTGTCAATATTTGGTTCTTAAGTCGAAAGTTGACTTCTTACAATTACATGTTGTTCATGTGGTCAAAAGTTCTTTATATCCAGAATGAAATTCCCGATTTGGATATAATATGTATCATATATATCCAGCATATACATGTATTTATAATATTACATAATCATTTAGAGGTAATAAATGAAATGCACCGTTCATGGAGACGGTAAGCCGTACGTACGCATGAACGCTACTTTCATTTCTTTGTCATATTAATGGAATTAAAACAAAATCAGAGGTATGTAT
Source organism: Viscum album (assembly GCA_963277665.1). NCBI lineage: Eukaryota > Viridiplantae > Streptophyta > Magnoliopsida > Santalales > Viscaceae > Viscum > Viscum album. Next base: position 935,145,790 of record OY728121.1, read on the forward strand.
ATTTTAATTACAGAATTATATTCATCACTTAGATATATCATTAATTATATATATCCATTATATACATGTACTTTTAATAGTACATTACATTTGTGGATAAGAAATGAAATGCACCGTTCAAGGAGACGGTAAGCCATACGTACGCATGAACGCTACTTTCATTTCTATCTCATAATTAATGGAAAGAAATAATAATGATATAGAGGTATATTATAATTCCAGTATAAAATCATATATAATAACTTTAAATCCATCCTTTACACATCCCACATATGGCATTAACGAATCAAATCACTTTGAGGGGGCGGTAGTCCGCACTTCCATAAATGAAGATATCATGTTTACCCATAATGGAAACCATAAAGGTATGCCAAAAATGAAAAATACAGAAGCTTAAAAGAAAACAGAAACATATTATATATCATATATAAAAATAGTGACATCATAATGGCCACCCTTGAAGGTGTTAAATGAGTATTGAACAATCATCGTTTCGGTAGGCAGAATTTCGCCATCCACGGAAACCGTATGTTCTTTAACCATTTGATGTAGTTGTGTGAGAGTGTAGCTCAAATAAATTTTATAACAACATCCTAGTATATTGAAGATACTTTTGTTGTTACAAAAGAGGTAAATAAAAAGTGTTTAGAGGGTTGGAGAAGCAAAATAAAACAAATGAACAAGAGAGAATGAATTACCATTAAAAGTGTAACTCCCTTTTGATTTGAGCCTAAAGGCTTACTTTGAAAGGATTATGCCCAAATGGAATCCTCTAGGATGAGGAGAGGGATGTGGAGAGAGTAATTGGGCAGGGGTTGGCCGAGCCAAAGGCTTGAGAAGTGTGTGAAATGGGGTAGAGGTGGGGGCCTTTTATAAGAGGAGAGGAGGGGCACTTTTGGAATGTAAAGAAATATTACTTTATTTGAAAATGTGTTTCGGTTTTAAAAGGTCCGACATTGATATAATTCGTGGATAAGGTGATAAGGGTTCTAAATACACTCATCCAATTGGTTTTGGACATGTGTAGGTTTTAGATTTTTCATTATCTTTCCATTTTATTTAAATCGTCAAATAATGATGTCATCGCTGTATCATTATTATGTCATAAATAATTTACTTTATTTAATTTCTAAAAATCATAAAAAATATAATATGATGTAGGAAATATTTTTATCTTTCCAATGACTATTTATAATAAAAAATCTGATCATTATAACCCCATGTAAAAATTGTTTTCGTAAAACATCTCTTGTTTGTGTCATTTTTACTTTAACATTTAATAAAAAGTTATTTATGTCATTTCCAAACCAAAGTGTCTCCATGGGGTCCCCAAGTTGACCCATGGCTTGTCTAGGTCGGCCATGAAACAAAAAATAAGGTTGGGACATGTGTATAGGTCATTTCCTATTATTAAAGCATTATTTATACCTTAAACTACCCTAATTACCATTAATCGCGATTAAGAACTTCATAAGTTACTATTCACCAAAAAATTATTTTAATCTCATTGAACCACATTTTACTTCTTAATGACAACCATGTATGTCGGATTTTCAAAATTCAATACACATTAGTGGTAAACTTTCATTTAACTGAAAAATCAGTTTCCTTGATTACCACTTAGTGGTTTCACTATTCATCAAAAATTGATGTTTTTTAGAAAATTACCAAAAATTCACCCTAAGATATATTTGATATTCCAAATTCAAAAATGAAGTCTATTTTACAAAATTCAAATCTTATAAGTCACATTAATTAATTTAATAATTAATTCCCACTGCCAGAGCAAATAGTGTGTTTTTACAAAACAATAAGTATCAAAAGATTGACACCAGTTTAAGTCTAATTTCAAAGTCAAATTGATTCCAATGACCACCATTGGATTAAATGGTAATTTTTTTTTTCTAATTTCACTTTAAAACCAATTCAAAAGATAATCTAATCACATTAAAAATTAGATTAAAAAGAGGTTTTGAATTAAAATACAACCCTTTACACTATTCATTAAAAAATGAACTTTATCAGAAAGGTACCAAAAATTTACACAAATTAAATTTTGATGTCCCGATTCTAAAGAAGAGTTATATTTTGTCCAAAATAATGTAAAAGAGTTATCAAAACTATATTTAATGACGGTTCACCATTTAAAGGTGAAAAGTGAACCTTTAGTGAAAATTAAAGTATATATGCCTAAAATTGAACTCTTTCCGTATTTTAAGCCTTTATCTTTTATTGGGTAAATGTATAAACATTTAAAAACATATCTAATCATATTTTAGTTATTTCTATCCATTCCCGCCAGTACAACGACTACTTGTTAAATAAAATTTAAAATAATATTATTTTATTACTAGTGTTCTACGTAAGTTTCAAAGAAACTCATCGTTGCGTATCGGGTACGCTATCGAACATAGAAACCCCTTTAAAATAAAATTAATATTTAATTCGTAAATATTAATAATTATGAAAATTATTTATTCTTTATTTACCTGGGATGTTACATCCTTCCCCCCTTTTGGGAATTGCGTCCTCGCAATTTTATTCACTTATCAAAATAAGTGGGGGTATTTATCCCTCATAGCATTTTCAGATTCCCATGTTGCCTCTTCAATCATGTGGTTTTTCCACAAAACCTTTACCTGCTTAATCACCTTTTTCCGTAACACTTTCTCCCTGTGGTCAAGAATCTGGACCGGTTGTTCCTCATAAGATAGGTTCTCTTCCAGCTGAACTACCTCTGGACTCAAAACATGAGATGGATCTGGCATATACTTTCTCAACATCGAAACGTGAAAAACATTGTGTACCTGAGATAAACTCGGAGGTAAAGCCACTCGGTATGCAACTGATCCAACTCTTTCCAGAATTTTGTATGGTACAATAAACCTTGGACTCAGCTTTCCTTTCTTACCAAATCTCATCACACTTTTCCAAGGAGAAACATTTAGAAAAACATGATCACCTACCTCGAAAGATAGATCCTTCCTCCGGTTATCCGCATAACTCTTCTGCCTGCTCTGAGCTATTCTCATGTGTTTCTGAATCAGCTGAACTTTTTCTGACATCTCTTCTACCAATTCTGGTCCCATCAACTTCCTTTCACCCACTTCATCCCAGAAAGCTGGAGTTCGACACCGCTTCCCATATAATGCCTGAAATGGTGCCATCTGTATACTGGAATGAAAACTGTTATTATATGAAAACTCAACCAAAGAAAGATGTTGGTCCCAACTTCCCTGATAATCCATAGAACAAGCTCGTAGCATATCCTCCAAGGTCTGAATTGTTCGTTCTGACTGCCCATCTGATTGAGGATGAAAAGTTGTACTAAAATTTAATTCAGTACCCAACGACTTCTGAAGGCCTTTCCAAAAGTTAGAAGTAAACCTGGGATCACGATCCGATACAATGGAGAGAGGAACTCCATGTAACCTGACTATCTCTTTAAGATACAAATGGGAAAGTTGATCAAGAGAGAAAGTATCTCGTATAGCAAGGAAATGAGCAGATTTGGCCAAGCGATCAACAATAACCCAGATTGCATTATTACCTCGAGATGTCTTCGGTAATCCAACAACAAAGTCCATGGATATATTCTACCATTTCCACTCTGGCACTGGTAAAGGCTGAAGCATCCCTTTCGGTAACTGCCGCTCTGCTTTAACCTGTTGACATGTTAAACACTTCACAGTAAAATCAGCAATATCTCTTTTCATTTAATCCCACCAGTAATACTCCCGCAGATCTTTGTATATCTTAGTACTGCCAGGATGAACTGAAAACGGATAACTATGAGCCTCACATAACAACTCATTCTTCAACTGTGAATCACAAGGCACACATAATCTCTTCCCAAACCTCAAAACACAAACACAAACTTATCCAAGAACTCATGGAAAATTTTATTCATAAGGTCCATGAATACAGCAGGGGCATTGGTTAACCCAAAAGGCATAACTACAAATTCATAATGGCCATATCTAGTACAGAACACAGTCTTCAGAACGTCTGCTTCTTTTACTTTCAACTGATGGTACCCCGACCTCAAGTCAATATTCAAAAAATACTGAGCTCCCTAGAGCTGATACCACTTCATTTGATGGCCCAACATCTGGTGAAGTTGTTGAAAAGGATTTTACCACCCCTTTCTGCTTGTAGTCTAACTTCTTCCCATCACTCAAGCTCCTTGTTCGACACTCGTCTGCATAATGACCCATTTCATTACACTTAAAACATCTTACCGTTGGCTTTTCATTTCCTGCTTGATCATCTTCCGTACAGTTACTAGCAATATGACCAGACTTACCACACTGAAAGCACTTACCAGACTTGGATAAACATTCTACAGGATGCATTTTACCACACTTCTCATAGGATGGATATTTGGTTTTCTTACCTCCGTGCTTCTTTGATGAATTCTTCCCCTTTGCCTGCCAACTAGACCTCTTATTCTATTGTTTTTCATATAACACCTGATCATCGGCAAACTCCATTTCCACCTTCTCCGTACATCGAACAAGTTTTTCATAACTTTTGAACTCACGAGAAGCTAAAGCCCTTCGATACTTTGGCTTTAACCCTGAGTAAAAACGGTTTATTTTACTATCCAGATCTCATATGAAGTTTGGAGCATACCTTGCCAATCGAGTGAACTTTTCTTCATAAGCAGCCACTGAATCATCCTCCTGCCTCAATTCTAGGAATTGTTTTTCCATCCTAAGACGAACCACATTAGGAAAATATTTCTCAAGAAACATACCTTTGAATTCGTCCCAGTGAAGATCCCCAATCTCATCACTATCCCTTATATTTTTCACCATCGACCACCACTGATCAGCTTCACCTTCAAAACGGTAAACAGCAAGACTAACCTTTTGATGTTCTGAACACCCCATGACATCAAAAATCTTCTCCAGTGCTTTAATCCACCCTTCAGCTTGCACAGGGTCAGATGATCCTCTGAATGATGGGGGATGTTGCCTCATGAAATGTTCCACCACTGACATGTTCCTCTGCGGTTGATCTGGCTGATCTCGTGCCTAGATACCACCACCATTTATAGCCTGATTCAACTATGCCATCACAGCAAAAAACTGTTTAGTTCCGATTCTGACCATCTCAGGTTGCTGATTTGGAAGGTTATCTTTCTCCTGATGTCGTCCCAACATAGCTGCTTTGTTTCCTCTGCGGAAAACCATTCTGAACACATAAATATCTTAGGCGAAGCAACATGGTAATCTGTAAATGCTATATTATTTCAATCATATCATAACTGAACTTATAACTTAACAATTTTCTAACTCCTAAAGTTGTCTAAACCGACCTTTGATACCAACTATAAGGCCCCAGCCTTAAACCTTACTTAATATTGAATTAAATGAATAATTCACATTGAGGATCTTTTCAGGTTTAGAGTTTTAGAGAATTAGAACATAACTATTACATCTCAAAAGATTACAAAGTAGTCACTTATACTATGTTTCCATAATAAAAAAAACTATTGAAAGAAACAAGTCTATTTCCATGATTTATATAGCATGACATTCCCTTGATCCCATCCTTGACCTTATTCCATATTATGTCCTGTGAGAAACATTTCAAAAAAACTTGGGGTGAGCATAAAAAGCTCAGTAAGGGATACAAAAAGAATGAAAACTGTTAGTTTTTCAAACATCAAGAAAACTATGTATACTATATCAAAGTAATACCTTCACCTTCATGAAGTAGTAAAAACAATCTTCTCTGAATAAAGTATTATTACATACCTTTTTGTAACCAAAGGATTACCATAAAATCCATAAAAAGAACACATAACATTTATAAAGGTAACTTGGGACATAAACATACTTAAGTAGAATAACCATACGGTCAACTTCCACACATATCACTTAATGGAATAGCCATACGGCCAATTTCCATACATACTTAATGGAATAGCCATACGGCCGACTTCCATACCCAATGCATTGGAGGTTATAACGTAACCACCCGTCCTGGTATTCACGGCACCACTCGTCATATGGTTTATAACGTAACCACCCGTTAAAATGTCCAAGTACCAATATAAAATCAGAAAACATAAAACCAATATAAAGGAATGATAACATTTCCACATTTCAATCACAATATATCATAAATATATTGACATAATATAATCCTTTTTCAAAACCATTTTCAATACCAAAATACATAAAAGAGAATATGGTATTTATTTTATTCTAAAAACATTACGGCTTGTTGAGGAAGCCAAAGATCAAATAATACTTGCGGCGGCGGAAAAGGTCTTTGTCACCGCGTACGTTAAAAAAGACATTCCTTTTTGTCGTGTAGTAAAATGCTTCGTAGAAAAGGATTCCTTTTGTATGAAAGTAAAAGTCAAAGGAGTTTATACACCATATAAAAGAAAGTTGTGTATAAAAAAAATATGCCTCAATGAAAGGAGATTGAGACGAAGTCCCTTACCTTGGGTCCGACTTGACTCGATCGTTCTTTAACGTCCTGAATAATAAACTTGAGTTAATTTATACTTGATTAAGAACCTTTTTAAAGTTCATTATTCTTTTTATATCACTTATTTCCATGTTATAAACATTATGTAACCATTTAATTTAATAATGTTTGTTTTGTCAATATTTGGTTCTTAAGTCGAAAGTTGACTTCTTACAATTACATGTTGTTCATGTGGTCAAAATTTCATTATATCCAGAATGAAATTCCCGATTTGGATATAATATGTATCATATATATCCAGAATATACATGTATTTATAATATTACATAATCATTTAGAGGTAAGAAATGAAATTCACCGTTCATGGAGATGGTAAGCCGTACGTACGCATGAACGCTACTTTCATTTCATTGTCATATTAATGGAATTAAAACTAAATCATAGGTATGTATATTTTAATTACAGAATTATATTCATCACTTAGATATATCATTAATTATATATATCCATTATATACATGTACTTTTAATAGTACATTACATTTGGGGATAAGAAATGAAATGCACCGTTCATGGAGACGGTAAGCCGTACGTACGCATGAACGCTACTTTCATTTCTATCTCATACTTTAATGGAAAGAAATAATAATGATATAGAGGTATATTATAATTCCATTATAACATCATATATAATAACTTTAAATCCATCCTTTACACGTCCCACATATGGCATTAACGAATCACGTCACTTTGAGGGGGCGGTAGTCCGCACTTCCTTAAATGAAGATATCGTGTTTAACCATAATGGAAACCATAAAGGTATGCCAAAAATGAAAAATACAGAAGCTTAAAGAAAACATAAACATATTATATATCATATATAAAAATAGTGACATCATAATGGCCGCCCTTGAAGGTGTTAAATGAGTATTGAACAATCATCGTTTCGGGAGGCAGAATTTCGCCATCCACGGAAACCGTATGTTCTTTAACCATTTGATGTAGTTGTGTGAGAGTGTAGCTCAAATAAATATTATAACAACATCCTAGTATATTGAAGATACAGTTTTTGTTACAAAAGAAGTAAATAAAAATAGTTTAGAGGGTTGGAGAAGCAAAATAAAACAAATGAACAAGAGAGAATGAATTACCTTTAAAAGTGTAACTCCCTTTTGATTTGAGCCTAAAGGCTTCCTTTGAAAGGATTCTTCCCAAAGGGAATCCTTTAGGATGAGGAGAGGGATGTGGAGAGAGTAATTGGGCAGGGGTTGGCCGAGCCAAAGGCGTGAAAAGTGTGTGAAATGGGGTAGAGGTGGGGGCCTTTTATAAGAGGAGAGGAGGGGCACTTTTGGAAAGTAAAGAAATATTACTTTATTTGAAAATGTGTTTCGGTTTTAAAAGGTCCCACATTGATATAATTCGTGTATAAGGTGATAAGGGTTTGAAATACACTCATCCAATTGTTTTTGGACATGTGTAGGTTTTATATTTTTCATTATCGTTCCATTTTATTTAAATCGTCAAATAATGATGTCATCGCTGCATCATTATTATGTCATAAATAATTTAATTTATTTAATGTCTAAAAATCATAAAAAAATACTATGATGTAGGAAATATTTTTATCTTTCCAATGACTATTTATAATCAAAAATCTGATCTTTATAACCCCATGTAAAAATTGTTTTCGTAAAACATCTCTTGTTTGTGTCATTTTTACATTAACATTTAATAAAAAGTTATTTATGTCATTTCCAAACCAAAGTGTCTCCATGGGGTCCCCAAGTTGACCCATGGCTTGTCTTGGTCGGCCATGACACAAAACATAAGGTTGGGACATGTGTATAGGTCATTTCCTATTATTAAAGCATTATTTATACATTAAACTACCCTAATTACCACTAATCACGATTAAGAACTTAATAAGTTACTATTCACCAAAAAATTATTTTAATCTCATTGAACCACATTTTACTTCTTAATGACAACCATGTATTTCAGATTTTCAAAATTCAATACACATTAGTGGTAAACTTTCATTTAACTGAAAAATCAGTTTGCTTGATTACCACTTAGTGGTTTCACTATTCATCAAAAATTGAAGTTTTTCAGAAAATTACCAAAAATTCACCCTAAGCTATATTTGATATTCCGAATTCAAAAATGAAGTCTATTTTACAAAATTCAAATCTTATAAGTCACATTAATTAATTTAATAATTAATTCCCGCTGCCAGAGCAAATAGTGTGTTTTTACAAAACAATAAGTATCAAAAGATTGACACCAGTTTAAGTCTAATTTCAAAGTGAAATTGATTCCAATGACCACCATTGGATTAAATGGTCAAAACATTTTCTAATTTCACTTTAAAACCAATTCAAAAGATAATCTAATCACATTAAAAATTAGATTAAAAAGAGGTTTTGAATTAAAATACAACACTTTACACTATTCATTAAAAAAATGAACTTTATCAGAAAGGTACCAAAAATTTACACAAAGTATATTTTGATGTCCCGATTCTAAAGAAGAGTTATATTTGGTCCAAAAGAATGTAAAAGAGTGATCAAAACTATATTTAATGACGGTTCACTATTAAAAGGTGATAAGTGAACCTTTAGTGAAAATTAAAGTATATATGCCTAAAATTGAACTGTTTCCGTATTTTAAGCCTTTATCTTTTATTGGGTAAATGTATAAAAATTTAAAAACATATCTAATCATATTTTAGTTATTTCTATCCATTCCTGCCAGTACAACGGCTACTTGTTAACTAACATTTAAAATAATATTATTTTATTACTAGTGTGCTACGTAAGTTTCAAAGAAACTAATCGTTGCGTATCGGGTACGCTATCGAACATAGCAACCCCTTTAAAATAAAATTAATATTTAATTCGTAAATATTAATAATTATGAAAATTATTTATTATTTATTTACCTGGGATGTTACAGAGGCACTAAAAATGAAACCAAAATAATTTCAGTTACCAGATATGCCACCACCACCTCCTACTCTACTAATGGAAATTTTTTCCAAAAAAATTTGTAGAGTTCCACACTTGTACAATGTTTTCAGGGAAGGGATGTAATAACTCTATTTTTGGATTGTAATTACAAAATTACAATCTATATGGTCGATAGTATAAGTAGCACCAATAGTACCAGCAAAACTAATATTAACAATAATGGAAATCTCAACCGTAGTAGAAAAACCTAGTTTGTTTATAGGGAGGGGATTGAATAGGAACCAAAAACGAATCATTGAAAACAATTGTACCCACCACATGGTCATGATCCTCGACCACATTAGTAATTCAAACAACATTTTCCTAGAGATCCATAGTATCCACCAACACAATATTTGAAGTATCAACAAACTCCACCAATACCACCTCAACAAGTCTGACCTCTCTAATCCAATATTGAAAACCTACTAACTGCCATCACGAAAATAGATCATCAAAGGATGAAAACTAAGAGATATAATTAAAAAACCAAATAACAACCACAAAAAATATTAAGAACCAGATGGGACAAATTTCAAAAACCTTTTTGGACCAACTACTTGATACATTACCCTGTAACATTATAATGCACCTGACAGTATAGTCAATGGTTGCTTTTCATAGGTGTGGAAATGTTATATAATTTAAAAAACCATGAAATGATGATGGTAAGAATCCATATGAACTTATGTAATGGTTCAATGACATCATAAAAGATTACAATGATAACATAATGGAATTGTTTAATGGAAAAAGACTAGAATCCGATGCAACTAAAAAATCTCCAGTAAAAAAGAGAGGCCCAAAATGGAAGATTATTATGTAAGAACAGCATCATAAAAATACCCTATACCATTTTCCAAAATAATTAGTCATTTCATGATTAGGGGAAAAAAGAAATAGTTTCCTCAAATGTTAATGAAATTGCATATCAAAATCATATTTTTTGAAGACATTTGCCAAACTCCTTCATATCTAAAATTTCAATAAAAAATATCTCTAACAAGAGGAATGTGGAAGAGCATTTATTCATCTCCATAAATGAATAATGTAATGCCATTATAGATTAGATTCTCCCATCAATGATGTGAGACTATAGTTTCTCAATCACTTTCACCATAAGGGTATTCATCATCAAAAATCATCATGTGACATTTTCATTAGCATAAATATTGTAATTTTGAGTGCCTTCAATAATCTAGGTCAAGGAGAATTAAAACTGTCATTAATGGAACTTCAACTGGCTAAAACATTCGTAAAGAATACTCAAGGTATTCTTTTGGATATCTTAGTTGTAGTTGGAAAGTATATATTTATTGATGTTTTTGTAATTTTAGACAAGAATGAATAAGGTTATGATCCAATTATTCTGTGATATAAATATTTAGACAAATTAATGGATTTAATAGATATAAACCAAGGGAGACTGATATATAGTGTTTGGGATGAACAATTTTTGTTTGAAATAGGAAATTATTATAAAAAAGGTAATAAGTCTTTTGGCTATCAATACATCTTTTATACTAATGAAGGAGACAAGATTATAATGTTTAAGGATGCAATAGAGACCCTACCCCAGATTAATATAAATACAATGTTCATGATAATGATAATTACTTTTAACCATGTATAAGGTACACTATCCCACCACTCAATCCCTCATCCATTAAGACTCCATAATGGGAATTAAAAAATTTTCCAAGATCACTCACCTAATCTTTTATTGAGAATAAAATAATAAATGCAATCATTATCATGTCCAAACTAACCTAAAATAGGAGGAAAACTAGATTGATCTCCTAAAAGGACCCAAAACTTAATTCTCTAGGGAGGGTCTTAACATAATGGGATCATTCCCACAATCTACACACACAAAATATCATTGGAAGCAGGTGCTAAACCCAAAAACCAACCCCAACGGTGACTCATCTGTCCAATAAAATAGGTGGTTAAGAGTGAAGTGTTTGAAGTACTATATGATAGAATAATAATATCAATTTCTGATAGAACATGGGTGATCTCGTAGTATGTTCATCCTAAATAAGGAAAACCATACTATTGTGAAATACGATGAAAAGGAGCCAATCTATACTTGAATAGTTACTGGATGGAGAGTATGTGTTGATTATAGAAACCTCAATAAAACAACATGAAAATATCATTTTCCACTACCCTTTATGGATCGATTATTGGAAAAAACAATTAGGTATTTAATTATATTGATTTCAGGATGGGTATTTAGGATACACCAAATTGCAGTCATTCCAAATGGCCACTCAAAAACTACATCCACTTTCCCCTTCACAACCTTCCCCTATTAATATATTTCTTTTGTTATGTGTAATTCACGTGTAAATTTTCAATGGTTCACGACACATATATTCCATGATATGGTAAAATAAATAAATTTAATCTTCATGGAATATTTTTTGGTATATGGGAGATCTTTTTATGTGTTCTTAATCTATTTATATCAAGTCCTGCATCAAAATGAATAGAAATTATTTGTATTAAACTAGGAAAAGTGTCACTTCATAATATAAGGAGGCATATTAATCTAACATAAAATATCTATATAATGCATGTAAGTGTACCCAACTAAAATCAAATATATAAAATTCATACCTAAGCCTATAACAGTAAAATGAATAAGGGTATTTTTTTCACACAAGATTCTACCGCCTCTTCATCAAAAACATTACGAAAATATCCCACCCCTTGGTACACATATTATTGAAATAAATTTCTTTTGTTTACACCCAATAGTGTTGACAGGACTTCCATACCCTAAAAAATATTCTAGTGGCCACTATTATTATAATTTCACTACATTGTACCATGGATTTCAAATTGATGTATAATGCCAGAAAATTCACTGTAGGTGCTATCTTAGGATAGCGAGTTGAAAATATCTTTTTCTTGATTTACTATGCTAGTAACACATGGAATGATTCATAGGTACATTATATGAATACTAAAAAGAAACTTATAGAAGTCATCTTTTCTTTTGAAAACGAGCATTCATATCTTGTATTATTAAAACTAGTCTTCTACACAAATCATGATACACTTAAATATCTACTAAAAAGGGAATCCAAAAAATTTATAATATAACGGATCCTAATACATTAAGAGTTTGAAATAAAAATCAAGAAAACTAAAGGAACTAATAACATCATTGTTCACCATTTCTCAAGACCAATACTACCCAACATCAATGATGAAAATAATATTGATATCAATGATGACTTCCTAGATGATACAGTTCTCATCATAAATATCCAAGACCAATCGTGGTTTTTAGATATTAAAAATTATATATCTATAGAATAACTCTACCCTAAAATTACCTATATAAAACAAGGGATTGGTATCTTAAACCACACATTACTATTGGGATGGGATGCTACATTTTAAGAAATGTACTAATGTTTTAATGCACCAATTCATTCTAGAATATAAAAAAAATTTATGGACTTGTGTCATATGTCTCCAACAAGAAGGAATCATGGAACGAAATGTAGAACCTGTAAAATCATTCAAGTAGGTATATTTTTTACCACATTTCATAAACATAAAAATATTTTTTTCAAACATGTGATTGATGCCATTGGATAGGGACTACCTGGAAAATAAATGAAATGAACCAAAAATCCCATCCTATATGTCAAGCTATTTGATGTATCTGGGATTGATTTTATGGTAACATTTATAAAATATCATGGTATGTTTTACGCCTAAATCAATGATGACTATGTACCAAAATAGTTTGAAGCTTAATCCAATACTCATAACACAGAATGTTGAAATGACCTTTTTAAAGATAATTATCTTTTCTAAATTTGGATATCCATGATTACTCAACAATTATTAAGGAAATTATTTCACCAATAACATTGTAAAAGGACTAATTTAAAAGTATGGATTTTGATATATCACTGGAACTACATATCGGATTTAAACATGTAAGCATGGTGAACTACCAAATAGAAAAATTAAACAAATCATGGAGAACATTGTGAACACTAGTAGAAATTATTTGAGTGCAAATGAGATGAATAACACTGGGATTATTTCATATCCCGCAAAACACTCATTGTATAAATTCCATTTCAACTAGAATATTGAAATACATTCCATTTTCTTGTAGAATTAGATCATCAATATTTTTGGAAAATATAAAAGGTGAAATGGATGCTCAGAAATCCAAAGATGTCTGAATTCCCCAACTAGATGAGCTAGAAGACATCATGAAGCATGCATATGATATTTATAGATTTTTAACGAAAACAAAAATAAGAAGATTTTGTTGGGCGGAGAAAGAATGGAGTGATGGCAAGAGGGGGGGGGGGTGACTTTCCTTTTAAAAAATAATAAACAGTTTAAAATCAAAGTAAAAGATGCAGCGGAAATAAAAGAGGCAATACACACAATTGATAACGGAGTTCGGCTTAAACCCAAGCCTACGTCTCCGCTCCCAACTCAACCGTTGATAGATTTACTACCGCTTGCTTTTCAATGGTTGTAGCAAGAAACCCACTAGCCTTTTTACAGGTGAAGGCTATCTCGCCTATTACAGCTTGCTTTTTAATGGTTTGAGCAAGAAACCCTCTAGCCTTTTTACGGGTGAAGGCTAGCTCACCTTTGACTCAAGCCTTTTAAAAGGAAAGGCTTGACTAACCTCTTCACACCTTAACGGTGGTGTGAAAACCCAAATGAAGAGAGGAATGAAAGAGATGGGGGTTTGTAGGCACAAACCCAATTTGATGCTCAAAATGAATAAAACAAGAAAAACCGTAATTGAGGAGAAGACTTGGGCGCCAATGGATGATTGGAGTTGAAGACGTGCACTCCCAAGCTTCTATGGTGATGCTCCTTGGATGTAGAATTGGATTGGAGTAGTTGGGGTTCCTTGGAGGAAGTCCGCCAGAGGTTCGCCAAATGATGTTAAATATGTCCTGTGGGCTTCCGTACATCTGTGTCTTATTCCGGGGCTTCAAGGTCCTTTATTTATAGAGGGGGAACCCTCATATGGCCGTTGGAGGCCTTTGGAGCCGTTGGAGAGGCTTTCGGAGCCGTTGGAGGGCAAGTGGACAGGCCTGGTCAAAGGCCCAACGGCTAGTTTGACTGGCTCCACCGGCTGACCGGTACAGATCCACCGGTTGGCCGGTGCTTGAAAAAGGGAAGAGCAATTCTGTCCAAGCTCCACCGGCTGGCCGGTGAGGAGGCCACCGGTTGGCCGGTGCTGAGGCAGTGGCTGACACTGTTCAGGCTGTGCGCCACCGGCTGGCCGGTGCTGAGGCCATCGATTGGCCGGTGAGAAGGCAGTAGAAAACACTATTTAAAGGGTGCCACCGGCTGGCCGGTGGTGGGACACCAGTTGGCCGGTGGTCTGGACAGAGGGATGCCTTCTGTCCATGCCTCCATCGGCTGGTCGGTGGTCTTCCATCGGTTGGCCGGTGGACTGATTTTCAGTCTACTTTGCCTTCTTACTTTCTTGGCCCAATTCCTTGGCCACCTATCATCCAAAAACACTTAAAACAAGATTAGATAAATAATTGAGTGATTGTGATCATGAAAATAAAACCTTGAGGGGTACGAGAGGTACAACAATCTCCCCCTATTTTGATGATCACAATCACTAAAACAAATAATGTAAAAGACTTAAATAAAAGGCATGCTTTAAAGGATTTCTCCCCCAATCAACCAAGAATTTCTCCCCCTTTGTGATTATCAAAATAGCACGGGGCATAAAACTTGATTGAGGGAAAACTTAGAAAAACAAGATAGAATTTTTAAATTAATTGAAATTTTTGAAATTTGAATTGAAAGTTTTGAATTGAAAGTTTTGAATGAAATATTTGAAATGAGAATTTGAAATAAAAATTTTGAATTGAAAGTTTGGAATCAAAAATTTTGAAATGAGAATTTGAAATTGAAATCAAAAAGGCTCAAACAATCCTAACTTCCCTAAATAAAAACAATAAATCACCGGGGAGAGGATTTTGAAACCAAAACAAATTTTGGCCCGGTGAGACTTGCTAGGAGGGATTTTTCAATCCATACTTGTCTAGTGGCGGGTCTTCTCCTATAAAATTCATCGTTTAAGAAAAGAGTTTTGGGCCTACCATACCGGGCATTTTTACAATTTCACTCATAAATCAAGTGCCCGGATTTTTTACAATAATTGAAAATTTTAAATTGAGAGCTCCCCCTTACAAAAATAGTAGGTGCATGGGAAGAGGAAGCTTGCTTGGAATAGCCAAGCCCTTCAGTGGTTCTAGAAATGCGTTGGTAACCAAGGAGTTTGGTCAGATTTTGTTCACCTTGGGTGAACATGGCTAGGGATTCCCTTAAATCCTTGATTGTTGATTCCATAGAATCAACATTGGGAAGATTTTGGATTTTGAGGGACAACTCTTCCTTCTCTTTGAGAAGTTGTTCTTTTTCGGAAGAGAGTTTTTTGAAATTCTTTTTTAAAGCAACAAATTTGGAAGATAGTTCGTGAAAACCTTCCTCCAATTGATCTCTTGCATATTGGAGATCCTCATAGGATAAATTATTAAAAGAATTTGAAGTACTAGAGGATGAGGATTCGGAAGATGTTACCTCATGGAATGCCATTAGGCATATCGTACCGTTATCATTTGATGAGGAGGAGATGGATGACGTGGAGCTATCACTCCATGTGGCTTTGAAAGCCTTCTTCTTTTCCTTTTGCTTGGCCTTTTTCTTGTTGAGTGGGCAATCGGGCTTGTAATGGCCTTTCTCGCCACACCCGTAACATGTTACCTTGGGCTCGGATTTTTCGTTGGGTTTTTCCTTTCGAGCCTTGCGGGATTTCTTCTTTTTGTGCTTCTTCATGAATTTGTGCATCTTGCGGGCAAGATTCTCCATTTCCGAATCGCCGCTTGAAGAGGATGACGATGAGGAAGATGATCTTTCTTCTTTTTGAACTTTGAAGGTGATGTTCTTTGGAACTTTGATCGGTTTGCCTTCCTTTTCAGCTTGCCTCCTCATGGTGATCTCATATGTCATGAGGGATCCGATGAGCTCTTCGACCGGCATGTTCTTGATATCCTTCGCTTCTTGGATAGCCGTAACCTTTGGTGCCCATGTTCTTGGTAGGATCCAAAGGATCTTCTTGACCATTGTTTCTGCGGACACATCATCACCCAGAGATTTTCTACCATTGCAAACGTGTGTAAACATATCAGAAATAGATTCGGATGGATGCATGGAAAAAGACTCAAAATCCTGATGAAACATGTCCAATCGAGTATCCTTGACTTTGTTGGTCCCCTCATGGGTAACCTCCAACAGTTTCCAGATTTCATGTGATGTGGGGCATGTGGAAACTCGATTGAATTCATTACGATCAAGGCCGCAATGTAGAGCGTTCATGGCTTTGCCATCAAGCTCGAAATTTTTTATATCGGCTTGGGTCCATTTGGATTCATCGGGAGAAGATAAAGAATAACCATGCATGACAATTTTATAAATGGGATATCCAATGCTTCTAAGAAAAGCGGTCATGCGGGTTTTCCAATATGTATAGTCGGTTCCATCAAAAAATGGAGCACGACCCAATGAATAGCCTTCGGGGGAAAAAGAGGTTGATGCCATCTCAATGGATCTTGTATTTGAAACCGGAGAAGGTATTACTCAAATTTTCCCTTTGATACCAATTGTTGGGCGGAGAAAGAAAGGAGTGATGGCAAGAGGGGGGGGGGGGTGAATTGCCTTTTAATAAATAATAAACAATTTAAAATCAAAGTAAAAGATGCAGCGGAAATAAAAGAGGCAAGACACACAATTGATAACGGAGTTCGGCTTAAACCCAAGCCTACGTCTCCGCTCCCAACTCAACCGTTGAGAGATTTACTACCGCTTGCTTTTCAATGGTTGTAGCAAGAAACCCACTAGCCTTTTTACAGGTGAAGGCTAGCTCACCTATTACAGCTTGCTTTTTAATGGTTTGAGAAAGAAACCCACTAGCCTTTTTACGAGTGAAGGCTAGATCACCTTTGACTCAAGCCTTTTAAAAGGAAAGGCTTGACTAACCTCTTCACACCTTAACGGTGGTGTGAAAACCCAAATGAAGAGAGGAATTAAAGAGATGGGGGTTTGTAGGCAAAAACCCAATTTGATGCTCAAAATGAATAAAACAAGAAAAACCGTAATTGAGGAGAAGCCTTGGGCGCCAATGGATGATTGGAGTTGAAGACATGCACTCCCAAGCTTCTATGGTGATGCTCCTTGGATGTAGAATTGGATTGGAGTAGTTGGGGTTCCTTGGAGGAAGTCTGCCGGAGGTTCGCCAAATGATGTTAAATATGTCCCGTGGGCTTCCGTACATCTGTGTCTTGTTCCGGGGCTTCAAGGTCCTTTATTTATAGAGGGGTAACCCTCATATGGCCGTTGGAGGCCTTTGGAGCCGTTGGAGAGGCTTTCGGAGCCGTTGGAGGGCAAGTGGACAGGCCTGGTCAAAGGCCCAACAGCTAGTTTGACTGGCTCCACCAGCTGACCGGTACAGATCCACCGGTTGGCCGGTGCTTGCAAAAGGGAAGAGCAATTCTGTCCAAGCTCCACCGGCTGGTCGGTGAGGAGGCCACCGGTTGGCCGGTGCTGAGGCAGTGGCTGACACTGTTCAGGATGGGCGCCACCGGCTGGCCGGTGCTGAGGCCATCGGTTGGCCGGTGAGAAGGCAGTAGCAAACACTATTTAAAGGGTGCCACCGGCTGGCCGGTGGTGGGACACCAGTTGGCCGGTGGTCTAGACAGAGGGATGCCTTCTATCCAGGCCTCCATCGGCTGGCCGGTGGTCTTCCATCGGTTGGCCGGTGGACTGATTTTCAGTCTACTTTGCCTTCTTGCTTTCTTGGCCCAATTCCTTGGCCACCTATCATCCAAAAACACTTAAAACAAGATTAGATAAATAATTGAGTGATTGTGATCATGAAAATAAAACCTTGAGGGGTACGAGAGGTACAACAGATTTAGAACTAAAACACGCATTGAATTTTTAATCTACAGTATAAAGCCTAGTTATTCAATTATAGATTGAAAGTATTCCCTCAAAAGATGAAATCTTGATGGATGGGTCCTTACCTTATCATTATGGTTTTCCCTTATGGATATTGGGACTCCGAAATGGCATTTTACAATCATTCATGGTTAATGGAAAAAAGGTTAAAAATTTACCTATAACTCTTCCATGATGGGTTCTTCATCTCTCTCAAATTCACATGAACAAAAATGTGTATGGCTGAATATTTTAATGTGAGTACATTATTGGAGGAAACCAATATTTTATTTTATTTTATTTATTTTATGTCTTTTGTGAAGGATTTCTATTTTAATCTTTGTTTCATTCTTGTTTGTAGGCCAACCCAAAACATAAAATTACCCACATATCTACATATATAAGATCTTCTATTCATTACTATTCACAATGTGCACCTTCTCATTTAACTGGTTTCCAATAATTTAAAACCTCTAGTGTAATGTTTTATCTATTATCTATATTTTCATTTTGTCATATTATATAGGTATTCCAATTTGAAATCACCATCCACCATGTTTCTCAATGGAATTGCAGTCATTAAATGGAGTTTCTCATTCCCTAAATTCAATTTCATGTTGTTATTTCATTTTATCTTTTCTATTTATCTGAGATACCTCCCATGATACTTTATAGGGTAGTGTGGAGATTTTATAATTTTCTGTTTATAGGGGATGTCATTCTTGAAATTTATTATTGATATGATTAGAGTATTTTTTATTTTCATCTATCTATGATACATTTTTCACTAAAATGATTCTTTAAACTTGAAAAATCCTTACTCCCAATTAAATATAATAAAAAGTTAGGCCGGTAATTGTTAAAATCCATATTTTCTCCATTTTAAATTTTTTTCCAGATTTATGAGTTTAGAAATTTAATTTAAATTCATTTTTTGAAATTACTTTTGATTAAAATATTACTAGATTTTATTCCTTCAGTGAATTCCATTAGTAATTGTATACTATCATTACCATGTGGATTCTCAATCAACAATTTCATACTCACTTCTGAGCATATTTTTTGAGATACACCTAGTTTATATAAACATATGAGAACATGCACTGTGATATTTTTGAGTTATGATTAAAAACAATTATTTTGATATGATTATAGAAATCGTTGTTAAGATAGTTTCTCATAAGACCCCCTTACATTTCTACTTCCTTAAAATACAGTTCCCACGAATATCCTTTTTATGATGGAGCCATGTAATGATGTTTATCCATTCATACCCTAATCATGGTATAATACCTGATTATCCTTTAAATAGCATAGGGTAATCTTTACTACTGATGGAAACAAGATGTTATTATTGTGTAGATGTACAAAGGAATTTTACCTAGACTAGTATGATGTGTTCTATGATTACTTCTGGTATCTTATATATCATACATGTTCCGTTGAATAATATTATGTTCAAAAAAGAAAAATATTTTAGGTTGTCTATTATGAAGGACACAAATTACCATTTCCAGAACAATGAATTCCATGATGGATAATATGTGGTTAGGGGATGGATGTGAGATCTGTTCTAAACATGAAATTGGAAAAATAAATAAATTTAAAATAAAAATAAAGGAACATGGAACATTTTTTATACCTGTTATATTCAAGGATCCTCATTGATCTTTTAGATCATGGATATCATCTCTTCTTGGAGTATTCAGTTAATTTCATTGTTTATATTAAACATGCATTATATTATATAGATTACCCTTATTTTGATATTTTTTTACATTCTTCCCACATTCGCTCAATCTAAAGTCATTTAATCTCTTTTTGTTGAATCCCTCGTTATTGATTTTGTATTTGTATTTTCAAAGTAGAGATGATATAACCAATTAAATCCTATGGTTAAGAATAATTATCCATGGTATGAACATAACTCCAATGACATTTTTAATTGATTAAATAGAAAATAGTTGTTTTGAGGTAAATTTCAAAATGGGTATATAATTTAAGGAACAATTATGAAATTTTAATTAAATGGATAATGAATATAGATAATGAAAAAAATTATGAGGCATGATTGATTTTCTCTTCGTGGTTGATTCTAGATGTCAAAATTTCACAACATACACTTAGTATCATTATCCTGTTTGTAATGAATGTTTTCTGTATTAAAATTTTTTTCTTTTAGAATACCCATTGATATTGATTTTTCTTGAAATTTTTTTTACAAGTGTGGTGGAATTAGATATGATATATATATATATATATATATTAGACTCATTTATTTAAATTTTATTCATTATTTATTTGACTATGCATTGGGTTTTGGTTTGCTTTCACCAGAATTATGAATTCTATATTAAAAAAATGATATGATAAATAGTTCCCAAAATAGACTTTACATGTCATGTATCTCATAAATGATGATAAAACCCCATTCAGAACATTCTATAAGGCCTTTGAACTTCCAATGAAGTAAATTCATGACAAGAATATGGTTAACTCCATGTAACATCATTATATGATGTCAAATTTTATAATATTATAAACTCACTAAAAGTGAATCCCATACTTGATGTGTAGAGATTGCATGACATGGATGTTTTGAAGGATCACATGATCAAAGATATGAACTAATTATTATGTGGGAAAAGTGGATCTAAAATACATAATGTGAAACCAAGTAACATGATGAGTATATGTTAGCATATAAGTCACTTAATCTTCTATATTATGTGAAGAACTTACACACCATTTTATTATATAACATATTAATATTCTGACCACTCCATCGCACACATGAGCATCACATATATTCTTTTTCTCTATTTTTTCTTATTCCATTTTCATTTTCTAAATTCTTAAATAGATTCCATTCTTTAATTTAATTTTATATTAAATACCTTTGAGTTTTTAATTAAACTTCACTCATTATTCATCAGTTTAAATCCCATTTTAACTCCTAGTAATCATCTCAATGAGACTCTTTATTCTTCATCCAAACATGCTTCATTCATGAACATTTTTCTCATTTACAGTGTGATTTTCATTGTTTCTTACTGGTTTTGATTCCAATTTATATTTATTCCATATTCTATTCATTATTAATAAGTATTTTATGAGATTTATGTTGATTGTTAATTTATTAAATGTTCATTCATTCTTGTTTAATCGTGGATTGATTCTTCATCAACCGTTTTTTGATTATGCATAGCATGTTTAATATTTCTTTACATTTAATCTTCACCTCCATGCTTGGATGGTCAACCTAGGATAAGTTTTCTATAGTAGGGGTGTTTCCAAACCTAATAAATCTATATATTGAAGCTTGGAAAACCTATGACTATTAATTAGGTTAAAAATAAATGCACATCAAATTCTATTTCTGAACTTTGATCATGGGGGGGTGTGATTGAATAAATCAAATTAAATTGGTGTTGACCAGGACTATGATTGTTATCCTATAATGATTTATACATATGATCAAAAAGTAATTTACATAGTTTGTTAGATATACCCTAACAATGGGATATTTTCTGCATAAGTAGATCTAATTGGTTTGCCAAAACCAATTGGCGATCATTACAACGCGACTTAGCCTAAACCGTAGGACTACCCAAAGATAGATCAATGATTATCTTTTTTCAAGAGCCCACACATTGAACTCAAACCCTCCATTAATTATAATAATTATACTCCATAGAATATATATTAGTAAATAAATATATAGAGTGAAATTGAGTAATCCCTTCAAGGGTTTTGTTCGATTTGCAACTACCATGCCAGCCTTCCCTGTGAGTTTAACCTTGCCTTGATGATATAAAATTCACTTATAGTAAGTGAAGTTTGGGATTATAAAATTTTAATCTGAAATCATCCTATGTTAATTCAAATATGTGTGTAGGCTTGTCATGGGTCTTTCAATTATGAGGTATCAATCCATAACCCTACAGTTAGTGTATATATCCATTGGTGTAACATGCTCCCAAGAAATCAAGATTCCATTATTTGTCTATGATTATATGTATGTAATCCTAGAAGATTTTGAGGGACTAAATTTAAAGTGGGATATTGATATTTTCATTGACTTTCACCATGAGACCACTCTGATATCATATTTGGCCTATCAGATGGTGCCTACCAAGCACTAGAAAATAGGAGTTCCTGATGATGCCATTTGAGGTGACTAACACCCCAAAATTTTAATAGATCTTATTAACCATATAATCCATCAATAAATGGAACAATTTTTAGTTTTTTCATTGATAACATACTCATTTAATCTTAAATAGAGAGTAATAAAAAAGGGAATTTGAGGATAGTCCTAGAAATGGTTTGGGAGAACCGGTTTTATGGTAAGCTCTCGAAGATTCAGTTTTGGATCCACGAGGTTCACTTTTTTGGGAATTTAATTTCTAATCATGAATTAGTTGTGGTCCTAGGGATGATTGGTGTAGTTTTTTCTTAGTATCCACCCTTGATAATTTCATAGGCTTGGAATTTTATTTTTTTAGAAGGGATATTTAGGTGGTTCAGGGTTGACTTCTCTAGGATTTTTGTACCTTCAACCACCTAGATGTGGAAATAGAATCCATTTACCAAAACAGATATCTGCCAAAGAGCCTTTGAAGAGTGGATGCTCTGGCTAATGAGTGCTCATGTTTTGAGACTACCAGATGAGGGCATGG
This sequence comes from Viscum album, assembly GCA_963277665.1. NCBI lineage: Eukaryota > Viridiplantae > Streptophyta > Magnoliopsida > Santalales > Viscaceae > Viscum > Viscum album. Next base: position 935,168,953 of record OY728121.1, read on the forward strand.
AGTATTTAGTGTATTGAGACTCATATAGAGATAGGAATAGTTCTGTGTTAATGCAATGATAGGTAGGGATTGAATATGGGTCAGGGATGTTGACTCCCCATGAGAAACATTAGGTGACCCATGACCCGGAGTTGGTAGTCGTGGTCCATTCTCTAAGGATGTGGTGATTATATATTTAGGGAGTTCTTTCAATTTTTTACACATACCATCAAAGTCTCATTTATTTTTTTATATAGAGAGATCTAAACCTAAAAGAGAGGCCCTGTTTGGAGTTCCTACTGGACTATAACTTTGATATAGTCTATACTATTTGGAAGTGATGTGTAGTAGTACATACCCTTTTTTGGAAGTCACTTTATCACAATATAGAATAGAAGTCTATGAATATGGATTCCTTATAGATTACACTTTTATAGGAGAAGGGTACACCATTTCATTAGTCAATTTTGTTGACTTTTACACTTCTCCAACATGTGTGGGAGGATTATTATGGAGACATTTACTGTGAGTTCCTACATGACTAGATATCCTCACAAGATTCACTATATGGATTCTCTAACGTAGGGAATCACATAATCCTTTATCAAAGGAGGTATGTGGTTCCATTCATGATGAAAATGTATCATATGATAGAGCTTCACACATTTATTCTGGCTATAAATATTGATGAGGGTAAGATGTACATGGACCTTCAACTGTAGTTTTTGTGGTATTTCATGAGGTGGAGTGTAGCATAGTTCATCCCTCCGCGTATCACAAGTCAGAAGGTAAAGGCCGAACACCAGGTTCTAATAGGTTTTTTGTTTCTCCTTGAGATCATGAAGTGGAAATGGGATTGTATATCCATCGAAATTATAACAAGGATTTTGCAGACAATGATAATTCATGATATCATCTGGGTTATAGTTGATAGACATACGATGTTGGTACAAATCCATTCCATCAGAGAGTATAGTTTAGTAATGAGTTTGGGGATGTTTAACCTATAGGATATTTTATTCCCTCATGGGTTTCCATTGATGATTGTCTATGACCGTGATTTTTGGTTCACAACTTGGTTGATGAGAGGCCAACATGAATCATTTCTTACCAAGTTGAGGATGAGTGCATCTTTCCACAACCATGATTATAGAATTACTAAGAGCAATATTTTAATGTTTTAGGTTGTTTTTAGTGCTTGTGTGATAGAATTTATTTGAAGATGGGAGGATAACATACCATTGGTAGAAATTGTATTTCACAATAACTATCACTCTATAATCGACCTAGAACAATTCAAGGACTTATAAGGGAGACACAGTAGGACCACCTTATCATGTACTGTGATTGGAAGGGAATCTATTTTTGGTCTATAGATGGGGTAGGTAATGTGGATGAAGGTCTTGGTGATCCATGACTAGTTGAGGATAACATAGAGTAGGTAGAGAACTTATGCAGATCAACATTTTAGTCCCTTGATGTTTGAGACCATGTTTTCCTAATAGTATTTCCTAAATAAGTAATAATGATATTTGGATGGGGTGGGAAGCATCCACTAATGTTAATCAGGTTGTTCAAGATCTTTTGGAGGGTTGGTGAGGTTTTATATTGCCTCTCCTTTCAACCAAAGTTGAAGTAGTAATACGATATCTTCTATGTGTCGCTACTGAAGAGATACGTGCATGATTCTATAAATGTTATTGATTATGAGCATCTGTAAATTGAGGATATATCCACCATAATGGATTATCAAATGGTAATCGATGATCAAAAAAAGTTGATCTTGTATGGATATACTGTTCCCTTGGATTGTGTACTATGGAAGCATGAGTGCATGTTAGAGAGAACATTATAGCGGGAGATCCAAATATGGGCCATGAATACCAACATTGTTTCTCAGTTATTATGTATTCAGGAAAACAATAATGAAATAGATATTAATATAGATTCTATATATTTTATTTTAAGACTTTAAAACATATTGAGAAATATTTTTTGAATCATGTTTTGGGATGACGTGTGATTAGTGATCCCATAATAAATTATATAAAATTTTATGTATATTTAATATAACATAAGAATAGTCATTGAAATAAAATTTAATATATCTGAAATAGAGTCTCAGATTAAAAATTTGATAACACATTTGAATCCAACGAGAGGCATTTACCCTTGGTGTTACATAAAGTTGGTAAGTGTTGGATGTTCGGATTAGAAAGCCATTGGTGGGCACATTAAGTGATTCAATTATTTAAAATATTTATTTAATTAATATAATAATAAAGAACGAAAATCTTCTATAAGTATGCAGTTATGGTGAATTCTTAGGGTAGCATCATAAACCTGGGATTGTTGAGAGGAAGATTCCACTATCTTTCATTGGTTAATAGAGATTGAATGACAACCATATCAATGTGAATCAATTCATTGTGATAAAAAATGGTCCTCTTCATCATTTTAAATAGTGTTCTTTACCAAAGATTGATCAATATCATGGTAGGGAACTTGTTTCATTGGATTTACACCATTTTTTTATTCATTATAAATTGATAAATTAATGTACTTTGATTTATGATTTTTCTAACATCACATAATCCCTGAAAATTGTTTATTCAATTTGTTCTTGATTATGATATGAAATAACCCCTTGAAATACCTTATTATACTATCATTATCCAATAAAAATTGGCCAACAATTTTATCACCTTTTATTTTGTTCCTTTCCCCCACCCATTCTTCATGCTCTTCATCACTGGGCGACGAGGTCACAAATTGACTATTGATATGTGGATTTGAGCATGATTTGTCCAAAAAAATCACGGTGGATGTGCATGAATCTACTATATTTGAGTTATTAGGATGATTCATTGGGTATTTGGGTTAGTAGTGATGTATTTTTGGATCAATAATATGAATTATAAAAATTAGTGTCAAGGGAGGCGGGTGAGTCATGTGCGAGATTTGAGCGGACAATTTTAAGTCCAATTGCTATCTACAAGAAAGATATAATTGATGGATAAAAGAGTTTTAAACAAATATATATTGTTCAATAATAGGATTTTTTTGGCACTGAGTATGGATCTGGAAACCAAATGAGGATTCTCTAATTTATGTGAAAAATAAAACTACAAGATGTGTATTTGGAAGAACACATGCATTGTATACCCCTAGCCAAAGCAGTAATGGTATTTAGGAAATTTAAATATAACATGACATGTGGGACCCCCACATTCCATTTGACTCAGTGGGGGTATCCCATCATGTACTCATAGAGTACAAGGACACGTCCAGACACACACCGTATACTAGAACACTATCGTGTAAAGGGGCATGATCAGGATTATGTGTAGACACCATGTGGCCAAGACACACCGTGTAGTACCCTATCATGAAATATTGTACTACATGCCCAGTGAGCACTGTGATTATGAGGACACAACATGGTATAGGAGTAGGACATCATATTGTGTGGACCTGTTTCATGTTTATATCTCTTATGTTCATTATACCTCTCGTATCTACATAGTTTTGACTCGGATATTGGCTCGTGAGTCCCCTTTTTATGGGGTTTTTTGAGTAGAACGTGATTATGGAATTTTTAGCATATTTTTATACATGATGTGATATTTTCATATAATTATTATTTTTAACGAGTTTCATCAATGATTCCAGTTATTATACAGGATAATCATTAGAATTAGAGAGTTGGAAATCCCCCCAAACCCCCCAAACAGATCTGAGTGGTACCAAATGATGGACTAGGGCATGGTTCCTCGTCCAATTTATTGTCACCAGTAAATAGACTTAGACATGAGTCATCAATATATCTAATAAGTTTTACACCACTAATTGAATAATTTATGGGTCCTCTTTCGATAGGGTGGAATCCCCCTAATAGACTACTATGTGGATCCTCTTTCTCTATAGTATGATGAACCACCGTGAAAATGTAGGGTGTGGTTTCTTTACTGACTTAGTGGTACCCTCTGATGGACTAGGGTGTGATTAATATATCTATCTAATTAGTGGTACCCCTAACATAGTAATGAGTGGGAACTCTACCCATTGAGTGGTACCCCCTAATGGACTAGGGCAAGGTTGATCTGTCTATCTATTGAGTGGTACCCCTGATGGGATAAGTTGTGGGTCAACTACCAACTGAGTCGAATACCCTGATTTACTAGAGTGTATGTCCACTTGCTATAGATTGTTCACCCTAGACCGTGTCTCACAATAGCATGTTGTGGGTTCTTAATAAGGTTACAACATTATACAGACTCATGATATGATATGAATCAATGATAAATCCACTTTAACATTTATAAGAAACATTATTGGCATTGTTTTTGAAATGGAGAACCCATTTTACTGTTGTCTGGTTTTCTTTCATGAGGATATATCTTTCATGTTAGGTATTGTTTCCCTCTTTCTTCAGGGTTCATCTAACTTTTTCTATCATGTCTCATATTGAACTGCATTAAAAATTAATTTTATATTGTCGAGTACGTATATACTCACCCTGGAATCGGCTTTTACCACATGAATAATATATTATTAATATAATGGATAAGTCAGATGTGATTTCAGAGGAGCATAGGGATACCTTGGTGAATTATACCACTTGTTATGGTTGGGTCTTGGACACCCAGATCCATGATCTATTAGAATTTTCTTTTCTATTTATTGTGAGGTTAGGAGAAATTTTTTGGTTGGGAATGTATTTTTCACAGTATTTTTAGATTACAATGTTTTACTATTTTTATTACATAGAGGTTATTAAATTCATGGTTTTTAATCTACATGTTAATTTTTTATTATTCTAATGCACTTATGCATGTAGATGATTGGGTTTGTGAAAATAGGTAAATTAGGAAAATGCCACCCATTTTTGTCATTCCATTTAGTGCCTGTCTCAAAACATAGCCTGTGGAGGTGGGATTGTGGTAGTTGTGAATTGACTTTTTTACTAGTTAGGTAGGCCTCGGTGGGTCAGATCATGATAAAAAACTACATTAATCAAGGACTTATGAATTATATGTATGTTTATCATGCGTAACGGTAAGAAAAATTTCTTATACATGAAATACCTACTCCTAAAGGAATAACAAGGTATGTATGAAATAATTTTCATCAACAGATAATAACATAATCTCATGTTAATGATGGAAAATAAAGTTTCACAGTCAGGATCCAAGTATCACTGAGAAGGGGAGGGAATGAATCTGTTATATCTTTTCCTTTTATGTTTTCATCTCTTTGAAACAAACTTCACCACCTATTAATGAGTTCTTTATCTTCTAAACACAATCCAATCGCACATCCACAAGAACACAATAATTTAAAAGGTTCACTACTCAAAAAGAGTTGTAACAACCTTGGTATGATATGGAAACAATCCAATACCACACAATCAGGTACAAAACAATCCTTTTATGTGTAATGAAATTAGTAGGATATACCCATACACTTGTTCATCACAAGGAAAAAAATCTAAACGTGTGAGTTCAACATCTTAGAAAATATAAGGGAAACAATGATTTAGTGATTCTCGGTGAACTTTCACAAATATGATCACTCAAAACAATTATTCTCTTTGCTTACTAGAATGTTGTATGAAATTCCTTGCACAAAAATTACTAATAATGATGAACTCAAATATTTTTCACACTCTTTTAGGTGTTCAACATTAATTCCATGCATGAATTTTTTCACTTTCATCATGAAAAACCTATTCTGTTCACTTATTTCTTATGCGTAACTCAATTCTTGTGTGAAACTTCCTTAGCTTGTGGAAAAATCCAAATATTTTGTGAAACTCCATTTGTGAAGAATTATTCAATGATTCATAGATGCAGATTTATCTAATTTCCATGAATAACAAATATTGGGGTCGGGGGTGGTCACCTCATATTTATAGGCACCACAGACCCCTACACACAAAACCCTGACACAACTTTCGAACTCCTAATGCGTCGTACAAGATCATATCTTAGTTCACAAAACCCATTTTATGTCGTATTTGGTCTGTAAGTTTCTTTCATGAAACCTCATCTTTTTCACACATCTTGAATCTTTTTTTCAATTAATTCCTTTCCACTTTTTCGACAATCGGATCCTGAAACACCACTTGAGCACAACATTCCAAACTCCCTTATATCATTCACGCAAAAACTAATATTTCATGTCGTTCTTTCCACTTTCAAACATTTATGTTATGATATTGGAACATCCCGTGAAGAAAACATTCCAAATAACATTCAATATTTCACAACTTCCTTTTTGAATAACACATTTCTCCATCTCCCAATTTTTAGGCCCAAAAATTTGGAAAACACTAGAAAATAGTGACTCCTTAAATTCATTCTTTTGTATCACCTCCAGATCATCCATTTCGTTGTCATAGGTTAATAAACCCCAATCCAAAACAATTCATTTTATTTCATCCTTAACACTACTATCATTATATATATCATTTTATAAATCAGTTTGAGCATTTTCAGATTTTCCATAGAATATATAGTAACTTCTGTATCTTCAAACAACATATTTCATTCTAATCAAACATGAATATGATTGGAAGCACCGTTATTCCCATTCCATCATAAGACATGCATCACATGTTCTCTAAGAAACATATGATAAATGTGAGGTAAAAATCTGAAAATCATCATCTGTATTATTCTAAGACTTTTACAAAGTGAATTGATTTATCTTCTTTGACATCAATAGAAAACACTCTACAAAATTAAACTCTTAAAACATCATTCTCCATCAAACTTGGTCCCAATATAAAACACATGGAATACCTTGTGTAAATCAAATATATCATCAATACATGGAACTAGGAATCACTTTTTATAATAACAATGTCAAACATTCTATAATACACACAAAATATCTGTGTATTATAAATATTTATAGAAAATATGAAGAGAAAACACTATGATGATTTACTCTGTCAAATAATGATCATGCCTTCAAAGTATTTCATTAAATTTTTAATCATGATTAATGTAATGATACATCATATAAAGATAAATAGGAAATGATACTACCACAGGCATGATCCCTTTAGTGACCTCTACCACCCTCCCTGGATGAAATATCAAAAAATAATCATGAAAAACATCATGGATCTAGTTCAAAACTAGAGGGTAGATAGCTATATACTTTTTTTGTTATCTAATAGAAACTGGAAACATGCTCTAAAATTACACCCAACTCTTGATTGTCATGTCTTAAACATCCATCATATAAATTCCACCATCTAGTATGAACATGGTTACCCCCTTAAATATGTGAAGGATATATGATAGTTGTAGTAGTCCATAAATTCTTGATATAATGTATAAAAATACATCCCAATGATCATATGTATTACATTAATTTTGAGAATATTGAAATATCAATGAAACTAATTTCCACCAACTACTATAAAGCATTATCTAATTAATAAAATTCTTTTAGATCACTTTCCTTATGGATTTTATATGGTCATCACCTCCAAATTGTTCTCCACATCAATAAATATGCATTCAATTATTTAAACAACCATACAAGAGTGAGAATATATGTATTAAATAATGTTTATGGTAATGTAAAAGCCACCATAATCATAAATTGATTAATGTAATATCAGATATCATGATTAAGAGATATATAATTTATTAAAAAAAGTTGGCCTATACCATATACATGAGAATTATCTTTTCCCCCTACTCAACACCACTCTGATAAAGATAGTGCCTTTGAACTACGGTATAATATACCACACAACATGTAGTATGACCTATAGAGGTCCAATATCATGTCTATGATAGTGTGACTAATCGCATTTCAATTTATTTTTGATTCATAAAAATAGCATTAATTGAATTTTTGAAGGAATCATATAGAACCCTTATTAGTTAAACATCTTCCAATAATATTTTCACTATAATGGATGATGATTACAATAAATCCTCTTGTGTCCAACTATTACACATTGATAACATAAAAATGGTGAACTTCCCTAGATACTCTACCCACTACCTCCATGAACTAAATTTTCAATGGAGGGATTGAAAATTCCAGAATATTAACTAACATATCTCATATAAAGATATTCCTTCTCTCCACTAAGTTCCTCTTTCTCATTTAACTAAATGATATTTTCTTGGTTCTCCCACCAAAAAATGTTTTTCACGAGAAAAACATTCTCTTATGAACTAATATATTATCTAAAGTTGTACTTAATTTTATTGAAACTTCATACATCATCCAGTAAAAGTGTTGGATTAAAACATTACAAGCCTATGAAATAGATGGAATAATCATTTTCATATATACCTCAAAATAAGAGGGTCATGAATATCCAAACATTGTCTTCCCTCAATGTATTTGGTAATAAAAAAAATCAAAAAATCCAGTTTAGATTTCTATCAAGGTCATGTTTTCATATTGATCCATCTGAGACTATATGTATCTGCATCCCAAAATCGATCATTGAAGCATATAATCCAAAATCATTACCATTCAATACAGAGTATTCTCCAGAGGGTCAACGATGGTCCCAATTGAGTCCACCTAGAAATCCACATCCTATGGAAAAACATAACCTAATTTTTTTTGTGGGTGTTTCAAATAAGAAACATTGTTGAGGTATTACATAGATGTATAATCTCATGGATGTTTTCTCTCAATTGACTACACAACAAATAATAATATAAAATATAGTTTTTCATCTGTTGAATTATCTAGATCTACTAGAGACTCTAGTCTAAATGCTATAGGAGAATGATAATTTCAACCCTTTCATTGTACTACCATAATTTTTTATCAGTTATTTTATACATTAAAAAATGGTTGAAATTATCCATGTTATAGGAAAATTATAAAATCTCACTTATAGAAGGTGATAAAAATAATAAAATCATAATATTTATAATATATAGTATCCATGTTATCAAGGAATCATATTTATTTTCCTATCATCATTAAAAATAAAAAATTGAAATCCCAACATTCATATCTGGATGCATGGATAATAACCATAATGTTGTATCAGAAAATGATTGAAATCTAAAAAATAAAAATAAATCCTGAAAATCATATTCATCAATAGATTTTAAAAAAACTAATGGTAATGGATAAATAAAAAATAGAAATCATGTCCTTGGTAACTTAGCCTTTCCTAATACATGGGTTGATACTCCCAAGAACATGTTCCGTACCATGTCATGAAAAGTTCATATCTCTTTCTATCATGCCCAATTTTTATGAAAAATGAAACAGGTCGCTAATACAATTTAGTAACATCCCTTCATAGTTCACTTATATATAACTGAATGATGTCTCTATATGGCGTCAATAATGCCCTCGTACTCTAGAGGCCACTTGAAAGTAGTGAGGGTCTTAGAGGATATATTGGGGATACTATACCCTATGTTTAGAGAAATAATTTCATTGGAAATAAAAAACTATAACATCTATATCATAACATAAAAGGCACATACCCAAAAATTCATATAATATAAAACATATTACCATGATCAAATAATGAAATTCATACACAAAACTAAAAAACACAAATAGTTCCAACATAATGAATAAATCATACTTTTTATGAGTCTACACTAGATCCCACTATCCATGATTTAATATCTACATACTTGTTCATTCATTTAACATATTGGACTTGCACTTATACCAACCCAAAACCATGAAATATCATTAGGTACCAAAGGTTTTTTGAGTAGTGTGTGAGTAAAATGTGATAGGCCTCCATTAATAGTGTCTAAATATTATCCATATTGAGTGATGAATATACTGATGTTATTCTAAAAAATTAAATTTTTATATAAAAATGTTTAAATAAAATATAATTTGTCAACCCCTGGGACCATAGTGGTACCCGGAGTCAACTATACATTCTTAAACTAGTGTTGGTGCCTCTTTATACAATTCCTTACTCCAGTTTATAAGTACAAGGGAATATTACTCTTTGGAATCACATAATGGTCCCATAGTAATAATAATTTATAATATGGGAATCAAAAAAAAATTCATCACATCAAGGACCACCAAAATTATAAATAAATAAAATAGGAATACTAGATCCTTGGAATCACATCATAATTCTCCAATAGAAAAAATCGATAATTCTATATTCAAGGAATCATGTCAAGGTCTCCCAACATTAATAATAAATAGTACGGGCATACCAAAACCATGAATTCATTTCAAGGTCTCATAATTGTGATAAAAATTAATATTGGGTTACATGTTCATTAAAAACTTATTAATATACCCACAATAATAACAGTCAATGGTATCATTTTTCCAAGTCCACAAGTACAAGACATGATTTTATTAACAAATTCTTCCACCAAATTCTATATTAAAAAATTTAGCAATTATAATTAATTAATGGTAATTAATGTTTAATTCAAATAAAAAACAGAAATATATAATATGTTATGAGAACCTTGTAAAATTTCCATGAAACATTATTTAATCCCATGACATATCTAAATTCATCACTTGAATTGCAATTTTTATATCCAATGGATGGAACACCTTAAATTATGGCCAATGTCCTGGTCTATACACACTTATAGAATAATCAGATACCAGGGAAAGGATTAAAATAATTAATTATGAAAACAAATCCAATAACATATTGATTAAGACCATGATCACAATATTTTGGAACTACCACTATTCAAATATATAAAATAGAAGAGTAATATGAAGTCAAAGGATAGTTAAAAAACCTACCTCATGTGTAAAAAGACTGTATTTTCAAGGATCACCACCCAAATCAATCCTAGTGAGTCAAGAACCCAATATCATCCCCAAACTCCTTATTTTATAGTTCTTTTAAAAATTATTAATAAAAATTTATCTACGGAATAAATATGGATGGAAATACATTGAGGAATAAATCCGAACCGATGATGCATAAAACACCAAATATTATAAATATAAAGGGCTAAAAACACCAATGAGACCACGTATACATATACAAGAAAAGAGATGGTTTAGGGATATAATGATCTAGTATTGACATACTATGACAACACATCAATTTTGAGGAATAAATAAAACATTACAAAAAATGGATGCCCAAAGAATGTATTAGTTTAGTGCCTTTAGAATCTTGGAAAAAAAATCATATATCTTAGTGAAGGATATTAAATGCTTCCAAAAAATTTATCCCCCCTTAGTATTTCTATGTAAGAACATTTCTTCATAACCCGGGTTAAAGAAATATAAGAAATGTTTGAGCTCAAATGATCAATAATGGTAATTAAAGGAAATGCATAAGAATATCATGAATATAAGGGAGAAAATGACCATGATAATTATAAGGTCCTTCCCTACAAAAATATATCCTAAAAAAGAATCATGGAATAAATATTTGCAGTTCAAATTCATGAATCATAAATAAATGGTGGTAATGTCACATGAAAGCGTAATTCATGAATAAGACATGGAATTGTGGATACACATCAAAGTATAACATCGTGAATGTGTATAATTATAAACACGTTCACATATTGAGTTATGGAAATGAAATCAGGACACCTCATAGACCTATGGACATGCAACCATGTCTACACCTAATGTTGTGATCATTGAATCAGGTTTATGAAAATCATTGTGAACATGTAATCAGGTTTACACATAATCTTCTGGACATGAAACCAGGTATATTCTTAACATTTTAAAAGTTAAATTTGGTTTATTCATATAATTATTAACACATAATAAGGTTCAATCATAATATTATGAACATGTAATCAGGTTCACACATAAACCTCTAGTCATGAAACCAGGTCCACAAATAAATTTGTGAACATGTAATGAGGTTCATGCATAAAATTTATATTGATGATTCATGCCTCATTATCAAATGTATTATAGTGATAAATAGGTCCCACCCATATCATAATTACATAATTAATACAAGTTCCAAAAAAATCTTCCATTATATCATGACCCATAAAAATATACTGTTTTTTTACATTATATAATATTGTGTGAAATGAAATAGGTATCATTATCATTTCGGCATATAATATACTATTGAAAATTGATGGGTTTGACAATCTATTCATGAAATCATAACACATTAATTTAACCATGATTTAAAATAATATAAACAATGGAATATAAACAAGTGTCATAAATAATATTCCATCAAAACATGAAACTTTCAAGAAACAATATGAATGAAACCTTTAGATAATTTAATGAAAGTTCTAGAGTAACATCAATATATGTCATCATTGATGGAAAATAACATGTACAGATATTTTGAAAACATTTCTTGAGTAGAATTTCCATTATTATTTGGAAAGAGATTTTTATAACTTTAAAACATTGAAAAACCATTTTCTATGAAAATTCCTTGAAAACATCGAAATAATGCTTGAAATTTTTTTGAAAACCACATCCCTTGAAATCATTTAAAAGAAGCATGAAAAAATTTTGAAAAACATTTTCCTTGAAAACATATAAATTAATATCAAAAAATTTTGAAAACTGTTTTCCTTGAATACAGATAAATGAATCTTGAAAACATTTTAAAAACAAATTTCCTTGAAAACTAATAAAATAATATTGAAAACATTTATCAATATTTTTTCTTTAAGAAACTATAAAATAATAGTGAAAACAATTTGAAAACCATTTTACTTGAAAACATATATATGAAACTTGAAAAATATTTAAGAAAAACTTTGATTAAAACATATCAATTAATCATACAAATCCTTTTGAAAAAAACATTCATTGAAAACTACTTTGAAAATTTATTAAGAAAAGTTGATTTTTTTAAAATGAAATCATTTAAAAATCACTTTTTATAATATTTTTCTAAAACATTATCATCTTATTCAATAAAATGAAGCTTCAACAGAATGATGGCGGGTAAATCTGTACATATCGTATAAGGTAAGAAGGATATTTATTTTTGACCGGTGAAAAGGATAGAAAAATTCCATGTTTGGAAGGAGACAAAATTTGCTTTGAAAACATTAGTAAAATAAATAAAGGGTAAAATATATTTAAAATATTATAGGATAATAATAGAATATTCTTGGAAACCCTTTTTAGAAAACATGGTATTTATGGAACACAAATTTCTAACCAATGAGAGGGTGAAGTCGGGCTGCTTTAAAACACTTTCTTAACTAACTTATTGTAAAAAGAGTGGAAAATTGTACCAATAAATTATTATATCTTGAATAACCAGAGTATGTATAATTGATGAGTGTTCTTGAGATATGTATCATAATGTTTCATAATTTTCTTCATAAACATTAATATTCTCAATAACTGATGAGATCGTTTCAATAAAATCTTACCACTTGTTAACATTGAACCACACTCTCCATGTAAGAAAATGAAATTACGTTAACATTAATAAACATGAAAATAATTATAACTATGAAATAAATTTTCAAAGGATTTATATACACCTCATTGAAAAATATAGGTTCCTAACATGGTAGGTGTCTCAATGAAAGAAAATGGAGACAAAATTATTTTATCAATTTGGTATATTTTGAATAATAAAACCTATTGAATAAATATCATAAAATGGGTATGTATATATCCATAAATTTAAGAATAATAACCATATAATTCATATATGGGTAGTGTAAACACCATACAAAAGGAATGGGTGGTGAATAAAGAATCTATCTCACGAATATAAAAAGTGAGATGAAATTCCCTTAATTAGTGTATTGACTATCTTGGTACTTGTAATAACCAACTGTATAATAAATATAAGTTTATTATAAATATTTTAAATAACCATATTATTATATATGATGAATTATATGGTGTTATTATGATTTTATATTACCCTCTTGTTAACCATTCTATGTTTAGGTTACACTTTGGGTAATATTCGCTTTTTTTTCACACGTGTCTTAATTTGTTATGTCATTGGTAAATATAGTTATATAATGGTTTAAAAAATTTAATACATGATATAAATATAATTAATATTAATTATATGTTTATCATAATAATCTATATAATATATAAGTATGAAATGGAATACACTGTTCTTGGAGACGTTTGGCCTGACGTATGCATGAACGTTGCTTCCATTTTATTGATGTATTGAAAGAAAGTAAATAAATGTCATATATTTATATGAAGATATATATATATAATATAAATAAAGTAGAATTATTATATCATATATATCATATATATTCACTAAACATATCCTTAATAAATTCAATGTAGTGTGTGAACGAATCCTATCGCTTTGAGGGGGGGTAGTCTACACTTCCTGAAATGAAATTATCATATTTTAACAAGATGGAAATCATAAGGTTATGTACTAAATAAAATTAATTTGATCATAAAAAAATTATAAAAATTATATATATCATATATAAATTGATTTTCCATCATAATTTCTACCATGAGAGGCGGTAAAGGAAAAATAAACAATCGTTGTTTCGTGAGGTGGTAGTTTTTCGTACATACAAATATTATGTTTGTTACTTATAATATGGAGGTGTGTGAGTGTAAGAAAAAACCATAGCATAAAAATACTATTATATATTTTAAAATGGTTTTTTATACAAGTATTGAACAAGAAGAGTGTATGGAGTAAAAATTGAAATAAAAGAATTGATCTTGAGTGAGGGTGTTGCCTCTTAATCGGGTACCTTTGTTTGGTTTTAACCAAAGGGATTAATTGTAAGTTATTATGAAAAAAGGTAGGGTTTATGAAGTAAGGGAGTGATTTTTATATTTATTGGATAGATATTGGATGAGGCTAACAGGTTTTATATGTGTTAGGAGGTGGGAGAGTTGGTGGCCTTTTATTGGGGATAGAAAGGACTCACTTTGTATTTTTGAAAACAAGTTTAGTGTTCCCACGTTTTTACCAAATCATGTCATAAAAAAAACTAAATAAGGTAATGTTAATGGCTGAATAAGTTCCATAAAAGTAGTTTTTGACAACATTATTGGTCATTTTTTCACTTATGATTATGGCTTCTTCCTTTGTTATGCTTAATTTCACTTTAATTATGGTAAATAATTTTAATTAAATTCACTAATATTATTGGTAAAAAACTATTTTAAACATAATTTAAATTATAAATATTGATTATTCAAAATTTGAAATACATTTTTTAAAATTCATATAACATAATTGGTACAAATTTATTTAAATTTAATGCCACTGACGGAACAACACTATGGGGTTTTAAAGTAAAAATGATCAAAAGATTACTAAGTATTTATATACCATTTCAATGAGAAATTTTATTAAATGTAAAAAATTGGATTAATTTATTTATATTTGTTTTTATTATAATTTACTAATAAATTTAAATATAACTTAACTATATTAATATATTAGATAAAAAAATACTTTTGAATTAAAATTCGATATTTTTAACTACTCATTAAAAAATGAAACCGTAGAAAAAAATACTGAAATTGTATCCTAAACATATTTTACTGTTTCTATTTTAGATATTAAGTTTATTTTGACCTATTAAATATATAAAAATTACATAAATTGGATTTAAAATGAGGTCTCCATTAAAAGGTGGTAAAACTGCCTTTATAAAAATATTGTGTTTTAAGCCTAAAATTGGATTTGGTATTATCTTATGTATATAAAATCTGTTAGATGAATATCAAAATTATTTTATTGAACATATAAAATATATATTTTATTAATATCATTGACTAATAATAATTAATTTAATTTATTAGCACAAAACAGCTTTGGGAGCATAAAAATAAAAATAAATCCTTTATATTAAAATGCTCTTTATATTTTCATTTCTAATTAATTGGTAACCTATAAATTCATCTATTATTTTTGTAAACCTTTTATTTTTATAATTTATTTAAAAAATTTCATAACTGTTAGCTTAATGGCTAGATATATCTAATTAAATAAAAATATTTTAAGTAATATACTATAGTTTGGTTACTCTTGGTCTTTCTTGTTACGCAAGACATCGAGGAAACGAAATCATGTATGTAATGTATCATAACCATTGTGGTCCATGTAGAGCATGTTAAAATTTATGTTTATTTTAGTTCATGATTAAAATGTGTTGTTTATAATGCAACCCAAACATATTTCTTTAATATAAATAAACGAAATTTTGTTTTGTGTGAGAAAAAATATATAAAAATTATTTAATTATTTCTAAAAATAATAATTTCACAAAATCTCAGGGTGTTATAATCTACCCCCCTAAAAATTAATTTCAACCATGAAATTCATCTGGGTTATTAAAAATTTAATACATGATTGTTCCTTTCGTAGAAACCCACATCCTAAAAAATGAACACTGAATCATTCTATAAAAATTGAAAGTTGGAATCATAAAGTTTTCCCAAAGTAACTCATAGCTAGGATTCTGTATAGGAGAACATAGGTGGGAAGTAAAAACTAGGATGTGGAAGGTAAATATAACTATCATGTCCTGATAGAGAGTGATGGAAAACATGGTAATGAAAATTTTAACATCAAAAAACCATAAATCAGTGATGATCTTGGGGGCCATTTCATTCATAAAAAACCGAGGTACTGGGATATATTTTTTGGTATCAAGATCCTTTTTTACTATAGTTGAATAATTATCATGGTAGTATATACATACATTATTTTAGGAAAAGCATACCCTTTTTTGTTCCATAATCAGCTTAACCTCATTCTTCAAAAAGGAAGTATAATTTTTCATTCCTGAAGTACTAAAAAATCAGGATATCCACGATATGTCATACCATTTGTCACTAGTTATAGTCAACACATTGTTTTTAGAACTAGTCTTCTAATATGCTTAATTCCTCAAGTGGTGAGATCATACATTTATCTCACGAACTACATCCAAAGTGTACCATAATCATTCCATAAAGGTTTAACCTTATAAACCTTATGAAACATGAAAATCCAAAACATGAAATGAAAATTAATGAAATAATCTTCACATTTATCCCTATATATGTAAAATTATATCGTGGTTATCACATTCCTAACATGTGAATACCCTCCTTGAAAATCCACTAAAAGATGGTAATAAACTGAATTACCCTTAATCCTTTTGGAATAAATTTTTTATTTGATATTATAAAGATTACTTGATATATTCCTTGAATCCATGATGTTTTAAACATCATACATAATGACATGGGTCACATTTTCAACAAATAAATAATCAGATCCAGGTTAATCAATGCTATACCATTTACAGTATCCAAATCAATCATCTCTCTATCCAAGATAAACACAATTTCTCTACATCTTGAACTCATTATTGGTTAAATTCCCTTAAAAAAATATCAACTTTATTATTTGTCACCATTTTTCAACATATCCCTTTCTATCCATCTCTAAAAACTTATACTTGTAATACATATATATTTCCTTATTCTTATAACAATGTCATTGAATTCCAAAACATAAATAATGCATTAAACCATCATTATATTTGAACTATTACTTAAGATTCATTTACTTATTCCTTAATACCTCTTTCCTATAATATGAAATAGGAATCATGTATTTAGGTTCCTCAAACTAATTATAATCACGATTCTTATGTTTGATGTAAAAAATCCTAGATGAACATCACATACCATTCACATGTTGTTTGTGGTCTCTTTATATTTTGAAATATAACCAACACTCATACCACCTTCCTAATTCCCATTATAAGAATTACACATGGGATGTAAATTCTCATTATACTCATAAAATCCACATATGAAACATTAAATGGTAACCATGTTCATTATAGTTCAGGCCATTGACAAAAACCAAAAAGCACAGGGTGAGGTACACACATCATTGAAGAAAGCCACATAATCCCAAAAAAATACTGTAAGATTTCTAAATCATGACACATAAATTTTAACCATTGACACAATATGTTTTTCCTAGGTAATTCATGAAAATATTCCATTTACATACTTCATGATGCTTCATGATGAGTTGGTGAATTCCCATATAATATCCCCTAGAAGGGTCAGACTAGGTTCATTGTATGGCTCATTGTCGTGTACCTAGTTACACCGACATAGGCCTGACACACCTTCTTAGAGTTGATTCTCTAAGGTACATATTATTCAGATCCACATTCACTTATAGTATCCAGATAGGTATTTATTTCTAGGTAACCACTCACTATCCTTTTCCAATATATCGCACCATTTTTTTTAATTTTAACTAATCCTTGTACTTATCCATTGAGTCATTTGTAGAAATATCCATAGAAATATACCTTGGGTTCTCACTAATGTTTCCTCATCCTCATTTCTAAAGGTTGAATAAACCTTCACTCGGATACCAACTATAACGACCTAGTCTTGAGATACATTAAAATTACATCACTTTTACATAATACCTTAATCAATAAAAAATTTGTCACCTGAAGACCATATTAGTTTAGTTATTTTTGAATCTTGGAAACAAATCATCCAACTCAGTGAATGATCTTCAATGTTTCTCACAATGATCTTCCCCCTTATTAATTCTACATAAAATCCTTTCATCATAACATAGGAAAAAATAATAATAAATGGGTGAGATCAAATGATCGGTAAGGGTAATTAAAAGAAATGAATAAGCATATCATGAAAATATGTGTATGAGAATGTGATTAGGATCTTTATAAGATCATAACCTGTATATTAAGGATCATAAAAATGAATCATGGAAAAAAATTGCAGTTCATAAGTCATGAAGTATAAGGAAATCAAGAGCATAATCCATAAAATCCTTATGTAGGAATAAGGCATGGAATTGTGGAATAAAATCATCATATAACAATGTGAACATGTATAAGTAGAAACAGGTTTACACATTAAGTTAAGTACATAAAATTAGGCCCCATCATAGATTTATGGACATGCAACAAGGTCCACATATAATACTGTGAACATGGAATCATGTTTATGAATAACATTGTGAACATTAAATTAGGTTCAAACATAAAATTATGGACATGAAACCAGGTCCATTCATAACATTGTTAACATGTAATTAGATTCACGCATAACATTATGAACACATAATATAATTCACTCAAAATATAGCACACATATAATCAGTTAAAAACATAACATTATGAACACCTAATAAGGTCCACTAAAAACATTATGAACATGTAGTCAGCTTCACACAAAATTTTTTTACCCATGATTCATCCATTAGTATCCAATTCATTAGAGGGAGATATAATCCCCATTGATCTCATAATAACATCATTCATTCATATTCCACAAAATAAATATTCCATTGTACCGTGACTGATAAAAAGTGATGGGTTTTATAAGCATCAAATCCTATCATATGAAATTTAATGGGTATCATTAAATTTATTTCCAATAATTACCCATTGAAAAGATATAGTATTCAAAATCACATAATGAAAGCATAACCTAGGATAAAAATCTATTTTCAGAAGTATATAACTAGTGTAATTGAAATGGTTGTCACAAATATCATTCCATCAAAACATGAAGATTTCAAGAAATAAGATTAAATGAACCATTCGATAATTTCCTCAATGGTCATGAATAACATCAACATATGTCATCATATATGAAAAAATACTCTGAAATATATTTTGGAATCATTTCATAAAGAAATTAACCTTTCTTCATTAAAAAAGAATTTTTAAAACATAAACCCTTTGGAAAAAAAGTTCTTTTAAATGGAATTGAAAAAATTTAAATAATGAATGATATCATTTTGAAATAATTATCCCTTCAAAATATTTAAAAAAATATTTAAAACACTAAGAAAAACATTTTCCTTGAAAACATATAAAATTAGTTTGAAAACATTTTCAATACCATTTTCCTTGAAAACTTATAAAAGCGTGAAAATAATTTAAAAACTGTTCTCTTTGAAAACATATAAATGAAGCTTACAAATATTTTACAAAACATTTTATATTAAAACATATATAATAATATTAAAAAAATTTAATCACTATTTTCCTTGAAAGCTTACAAATGAATCTTGAAGTAATTTTAAAAAAAATTCCTTAAAAACATAAAAAAAATCAAAAAAACCATTTGAAAAACAGTCTCCTTGGAAAATACATCGAAACATTATTAAGAAATATTTAATTTTTTTTAAAACCATTTATTTGAAAACTAATTTTTGGAAGCAGTTTCTTTAAAATTTACCTTTTAATCATGTAAAATAAGCTTTAAAGAAATCACAATGGGTAAATCCTTACATGTCGTATGATGTAAAAAGGACATTCATTTTACACGGTATAAAGGATAGAAAAATCCCTTATTTAGAAAGTTAATAGAAGATTATTTGAAAAACTTATTAAAATAAAAAAATATAAAAAAATATTTTAAATATTATATGATAATAATAGAATATTCTTGAAAAACCTTTTTTGAAAACATGTTTTTAAAGAATCACAGATTTCTAACTGAAGAGAAGGTAATGACAGGATTTTTTAAAAACACATTCTTAGACATATTTTGTACAAAAGAGTGTACAATGGTACAAATACATTAATATATCATTAATAACTAGAAGAAATAATTTTCATGGGTTTTCTTATGTGTAAGAACCTGGTTCTTCCTTTGAGGTAGGAATAATTTCTTTTAGGGCTGTTTTTGTGAAAAAATAGGAGAAATATATGAGTACCAGTTGAAAACCAATTACGCGACATGATCGGGGGTTACACACCATGTATACCAAGTATATTCCATGTAATTTTTTTTCCGGGTGATATTCCATACATGAAAAGTGATGGTTATCGATAAATTTGGGGAAAACAACCATATACATGGAATATATATTCACGTACATGTCGTGTATTTAGATTTTTTATAAAATGGTTAGAAACCTCATTTTTTTGGACAGATAGAAGCTCACCCACTGGTTCATGAATATTAGTGCCTAGCTCGATCATAGGCATGGTTTTCCTCCCCTTTCTATTTCTGGACTCTGATTCAAACACCATCGGAAGAGTTGGAAGCCCTTCGATGAGTTCCTAATTCCTCTTGATCTGTTTTTGTGATTACTTCTCCCAACTTAGTTATCAAATATTTAGAGCTTATGATCAATTTTTATATATTCCCCATTCCAGGTCGAATTAGAAGCTAATGATGTACTAGGCGAGTCTTACGAGTATGTGGTCGGTGGGCTCATGCCTTTTGTTAATTGTCTTGTTCATTATATGTGTCAGAGTGCCTCAGACCCATTTTTTGTGTGTCTCCTTAAATGGTCTTTTCAAATGGTTATTTCACATTACTTTTTATATAATTTAGTGTGTGTTTTAAATAATGTTAAGCATTTTTACCTTGATTATGGGCCACCCCATCGGTGTATTTCCCTTAGATGACTGTTAGTGGTTGTTTAGTCAAGGATGCCTATGACGAATGCCTTTGTTTCCCATTTTGGATTTTTAAAAGTGAATTGAATTTATAATGGAATTTAAATTGTGTTTAATTATAATTGAATTGCCTATGGTTTTGGGAATAATGATTTTACCATTTTCCTTATGTTATGTATATTCTTGTTTAAGAATGTTTGGAGTGATTTTCTCCAATTGTGTACTTTCCCACATGATATAATTTATGCTTAAGCATTTTGATAGATTAAATTACATGATAGGCTTGTTATATTAATTTCTCCCATGTGTGTTATTATAGTTAAATCCATGCAGTAGATTAATTTACTTGTGCTTCTTATTATGATAATTTTCTGACACGAGTTTATTAATGATTAAAGCAATGTAATATATTAATTTACATGTGATGATTGATATGAAAATAATGCCCGTGTGAGTAATTAAAAGGCCAATCCTTATGAGGTTGGTCCTTGCTTGAGATTATAATGTATTATTTTTGTTTTTGACCTTTTCATAAATAATGAAATGTTTAATTGAATCATATTATGATTAAAAGGTAAATAGCTATGAGTGATCCAGGGATTCAGATTAGAATTCTGTGGATGGGTTCATGTGACTATTGTAACTTATACCTCAGGCGACAAATGGATCCATTGAGGGATGCCATGGATAGAATAAAGTGGTGTTGATATGTTAAATCCATTAGGGAACCACAAATGTAGTGGATGAGTTCATGGAGGCTTTTTTATGGGCCAAAGGAGTCATGGAATAATGGATAACAAGGAAAAGGTCTATTTTAAATGTTTATTTGTATTGGATGATACTTGGGTCTTATTTATAGGATCAATGGATGGACCAATTGATATATACTGACACCACACCTAGAGTGAGACTCTGTTCATTAGAGGATCGTACAGATAGGATTGTAGGATGTAGGTGGTTTGGCACTGAGAGTAATACTTGAATTACAACATAATAATTTGAAGGAAATACTCATATAATAATTTGAAATATTAAATGGAATGACTTATGACGCATTTTCTAATCCAAATAACAAGCTTGGATTCAGTCTTCACTTATACTTGTTTAAAACGACCTTTTTTAGACATATGTTGTGCTTAATTTTACATGGGGGTTATCTAGAATATGTTAGATCCTGAGACTTATATAATTCAATGTGATTTAACTGTTAATTAACTAGACATGATTACAAATGGAAACTAGTTATTTTAGGATTTTTTAATTTTGAGTACTTCCTAGCTTACTACTTTCACTAGTGTACACTTCATGTTATATTTATTCACCGATAGATTGGCACAAACCATGGGAGGTTGCCTACTAGTATTTCATCTCACACTGTGTCTGGGTTATGTTTTTGGGCCAAACATACTATATTGTTATGGAATCAATTATGGTTAGAACCCTTCTCCATGTACTTGATATGTTATTTAGTAGCATGAGATCATGGGACCAAGCTAAAGCTTTCAACGCATTATAGATTATTTTTCCCATTTGGTATATTTGGAACTTATATCATGTATTAATATAGTGAAACATGTTTTGGGTATTTTCCAAGATCTTGTGACATGTAGCGTCATCCTTTTTATGCTATAACACTTGGTTATTTATATTATCAGTCTTCCACTATTTAATTTTGTTGTATGGTATTATTGCTTACACTATTGTTTTATTATGGTATTCTTTTGTGTTACACTCTACCAATGAGGGCATAGCTTCCCCACTGTCAAACCTAGGCCTTCACCACTATATGGAAGCCTCTAGAAGTTGGGTAAATTCATGTGAGTCCATATTTCCAACTGGGTACAGGGAACCGTAGAGTGACATCCATATCTGGGATGTTACAGTGTGGTATTAGAGGAATTTCTTTTCTGGTTTGCATTAATGTTTGGAAAAGATATACATAGATAAAAATAAAATGGATTTAGTAATAAGTTGTTCTCGGGAGTAGCGACCCCATGTACATGGACTAGCCAACATTCCTTGATTTTAATTGTAATTAATAGATTTCGAGCAATTAAAATTGATTTGATTTCACCATGGGTGACACACATGTGTTGTGTTATTATTATTGATATCATTATGGTTATATTTTTTTTAAACATGATGAGATGAGGTTATTCAATCTCATTCATCAAATAGTCACATGCTAAAAGTCACATGTCATGCATTATTTCCAAGCCATTTAGGAGCATTACTGATTTTATGGTATTGTGAAAGGTACCATGATAGATATTCCGACTATTGTGATAGGTGTATTAGTACGTGCTATGGTTCAAATTGGATGGATTTCAATCTTTGGTCCTTGAGGTGTATGGGCCCTCTTGTATCGGAATTTGGTTGATCATGTTTCGTCATTGTATTGAGTCATGTTATGATATTCTACATATGGATGTTATGCTTTGGTCCCTGTGGTGTGTGGGACCTATTGGATCATAATTTGGTGGATCATGTTGCTGCCTTAACAAGAATTGTATTACGATGTGATACAAGTTGATTTCATTCCTTGATTTGTGGGATGTATGGGCCCCCATCGATTGGAATTTAGTATACCATTGTTTAATCTTTCAAAGAACAAGGGTTTTGGGAAGTCTGGTGTTTTATGTTCTAGAAAACCCAGGTTACAAGGCATGTAGTATAGGGTATCATGCTATGTGTCTTCCTATTCGTGGAAGTTGATGTTATAAGTATTACATGTTGTGTATGAGATATACACGCCATGTATTGGTACATGGACATATAGCTGATTATTAAAGAATTTCTACCCATTTAGGTGTACAAAACCATGTGGAGTCCATGGAAAGACCCCATTTAGGGTAGCATTCCATGTAGCAATACACAGTTCGGTTAGGTAAAAAACCAAGCTATTGAGGGACACGGGCATGTACCCCATGTTGGGTACACGTCATGTATCCAAATAACATGTCGTGTAACTAGGGTTGTAACACACCCATGACGATGAGAATACATGCCTATGTTGATCTGTGGGAGAACACACCATGTGATGAGAGTGACACACCTTTTACTGGACCATTTTATCCCTTCGAGTGTTTTTCATGCCTTACAACCCTAGGGTCAGAATTTTACCTAAGATTTGTTCTTTCTAGGAAGTTTTCCACATAGATCTCAATTTTGAAACTCATGGAGTGTTATGATGAGTCCTAATGGGTGCATTGGGGATTTATTCTAAATGGATATGTTTATCCTCCAGTTACTATTTTTCGTTGTCACCAAAGAGTGTGACTTGGAATGGATGATACATTTTGTGTTCGGAACAACCTAGTTCAGAACTTGAACAAAAATGAGCTATGTGCTATCATCAATGACCTATTATTTTGAGGAAGTTCCCCTGGTAGATGTTCCATCTTGGCCTATGAGGCTATTATAACTGTTGTTACCAATGAACCCATAAGGGTTTCCGTTGTTTATATTTGATCTATGGTGTCCCTTGTGGAATCTCTGCACCCATGTATCATTCCGAGGATCTGGAGTAGGATGCCTCAGTCCTGTTAACCCTTCAAGGGATCCGATGTTGGATTCCTATGTAGCATACAATTGTGGATCCTATGCAGCATTCCATGCTTAAAGTTTAACAAATAAAGATAACAGATAGGATTCCTGCATTCTTGTTGACCTTTGAGGATCCTAAGAAGGATTCCTCTCAGTCTTTGACTTAAGGGCCCCAATGGGTGCCTGTTATGGAGAGACTTAGGATCTATGTTCTTACTTATGATGATGTTATGATGATATACACTTCATTGGGAATTAGAAAATTGGGTGTTCATTAGTGAAAGGAGTCCCCCTATGAGAGTGGTGTGGGGAACATTGTATGTGATCTCTATTTCATAGAGATGATAGGCATTGATTTAATTCTTGGAATAAAATGGTTGTTTTCCTTTTAAGACATTGTTGCTTTTTATCACCACAATATCACCTGACCAAAGGGTATAGGGAATTCACAGAAAGGTGAATGGTATGTCCAGGAGAGATGAGTTGGACTAGAGCATCGTGGGTTGGGTAGGATGAAATCCCAAATTTTGAGTTTATATCTGGTTGACCAGGGAAAATATACGGCACAATTCCCTCTAGTGGATCATCATTTCAGGGATGACTTCACAAATGACTTTTTATGTTTACCTCCACAAAGAGAGGTAGAGTTATCGATCAAGCTAGTGCCAAGAGCTGCTATTATATCCATTCTACCTTACAATACGGATATTATGGAGTGGTAAGAGATCAAACATAAACTAGAGGATTTAGTGGAAAATGGTATCATCTGACCCATTACTTCTCTAGGGCTTTCACTTATCCTTTTTGTGAATATGGTTTATAGTACCCTCAGGCTATGTGTGGATTATCAGAAATTGAGCCCGTCAACATTTAAGAATCGGTAACCTCTTATGAGGATTGGTGGTCTCTTTGATTAGCATCAGGGATCTTAGGTCTTCACAAATAGTGATTTGAGATCTAGTTACCATTAGATGCATGTTAGATAATCATACATACCTCACACAGCCTTTTGGAGTAGGTATGGTATGTATGAGTACATGGTTATGTCATTTGGTCTCACAAATGTAGCAACAATTTTTATTGAACAGATGAACCGAGTGTGCCATCCTTATCTTGATTCATTTATTGTAGTTTTCATCGATGATATCATGGTTTATTATCATAATCAATGTGGCCATGACACACATATTGAGATCATTATGATTAGACATATAGAGCTTCAATTATATTCTAATCTCACAAAGAGACACTTCTGGATGGATTTGGTTCACTTCTTGGGTCACATCATCTTGGGGTTAGAAGTATCAGAAATCCCAGAGAAGGTGAGAGAAGTAGTTTCCTGGGAGCTTCACAGGAACATTTTTGAGGTGTGGTGTTTTATAGGGATGAATGATTACTATAGAAATTTCATACTTGAATTCTCATATTTAGAAATTCCATTATTGGGCCAGACTACAAATTGTTTGAAGTTTGTCTAGATATAATCATGTGAGAAGACCTTTCATGATATAAAAAGGAGACTGACTTAAGTGCCAATACAGATTTTTCTAGAGCCAGGTAGGAGTTACAATGTGTACTATAATGCATCAGGTATCAAGCTAGGAAATGTTCTTATGAAGGAGGATTGAGTTGTTGCATATGGGTCTCAGCAGTTGAGTCCACATGATAGGAATTACCCGACCCATGATCTCGAGTCAGCTTTGGTTGTTCATGCTTTCCATTGTTGAAGAAATTAATTATTAGGAGAGCATTTTGTGGTGTATATGGACCAAAAAAGCCTCAAATATATATTTAAACACCAAGATCTGGATCTGAGATAACGAAGTTGGGTGGAATACCTTTAATATTTTGACTATGAGATTTCTTACTTGCTTTGGAAAGGTAATGCAGTGGTTGATGAACTGAGTAAGAGGACTTAAAAAAGGGGGTCTAGGAGGCCAGTAGAGAGAGGATGACTATGGATTTGTTCATTGAGATGTATTTTGATGTTAATGATAGTTAGGGATATAAGTATATTTTACCTTTATCTATTACCTCCACCCTACATGATAGAGTGAGGATGAAGAAGCTATCAGATTCCGAAGTCCTAGTTATACAAGAGAGTGTGGAAGGTGAGGACACTCATTGTGGATGGCCCATAGGAGAGGATGAAGTTACAAATTTAAATGGTCACATATGGGTTTTATTATAAATTCATTAGTAGATAATGTAGGATTTCTATTCCTCTATGTGGGTATTGCATCCTACTATCACCAAGATGTATCATAATTGACATTGTTAGTATTGGTGGCTAGGTATGAAGAGAGGTGTAGGTAGTTTTTTGTTGAGGTACTCCACCTGTCAGCTGGTAAAGGTGGAACACTAGGGACCAAAAAAACATTTTCAATAGCTATTTTTTTTAGTGTAAATGGAATTTTCTCATGATAGTATTCGTGATGGGGTTAACATGGTCTCCACAAGGTAAAGATGTTGTATGGGTTGTTGTTTTTAGGCTCACGATGATTTAAAATTTCAATGTAATCAAGAAATCCTTTAGTGTTGATAAGTTTTGAGGGTTTTCTATTGTTCATATTGTAAAACTATGCACAGTGCCTCATTATATCATTTCATTCTCATTTTTTGGAATGGGATACAGAGGGTGATGTGTACACATGTGCTTCTGAGTAGAAGTTACGACCCCCATACAAATTTCTAGTCAGAGCACACGATTCATGTACCAGAGGACATGCTTCAGTCATGGGCCCTAGATTTTGAGGATTCTTGGGAGAGACACATACACATAGTTAAGTTTTCCTATAACAAATTATTATAACTAAAATACATATGTTTCTAAATGAGGCTTCATATGGTAGTCCATGTCGATCACCCTTATGCTGGATGGAGGCCGGAGGGGTAGCTATACCGAGACCTCATCTTGTCTAGGAGGCCACTGAGCAGGTGCAGTTCATTTAGAAGTGGATGGATATTAAACAGTATTATTAGAAATCGTACAATGATTTCATCAGATGAACATTGGAGTTTGAGGTTAGGTATTCAGTTTTCTTATGTTTTTCACCATGGTTGGGGCATAAGTGGATTATAAGACAGGGTATGCTTTCAATGAGATACGTCGAGCCACTTGAGATTATTGAGAGGCTTGGGCTGGTTACCTATCATTTGATGTAACGTCATAGGTACATGTCTATGTAAGAAGAATTCTTGGTGTCTTATTTATAACATTACTTTTCAGACCCATCTCAAACTTTTAATCCCAAAGAGGTTGATTTACATGAAGATGCATCCTTTTAGGAGCATCCTATTCTAATGGTGAATTGTAGCGTTAAGGTTATCCATAAAATTGAATTCCATTTGAATGGGTTCTATGGATGCATGACCGAGTACAACATGAGACTCAGTAGAAGGAGGAAAATGTACGATAAATTTTTCCAGAGTTATTCTCAGATATTTATTCACCACCCTTGGAAGGGAAATTTGAGGCCAAATTTTTTTAAGGGGGGAATTTTGTAAGAACATGGTTCTTCCTTTGGGGTATAAATATTTTCTTTTTAGGGTGTTTTTGAGAAAAAGGAGGAAAACAAGATGATTTCTACCTACAAACCTCTTAAAGAAATGACTTGGGGTTATATTACATGTAATCCAAGTACACGCCATGTAATAATTTGTCTGTGAAATGGACCATACATGGCGTGTGAGTCTTGTCAAAAATTTTGGGGAAACCAAGAATATAAATAGCGTTGATATTTAAGTATATAATGTGTATTTTTTTAACAAAATGGGAAGGAGCCTTGTTTTCATTACACAGACAGAAGCTCACCCACTGGTTTTTGAACAATAGTGCCCAACTTGATCTGAGGCAATGTTTGCCTCCCATTTCTTCTTTTAGACTCTGATTCGTCCACTGTTGGATGCCTTAGAATACCCTCAGTGAGTTCTCAATTCCTCTTGAGAAGTTATTTGTGTTTTATTCTCTCGGCCTACTTATCAAAGCATTGTAATTCATGTTAATTTTCTAGATAGACTCCATTCTTGATTCAATTAATTCCCGATATTGGACGAGGAGTGTCGTACGAATATGAGGTAGGTGGTCACATGCCATTCGCTAATTTTTAATTTTTTATATGTGATGGAGTGTCATGCGCCCATTTTTGGGGCATCTCCTTGTGTGAATTTTTCATATGGTTATTCCTTATTATGGTTTTGGTAATTTATTGTGTGGTTTGAAGCATGTTTAGGGGGTTTTACCTTGATTAATGTCCACACCATGGGCGTGTTTTTCTTAGAGGACCATTTATGATCATTTGGATAAGGATTCCTATCAGGAATGCCTTTGTATGCCATTATTGGGTTGTTAAAAATGAATTGTGTTTATAATGGAATTGAAATTGTGTTTAATTATAATGGAAATGTGTAAGGGTTTGGCATTATTGATTTCCCCCTATTCCCCGTGTTATTTCTATGCTTGTTTAAGCATGTTTGGAATGTTTTTCTCTAATTATAAACATGCCCACATAAGATAATTGATGGATAAGCCTTATTATCATTAAAATTACATTATTTTATTGTTATATGTATTTCTCCCAGGTGAGTAATTATTTTTAAAGGAATTTAATAGTTTAATTTACATGTGTTTCTTATTGTGTGATTTTTCCCACATGATTTTATTAACGAATAAATCAATGTAATAGATTAATGTACATGTGATTATTGATTTGAAAATTGTGACCATTTGAGTAATTGAAAGGAAAAGCATTATAAAGGTTGTCCTCACTTGAGATTATATTTGAATCTTTAGGTTTTCCATTTTCATTCCTGATGAAATGTTTAATTGAATCTTATTATGATTAAAATGTAAATAGAATTCGGTGAACCAAGTATTCAGATTAGAATCTCGTGGAACAGTTCATATAACTATTGTACCTTATATCTCGGATGATCCATAGATCCATTAAGGGATTCCACATGAAAGATTAATAGGGGGTTTTATATGTTAAAGTTGTGAGGAAACCAAAAATGTAGTAGATGAGTTCATAGAGGCTTCATATAAAGGTCAAATAAGACATGGAATGTGGAATACCATGGATGGGTTCTATAGGAAATCATTAAATAGATTAAGAGAAACTTGGCACTTATTTATAGGATCAATGGAGGGACAAGAATAAATTTACACGCACCAAAAACATTGTGTGGTTTATTATTGGTATTTAGTCCCAAACACCATTTTGTTCATGTTTTTAGGCCTAAATAGATTATATATTTTTAGTTTTTGATAATGGTAGTAACCCTTATCTAGATACATGATATGTATTTAGGATCCAGATAGATTGGGACCAAACCAATGCTTGTGATGCTTCTGAGTTTATTTTTTCCATTTTGAACTATTTGTACTTTTATCTTGTATTACTATAGTGTAACTTATTTGGGATGTTTTCCTAGAACCCATGACATGAAAAATCATCCTTTGTATTCTATTACATCTAGTTATTTATATTATTAGTCTTACACTATTTACTTATACTATACGTTATTATTATTTCCTCTATTGTTTTTTTATTATGTTCTATTGTGTTATACTCTGGAAATGGGGGAATAGTTTCCCACTATCACACCTTATCCCTCAATACTAGTTGAAAGACACTGGAATTTTTGAAAATTCACTTGAGGCCATTTGAAAAACTGGTTATGGGCCACCTTAAAGTGGAATATGGATTTGGGATGTTACAAAGTGGTATGATGGGAGTTTATTTTCTTGTTATCTTTTCTATTTGGTGATGATTGATAGAGATGAAAATTCAAGGGATTTGGTAATAAGTTGTTCATGAGAGTATCAGCCCTTCATATAGGGAAAATACAAATTACCTCGAGTGGAATTTTATTTTATAGATTTTGAGCTACTACAATTGATTCTATTTCACTATTGGGTGACACACTTCTGGTGTGTTGTTATTACATATATCATTTTTGTTCTATTTTGTTGCAACATAATGAGATGAGGGTATTCCATCTCTTTCATCTTATAGTCATTTGCGTGAAATCTCATTCCATGCATTCTTTCCCTACTATTTAGGACCATTATTGATTGCATGCTACTGTGATATGTACTATGATATATATGCCTTATGGTGTAATAGGTGTATTTGTACGGGCTATTGTAAGAATTGGGTGGGCCCAAAACTTTGGTCCCTGAGTTTTATAGGCCCTCATGGATCATAATTTTATGCATTATGTTTTATCCTCATATTGAATCATTTTATTATATGCTACAGATGAATAAAATACTTCGGTCCCTAAGATGTTTGTGACCAATAGGATTGGAATTTGGAGGATTATTTTACTTCTTTAAATTGAATCTGGTTATGTTGTGTTGTAGGTGGATTTCAAACGTTGATTCATGGGAGTATTTCCCCCACTGAGTTGAATTTGGTGGACCATTGGTTTATCTTTCAAAAAATAGGGGTTTTGGGTAATATATACTTTTCTCTTCCAGAATACCCAAGCTATATGGTGTGTAGTTAAGGATAACAAACCTTCTATTATTCCCAATTGGGGGAGTTGAATTTTATGGTGTACATTCTGTGTATGGGATATACATGCCATGTACTATTACATGGACTTTTATCCGAGTACCCGTGCATTTCAACCAGTGTAGGAGTACATGACCATGTGGATTACATGACCAGATCCTCTGTAGAGTAGCACACCATGTAGCAGTACTCAGTCTGGCCAATTAAACGACCAATCCATTAAGGGACAAAGGTAGGTAACTCGTGTAGGGTACACGCTATGTATCCCTATAACGTGTCATGTACCTAGGGTTGTTACATGCCAAAGATGGAGGGAATAGACACCTATGTGGAGCTGTGGTAGAACACGCCATTTGCTGAGGGTGACATGTTGTGTATTGAAACATTTCACTCATTCATGTGTTTTTCGTTCCTTCTAGACCCATACTAGGAATTGAACCTGGTAGTTGTCCTTTCTTCGTAGTATTCCTTGTAGATTGCAATGGTGAAACCTGGGGAGCGTTCTGATGACTCTGAAGGGGTGTTTTTGGGATTCAATATAATGGAGTAGTTCATCCTTTCGTTATCATTTTCTGCTATTACCTAATAATGATAATTTTTGTTGATGATAGGTTTGGCGTTTGTTCCAACCTACATGAGATCTTTATCTGATATGAGTTGTGAGAAATCATATGTGACCTTGGTTTTTAGGAAATTCCCTTTGTGAGACATGCCCTTATGGCCTACGAGTCCATGAGACTGATTGTTACCGAGGATCATTTAAAGGGATAACTTTGTTTATATGTGATCTAAGGAGTCCCTTCTGGAATCTAATCACTTTTTTAATGTTCTGATGATCCGGAGAAGGATGCCTCATTCATATTAACCCATTGTAGGATCCCTTGTTGGATTTCTACGTAGCATTCTATTGATGATTTGATATAGTATTCCTACCTTAACTTTTTATAGAAAAGGAACCCATGTAGGATGACTATGCTCATGTTGACCTTTGAGGATACCAAGTAGGATTCCTCTCAGTGTTTTACATGATGGACCCAGTGGGTGTCTGTTGTGGAGAGCCTAGGGCACTTTGCTTTTACTTATGATGATCTTATGATGCTAGATACTCCGTTGGGGATTTGAAAAATAGGAGTGCATCAGTGCATGGAATACCCCCTTGAGGTTAGTATGTGTCACTTTATATGAAACCTCTATGTCTTATGGATGACACGATTTGATGTCAGTCATGAAATGGACTAGTTGGGCTCATTTCAACCATTTAATGATTTTTCTCACTGCATGGTGTGTTTCAAATCACTAGAGGGTATATTGTTTTTACATAACCGTGAATGGGATTTCTAGGTGATACGAGATGGGACCTAGCATTGTGTGTTGGGCTAGATGATAACACATTTTGAAATTTTATATCTGGATGACGAGGGAACATGTTAGGAAAAATTTCATTTTGTGGTGGATCATTTCAGGGATGTCTTCCCATATGAATTTTATTGTTTATCCCTAGTATGATAGGTAGAGTTATCTATCGAGCGAGTTTCAAGAGCTACACTGATGTCCATTCCTCCTTAGAGGATGGCTATAATGGAGTTTCAAGAGCTCAAGTAGAAAATATAGGATTTAGAGGAAAATGGTTTCATATGAACTAATACTTCTCCATGGTGATCACCAATACTTTTGTGGAAAAGGAATACGATACTCTCAGGCTATGTGTGGATTATCCGAAATTGAACCAGTTGACGGTTAAGAACTGGTATCCTCTACTGAGTATTGATGATCTATTTGAACAAATTTGAGGAGTCTGTGTCTTCTCAATGATCAATTTTCGAAACAGTTATCATCAGTTTCATGTTAGATCATCAGACATACCTCGCCCTACCTATCAGAGTAGGTATAGTTTCTATGACTACCTGGTTATTCCGTTTAGTCACATGAACACACCAAAAACTTTTATGGAATTGATGAATGGAGTATTACATACTTCTCTTGATTCAATTGTTCTGGTTTCTGTGGATGATATCTTGGTGTATCCTCATAATCCAAATGATCATACCACACATCATGAAATATTTATTAGTACTCTGAAAGGGAATCAGTTATATGTTAAGCTCACATTGTGCTACATCTGTATGGATCAGATTCACATCCTATGTCACATCATCTCAAATATATGAGTATTAGTGGATCCAATGAAGGCGAGAGTAGTAGTTTCCAAGGTGCATCTGAAGAACTTATTTGATGTGTAGAGTTTTATAGGGCAGGATGGTAACTACATGAATTTCAAACAAGACTTATCATAATTAATAGAACCGTTGATAGGCTTGACTAAAAAGGGTTCCAAGTATATTTGGAATGATTCATGTGAGATGATGTTTCAGTGGCAGAAAGGGAGATTGACTTTGACAATGATAATAATTTTTCTAGAGTCTGTAGTAGATTCAATGTGTGTTGTGATACATCAGGCATCAGTATAGGATCTGTACTTATATAGGGGGATCATGTTTTTGTATATGTGTGTCTACAGTTGAGGACACATGAGAGGAATTACCTGACACATGATCTAGAGTAAGCTACAGTTGTTCATGCTTTACATTGTGAGAGACATTACATACTATGAGAGAATTTTTTGGTGTACACAGACCAAAAAACCCTCCAATATATATTTACAGACTATAATATGAATCTGAGGAAGTGACGGTGGGTAGAATACCTTCAGTATTTCGACATTGCGTTTTCCTACATTTTGGGGAAAGGTAATGTAGTGTCAAATGCATTGAGAAGGAGGAATCAGATATATTTAGTGAAATAGTCTTGTAGAAAGTGGAATATTATGGATTTGTTCTCTGAGAAGCACTGGGAAGTTCATGATATTCAAGGACAGACACTTCTTTCATATTTAGTTATTACTTCCACCCTACAGGACAGAGTAGAAACAATTTAATTATGAAGGCCTAGTTCTACAAGATATTATGGTAGGTGGGGATCCTCCTCCTGGATGGACCATAGGCGAGGATGATGTGCTCTGTTTACATGGTCGTCTATGGGTCTCAATAGACGTGATCAATGATCTGATATGGGATTTTCATTCCTCTTTATGGGAAGTGAATCCTAGTGTCACCATGATGTATCAATATTTACATCATCGGTATTGGTGGTCAGGTATGAGGAATGATATAGCTGGTTTTTTCACAAGGTTCTCCACCTATCAGTAGGTGAATGTGGCACACCGGAAACTAGCAGAAAATTTACAGTTTCTACCCAATCATGAGTGGAAATGGAATGATTTACTGATTAATTTTGTGATGTTATAACAAATTTCACCTCGAGGCAATTATTCCATATGGGTTGTTATTGATAAGATCATGAAGTATTCACTTTCACGTCTGATCAAAGAAACCTTCAGTGTTGATAAGATTAGGAGGATGAACATCCATGAGATTGTACAACTACACAAGGACCTATATTCTATCATTTCAGATAGGCATGCCCAGTTTACATATCATTTCTAGAAAGGGCTACAGAGGGTGATGGGTACACAGGTGCTTCTGAGTACATCTAACCACCCCCGGATAGATAGTAAGTTAGAGCACACGATTTAAGTGCTGGAGGACATGCTTCAGGCATTCGTCCTGGATTTTGGGGGTTCTTGGGAGAGACACCTTCCCCTAGTTGAGTTACACTATAAAAATACCTATCAAGATACTATTTAGAATTATCTATATGATAAATTATATGGTAGGCCATGTCTATACCCCTATATTGGATGGAGGAAGGATATGTAACTATGATGGGACCTCTTCTATTCCAGGTGAACACATAGTAGGCACAATTGATTTGGAAGTGGATGTATACTGCACAATATTTTTGGAAATATTATTTTGATCACTGCAGATGACCTTTGGAGGTCATGGTCTAGAATCAGGTTTTCCTACATGTTTCACTGAGGTTGGTACACAATAGGATAAGGAGGCAGGGTAATATTTTACGAGACATGTCAGTTTGTTTGAGATTCTGGAGATGATTGAGTCTGTTTCCTATCAGTTTTAGTTACCTTATATGTATAGGGATATGAAAAGAATATTCTAAATTTCTCAACAATGATGTTAAATTTTTTCCTTTCTCAAACTTTTCAGTAGGATTAGTTTGAGTTATAAGTAGATGAGTCATTTTAGGAGCATCATATTAGAATTGTGGATCACAACATGAAGGTTATCTATGTCCAGTCTGTTACATTGTTTTGATTCCTATGGCAGCATGACTGAGTACATGATGTGACCTAGGAGAGGGAGGTCGATGTATGATCACAGTGGCTACTGTTATTCTCAGATATTTCTTCACCAACCTTGGAAGGGAAATATAGTAAAAAATTGCAATAATGGGGAAGTTTTTAAGAATTTAGTTCATCTTTTTAGGTAAAAATCTTTTCTTTTCGTCTTGTTATTTAGAAAAAGGAGGGAAAAGGCATAGTACTAGACAAAAACATGTTACACAAATTGATTTGGGGTTATATACCATGTAATCCATGTACACACTGTGTAATGGTTTGTCCATGTAATGGACCCTAAATGATGTGTGAGGATTGTTGAAAAATTTGGATAAACAAGAATATACACAGAATATATATCCAAGTACATCATATGTATTTTTTTTACAAAATGGATATTATTCTAATTTTTGATAGAAAGAAAGAAGCTCACCCACTAGATAGAAAACAACAGTTCCCAACTCAATCTGAGGTGGGGTTTGCCTCTCGTTTCATCTTCTATACTATGATTCAAACACCATCGGATGAATTGGAATCCCATTGGCGAGTTATCAATTCCTATGTCATTTTTATTTGTGATTTTTTCTCTGGACCATGTTATCTATGATTTGTCATTTATTCCTTACTTGTAGATCT
Source organism: Viscum album (assembly GCA_963277665.1). Classification (NCBI taxonomy): domain Eukaryota; kingdom Viridiplantae; phylum Streptophyta; class Magnoliopsida; order Santalales; family Viscaceae; genus Viscum; species Viscum album. The sequence goes on from OY728121.1 coordinate 935,205,246, forward strand.
ACTCCATTCTAGGTCGAATTAGAGTCTCACACTAGAGGAGGATAGTCATATGAGTATGTGGTCGGTGGAATCATTCTTTTTTATAACTGTCATGTTGATTACAGGTGTGAGTGCCACACACCAATTTTTGGGGGTGTCCCCTGGAATGAATTTTCCCTATGGTTATTGATTATTATTATTTAGGTAATTTATTGTGTGTTTTGAAGATTGTGTAGGGTCGTTTACCTTGATTATGGGCCACCCCATGGGTGTGTTTCCCTTGGATGATCATTTATGGACATTTATTTGAGGATTCCTATGAGGCATGGCTTTGTTTCCCAATATAGGATTGTTAAAAATGAATTGAATTTTAAATGGAATTACAATTGTATTTAATTGTAATTTAATTGGCTAAGGGTTTGTGATTAATGATTTTCCAATTTTCACCATGTTATGATTATGCATGTTTAATAATGTTTGGAATGTTTTCCTTCAATTGTGAACTTTCCGATGTGATATAATTGATGGTTAAGACTTTTGGTTTTTTAAATGACATGATAAGATTCTTATATTAATTTAACCACATTAGTTTATTAATGATTAAATCAATGTAATGGTTTAATTTACTTGTGTTTCTTCTTATATTAATTTAACCACATTAGTTTATTACTGATTAAAGCTACATAATAGTTTAATTTACATGTGATGCTTGATAATAAAATTGTCCCCATGTGAGTAATTGAATGGACTAGCCTTATGAGGTTGATCCTTATTTGACATTATATTGGATGCTTTTGTTCTTGACCTTCAAATGCCTAATGAAATGTTTAATTGAATCTTATTATTATTAAAAGGTAAATAACAATGGGCGAACCTTGGATTTAAATTAATATTCCCTAGATGAGTTCATGTTTCTATTGAACCTTATACCTTAAGTGACCAATGGATCTATTGAGGGATTCCATGGATGGACATGTGGGGGATTATATGTTAACGCTATGGTCAAACCATAAATGTAGTGGACATGTTCATTTTGGATTCTATTAAAGGATGAATGAGTCATGGAATGAAGGATAACATGGAAGAGTTTGTTTGGAAATGTTAATATAGCTTGGGATATACATGGGTATTATTTATAGGATCCAAGGAATGCCCAATTAGCATATACTCGTACTATGCCTTTAGTGAGGTTGGGTTCCTGATAGGATCATACATACGAGATCGTTGGATGTAGGTTGTTTTTCACTAGGGGTAGTACTTTAATTTCATCTTAGTAATTTAAAGTATATGATCAAATTATTATTTGAATTATTAAATGGAATGACATATGATGTGCCTCCCAATACAAATCATAATCTTGGATTTTTTCTTTACTTATACTTATTTAGATGGTATTTTGAGGCTTATGTGGTGAATACAGTTATATAGGGGTTTCCGTGCCTAGGCCGGATCCTAAGACATATATAATTCAATGTAATAGAATTTTTAATGAACATGAAATGATTATTAATGGAAATAAGTGCTTGTAGGATTGTTTAATTTTGAGTACATCCAATTTTACTAATTTTACTATAGTACACTATCTGTTATATATATTCACTAACAAATTGGCACAGACCTTGGGTGTTAGCCTATTAGATTTTGTATCAAACCTTATCTGGGTCTTGTTTTTGGGCCCATACAAATTATATTTTTCTAGTTGTCGATAAGGGTAATAACCGTTTTCCGTGTACTTGATATCATATTTATTAGTAGGAGAGAATGGGGCCAAGACAAGTATTGCAATGATTCTGAGTTTCTTTTTTCCATATTTTTCTATTGGTACATATATCATGTTTTACTGTAGTGGAACATGTTTTGGATTATTTCCTAGAACCCATGACATACAACATCATCCTTTGTATGCTATGACATATGGTTATTTATATTATCAGCCTTTCCTTATTTACTTCTATTTTAGGGTATTAATAATTCTAATATTGTTTTATTTTTGTATTCCTCTATGTTATACTCTTCCAATGATGGCATAGTTTCCCCACTATCACACATAGGTCCTTACTGATAGTTGGCATACTCTAACATTAGGGGAAATATGCTTTAGTCCATGTGGAAAACTAGGTATGGGGAACATTAGAGCAGATTCAATATGTTCAATATTTCGTCGAGAGATATATCATAATATTTCATTAATGTAATCATAACCCGAAAAAACTGTTAAAATTGATGATATTGTTTCAATAAAATATCACCACATAGTATCTTTGAACCATTATATCCATGTAAGAAAATGAAATTACATGAATCATAAAATATCATGAAAATAATAAGATTAAGGATATATCATTTCAAATTTTTTATATAAACCTCATGGAAAATATAGGTGCATAACATGGAATGTGTCTCAAAGAAGGAAAATTGAGACGAAATTACTTTACCGATTTGATACCTTTTGAAACACACACCCCATGAAAGATAGATCATAAAATGGGTATATAAATACCCATTAATTTTATTATAAAAATAATATAATACATCCATGCGTTGTATAAACCCTACACAAAAGGAATGAGTGGTGAATAAAGCATGTATCTCATAGAAATAAAAAGTAAGATGACATTCACATACAATGTGTCTTGAATCACATTGTACTCATAAAAAAATCCTGTAAAATAAATATATGTTTATAATCAATCCTTTAATGAACAATGTTATTATATATAATTCTATATATGGCATGGTTATGACTTTATATTACCTACTTGTTAACAATTCTATGTTAATTTAATGATTCTGATGATATTTTTTTAGTTTTCCCCATGGGTCTTAATTTTTTATATCATTGGTCCTTATACTTATATAATGATTTGAAGAATTTAAAATGTGGTAGAAATTAAATTAATATTCATTATATTTATATTATAATAATCTATATAATATATAATTTTTAAATGGGATACACCGCTCTTGGAGACGATATGCCGTACACATGCATGAACGATGCTTCTGTTTTATTGATGTATTGGAAAAAAGAAAGTAAATTACATATATCAATCTATATATATGTATATAATATCATTAAATTATAATTATCATTTCATATATATCATATATACTCACTTAACACAACTTTAATACATTTCATATAGTGTGTGAGTGAATCACATCACTTTGAGAGGGTGATAGTCCACACTTCTGCAAAAGAAATTATCATATTTACACAAGATGGAAGGAATAAGATTATATTGTAAATAAATATTATATAATAATCAATAAATTATCAATATCACACATATATATAATAGAAATATAGTTTCCATCATAATTTCCACCATGAGAGGCGGTAATAGAAAAATGAAAAATCATTGTTTCATGAGGTGGTATTTCACCGTACACATAAACAGTATTTTTGATACCCATTATATAGAAGTGCGAATATGTGTATGTTAAAACATCAGAATAAAAACATCCAAATATTTTTATTAAATTTGTTTTTTATACAATCATTCAATAATAAGTGTTTATGGAGTAGAGAATGGAAATAAATAAAGGAGCATGAGGGAGAGTGTCACCTCTTAATCAGGTAACTCTTTTTGGTTTGCAACAAAAGGTCTAAATGGAAGTCTTTATACCTAAAGGAAGACTTAATGAAGTAAATAATGGGTTTTTATAAGTCTAATGGGTATATCATGTCCAAACCGATGACTATTGAGATGTTTTAGGAAGTGGGAGAGTTGGTAGCCTTTTTTAGGAGAGGGAAATGACTCACATTGTATTTTTTAAAACAAGTCTGTTGTACAAAATTTTTTACCTAAAAAATTTATAAAAAATAAAAAAACACATGATTTTATGGTTCATGGCTACCTAATGTCCGTAAAATGGGTTTTGGACATGTTTCTAGGTCATTTGGTCCCTTAATTATTATGTGTATTCCCTTGTCAAGCTTAATTTCATTTTAATAAAGGTAATTATTTTCAATTACATTCAATATTATTTTTTGTAGAAAAATAATTTTAAAATATTTGACATTATAAATTATTATTTTTCCAAATAAGGAATAAATTTTTTCAAACTAAAATAATATAATTTGAAAAAATTAATTTAAATTAAATCCCGCTGACAGAAGAAAACTACGAGTTTTTAATGTAAAAACGATCAAATGTTTGCTAAGTTATTAAATGAAACATCAATGTGATATTGGTTTAAATGACCTAAATTGGTTATATTTATTAATATTATATATATATACATTAAATATTGATAAAACTATAAAATAACTATATGAATATAAGATAAAAAAATTAACTTTTGAATTAAAATCCCATATTTTTAACTAATCATTAAAAATGAAGCCTTACATAAAACCACAAAAAATTTATAATAACCTAATTTTTTTGTTTATCATACAAATATGGAGTTTATTTTTACATATTAAATCTATAAAATTTCAAAAAATTGGATTAAAAATGGGATCTCTATTAAACTCTAGTAAAACATATTCTTGAAAATATAGGTTTTTATGAAAAAAATTATATTTTTTATTATCTTATTTCTATAAAATCTATTATATGAATATAAAAAATATTTTTTCAAATATATAACATATATATTAAATTAATATAAATCACTAATTTTAATTAATTTAATTTATTATGAAAAAATTATTTTGTAGTCGAAATAATATATGTGATTTATATACAATTGGTTCTTATATTTTCTATTCTAATTAATTGGTAACCATTGAATTCATATTATATTTTTGTAAACCATAGATTCTCTTAATTTATATAACAATATTCACAACCATCAATGTATCATATATGTTATATCATACTAAATAATAATATTTCTAATAATATATTATAGTTTGGAAACACTCGGTCTTGCATGTTACGCAAGCCATCGAGGAAAGTCAATCATACATGTAATGTATGAAAAAATATGTTTTTAATACAGATAATATTAAAATTTATTTTTATTTAATTCATGATAAAATATTTTTCTTCGTGTTATTCAATCCAAACATAGTTCCTTAATATAAAAAAAACAATTTTTAGTGTTGCATGAAAATAAAAATATCAAAAAGATTTAAATAATTCAAATTTTTTTTAAAATAAATATTTAATATTTATATTATATTTTAAGAGAAATTGAAAATACGGTATCATTTTAAGTTATAATTTTCTTCTTGGTAAAAAAACTATATAGATTCCCACTTTCTAGCAACTAAACATCTACTAGATAGATGAAGAGCCTCTGAAAAGTTGATTATTTCTCAAAATCTTGATAGTGATCCAAATAAAATTGTTAGGATTCAATGTTAACCAATAGGTGGATGGAGAGGCTAGCTGAATTCAATGTACCCTATTTTGTGTACCCTCTATAAAAAAATATCCTTCCATCACCACACTAATCTCCTGAACATTATCTTCTAATATATATATTTTTTCATCATATGAATTTTATCTTAATGATGTACTATAATGGATGAATATTTTTTTTCTAGATTCACCCACATTGTATCATAATACATGATCATATTTTTATAATATATCATAATTCATTAGAAAAAATATACTTCATACACCACGGTATGAAGGTCCACTATGTGATCTACTCCTCAAATGAATCTTATAAAGAATATTCGAAAAAATAATTTTTCAATTGAAAAATATAAAGAGTTTAAAAATAAATTAAATTACTTTATACAATCAATTAATCTCAAAATATTGAAAATTCTATATGATGTTTTCCCCTTTTCAAAATTTAGGTTCTTTTTCCATTATTCATGACTATACTGGGAGAAGTAGGTTTAGGCTCTTTGAATCTTTATTAATCATGTCTAAAAATTTAAAAAAATATCCATATTTTTTTCTTGAAGTAACACATACCCTACATAATATAAATATTAAGTGTACATATTTTTTAATTAGATATAGAGATGATTTCTCATATTTTCCTATTAATTAAGGAAAAAAATCTTGAATATGATCAATTTTTGGTGATTATTTAATTAACACTTCAAACAAGTATCATTGAACTTATAAAAAATTATTCCTCTTTTAAAAATTCAATAAATATCTTCCATCAATCATTATCTTGAAAACTATATATATCACAAGGGTTTTTATTATTCCTTCCACCATAAATGAAATCCAATTTATTGTTGCTTAGAAATTCCTTCACCCTTTTTTTGAAAATTATAAACATATCCTCCAACATATTCATTTCTAGGAAAAACATACATCATTTTATGTGCAGTGAAAAAAAATATTTTTAAAAACAAATCATGATAAATTTACTTATAGTAAATAATCTTATCAAATTGGTCACCCATATCTATGCTAGTTTCATTGGGTCAACACTTCTCCAATCATAAATCAAACTTCTTATTTTCTCAAAATATTGCAATTCCACCACACTGCTAAATTGATCAATGTATAGAATAATATGACTACCATTGAAACTAATCTAAATATAGTCATTATGGAGCTTTCTATAAAAATGTTATAATTTATAGTTAATATGGTTTTTTCCAAGTGGAATTTAGCTCATTTTTTATTTTTGGAGGTCTCAGGACCTCTCTTGGTTTAATATAATAAATTTAACATAAAACAGGACCATAAAATTTATTTTAATGTTTAATTGTTTTGGAAATAAATGGTTTTTCCCTAGAATGATTTTACATGGAAAAGAGATTGATGTGTAGCCTCAAAAATAATATAATATTGATATTGTATTATTTTTGTCCACATTTGTGTGTTTCTTATGAACTGTGTATATCTATCATATGGAGTCTAATTTTGGGAAATAGATTCTATATTATAATCCATGATCAGGATTTCACGTTAGTGTGATATATTATTTCTTCCCATTGGGAATTTCAATGGATCATAATTGTGGGCATACTAAGTATGGAATTAAATAAATAATAGTGTAAATAAATAGTAATCCTAGTGATCACTCTATTCAATTCAAATTTAGAAAAAAAATATACGGTTAGCTTCATAACAATGGGATATTTAGAGGAGAATCCTCATGGATGAAACCATGACAAATGGACATAAATATACACAGAGCCAATGATGATTGACATTAACAAGGATCACCAAAAAAATCACCTATGAATGAAATATCCCTCTGAGATAACAATAAAATTCTATGATATGGGTTCATTATTTATGGAATTTTTACCCCATTCTATATAATTGATGTGATCATAGAATAATTTCTGTTAAATTTTACCCATTATATGAATAACTGTATGTCCCTACAAAATTATGTTTTTCTTGTAGAAACATTGTTTTAGCTATTATTGGTATTAGACAGAGAAGTTATTTTGTTGTTTTGCCTATTAATTTAATGGAAATATTTACTTTTATTGTGTGGTTATGGTCACCTCATAATTTTTTTGTCTTTATGGTTTTCTCCATTCATTGTTCACACAATTTCTAATGAAATTTGTTTTCACTGGTGGATCTACCAGTTATCTATCTGATTCTTATTTTTATTCCATAATTAAATTAGTTTTCTTATTTTGGAATCATCTATGAGGTTCATAGAGTGCGTATGAGGAACAAATGATGACCAAACCTGACAAAAAAATTGGATAATAATGGGATTTATTGATACAAAAATTTCTGTGTCATTTATTAAATCATATTTGATGAAGATCATCAATCTGATGAATGGTTTTCAAAAATATATTTCTGATGATGAAATATCAATTTATAATTCACCATACTAATTTTTTTACAATATTGGTGGAAAAATTTGTGGTAGAGGTGAGGAAATTAGGATATTATTGGAATCCAGGAATAATCTTAGTGAAGATGGACTACATGAACAATAGTTTGGAAGAACACATGTTATATAACATGATCTTTGAAACACTAGGGTTTTTAGTCTGAGTTAAATAACATATGGATGTGAATTTGAGACCATACATAATGTGACCATATATTTCCCACTCAAAGTGTATATGAGGTACATTCCCATGAATGTCATGTATCTTAAACTCCATTTATTCTATTTTTATACCATATGTGTCACTGGTAGAACACTACTCAGGAATTTATGTAAATATAATTGATCAAACCAAGTCTCCCACACCATGTTACTCATTTCAAAGGTCATTTTGTTTTCTTTTTTAAGAAAATTTTAAATCTTAGTTCATGTACTAGTTTTCGAATTAGAGTATCACCCTTTCCACCCTTTTTTTATGTTGAATACATCCATTATATTATATTATGACCTTTCAGAAGTCATTTATGAGATGTTTTCCCTCTAGGATACATCAGTAGAGTCACTTGACCCCCTCACATAGGGCACCATATATCACTCTTTTACTTATTCTATTTGATCCTATTTGTGTGGTAAAATTATTTTTTTGTCCCACCTTGATGTACTCGATGCATGACACATATCATTAGGATAATCTTTGATAGGGTCAGATATTGACACATAGACCTGGGGTCACGATCATCAATTACATTCCCTAGGTGGGGTATGATATCTTATTTCCTTTATATGGTATTTTTATCCCTTCCTATGGGATATAATATATGGGTTCAATTACCCCATGTAGCATAGGATGGGATCCCTTATATATTAGTAGGATTCCCTAACCTGATGTTTATTTCAATGAGTTATGTCTCTCACTAATTTGTATGTGTATTTAAATAATGAGATGGAAAGCCATTATGGCATCTGATTATGAAAAAGTATTTGAAAAGGTTAATGTTTTTCAAACTTCTTTGAGTATTTTGTCTATTATATTAGACCCTAGCTGCATCAAGAATCAATACAATGTTGGGAATCATTTAAAGATCAATAGACAACTAAAAATTGTAAACACCAATTGGTTCTCATACTAGTTAATCTTATGTATTGTAGTTATTATGATTGAGGCATCTCAATATCCATGAAACTTCTACTTATTTAATGTATCTTGATTATTCTTCTTAGTATCTTCTAGATACTTCATAGTGTCATGAGCCGTGCGTTGACATGGTGATTTGGTTATTCCTTATTTATCTTACTTTGAGATATTCCTAGATCCAAGAGTTGAAATGACGTATTGATTTATAATTATTAATGGTATATAGAGAACCCTATTGAGTATGTTCATCATTGGACTAGATCCCACAAGAGATGTGTCTAAATAGACAAAAAATTGGAAACAAATGTTCTTGTGGATATAGAGTTTATGTGGCTTGTTCGGAGATTTTTCTGTGAGAATATGTTATATATGGGGTTGGAAAATCATGGATATACTAGGAGAGGATGGTAGCAAGGTGGATTTATGTTTGTTTATAGCTTACGGTGAGGTACACTTCACAGTGATTGTTTATTAGTCTCCACATAGGTTTTTGGGGGTGTATTTTTCCCATTTATACAATATGATATTCATTCCAATTATCTATGTGGATATCTAAATATCTCCTTAGACTAATGTATTAAATTCGGTTGGTTTAATTTATATGTCTTTAAAGTGTTGTTTCTTTCCCTGTTCCCTATAGATATGTGTTTTTTTATAATTGTAATAGGAAATGGACTCCTATGTTGTAATATATTCCGAATCATTGTTATTCAATAACCCCTAGCAAATTCGATTCATTCATTGTGTGGAACTCTCAGCTTAATGTGGGACCATATGGGGCTATTATGTGTTGGTTTGTGTAAGAGTGGTGACAAAGCCACTATTTTCAAAACAATAGTTATTGATGTAAATATGAATTTAAGAATTGAATTGGGAACATAGAGGGATGGTTTTATTTAAGTCTTGATAATTTTTAACAGTGAATGAAATAATTCATGGGTGAAGTGAAAAAGGTTTCCATCTACCAAAACAATAATAACATATTTTTAATCCCAAAAATCTAATAAATTCATTGTGTGATATGAATATGTTAGTATATGCATCTTATAATTTTCAATTAAAATATTTCATATCCTTCTTATTTTCCATCATATATCTATACAAAAAAAACAGTATGGGTTCAGCCTATTGATTCTTGGGTGCTACCTACTGAAAACTAAAATTTATATAGATTAGTGGTTGTTAATATCAAATGCATGTGGTTAGAAATATCGCAAAAAGTTAGTTGGCAATGGGGAAATGTTTTTAAGATATGATTGGGAGGTTTTCTCACTTTGTAAGATGTGGATATCTTTCTCATCTCTCATATAATGCACATATTTCTCATATAGTGGATAAAAGTTCATGTTAGGTTGAAAGTGACAAGAAGAATATAATTTACATTCTATGTGTTCGATAGTATGCCTAAATTTTTGAAAAGGCGTGTCTAATAGATGATTAGTTAGAGTTAAGACTCACATTTCCGTCTCTTTCAGATGTCATATCCATATTTCAGTTTATGTATTGAGTTTCCAATAATACCTCATGAACCATTTGTGATTAATGAATTTCAAAAAATCAAAACATGAAGAAAATATCATTGTTGGACTATGGTATTATTTTGGGATTCAGTTCACATGATATGATATTTAACAATTTAAAGGGTAGGAATATAATTTTAATGTATGCATTAGGGATTCATACCACATTGTGGTGTTTTATAAGAATGATTTGCGGAGGAAGTTTTCAAAACTTGTTATCTGATGAGACTCCAGATGAAGATATTTACATGATATTATTAGGCTCTCTTGAAATCCCACCTATTCCAGATTCACTCAGTTGAGATTTGGTAGATTTTGAGAAATTTGGTGGGGATACACCACAGTTTTGGTTGTAATTTATCTTTTTATCTATGGAAATTCATAGTAGTGTCGTAGATGTGCTTTCACATTGTAGATGGTTAATCAGGTCATCTCATTGATATATTCACTAATATTATTTGGGATGTTATTAACAGAGATCAAGTGGTGTGATAGTTATTGGTACTGTGTGATTCATTTGTTATCTCACATGATCACCTATTGTGGATTGGGTCATGGCCAATGTATATTAAAAATCCCCTAAGTTGCAGAATGTCATGCAAAGCAGAAATCTATTTTTGGGAAGAAACTATTTTTTTATAGGTTTGACTACTTTAGATCTTCCCATGACCCCATATATTGTATAATAAAGCATTCATTATACTTATAGTGTAAAAATAAAAATAATTAGAGACTATATTTGATCCCTAGGCAGAATCTTGTTCATATATTGGATTTATATTGATGAATAGTTTTATTCGATCATCCTCTTATAGGAATGTGTTTATTCCAAATTAATAATGATGAATTTTTAGAGGATCCATCATTCCAAAGAATTGGTTTGGTAGTACACACCTCAATAAATATTGTTTACTCACTATAGACATCATAAGGTATTGGATATTATGTTTAAAAGGTTTGTTATTTCTATAATAATGATCCTAACACCTGAGGTGTTTCAAAAGATACAATCCTCAAGATATTAAGTAATTTTACCACCAATTGGAGATCAAATATTCATGAGTTATTTTATAAAAGGAAACAATCCCTCCCAAATAATTCGATGTAATTCATGAATGATTTATAAGGGTGTCTTATTATTTAGCCTTAAGCAATAGGATAGTATATGCATAGGAATGTATTTCAGATTTGATGAGATTTATTTTCGAAATATTATTGTGAAATAAAATATATCTTCTAGATGATTCTTGGTGTAGACTATCATATATTTATTTCCTTTGGGTGTGAAACATGTTTTTGTGGAGTGGTGTTATTTTTCATGAAACTGGGGTCATGGAGGATGAAGAGATCATAGTAGTGTAGCATTTCCATGGTGAATGGTATTCCTTGGTTAAGGACACTGTTTCCAAGATATGTTTGGAATATATAAAATATTTCATTTTTGTTTTTGATTCTTTTTTTAAAGGGATATGTTACTCACCTTCCGTTAGTAGTGATTTCCTTACACATTTCATTTATCTAAAGGTTATTAATGGGGTGATGTCATCTTGGATCCCTTTGTAACTAGTTGTTCCCATGTGATAGATGGGAATGGTTTTAGGAATGTGTTTATCATATAATTAACAACCTTAGGGGAATAATTTTTATTCCATGATTGTCATTATGGTTATTATAATTTCCATATTGAACTGCGACCACTCTAGTAACAAATGGTCATTAGTATATCTTGGACAATTGTATTTATAAGTGTACCCATCTCATAGAGAATCTAGTTATATAATGGATAAGGAGGGATTCTCAAAAGTATTTAGATGTTTTTCATTTGTTAAGTTTACTTACTTATTTTAGAAGACAATAAATTAAGGTTATATAAATTGTAATTTCTATCATCTTTAGATTGTGGGGGATTGGTTCACCATACAATTAGTAGTGTTTATTTTATCTTTTAGATGATATAGATGTTGTTACTGATGTTCTAATAAAAAGCTTTAAAAAATGACACATGATAACTCTACATGGTTCTCTCCAATAGTTTATAGGAATCGTTCAGATATCATAATGAAATCAAGAATTCTTGGTGATTCTTGTTAAATTTGAGGTAGATGACTACGTTTTTTTTTCTGTTATAAGCCAGCGATTATGGATCATGCTCATTGTTTACAAGTTGTAAAAATTATTTCTTAATATATTCTTAAAGAAAACATTTTATTCACTGTAGTCATATATAAACAGTCAATTACAATGTGTGGTGGTGTGTTGTGGATGGATAACTCTCATTCATCAAAAAACTAGATAACTTCTTAAAATGTATAGACTATGGTTATCCCGCTAATTTGGGCTTGGATAAAGAACAATTTGGTGGATATAGTCAGAGGATTTTGGGATTTATCTTATCCAATGAGTTGGGAATTATCTCAAATGGAGTGAAATGGTTTTGTAAAATGTTCCTATAATGAGGTCACGGTTTTGATTCATTATTAATTAAATATTTATGGATCTTGTACCTACATAATTGAAATAAGGTGTTCCCATTTATTAATAGTGACATATTTAGTATTCATGGATCTCACATATTTAAAGTAAAAAAGTGTTTGGGATGGTATAATATGTTCAACATGGAGTTTCTCATGTTACTTTATATTTTTTTGTCCATGTTTTGTTGATTTTTTGAAAGAAAAGTATAAAGTGGGGAGGCTATAATTTCCTTGGTTTTCCCTGAGAGCAACTCAGTTCAGTTTTTAATTTTGAAATTCCAAGGACCTATAAAGGGATAAAATGGTAAATTACACTAAATATAGTACCTTAGAATAAATTTATAATTGTTTTTTCATCCAAAAAATATGAATTTTATCATTAAATTGATCCAACAATTTAAAGAGATTGTTATGATGTGTAAAAAATAATATAATAAAAATATTTGTTTATTTTAATTTTTCACATGAGAAATTCTAAAGAAATTCATAAATAACATGGATTAAATATGAGAAGGGGAAAACAATACCATAGATAGATAGTGTATTTGGGTATTAACATGGTATTTAAGTATATTTTGTTCTCATTGTGTGTTATGATAAATCATAGTTGCATTAAAATTATATAAGAAATTATTTATTTAATATATGAGTTTTTTGAATAAATTGATAGCCTAGTGAGTCCCCAATTTAATCCTATTTGAGAAATATATTCTGAGCTACTCCCATAACCCAAGGAGATTTAGAAGAGATATATCATGGTGGAATCCCTCAATGATGATTGTTGGTTTCAATGGATCAATAAATGAATGAGAATGATGAGTATCACCAACAACATCGCCTGTGAGTGTGATCTTATAGTGATCAATCCAATTCTTTGGTTTTGATTTTTTACAATGAATTTTTTTCCCTAATTTTTTTTTATTTATGTGATCAGGGATTAATTCCTCTAAAATTTAATTGATGCTCTAGATAATTCCCTATCCCTTTAAACATGCATTTTTATTATTTAAACAATTTTTAGGGTGATTCATATTAAAGAAAGTGATTATTTTATTGTTTCCTTAATTTGAACTATAATAGATATTTACTGAGAACATGTGGTTATCATCCCCTTATAATTTATTATTTCCATGAATGTATCTCTTCATTATTCCTTTAGACCCCAATAACCTCCATTTTTTCTATTAGATCATCCAATTCACTCTCTAATTAAGATTTTCAATGGAGCATCAGATTATTTTTATTCTATTGGATTTGAGAATGATGTCATTGATGTGAGTATGGGGATTATACAATTATTAAAAAATATGGAAAAAAATTCTTGATGGATTTCCTAGAATGGATATCATTAGATATTGGTTATCATATGACCATTGAAAAATAACATCAATATGATGAACAGTGGTAAAGATTATGTTTTCTAAAATTTAATATCTATGAGAAATTAACATTATAAAACATCATAAAAGATTCAATGTGACATAAAATGAGGTGGAGTAAATATTGGGATATGTTTTAAAGTTATCAAAAATATGGTTGAAACATTATTACACGATGTGTAGTTTGGAAGAATTCACGATTTATAACCTAATAGATGTGGTGCTTGACAGTCTAGTTTGATATAAATATCACACATATGTGTTGTAGGACCACATTTTCTATAAACTATGTTATATTGATTAACATTTATAGGAGGTACGTGCTTAGGGAGGTTCATAATCCTACACATTGTGTATATGCATAAAACACCTTGTGTACCCCTGATGGAACTTGCCTAGGGAAGCAAGGTATGCGCATTGTAACTCATTTCACTTGTTTTTTATTTTTTATTTTACACACCTTGTTTAATTGTGATATACTGTTATAATTTTTTTAGGTATCTCCCATTTCATTACATTTTTTCCTATTTAATTTCATACATTGTGGGACTCTTGAGGATAGAGCTAATTTTTTAGAAAAAATATGAACTAATGATTAGGGATGATTTTTTTTGAATTAATGGAGAATGTATATAAACATGTAATGGACTTCTGGGGTTCATCATGAGTATTGATAAAACCCGATTTGGTTTGGGATTTCATGTACGAATCTACTATATTTTTCAATAATCTAGGAAATTAAATTTCATGTTTTAGAAGTACATGATGTGTCATTTCCTCTAATATTATCATGTCCGAATTTTATTATACAACATGAATGATATTACACTGTGTAAATATTTCACATAATGTAATGGAGATAATTTGGTTTTAAATAAAATTAAGGGGATTTTGTCATAAATTGACACCATGGATTAAAAAAATTGTAAAGAGGTTATATTCAATGAATATGTTATGGTATGAGTTTATAGGGATCTCTATGGATAAAATTTATGTTATTATTCCCCACCCTTCTTCCCAGTTGTCTTAATGCTCTTCTTCAATGTTTTTAGGACCTCCATTTATTCTTGATCAATTTTTTTGTGTAGGTTCACCATGGTTTTGTGTGCTATCTCTCCCATTGAGTAATCCATCCAAATTTTTCATTTATATTGATTAAAGTACCATAGTTTTATTTTTTTATCAGATCTATTGAACCATAGTGATGATTCTCATGATTCCATTCTAGATATATTATGAGTTCTTCCCCGGGGGCCATTTCTTCTTTTGTTGTTGTGTGGTGGGTTTTTATTCATGATGATGGTGTGATAATTTATCCTTCCTAATCATTATTTTAAATTGAAATAATTTTGAGATGACTATATTGATTCTAGGGCCTTATTTTTCATGGTTTTTTCTTCCATGTTTTTGGATACAATTATGTGCATTTACGATGTGTGTTTTGAGATAGGTGGTTACATATCTAGACTATGTAATTGAAGTTCATTTTTTTGGTTTTTGAAAAAATGTTTTTTTAAATTAAATTTCATTATTGACTGATGGATTTGTTTGTGTGGTAATTAAATTCTATAAATATGTTTTTCCCTAAGTTTGTTAAATGAAAAAAGTGTTTTCAAATCATTGTGAAATGGTTTTACGATTTTTTCAGAGAATGTATTGATGAAATTGGTTTGGTGATTTGTTCATGAAAAAAGAAAAAATATGAATAATTGGGAAATTAGGTTGAAGGTATAAAAATATTCCACATCTTCTGTTCAATGGTTTTCTCATGGGTCATTCCTCATCTCTCTAGGTATGTTCTTTAGGGGTCTTGTCCAAACTATTGGGGGTTGACATTCTAGAGTTTTTATATGATATATAGAATCTATGCATATGTCTAGTGGATTTATGTATATAATTTTCTATGTTAGGTGTGATTTTCCTTGTTATTCTAACCCATTGTGATCCTTGGCATTATATTATAGGTTTTTTTTGTAAAATTTGTGATATTTTGGCATGTACAATTTTTTTTGTACTACCATTTATGGGATATGATATGTGATTCCATCATTTATTATATATCTACTTTGATATATAAACACTAAATTATTTTAAACTGATTTACCTACATTTTTTATAAATGTTGAAATGGTATAATTAAATTTTGTCTCCATGATTTTCAAATAAAACAGTTAAAACGGTATTTCATGCCTTATATTAATTAAAGTTGACTATGCATGGATTATTTCAAAGAGATATGTTATGTAACACCTAGATGTTTTCATACTGAGCATGTTATCTCACACCACAAGCACTCTATTTTTTGTGCATAAAACATGTTATGTCATTTGATGATGGGAATGGGAAGGTCCAACATTATGGTGGTGATGTTTTCTATCATCTAGGTTTTGGGTAGCTAGTGGGGAGATACAGGGTGTTTTTCCATGATATCACGTGGAGACTGATGGAGTAAATATTTTGTTTATTCATCATTTATACCAGTAATTATATCTATAAGATTGTTATTCTACCTTTTCAATTTCATATTTTTCCATTTTCTCTATCTGTTATGGAATATATTCTTTTATTCTATTATTTCTCGTTTCTATGTGAATATATGACATATTTTTGCATCATGTTTTGAGAAATAATTCCCCTGGTTGTTTTTTAGGCTTGGGTTTTAGTCTCTAGCTTGTGAGGATGAAGAATTCACTTCTATTATGCGGAGGATTAGGTCTAGTGCCATTATTTAGAGGGTATACGAGCCATTAAATTAAAAAATGATTTTATAGGAGTTCTTCCATTAAGAGTCCTTGTCTTGGAACATTTGATATAATGGAGATTGGATTTTCAAGACACGTGAGGTAGCTGGTAGTGAGTTCCTTGACAAATCAAACCATGATGATACTCAATTAACCATAGGTTTTTTGGATGTATGTCTTCTGTCATGATTTTTGATCTTAATCCCAGTTTTTTTAGGGGTTTTCTTGTTTGAAGTCAGATTATTCTATATATGATCATTTATTTTGTCTTGGTATGCAGTAGTATTCCTCCAAGACGTATTCCTTGGGTTCCAAAGGAGGGTTTAGTTGATTCACCTCAATATAATCCATCCCTCTATCAGAATTGTTTTGGTGGAAATCAGGTGTTAATTTTGTTTTATGGAACAGAATTTACCAAAAGTTCAAAACATTCGTGGGGAGATACATCAAAGGGCTATAGGGGATACAGATTTATCATGAGAGTTAATGTATAATAATACACCATTGTTTATGGTTACAAATGAACCTAAATAGGTGGAGGAATAAATTGATAAGATAAATCTAATTTTCACTTTTTTAGATACACCTGATAGTATTAAGGAAATGTATGCAATATTCAATCGTGAGGATCCCTATAGGTGATGGAGGGATTAAATTTATAGGTAGAAAGGTATATGGCCTTAGGCTATTAGTATTTTATGTAACAAATCTTCCAAATGTTTTTTTAGAGACACCGATGAGGGTGATGTCTCATGAACTCCTCTCTTTACAGTATGGAGAGAGTTCTGTGTCAATTTACACCAATAATGTTTCTGAGTTGGGCAATCTTTCCTCATTAGTTACAAATAATGATGAGATGAATTCTTAGAAGAACCTACATGGTTTTAAATCAGATGTAATATCATAGTCATTTATGATGATAATTTTGACTAATGTAGATAAAATGAACATCAATATGATTAAAGAACTGAATATGGAAGGAATTGTTTCATATCATTCCGCTTCTCTTCCACGTAGTGGAAGATGATTTGGGGTTATAGGTAAAAAGAGGAAGTGGAAATAAAATAATAGGATTGGTGTGGTTGGTCCTCAATAGTAGGCCTATTCAGATCCTCTAATTCCATCTAGTAATGTGCATCTCGCTTGCAATCAATGTTTCATGGATGGACACACTTGATGGTATTTTCATTCATTTATAAATATGTGAACTTTTTTTGGATGTTATGTTCATTTTTAGTTTTTCTATTAGGCTATATCTTATCATCAATATGTATGGGGATTGTTATCTTCATATGATCCTATAGGGTAATCAGATTCTTTAAAACTATAGGGATCCATACACAAGGAAAATAAGTGATGAAATATTGTGTAATATATTATTATCTAGTGGAGGTAGATTTTGGTCTAGTGACATTGATAGATACCATCATTACAGCTTATTTAGTGGTAGTTTCTTTATTTTATACTAGTGCTTCCCCCTCATTTAAATCATTCGATTTTTCTAGATGATATAACACCTAATAGATCTTTTGTCCAATGTTATGGATTTAGCGATACCCTTTAGGAGGATGAAAGAGTAGGGGTTTTAGTTTCATTCTTATGAACTATCTATAGCTGATGTGGAGTTAGTCTGGGATTTTTTTCCCAATCTACATTTATTCAACATCATCATCTTGGAGTTTTGTATTGTTTCTCCTCCTGATGAGGTTTATTTTAATCATCATTGTGACTCATTTCATGTAGTCTATGGAATATAATGAGTGTTTTGGGGATAGTGGGATGTGAGGTCCGGTCATGTAGGACCTTCCCATCAAAAGATCCTTAGTTTTTTATATTCTATCGTTATTATTTTCAATGGAATTTATTCTATTTTTAATCTTACAGGTTTTTGGGATTTTATTGATAATTTTCCATACTATTTCCCCGAGCATCCTCTTGAGAGGGAGGTAGAGTTTATGATCAACATTGTGTTAATTGTTTAACCAATTTTGATGCCTTCATATCATATAGAACTAGTGGAGTTGGAAGGTCTCAAGACATAGTTGAAGGATCTAGTAGAGTATGGAATTTCTCTCCCAATGGTTTCACCTTGGGTAGCCTTGGTAGTAGCACATGGATATTTTAATGAAAATTTTCTGTTCAAATAATTTGACCGCTTGCGTTTTACGTAACACCGAGTTTAAACAAACTGTTTGAAAATATTAGTATAAAGGACCATTATAACCTAGAATTTTAATTTTTTAGAATAAATATGAAAAAAATAATTTTATGATATAAATATAATGGTCGAACCCAATATGAATGTATTAGTATGTGTTTAGAAAATAATCTCACAATTTTTAGTAGATTTAAATTATTATACAATATTTTTTGCTTCAAAAATGTGTTTATATTATTGTAAAGAGGTAATATTAATGGATTGGAAAAATTACTTTCATTATTTAGTTCATATTTTCGAAATAATATTAATTTTTTTAATATTTTTTTTGAAAATACTTATTTTTTAATGAATAGTGGAAATATATATTTTCATTAGAAACTATATTTTATTTAAAAGTCCTTATAAGGTCAAATTATGTGTTTTAATTAGTTTTAAATTTTAACTAGTTTTTTTTTAATAATAAAATCCAATTTGAATATAATTTTATAAAATAACATATTAAAAAAAATTATATTTTAAAAGGGTATTTTTTAGAAAAGTTGTTTAACATTGAATTTTACTTATTCCCTTTTAGATAAAATTCTGCAACTTCATTGTTTGGAATTTTAATAAATGGTTATAAAATTAATATAAAAAATATTCAAATTTATTTAATAGCCCCCTTTTATTTTTTCAAAATATGAATAGTTACCATGGTAAATTTTGTTACCAGGAAAATGATTACATTTGGGTGTTTAGGTTAAAAATAAAATGTCAAATACTATATAATGATCGTAATACATGGCCAAATATTATTGGATGCATAAAACTAGACCCTCAAATCCTAAGTATCTACATTAACTTGTATAATTGACCATTTCCTGGAAAATGAATTATATAATATTTAAAACAAATAATGTGACAAAAATGTCACTTTCTATAGCAACCCGACCCCATAAATCTAAGAGCTAGTGTTCTGGTACCATTATATTTGCATCAGTTATAAGTAAATAATATCCCAAAGAACTGAATAGTTTATTAGTATTGGAAAACTAGATACATACACAAGTGTTTAATTACAAATGAATAAAAAAATACAAAATACTTTTCTTCATTATAGGATAATAACATTGTTCCATAAAGAGTATCTTTTAATATCATTCTTAGAAAACATCAGCTAATCCTAGGGAAGGGAAATAAAATAAGTGTGAGATAAAAATATCAGTAATGGTAAGTATAGTAGAAGAAATAATGAATCAATTAGAATAGATAATAGGAAAAGGTAATAATGGAATACATGTTCAACAAAATTACTTAATTGGGAAAGGTGTTTATAAACAATATAAAAAGTTAAAATATTGGAAAAAAATACATTAAAGTAACTAGATAAGAAAAATTCAATATGGAAATTTATTAAAATAAAAACATATTCCATTTAATCAACACACTAAGAATGAAATGCATCCATAAAAATTATTATAGTTAAAATTCGATGGATAAAAAATAAAAATTAAAAACTTGGTAATGATTAATTATTGGACTTCATGTTTCCCAGGAACATGATACCTTTAGCATCCTGGCTATTCACAAGAATGTTTATTATACTAATATCAATTACATTCACAAAACATTTTTAATATATTGGTAGAAACCAAATAATTCTTCCTAGAAACAAACATGAATGAGTATTCACCAACTAATTTCATCTCAAGAGAATACTGAAGCATCTAGGGGATTATATTATATGGTCCCCAATATGTGTCTTGAATGTACCATGCATTACTCAAATATCTAACAATCGATTTAATTCAAAAACAACGTTCATTATCAAATATCCTTACTATGTAAAGGATACAAAGTTATCAATATTTCCCCCATAAATCAAATAACATTAAATGTAAAAACTATATATAAATGTGATATGTGGTTGAGGAAATGAACAATTACTTGATAAATTGTATGGATAATTATGGGAGATTCAATTTTCCGTGATCATAATAAATTGATTTTTTCAAAGGAAGTATCAAAGGAATCAAGATATTGAATGTCAATACCATCATTCACTAAATAAATCATAAACCATATATAAAAAGTATTTGTATCTTATCATTATGACATACACCCATTGTAGTACAAATTATGATAATTTTCATTAATGAAATACAATTATAACATTAAAAACATTTAAAAAAAAATCATTCAAAATCACTTTAAAAAAATAATTTTTTTTAAAAAATAAGACAATTCCATTTATTATTCATTTTAAGAAGTTTTAATAAAAGTTTCAAAATAATTTTATAAAACATGGTTTGGGGAGCAAATAGATCTCCAACCCAAGAGAGAAACAGAGTTGGGTTTTATAAAAAACATTTGCTAAAACAATTTTTAGTACCTAAGAGTGGAATAATTTCATTATTAATTGAAAAATATCAGGAATAAAGATAGTATAATAAAATGAAATGGGTTATTGAAAAATAATCAAATAATTTATTTTAAGTGAAATTATTGTGTAATCATTCCTGAATAAGATGAGACTGTGATGTAATCATTTGAAAAGACCATAACATTGGAGTGAAAATAAATCAATGAATACATTATGTGTACCAAATATAAATCCACATATAAGAATTTTAAATACAATAATAAACATTAAAAAGTTATTTCACACATATTCAAAGAATATTTACGATAATGAGGAAGTAATATAAGACAATGAAATGGAATTGAGTTATGAAATTTCCTTACCACTAGGTAACATTATGTACAAACCTCCTTAGAAAAAATAATTCAAACTAAAACAAAAAATACCATGAATAATGAATTTTTATTATATTAAACACAATATTCAATGTATATAATCCACACAAAAGATATATGTTGGGAATATGGTGTATGTCTCATGGAAGAAAAAAGTGAGACCAGAATCCCTTACATTGCATTTCTTTTCTAGGTAAACAACATTTAACCTCTAATGTAATGGTTTTATGAATGTCACTAACTTATCAAAAAACCATTTTCAGATTTATAATAACAAATATTAGTATATCATAAAATATAATTTCCAATTTCTAAAAAAACTATCCACAGTTTCACTATTTTAGGTGTTAATTACCATGTTTTTGAAGTATGTTTTGTCTGGTGAATTGTTGATCATTTAAAGTAGATCATGATTTAATCATATAAATAATGAAATCCCAAATTCAACTATGATATATCATCATTATATTTGTATTTATAATAATTTATAATGTTTGTATATAAGAAATAAAATACACCATTCATGGAGATGGTCGGTTGTTCATACGCGTGAACACTACTTCCATTTCCTTGTCATATTTAATGGAATGAAAATTAAATGATATATATGTATGTTTTAATTTTATTATCAAAATAATATCAAATATATCTCATATTGTCCTTAAACCCATCCTTTTTACATTCTATTTTTAGTGTGAATGAATCAAATCACTCTGAGAAGGCAGTAGTTCACATGTCCACAAACGATGTTATCATATTCCCACAAAATAGAAATCAAAAAGCTATGTTTCATATGAAAATTTCAGAATCTTAAATATTACATAATTATCATATATATAATATATAAATAGTATTTCCATCACAATTCGAAACTATGAGAGGCGATCAAGGAAAAAATGAATGACATCATTTTTTGAGGAAGTAGATTGTCATTTACGAACGGTAAGTTCGTTATAGATTTGATGGATGGGTGTGTTAGTGTAGGTAAAAACCATAAAATAAAACCAACTATTAATATTTATTATATTAGTTTTATTATATAATCATGGAATAATATGAAATTAACAGGTGGAAAAACAAATAAATCATAAATTCACATTGAAAAAGGTTACATCTTTTTCAAGTACCATGTTTTAGTTTATTACAAAATACTTACTAGGTTTGATTTATTCACAATGTTAGGATTCATGGATGAGTATAGGGATTTTTTGAACTTATTTGATTATATAGTGGGTGATAAAAATTTATTTATATGTGTTAATATGATGGAGGGTGAATACCTTTTTATAATGGAGGAGGAGTGGCATTCTTGTAAATTTTTGAAAAGGGAATTCCACCCATGTTTTCTCATGACAAGTGTATCCAATAATAAAAAAAATCAGATATAATATAGTGTAGGGTCTAAATATTTCAAAAAAAAAATTTAATATTTTATAGACCTTCTTTTCCCTTATGTTTATGGTTTAGTTTATTATTAAGAAAATATTTCTTTTAATCACTGTAATTAATTTTAAATACATTCACCATATTTTTCGTTCAAAAACTATATTGAAATTATTATTCAATTTAAATTATTCTTTTTATATATATAGAATCAATTTTTTCAAATTCCAATTACTTAAGTGTATGAAATTAATTTAAATTTAATCTAGTAAATGGGATGACAAAGGGGGGGTTTTAAAGTTAAAATGGTCAAAATATTGTGATGTTTTATATCCAATTTCAAAGTGAAATTGATTAAAATGACCTAAATTATATCAATTCATAAAAAAGTCTACTAATTAAACTTTAAAACTAAACTAAACTATAATTTAACCTTATAAATAAATTAGATGAAAATGTTGTTTAGAAATAAAATTTAGTATTTTTCACTATTCATCAAAAAATTAAACCTAATAGAATAATACAAAAAATTAACCCTGTGATAATTTTTTTATCCTGAATTTATGAATGAAGTTTATTTTCAAACATAAAATATATAAAAGTTCCAAAAATTTGATTTAAAATAGGTTTTTGATTGAAAGGCCAAAAAAATTCCTTAAATAATATAGGATTTTTGGTAAAAAAATTGGGTATATTCACATATTATTCCAATAAAATTAGTTGGATGAATATAAAAATTATTTTATTTTATAAAAAACATATATATTTTATTAATATAAATACCTAATATTAATTAAATATATATTTTAGGACAAAACTCTTTTGTATGCATAAAAACATTTCTGTTATATATAATTGGTTTTTATATTCAATTATAATTAATTGGTAACCTATGAGATCATTTTATATTTTTATAAACCATATATTTTAATAAGATATTTAATATTATTCATAAAATATAATTTATTGTCAAGTATATATCTTCTAATAATATTTTTATAATATATCACTGTTCGGTAAAACTTAGTTTGGCATGTCGAACATTCTATCGAATAAAGTATTTGTTGTGTGTGACACAAGAAAACATTGTATTGCATTAATTTAATGTTATATAATAGATTTAAATTATTTAAAATATTAAATATATTGTAATTTCATAGGATATCATATTCTCTAACATACATTTGGTTGTGTGTCAAACACTATATCGAATACAATGCAATTATTTTAGAATTTCAAGGCATTATTTTCTCCACACCATAATTAACTATTGTCATCATAATTTAAAGTTGAGAATGATAATTAATTGTTTTATATTTAATATGTTTAAATTCAACATCATCATAAGGGTTTTTAAAACATCCTCTATAAAAGATAGATTTATATGTACAAAGGTGGCATGTATTAACTTATAACATGGTTTTTTTATAGAAGAACATAGGTGGAATGTAGAGATACATACATGGAAGAAAAGTGTAAATATTTATTGTGACTGATTGAGTGCATAATAAATTTAATATTGGGGGCCTAAATAAAAAATCTATGATGATTTAAAAGGCCATATTTCAAACAAAAATTAAGGAATTTTAATAACCTTTTTGTTTTAAGATAGTTTTCTTAATGTTGATGAATTATTTTATTAACCATGAATATAAGGAAATATACGCAATTTATATGATTCAATTTCATAGTAAAAATTAATTTTATGGTTTTTCTTATATAAATTTATAATTCAACACTTACTTTAAGAAATAGATATCAAAAATTATCCATGATTCCAGAATTAATAAAATCTACTTTTTATGGATCATAAGATCCATAAAAGAAGTCTTTATATTTGTCTCTATATTTTTTAAAAACCTAATAAGGTTATGAAAATAATTTATAAAACTAAAAATAAACACAAATGTCTCACCATTAATATTTATTCATCAAATTGGTTAATTAAAAACAATGACAATTTTTCAGGACATTGTGTATGTCGGTGGTTGGCATTAAACCCTTATCACCCTTCAGTCATGGGTTTAATTACCATCACCTTGCTTAATTTTATTGGTTTAACATGGTATACACGTTCTTATTTTCTAAAATCATATTAAAATAATTTCCAAAAAAAATTTTATGTAAATCCTTGCAAGTCAAATATTAAATAACCTTTTCACTTTGGTTTTCTATACAATATATTGTGGTACCAAAACCTAATAATATAATTTAACTATTATTAAAATCTAATTAATGATAATAATTACACTAAAATTTATAAATACTTTTAAACTATAGTTACAAAAAATATAAGGGTCTTATTCCACCGATAGGTTTTCCACTAAAAAATATTATTTCTATAAATTTGGCCAAAATATAATTAATCTTTGTAGAAATCCATTTTACAAATCCTAAATTAGATGTTCATGATTTTAATATTATAATAAACCTCAATGTCCTAATCCCATGATAGTATTTATAACTCTTAAGTTAATGAAGACAATTTTTATTCTAAAATTTTAACGAGATCCTTATATATTTCATGATTACTATAAATAATATATTATTAGTAAAAATAATTCTATAATTTATTTCGGGAATACAAGTAAATATATCAACCATTTTACTTCCACATAATTCCTTCGTTAGTATATAGTTTAACCTACGTAATTCATTTTCGTTATCTACTAAAATACTTAATAACAACCTGTAATTAAAATGTGAATTAACCTAAGCATATCCCCCAAGAGTTTCAAACCTAGTGTGCAGTAAGAACCATTGTCGTGTACAGGGGTATGCTCGAATCATGTCCCACAAATCATTCCATTGTTGTTACCCCTATTAAAATATATGCATGAACCACGTCCACTTATATTATCCCTAATGTATTTCTAGGAATAACCAAAAAATCTACACCTTACCAAAATTCTAGGATGTTTATCAATACTTATCATCATATTCTACATTAGTGTTCTGATTGATAATCTATGGTTTCTCAAATATTTTATCCAACGTTTCTAATAATCACAATCTAACAAAAAAATAGTATCCTGGCCTCTTAAAGACCAACTCTAGTTGTATTCTACCATTATATTTGGATAAGATATAAGTAAATCACATCCCGAAGGACTGAATAGTTTAGTTGACTTGGTATAATAGATACATACAGAAGTCTTGTATTAAAAATGAATACAAAAATTATAAAACATTTTTTTAATTAAAATATGATAACTTTATTCTATCTATCGTATCTTTTCATATCTTTCGTAGAACACATCTGTGAATCATGGGGAAGGGATAAAAATAAGGGACATCTCAAATGTTTAGTAAGGGTAAGAACATCATAGTAAATTATGATCATTTATTATAGACAAAATGAATCAAATTATTAATTATTGGACATAATGTTTCCAAAGAAGATGATACCTTTACCATCAATTACTTTCTTAGGATGATTTAACATACTAAATTCATAATCTTTCTACAGATATTTTAAATCTATTGGTAGATACCCATATATTCTGTACAGGAAAAAAAATCTAAGAATATGTTTCCACCTAATTTAATCTCATGAGACAACTAATTTATCAAGGAGATTACTTAAAATAATCCCCAACCCATGTCTATCATGTCCAAAAATTTCTTAATATATTGAATAGTTGATTTAATTCAAAAATTATGTGCCATATCAAATTTCTGTATCGAGTAAATGATATAGATTTATCAATATTTCCCCATTAAATAAACTAAAATTCAAATTAAACACCATATGTAAAAATTATATGTGGTTTAGTAAAGGAACATATCCCTGATTATTGATATGGATAATTATGAGACATACAATGTTCAATGATTACAGGTAATTGATGATTTTAAGGGGCTAAAAAGGAATTGAGGAATTGAATTTCAAAACTATCCATGACTATAAAATCATAAACCAACTAGAGAAATAATAATGATGGTATCAATATGAAATATACCCATTTAAGTAATAATAATGGTTTTTAATTGATTTAATAAAATAATATTTTTTAAAATAGTTTTAGGGGAAACATCCTTTTATTTTGAAAAATATTTTCATTGAAAATAAATTTTAAAATAATATTTTTTTTCAGTGAGTTAAAATTATGTTGATAAATCATTATTAAAAGGATAAAAATATTTTGGAATTTTTCTTAATAAAACATGGTTTTGAGTGAAACAGATCTCCAACCTAAGAGAGAAACGGAGTCGGGTTTTATTAAAAAAAACTCTAAGACATTTTGAGTACCAATCTGTGATAAAATGGTACCATTACATAAAAAATCTCATAAATAACTAGAGGATAAAAAAAATAAAGATTTTATTTTAAAATTATGAAATAATTTTTTTCCAATGGAAATTAATGTGTAAGCAATCACGATGAATTTGAGATTGTCACTTATACACTTCAAATGACCATAATGTTGAAGTTAGAACAAATCAACGAATTGATTATGTGTATCAAATGTAAAACCATATAAAATAAATCTAGATACAAAAATATGTAGTGAAAAATTATTACACATATAATATTATAATTTTAATGACAATGAGTAATTAATATAACCCAATGAAAATGAATTGGGTTATGGTATTTTTTTCAAAATTGGTAACATTATGTTGGAATAACATTGGATGAAATAATTCAAATTGAAACTCAAAATACTATGAACAATGAATAATTAATTATATTAAATTCAATAGGTACATTATATATACCACACAGAGGATATAAGTGGTTAATATGGCATACACCTCGTGGAAGAAAAATCGAGACATGAACCCCTACATTGCATTTCATTTTTTAGTGAACATAATTTTAAATATATTATAATATTTATTCATGTAAATAACATATCCAAAAATCCAAATTATATTTATAATATCATATTTTAAATTATTATAATATATCAATACCAATATATTATCAATCAATCATTGTTTTCAAAATTTTTGGTGATAATTACCCATTTTTTGTGTATGTTTTGAACTCTTACATGTTGTTACTTTTAATTAGATTATTATTTAATAATCTCTAGAATTTAAAAAATTATTTAAATGTAATATATATTAAAAATATATGTATTTAAAAGAACCCCAAAATATTTTAATATATAAAATGGAATGCATTATTCATGGAGATGGTAGGCCATACATATGCATGAACGCTACTTCCATTTCCTTATCATATTCAAACGAATGAAAAGTGAATGATATATATTTATATTTTAATTTACGTATAGTATTTGTTTCATTAATATCATATATGTTTTTTAAAATCATCATTTATACATTTGATGTATATTGTGAATGGGTCATATCATTTTGATGAGGTGGTAGTCTACAGGTCTACAAATGATGTTATCGTATTCCCCTAAAATATAAATCATAAACAAATGCGATATATGAAAATTACAGAAGCATAAAAGAAACATAAATATCATAAATATCATATAAAAATAGTTTTTTCATCATAATTACAAACCTTGTGAGGTGATAAATGAGAAATGAATGACATTGTTTTGAGAGGTTGTAGTTCACCATACGCGAACAGTAAGTTCGTTACACATTTAATGATAGTCTATGTATGTATAAGACAAAAACATAAAATAAAAAATTTATGTATATTTAGGATACTTTTTCTATTATATAATCATTTAATAATATGAAATGAAGTGGTAGAGAAAAAAATACATAAATGTATATTGATGAATGTTACATCTTTTTTGTGTAACTCCTATTTGTTTATACCAAAAGGAAACTTAATTTTCTTTCATCCTGAGGTGAGGATTCTTGGATAAGGGTATATATTTTGGTAGAATACATTATCAGAGTTTTAAGATCCAAATGGGTTAATATGCATGAATAATTGGGATGGGTGAGTGCATTTTTATAGTGGAGTAGTGACAGTCTTGTAATTTTTTAAAAATGGAATTCCACACATATATTTCCATTTTAAGTCGATCCAATAGTCAAAATAATTCTAGAAAATGGAAGATATTTTATAAATATGTCCATAAAATGTATTGATGAAATTATTTTAGGTCATATTGGTCCTTAAATTAAGGTTTTTTCCCTTCTTATGCTAATTTTAATCTTAATCACTCTAATTAAATTTAATTACATTCACCTAAATTTTTGGCCAAAAAAATATTTGAAATTATTAAAAATAAAAAATTATTATGATTCCAAATATGGTATAAAATTTTCCAAATTCAAATCACAAAAGTGGAAGAAATTAATTTAAATTTAATCCTGTAGATAGGATCATAAAGTGGGGTTTTAAAGTAAAACATTTCAAATGTTTGGGAATATTATATGTAAAATATAAAATTTAAATTGATTACAATGGACTAAATTGGATTAATTGATTTAAATTGATCAAATTAAACATTAAAACCAATATAAAATATAATTTATCATTATAAATAAATTAGATAAAATTGTAGTTTGGAAATAAATTTCAGTATTTTTCACTACTCATTAGAAAATGATTCATCACAAAAAATACCAAAAAATAACCCTAAGATACTTTTTATGTCATGAATTAAAAAATTATGTTTTTTAGATATTAAATTTTTTATAATTCCCAAAATTATATTTAATATAGGTTCTCTATTAACAGGCATTAAGAGTACGTCTAAAAAATACAGGTTTACATATATATATTTGGGTATGTTCTCATCTTATGCCTATAAAATCAATTGGAACAACATGAGAAATATTTTACTGAATATATAACATATATATTTTCTTAATATTACTAAATAATAGTAATTAATATAATTTATGAGTATAAAATACCATTGTTGGAATAAAAACATTTCCTTTATATTCAATTGGTTTTTATTTACACTTCTAATTAATTGGAAACCTATGAATTAATATTATATTTTCATAGACCATATATTTTTATAATTTTTTTAATATAATTAATAACCTATAATATAATTGGTAGGTCTTATATTATTATCATATTTTAATAATATATCATTTTTTTAGTAAATGTTGGTCATTATGTGTATCACATACTATTGAATAAAGTGATGGTTGTGTGGGATACAAGCTAACTCAGTATTGCCTGAATTGCAAAATATTTCATGGATATAGTTCATATAAAATAGTAATTATATTATAATTTCTTGGGATATTATATTTCATTATGTTCTTGGGGTTTCATTTCATTCACAATATCAAATACAATGTTTTTATTTTTGAATTTCGGGGTGATAGACTTTTAGTGTCTTAAATATCTTCTATGTATCCGCATGGGGATAAAGTTATGTTATGAATTAATATAAATGTAAATTTTTAACTGAATAAAAATATTTTCTTGAATGAAATTTATTTTTTACGTTTTGTCCCACTTTGACAAGATTATAAGATTTATAAGATTTAATTTCACAAAACATTAAAGATATCACATTCATGTTTTTAATACTATATAATTTTTATTATATGAATTATAAAAGGATTTATCCCACTATAAATATTATTCTGAAATATATAATATGTATCATAATCATGGTATTTTGTTTTTAATTTGTAATGATTAAATATGTATATTAAATAATTACACAATGCTGATGTGGTAATTATTTAAATAATGAAAAACTAAATTATTATTTATGTAAAATATTAAAATAAATATAATTTTAGACATTTAGTGTCATAGAATAATTTTTATGATGAAATTGACCTCTTAGAGAAATTATGAAATATTTTTTATGAAGTCAACTTCTTTTATTAAAAATTTTAAAACTAAAAGTAATAAATAGTGTAAAAAATTGACATTAATGATATTTTATCAAAGTAATATTTTATTAAATTAGTTAAAAATCATAAAATTAATTTTAAAATTGAAAATAATTCTAATTTGTTCTAAAATTTTATAACATTTTCATTTATGGTCAAATTACATGACATAATTAAAAATTCCAGCATTTTAATCTTAATTTTTTTTACATTAGTTATAATTATAATGGTTTAACTAAGGGTTAATAAAATAGATAAGGTTTAAAACAATAAAAACAATTCAATAAAATTTATTAGTTGATGATATTATAAAATAATAAAATTATTTATTTGAATCAATGTCATGTTGGAGTTATATGGTCTGATATTTAATTTATTATAAATTAGTATTTTTAGAAGTTACAAAAGTTTCTTTCACCATAATTATAAAAGGGCACCTCCACTGTCACTTATTCAAATCACATTGAGCCTTAATGCTTGGATATTCCCTGAAAATTTATCTTATAATCTTCTATATACATATTCTATAGGTTTTGGTCTCCTCAATATACCAACCATAGTGTCCCTAAGAAGTGATATAAATTATGTTCACTAAAGAAGACATAATCATCTCTACCAACTCTTTCATGTTTACTTCATCATATACTTTCAATTAATGTGTTGTTCCCATTAAAAAGTAAAAAAAATAGTATCATGTATATTTTGAGATATTATTATGATAATGGAACTACCATATTCCACCTTTTATCCATCCTATAAAAAAAGAAGAGTCGTGTGTGCTTATGTTATACAAACCGTCTCTATACCTTGGTGCAATCAGTTTTTCATCACTACATTACACAGATGTATACAATGTTGGATGTAATATAGATATATATATATATTATAAAATATTATTTATTTTTTAAAAAAATATTAACCATTTATTTCTCTATCCTTTAAATGTGATGGGAAGGATATCGTCACTCATGAGTATGTATGGCCTACCACCTCCAAGTCATGATGAAATTTATTTTCTATGTTCACCAATAAATAATGATTATATAATGGTATGTAATGAATAAATATTATATATATTACATTAATATAATTCTTTAGATACTTGAACTATATCCTATTGAAAGTAACTGGGACTTATATGACAAACCATGAATAGGAAAATGAAGTAGTTAAGAGTCGAAAGAAGGGTTATAATGAAATATTTTTAAAAACTGGTGAAAATATTATATAATATGATAATATATGATATAATAAATATTAATAACGTTTTGGTATTAATTAAAAACATTTATTAAATTATTATATAGAATATTAAGATACATACGAAGGAAATAAAACCTAAAGTAAGGGTTAATTTCACAGTCTTATTTTGATTATAGATTGTTTATATGTCAGTATCTATTGGATAATATTCCTCTTCCATGTCCATGATTCCTAAAATTATTTTCAAAATTATTTTTACTATTCTTCAAAAATTTTGTAAATTCATTTTTATACAAGTGTTAATTGTTACTAAGTTATTTGAAATGAATATTTAATTGTTTTCCAAATGATGTTCTAAATGGATTTTCCAAAAAAGGTGTGAAAGTAATTTTTTTAAAAATATAAAATATGAATAAAAATTTTCAATTTCATTACGGTTTAATGTATTAAATACTAATTTTAAATCATTCAATTATATTTTTAAATAAAATGGGTTATTTTGTAAATTTATGGAATCAAAAACATGTCTTCAACAAATAAAGTATATTTTCCAAAAGAATTATTTTCATGTGATCTCTCAAAATTTTTTCCCATATAAAACAATAGAATTTTATGTTATATTTTATTATCTTGGGATATTTTTCACGTATATTATCCCAATTATATCAAAAGTTGATTTATTTTTATGCTGATATTGTATTTATAAATCCATTTATTTTCCATAGGATATGTTATGAGGGAATGAATGTTATTAATCCCATTTCATTTCAGGGGATCTGATATTATAAATTATTTATGTGGTTTTAGTTCACATATGTATTTTTTCATTATGTAATTGGAGGGACCCATATCTCCCTCCTATTCATTACTTAATGATTTACATCTCATGAGATAGGCAGGACACGAATATGTAGTTAACTCAGTTCTGTAATATAGTGATGGAATGGGAATTAAACTCAATTCAATATCATAGGATAGAATGGGGAGTGAGACTTGTTCAGTAAAAGAAATTTCCCAATATGATTTTCTTGGGAATGAGCCTTGAATAGTATTAAAATGAGTTTTTATGCTTATGTGTATTCCATAATTAAATGGATTATGTTATTTTCTCAAGGATTTTGTTCCTTGATTTTTTATAAACATATATGATTTATCCCATGACATAATATCACAATCATTGTTATGCATGACATGATTTTTAAATGTTTTTTGGGTAATTTTTCCTTAAGATTATGATATGGTTGATATCTCCATTTTTTACCCTTATAGAGAATATAATCTCACCCTTTATAAAATTTCATTTCCCCTTGATATGAATAATTGTACTATGTTTGAAAAGTCAAAATAGGTTCTAGTTATGATGGAATAAGCAGGAGATAACACAGATGTTTTTTCAATCAGCGGTTTTTCATTAAATGTTTCCAAAGACTCTGAACATATATAATTATATCATGGTTTTGTTATTTTATGTAAATAATATTATTTTATTTAGATGTAATCTCAGTCTATTAATATATGGGAAATTATATTTCGTAATATAGAAAGGTTTAGTTAACAATAGTAATATATGATGAGAAAACCATAGTTGGAACCCTATAGATAAGTCTAAGTATAGGATACAATCCCAAATTTTTGTTGATGATCATAAAACATCCTATTAATAACCAAAGTTGTACTTATATAAAATTTTAGAAAGTAATTTTCCATGTTTATGTGGTTTTCAAACTATTATTAATGTTTCTCACACTATTCTATTTAGTTTTAGTCAATGTCTATAACTACAAGGAACCATGTTAATACTGAATGTGATGGGAAAGGAAATGAATGTCCTCCTGCACAATGGAATGTTATGGGAGATGGAATTAAGAATATTATTTCTTTTATAACCTAAATATTTTGATATAGGAATTATGAATGACTTCCAAATTAGAAAAGAATGGAACATCATTCTGTTGATCCCTTCTTGAGGTCACATCGACATTTTTTTAGTTGTTATTCTGATCCACTAGTGTATGAACAATTGTTCAGTAACATTGAAAAATAAATTATTGGTCACACAATGTTCATAACATGATAAAGTAATATTTTTATTCAACCATTTTGAAGGTTAATATGATCAATGGATTAAACACATCAATAATATGAGGATAAAGGTGGAAATTAATTCAATTTAATGAAATGAGTTTATGAAGTTATTTGTTTATAATATATTCTTTATATTCATTTTATATAATGTGGAGAATATGTTTGTTTTTTATTATGTAAAAGGATAATGAATCCTTTTCAACCTATAATAAAATTTAAATTCCATAAAAGGTAAAATTATGGAAGTATCAACCAAATAGAAATTAGGGTTGTTTGATATTTCATTATCATAAAACCTTGTCTCCAAAAGGCATTATCCATGGGTGAAATCATTATCTATGAATAAATAATTATATGTTCTCTAAAGTTTAATATGGTTATTTGAGTTACACATCAATATTATGGGTTTGATATGATGGGAGTGATCGAATTAAAGGTATGATTTAAAAACCATTGTGAAAATAAGATGATTCTCTCTTTTATTAATAAAGTACGGAATGAATCATGGAGGAAACTATCATAAGGGGCCAGTAAATGTTTTATGTGTCAAAAATATGGTCATCGTGAAATTGAATACCAAAATTAATGAAAAATTTTATCTAATGAATTTAATAGTGAAACAGATACACAAAATTCACCTCATACACTTCATTGTTTCAATTGAATGGGAATGTGTATTTTTCTAATTAATGCTCAAATTTTAGGGTTCTTGATGGTGTTCGACATCAGAAACCTCTGCAAGAAATAGAAAAGGAAAATCACATGAGATCACTTTTGGTGATGGGGAGTATTACAATGATGTGGTGAAAGGTACACTTACTATACAATATAAAGAATATAAGGTTTTATTTGATTCTAGATCAACCAAATTTTCAGTTTCTAATGAGTTTTATAAGTGTATCACCATATTACCTCAACAATTAGATGTTGTGTTTTATATGAAAACGCTTAATGGAACAATGGTCACATCACAAGTTTATAATTATTATCTAGTTGAAGGAAGTTCTTCCAAAAATATTAGGATCCATCATTTAGTTGAATTCAACCAGACTATTGGAAGGGATTGGACTTCCCTATATTGTGATCAATATATGTAACACCCCGAGATTTTATGAAAAATATTCTTTTTAATTTCATTAATGTCTTATTTTGTACGCTACACTAAAAGAAGCTTTCACAACACGCATCCTTGACTTGCCTTGCATCTCACGCAAATGCGATCTTCTACGATAGCGTGTGTTGTACGCAATACTGAGTTTCGCTAAACAATGATATGTTATTAAAATATTATTAAAACTAGCTGTTATGAATAGTAATAACCAATTTTTGAATTTTTGTAAATTTTATTTTTCAAATTGGACATCATTTTTGGATTTGGAATATCGAAATTATCTTAGGGTGAAATTTTGGTACTTTTCGGATAACTTCCATTTTCTGATGAATAGTGAAAATTACTAAATTTTAATTAAAAACAACCTTTTTAATCGAAATAATAAATAGTGATAAATTATTAATTTGAGTGGTTTAAAAGTATATTTAGAATATATTTTTACAATTTAATACAATTTTGGTCATTGGATTTAATTTCACATTTAAACCAGACATAAACCAATGTCAATCTTTGGATAGTTATTATCTCTTAAGAACACGCTATTTGTTTTGACGACGGAAATTAATTTTTTAATTAATTAACACAACTAATATGTTTTAAATTTGGTAAAATAGACATCATTTTTTAATTAATAATATCAAATATATCTTAGGCCTAATTTTTGGTGTTTTTCTTGAAACTTTCATTTTTTGATGAATAGTGAAACCACTAAGTGGTAGTTAAAAAAATGAATTTTTCATAAAAATTAATTTTACCGCTTCTGTGAGTGGAATTTCAAAAATCAGAGAGACACGGTTGATGTCCGTAAGTAAAATGTGGTTCATGAGATGAAAATAATTTTTGGTGAATAGTAACTTTTTACTTTTTTACCACGGTTAAAAGTAAATAGGGTAATTAAGGGTAAAAATGATATTATTATTACCCTAAAACATGTCCTAATTCTATTGGATAAGTGTAATTCGACTAAAAACAACCTTAGGAACAATATATGTCCATTTAGGCCCACTTGGATTAGATTAGGACATTTATTATTATTTAATTTAAAGATGAGTTAAAAGATTTAAAATCAAAGTTTATTTACTAAAAAAATTTTAATATAGGGTTATACATAATATAAATTCGATTGTAAATATTAATTAGAAAGCTAATCATATTTCCTACATAATGATATTTTATTTATAATTTTTAGACATTAAATAAATTAATTTATTTATGACACAATGATGATGCAGCAATTACCACAATAGTGAAAAATTAGAATAAGTGATATTTTAAATACCCAAATAAAAATAATTTGAGACTTTTTATGAATTCCACAAATTTTATAGGTTAATATAACATGTTAGTATTGATTTAATTTAATTTTTGCGAACTAATAATTCTATTATAATTTTCACAAAAATCAATTACTAAATAGTGTCAAAATTGACATAAAATTGTTTTTAAAACAAATATTATATTAGTAATTGTTATTTTATTACTAAAAATCTAAGTACAGTTCACATGAAATATATAAGGTCATATATATTAATAATAAACAACTTGGGGTTCGTTTGGCTGCTTATAGTAAGTTTATTTACCTTATAGTATAAAAACACAAGAAGACACGGTAAAAGTAAAATTATTTTACTTAATGTTAAATCTAAATGATAAGGTTAAAATAGGAACCTAAACATGTCTAAATTATATTTTATGAGAGGATTTCGACCCATCCCCACCTTAGCTTCGAAATAAATCAATTTGGAGCTATTTAAAACCGAATTTGTCTTTATAATAAAATAATATTTTTAGTTTTTCCAAAGGTGCCCCTCTCCTCCCTTATAAAAGGGAACCTCCTCCCTCTCTTCCTCACACCACATTGATCCTTCATGATCTGCCAAACCCTGCCAAATTCCATTCTAAACTCCCATAGAAACATCCTAGAGGTTCTGGTCTTCTTGAAAGACCAATTTTAGTGCCCTAAAAGGATATCTCAAAGAGGCGCTTCAAAGAAGAGGTAATGTCTGTTACCGATTCTATCAACTTTATTTCTTCTTCCACTTCTTCTTCTTAGGTTTTTTCATTATGAAGTAATAACATAATTATCACTCATATACTGATATGTTATTATAAGTATGAAACAAACATATTTCACCATCTATCCATCCTACGGAAAACAAAATCACTACGCGTGTGTACGTACGGAATACCGTCTCCACGCCGTGGTGTAATCAATTTTCCACCACCACCATACTTGGATGGGTATGATGATGTAAATAATAACTATATATGATTATTGTAAAGTGATATTGATTTTGATATAGTATACATACACTCCAATACAATTCCACGATCATGAGAATGATATCATCGCTCGTGCGTACGTACGGACTACCGTCTCCACGACGTGATTAGATACATTCTCCACATTAACCATTCATGAATGATTATAAAGAATATATAATAAGTAATCATGAAATATATGAAATAATAATGATACTGGATTTATGTGTATATATATTTATGTCATCTACTTAATTCCATTCAACTCAATAAGGAAACGAAAACATCGTTCATGCGTACGTACGATCTACCGTCTCCATGAATAGTGTATTTATTTCCATTTACTAATATATTATATATATGTATATTATGAATATATATTATATATAAATCATGTTTTATATTCTGGAATTAAGTAATCATGATCTAAGTAATCATATGAAGTCAAAACACGGACGAAAAATGAAACGATTTTACCCACAATGCACTTTAACATGGAATTTACAAAAGAACGGGTAATATAAATCCATAAGTGAGCCATATATGATATCATAACAATTAGTATGATTCTGGAATAAGTCAATGACATTATTTAAATCATTATACAGGAGGTCCGGACACTTACGAAGCAAATCGTACCTAAGGTAAGGGAAAATATCACAATCTCATTTTTATCTGAGATTGTTTATACTTTGAAATTTAATGGGGTGTATTTTATTATCCACATCCATGTTTCCTAAATATGTAATATTATTTCCATCCACATTAAAAAATTTTAAATCCAATTTTACCCTTCGGTGAGTTTTTAGTAAAGGATATGAAAGGAATCTTCTGTCTTTTTTCGTATGAGGACTTTTTTGACTTTTTCGACAAAAGTACGAAGAATGTTTTTTAACTTATACGACATGAATGGATTTTGAAAACATTATTTCCGAGAAGATTCCTTTATATGTTTTCAATTTTATTTTTAATCAACTTCTTTTAGATTAGAATTGTATGACATGTTATGAAAGGAAAAGTGTTTTTGAAGCAGAAAGGATATTTTCCTCAAGAATGGAGTTCAAGTGTTTTATCAAAATTATTTTCCATCTAAGATAATAAAGGGTTCTATTTCTATCCCCATTATTACATTGATTTGATTATGTTGTGATGGAATTATATTTAAGAATTCCATTATCTTATATGAATTGTTTTATGATGTCACGATGTTTAAGATTCCCATTTTTATTACATGGGTTATGCTATGATGTATGGTTTATGATTTTGTGGCACACATAAGAATGGTATCATTATGAGATGGGTGGGACCTATATCTCCCTCCAATGCATTGGGTAAAGATTTTATATCTCATGATATAGACATGGCTGGAACGGCATGTTAAACCAGTTTAGTGAAACAGGACTGAAACGAGGAGTGAACTCAGTTCATAAATGGACTTTATCCACTAAGATAGTCTTGCCAATGAGTCTTGACTAACAAAAAATTATTCTCTATGATTATGTGTGTATGCCAAAAAGTGTCATGTTTTATGTTATGATTATTGGGATAACATTTCACTAATATGATTTATCCCATGTTATGATATTATGATCTCTTTTGCAGGTTAAGATTTTCAAAAGTTATGTTCTTATGAATATGATGTGTTTGATATTTCTTTTGTTTACCTTTACTGAGCATTTGAGCTCACCCTTTTATGTTTTCTTTTCCCTAGGATATAAATAAAGGTTTTAGGTATAAAAAAAGTAAGATCTTTATGGGAGATGTTGAAGATCTTTCACCATGATTATAAGATTATATTCCAAGTTTCCAAAGACACTAAACTATTACGATCCTTGCATGTGTGTTTTTGTTGGGTACTAAGTATTCCGCAAAAGTAATGTAATGTCAATGTACGTTAAGCTTAGGGTCTATACAGTTGGTATCAGAGAAAAGGTTTAGTCAACCTTTGGATACTAGGATGCAAGAACTTTAGTGAGATCCCTAGAGGTATTTCTAAGGTATTTATAGGGATGTCCCTAAGGATAAGTATACGTAGGGGATATAGTCCTAGAACTATGGTAACGATATTAGATTAAACCAAATATGTTAGATATTGAAGTTACCCCCCCCTTTATTATTATTTTTACCTCTCACACTATTCTTTTTGGGTTTTAGATGATGGATGGAATTCGAAGGAACCGTGTTGATCAATGTAATGGATAGTGCAATGATTGTCCTCCTGAACCAACAAATGTTATGGGAGATGGAGTGAAAAATATTATTATTGTACTTACACAAGCTATGAATCATTCTGAACTTCCAAATGATCATAGAAGGGAACAATATTCTATTGAGTCCTTCATGAGGCAACGTCCACCTTCTTTCAGTGGGTCTTCTGATCTACTTGTTGCTGAACAATGGATCAGTACTACTGAAAAGATATTTTTAGTTCTTCAATGTTCTGAACATGATAAAGTCATATTAGCAGTGTATCGTTTAGAAGGTGATGCTGATAAATGGTGGAATCTTATCAAGAATATGAGGTCAAGAGATGAAATTGAGTCCATGGAATGGGAGAAGTTCAAGAACTTATTATTCAATAAGTACTTCCCTCGTATTCATCGAATAAAGATGGATAAGGAGTTTCTTGAACTAAAGCAAAAGGATGATGAATCTGTTGGTATAGGCGAAGTGAATTTTACAAGGCTTTCAAGGTATGCATCTGGATTTATCATCCAACCTGAAAGTAAAGTTGAACAATTCTTCAGTGGCTTAAAACCAAATCTTCGAAGGGCATTGGCTATAAGAGACTTCAGTAGCTATGAAGAAATTGTGTGTTGTGCTATCAAGGTAGAAATGGAAGTTGGTGTTACATATCCATCTCATAGTTTTGACAAGAAACGAAATATGGAGTTCAAGGAGAAATCTCAAAATAATGGTGAAAAGAAGATGAATGTTTCCATATGCTCAAAGTGTGGAAAGAATCATGGTGGAGATTGTCTTAAAGGGACTAGAAAATGTTTTAAGTGTGGAAAGGAAGGTCATTGAGCAGCTGAGTGTCGAAGTAATGGAAAAAGGGTATCTAATGATGTGAATAAAGAAAAGACTGCAGAGAACGCACCACCAACACTTCATTGCTTCAAGTGCAAGGAAATGGGTCATTATGCTAATAAATTCCTTAATCCAAGGGTTAGTGATGTTCAACATGAGCAACCACTTAAGGCAAAGGAAAACGGGAAGTCACATGCGATCACTATTGTCGATGTTGAATATGACAACGATGTGGTGGAATGAATATGTGTTTATGTAATGGGATTCCAAAAATAATTTTGTATATAGTATTGTGGAATATTGGAATATTTATGTATCGGTCTATTGTGGTTTTCAATGGTACCGGTAACCATTGAATGTGATTGAGATATTTTTGGAAAAAAATATGATATGCGCATAATGAAAGGAAAACGAGAAAATGAAATTTTTGACCGTATTCATGAGTTCATGACTGATATAAGGATAAGGTTATATCATGGTTTGACTATATAGAATTTTTGGATTTTGGTATATGGAAAGAGTTAACTTTTGACTACATTCATGTTTTCACTGTTGTTCAATTAATGGGTATTCATTATTCAAGAGAATACATGATTAAGGTATTCAAATGTTTGTAATTTGACCACCAAGATATATCTTATGATATATGCGGGATAAATGATGGAATTCATGTGATTGTTATGTGACATTTCAAGTAATCATTTTCTTTATACTATGAGCGTGGACCGAATTATTTTAGATATTCCAAAAGATTGGAATGGATTATGTTGTAAATAAGTTAGGATAGAACTTTTTTCGATATTATTGATGGGATGTTTTAGTAATATAGCTTTAGAAAAAGGACAACCTGCAGGATGGGCGATAGCCCA
The DNA here is from genome assembly GCA_963277665.1 of Viscum album. Classification (NCBI taxonomy): domain Eukaryota; kingdom Viridiplantae; phylum Streptophyta; class Magnoliopsida; order Santalales; family Viscaceae; genus Viscum; species Viscum album. Next base: position 935,246,815 of record OY728121.1, read on the forward strand.
TCGCGTCAGACAAGGCTGTGGGAATCGAACCCACAACCGAAGTGCGACTAGCCTTTATCGCCTACCATTGGCCTACAGGAAGTCCCTGGTTAGTAGAAACTAGTTTTATTTTATTATTCAGAATGATATATGAAGTATAAGTTCATTTTTGGAATCGTATATGTTTAACCTCACCATAGATGGACTTATGTATATTTGATAACTTTTGCTAACCTTTTGTTTGAAATAGATGGAATGACCCATCATTCTATCACATGGTCTATTAACACTTCATGAATAACAAATTCAAATTCATTTCTTTAAGAGATGAAGTGGAAATTGTTCAAAGCATGAACAACAATGAAATTGTACCAAAATGATGTAAGTATTTCTTTTAATTCACCATCTTTTGGGAAATGATCTTGAAAAATAAAAATGTTGTCCTAGTGCCCTTATATCTGATGAATCCGATGGTACCTTAAATCATCGTAAATCTATGGATTTGTGATTGTTGTCTATTTCATAGCCATGTTATCTACCACTCTCCATCAGAACCTGATGGTTAGATTTTTCTTCCATATCCATATTTTCACATATGTTCTCCTACGTGGAAATCCAGTGATGAGTTAATTTGGGTAACCGTTACATTTCATACTTTAGTTTTTTAAGCCATGTTTGGGTATTCCTTTTTACGATATGGGTTTCTATTAAACAAACTTTCGAGTAGTAAACCATTTATAACCTCGATGAATTTCGAGGGCGAAATTCATTTTAAGGGGGTTAGAATGTAACGCCCCGAGATTTTATGAAAGATATATATTTTAATTTCATTAATTTCTTGTGTTTTACACTACACCAAAAGAATCTTTCACAACACGCATCCTTGACTTTCCTTGCATTACAAGCAAGCATGACTTTCCGCGATAGTGTGTGTTGTACGCAATACCGAGTTTCGCTAAACAATGATTTGCTATTAAAATATTATTAAAACTAGTCGTTATGAATAGTAATAACCACTTTTTGAAATTTTGGAAATCTTATTTTTCAAAATAGACTTCATTTTTGGATTCGGAATATCGAAATTAGCTTAGGGTGAAATTTTGGTACTTTTCGGATAACTTTCATTTTCAAATGAATAGTGAAATTACTAAATTTTAATTAAAAACAACCTTTTTAATTGAAATAATTAATAGTGATAATTTATTAATTTGAGTGGTTATAAAGTATATTTAGAATATATTTTTACAATTTAATACAATGTTGTTCATTTTATGTAATTTCACATTTAAACCAAACATAAACAAATGTCAATCTTTTGATTGTTATTATCTCTTAAGAACACGCTATTTGTTTTGACGACGAGAATTAATTTTTAAATTAATTAATGAAAATGATATGTTTTTAATTTGGTATAATAGACATCATTTTTTGAATTCATAATATCAAATATAGCTTAGGCTTAATTTTTGGTATTTTTCTAGAAACTTTCATTTTTTGATGAATAGTGAAACCACTAAGTGGTAGTTAAAAAAATGAATTTTTCATAAGACATAATTTTACAGCTTCTGTGAGTGGAATTTCAAAAATCCGAGAGACACAGTTGATGTCAGTAAGTAAAATGTGGTTCAATGAGATGAAAATAATTTTTGATGAATAGTAACTTTTTACTTTTTTAACCACGGTTAAAAGTAAATAGGGTAATTAAGGGTAAAAATGATATTATTATTACCCTACCACATGTCCTATTTCTATTGGATAAGTGTAATTCGACCAAAAACAACCTTAGGAATAAAATATGACCAATTAGGTCCACTTGGATTAGATTAGGACATTTATTATTATTTATTTAAAGAAGAGTTAAAAGAGTTAAAATCAAAGTTTATTTACTACAACATTTTTAATATAGGGTTATACATACGATAAATTCGATTGTAAATATTAATTATAGATCTAATAATATTTCCTACATAATGATTTTTTATTTATAATTTTTAGACATTAAATAAATTTATTTATTTCTGACACAATGATGATGCAGTAATTACCATAATAGTAAAAAATTAGAATAATTGTCATTATAAATACCCAAATAAATATAATTTGAGACTTTTTATTAATTAAACTAATTTTCTAGGATACTATGATATGTTAGTATTGACCTAATTAACTTTTTTCGAACTAATCATTCTGTTATAATTTTCACAAAAATCAATTACTAAATAGAGTCAAAATTGACATAAAATAGTTTTTAAAACAAATATTATATTAGTAATTATTATTTTATTACTAAAAATCTAAGGTTTGGTCACATGACTTATATAAGGTTATATATATTAATAATAAACAACTTGGGGTTCGTATGGCTGCTTATAGTAAGTTTATTAACCTTATAGTATAAGAACACAAGAAGACACGGTAAAAGTAAAATTATTTTACTTAATGTTAAATCTAAATGATAAGCTTAAAATAAGAACCTAAACTTGTCTTAATTCTATTGGATGAGAGGATTTCGACCCATACCCACCTTAGCATTGAAATAAATCAATTTGGAGCTATTTAAAACCGAATTTTTCTTTATAATAAAATAATATTTTTAGTTTTTCCGAAGGAGCCCCTCTCCTCCCTTATAAAAGGGCACATCCTCCCTCTCTTCCTCACACCACGTTGAGCCTTCAAACTCGGCCAAACCCTTCCAAATTCCATTCTCCACATCCATATCAACATCATAGAGGTTCTGGTCTTCCTCAAAGACCAATTTTAGTGCTTTAAAAGGAGATCTCTAAGAGGCGCTTCAAAGAAGAGGTAATGTCTGTTACCGATTCTTTCAACTTTATTTCTTCTTCCACTTATTCTTCTTAGGTTGTTTCATTATGAAGTAATTACATCAGTATCACTCATATACTGATATTTTATTATATGTATGAAACAACCCTATTTCACCATCTATCCATCCTATGGAAAATGATATCACCGCGCGTGCGTACGTACGGAATACCGTCTCCACGCCGTGGTGTAATCCATTTTCCACCACCAGCTTACTTGGATGGGTATAATGGTGTACATAATTACTATATATGATTATTATAAAGTGATATTGATTCTGATATAGTATAAATATACTCCAATACAATTCCACGATCATGAGAATGATATCATCGCTCGTGCGTACGTACGGACTACCGTCTCCACGACGCGATGAGATACATTCTCCACGTTAACCATTCACGAATGATTATAAAGTATATATAATAAGTAATCATGAAATATATGACATAATAATGATACTGGATTTATGTGTATATATATTTATGTCATCTACTTAATTCCATTCAACTCAATAAGGAAACGAAAACAGCGTTCATGCGTACGTACGGCCTACCGTCTCCATGAAAAGTGTATTTCATTCCATTTACTAATCTATTATATATATGTATATTATGAATATATAATATATATAAATCATGTTTTATATTATAGAATTATTTAATCATAATCTAAGTAATCATATGAAGTCCAAACATGGAGGAAAAATGAAACGATTTTACCCAAAACGCACTTTATCATTGAATTTACAAAAGAATGGGTAATATAAAGTCATAAGTGAACCATATATGATATCATAACAATGAATATGATTCTGGAATAAGTAAATGACATTATTTAAATCATTATAAAGGAGTTTCGGACACTTACGAAGAAAATCAGTCCTAAGGTAAGGGAAAATATCACAATCTCATTTTTATCTGAGATTGTTTATACTTTGAAATTTACTGGGGTGTATTTTATCATCCACATCCATGTTTCCTCAATATGTAATATTATTTACATCCACATAAATGTTGTTTAAATCCAAGTTTACCCTTCTGTGAGTTTTTAGTAAAGGATATGAAAAGAATCTTTTGTCGTTTTTCATACGAGGTGCTTTTTGACTTTTCCTTCAAAAGTACGAAGAATGTTTTGTTAACTTATACAACACGAATGGATTTTTAAAACATTATTTCCAAGAAGATTCCTTTACAAGTTTTAAAGTTTATTTTTAATCAACATCTTTTTGTTTATAATTGTATGACATTTTAAGAAAGGAAAAGTGTTTTTGAATCAGAAATGATATTCCTCAAGAATGGAGTTCATGTGTTTTATCAAAATTATTTTCCATATAAGATAATAAAGGGTTTTATTTCTATCCCTATTATTACATTGATTTTATTATTTTGTGATGGAATTATATATATTAATTCCTTTATCTTATATGAATAGTTTTATGATGTCAAGATGTTTAAGATTCCCATATTTATTACATGGGTTATGCTATGATGTATGGTTTATGATTTTGTGGCACACATAAGAATGGTATCATTATGAGATGGGTGGGACCTATATCTCCCTCAAATTCATTGGGTAAATATTTTATTTCTCATGAGATATACATGGCTGGAACGGCAGGTTAAACCGGTTCGGTGAAATAGGACTGAAACGAGGAGTGAACTCGGTTCAGAAATGGACTTTGTCCACTAAGATAGTCTTGATAATGAGTCTTGACCAACAAGAAATGATTCTCTATGATTATGTGTGTATGTCACAATGTTTCATGTTTTATGTTATCATTATTGGGATTACATTTCACTACTATGATTTATCCCATGTTATGATATTATGATCTCTTTTGCAGGTTACGATTTCCAAAAGTTATGTTCTTATTAATATGATGTGTTTGATATTTCTTTTGTTTACCCTTACTGAGCATTTGAGCTCACCCTTTTATGTTTTCTTTTCCCATGGATACAAAGAAAGGTTTTAGGTATAAAAAAAATGTAGATATTTATGGGAGATGTTGAAGATCATTCACCCTGATTAGAAGATTATATTCCGAGTTTCCAAAGACACTAAACTATTACGGTCCTTGCATGTGTGTTTTTGTTCTGAACTAAGTATTCCGCAAAAGTAATGTAATGTCAATTTACGTTAAGCTTAGGGTCTCTACAATATAAATCTATGACGAAGGGATGTTACATTTCATATTTGAAATGAATCTATCATCACTTATCAATGCAAGAATAATTATGACCTTCCAATGGAAATTACTTTCATACTGTGGGTCCTAATTCATAGAAATGAAGGTTAGCCATCTAATATGGTTAGAGAGAAACACACTATTAAAGTTAAACCTATTGTAAGAGATTTTGTTAATTATTTTCTAGAATAATTGAAATGTATTCCACCAAAAAGTGAAGTTTTGTTTTCAATATAACTCATACTGGATTGTATTCCTATTTCAAATACTCATTATAGAATTCCACAAAATGAGTTCTAGTAATGGAATAAAAAAATACAAGAGAATATAGACAAGGGTTTCATAAACAATAATGTTTCATCCAGGGGTGCACTTTTTTTAATTTTTAATAGGAAATATGGATCAATGAAACTCTCTATTATTTATCAAGAACAAAAAAATATGAAAATCAAGAAACAAATTTCCTCTCCTCATATTGATTACATATTTGAACAACTATGTGGATCTCAATAACATTCAAATATTTCTCTTCATTATGGATATAATGAATTGAGTCTAAAGAAGGAGGATATCCCTAATAAGACATTCTATATAAGGTATGGCCACTATGAATTTATACTAGTTCCTTTTATTCTTACTAATGCACCTATATCTTCAAGGATTTAATTAATTGAGTTTTTATATACTATCTTGATCTGTTTTTGGTATTATTTATTGACGATATTCATGTATATTCAAATAGAAATGAAGAACATGATAATTACATGGGGATTGTATTAATAACCCAGTAAAAGGATCAGCATTTTTAAAAATTTACCTAGTGTGAATTTTAGCTTCATAAAGTTTCATTTTTTGGTCACATAATCTTTTGATAGGGGATATATATCGATCCAGTAATGACAATTTATATTGATCGTTGACCTAGACCAACAACGATAACTAATAACTGACGTTTTCATTGTTTGGAGGAATATTAAAAAAATTCTTTAATTATTTCTCATGGTTATATAATCCAATGAATATGATGACTCAGAAAGTAATTAAGTTCATAAGGATGAAGGAATGTGGAAAGAATTTCAAGGAGATAAAATTATGGCTAGTTAGTGCACCTGTTCTCACACTACCCTATTGTATATAATTTTTTGGGATCTTTATTGATGCATCAATGATGAGGATGGTTTTTTTTTTCTCGAAAAACAATATGGGGATAGCTTATGACTCATTATAATTTGAAATTAATCTGAAAATTTACCTAACTCTTGATTTGGAGATTGTTTTGGTATTATTTGAATTAAAGATATGGAGGCATTATATTTATAGAAAAATCTATGACATATATTCTAATAATCAAATTTTAATCTATATTTTCACTCAAAATATGTTAAATATTTTTTAGATAACATGGTTGGAGTTGATTAAATATTACAACTACTCAATACATTACTACCTTGGTAAATAAAAAATTGTAGTTGATGATTTGAGTCTAAAGGAGCGTGCTAGCCTATCTATGACAATGATAAAAATAGATCCAATATTTATGGATTTTCAAAGGATGGATTTGGATAATATAAAGCGGATAGATTGAATATGGATTAAATTAATGTTCAACCATATATACAAGTGATGATTAAGGAGTAATAGAAAAAAGATATAGAGATATAGAAGTTGGAGAGAAATTTTCATAAGATCAACTATGATTGGGATGGAATTATAAGGATCAATAAATAGTTTTTAGTTCCCTATATACCATAAATAAAGTTGATGTTGGATGAGGTTCATAATTCAAAATTAGATATTCATCCTAGAAGAACATATATGTATAGGGACCTTAAAGATTATTTATGGAGGGATGTAATGGTAAAAGATATTACAACATTTGATTCTCGATGCTTGGGTTATTAGCATCTTAAGGATAATATACAAAATTAGATGGGGATGTTACAACCATTACCCATTCCAAAATGAAAATGGGATAACATCACCATGTATTTTTTTCATCATACATCCCCAAACATCTAAAAATCATAATGATATTTGGGTTATAGTTGATTGCCATACAAAGATGACATACATAATTTCAATTAGAGAACATTTATCCCTTGATCAGCTTTCCAGATTATATATAATGTAATTGGGTATATTTTATAGAGTACCACATTCCATTATATTTTATTGGGACTCTAGGTTTAACTTGATGTTTCAAAGAAGCCTTTAGTTGCATCTAGATATAGAGTTATGTTTCATAAATACTTATTATCCTCAAGAATATGGTCAATATAAGGGTAAAACTAAACCTCATGAATTAATTTTGAGATAATTATATATGGTTTTCAATGGTGGTGTGGATCAATAACTACCTTTTTTTGAATTTTCATACAATAATAGCTTTCAACCTATTATTAAAAATACTTTTTATGAATCCCCCTATGGTTATATGTGGAGAACTATAATATGCCAGAAAGAGGTTGGGGAAATAAATATTTTGGGTTCTAATCAAATTTAGGATATCTTTTAGAAGGTTTGATCTATTCAATATCATATAAGAGTATCTCAGAGTAAAAAATATTACGTTAAAAGTATGTGAAAATTACTAGAGTTTGAAGTGGGCGAAAAGGCATTTTTTCAAATATCTCTATGGAAGAAAGTGAGGAGATTTGGGAACAATTGAATGCTAATACCTAGATATATTGATCCGATAAAAATTATGAAATGAATTGATAAGGTATCTTATTTATTTGTGCTTCCAAATAATCTCTCTAATTTTGATGATGTGTTCAATTTATCTCGCTCAGAGAGTACATATTAGATCATTCATTTGTACTAAACTGAAAATTCAAAATATTTGATAAAAAATTCTTATGATGAACTGAGAAATGAGATTCTTTATCTCATAGAAAAATTTCTATGAAACAAGACCACTAACTAGGTTTATGTTTTATCGAGAATCCATCAATTTGAGAAGTATATGTGGGAACCTAAGGATGTTATGTGATAGAATTACACTATTTTATTTATATCAAAGGGACAAAATTATAGTGATAAATTAATTTCAATGGGGGTAGAATGTACCATGTAGATATTTTTATTAAATTCTTCTATTTAAATAATCTACTAGCTTGCATTTTACTCAACATCATGTTTAGTCATTCCATGTGCATAAATTATATAAAATTATTGTTGTATGTTTTTTGTTAAATTGGATGGAATAAATATGAACAAATAGTTTATGAAATAAATTTAAAGCTCCAAATCAATATAAATTTATTGGAATGTTCATAGAAAATAATCACACAATTTTTAGTATAATAACTTTATTCTTCACAAATATATTTTCATAAAAACGAGTTTATTTTATTTTAATGAGTGAATATAGATTTATTTGATAAAATGGATTTAATTTTTGAATTCATCGTGTCAAAATTATCCTATTATTATTATTCATAATTTTCTGAAAAAATATATTTTTTATGGAATTGTGGTAATACTGATTTTTATTGAAAATTGTATTTTCTTTTAAAGACTTTACAAGGTCATATTAAGTTTTAGATTAGATTTAAATTTTAATTAGTTAATTTTAATCAAATTTTACTTTACGAAAAAGATTTATAAACTAATTTATTATAAAAAAAATTATGTTTTCAACAGTTTTTGTTTTGAAAAACTAATTTTTATTAAATTTTACCAGTTTTATTTCAAAATAAATTCTCCAAATTTTGTGTTTTGATTTTCGAAAAATGGTTAAAAATTTATATTTATAAGGAGAAAAATTTAGTGAATATTTGCCATATAGTTTTTTTCCAATATGAATAGTATCCCTCGTAAATTTGGTTACCATGAAAAGAAGTAAATATGGTAATTTAGGTTAAAAAGAAAATAGTAAATAATATATAATGACTATAAATCAAGAAAAAAATTTATTATATGAATATAATTATAACCATAACAACTATTTATGAGAATTAAGGTGTTTTATGGACACTTTTTTGAAGATGATTTATATAATATTAAAATCTATGAAAGTCACAAAATCTAACTTTCGTTGTCTTAAATGTCTCTTTCGTGCCCACATGGGGAAAAATGTATGTTATGAATAAATTTAAATGTATATTTTTTCTTAATAAATATATTTTCATGATAAAAAAATTATTTCTAACGTTTTGGGCCTCTTAGACAAGATTATTATATTTATAAAATTTTATTTAATAAAAATTTTACAATGTCACTTTCATGTTTTAAATACAGTATTATTTTTATAATACAGTTACACAAAATATACATTTGAATCTAAATATTACTCTAAAATATATAATATTTAACTTTATTATGGAATTTTATTAGTACTATTTAATATATACATATTTATATTTAATAATTACATAATGTTGATGCGGTAATTATTTTTTTTAATAAAAATATAAAATAAATGATATTAAAATGATAAAATAAATATATTTCTATATATTTAATCTGATAAAAAAATTCCAAGAATAAACATACATCTTATATATATATTTATAAATTTCAACATTAACTACATATATTTTTATTTTAAAATTTTCATGTAATGTATAGCGTGAAAATTTTCACTAATGATATTTTAAAAAAATAATATTTTGTAAAATTATTTAAAAATAAAAATTCATCAATAAAAATAAAAAATAATTATAAAATGGTCTAAAATGCCATAAAATTATTATTTATTGTCCAATATACCTCACATTAGTAAAAATTACCAAATTATAATCTTAAAAACATTATTTCCTTAGTTAAAATTAAAATAGGTTAACTACGGGTTAATCAAGATGATAATGATTAAAATAATACCAAAATATGTATAAAATATATTTGATGATAATAATAAAACCATATAAAATTTTATCTAATTATATGTTTCAATTTTTTGGAATTTGGGTTGAGATTGAATTTATTATCAATTAATATTTTGAGAAATATTAAATGATCCCATCACATCAATTATAAAGCTGCACCTATATATTAACATCTTCACATAAATTTGCGCCTCAATGTTCAGTAATACCCTACCAATTCCTCTTATAAACATCACTATACAATTTATATTGGTTTTTTATCCTCATAATACCATCTCTAGTGACCCTAAGAGTAGATATAAAGGGAGTCTATCGAAGAAGTTATCAACTTTACCTACTATTTTATATTTATTTTTTCATCTAATTCATCTTCATGTTTTGTTTACATTATAAAGTAAAAACTCAAGGATAAAATATTTATATATATTAATTATTATTATTTAAAAACCATATTCCAATGTTTATCCATCATATTAAAGGATAAAATCATTGCACGTGCATACTAATGACTTACCGTCACCACACCATGGTATAATCTTTTTTTATCACTAATTTACCTTTACAGGTATAATTATGGATATAAGAGATATATATAATAATTATTTCTTGATAATTTTTTAATGATATATATACAATCCAATTCCTTACCCTTTTACCATTAATGGAATAATACACTCACTCGTACACACGTATAACCTGCCATCTCCATGACATGATGTAATTCATTTTCCATGTTCACCACTAAAGAATTATTATATAAAAGTATATATTTATTATACATGATATCTATGTGTTATGTTAATATCATTACAGAGATGAAATAACTATATATTATTCCTAATAACTTGACTTATATGACAAAACATGCATAGTTAAATGAATTAGTTGACACACAAAAAGAAGATAATGATGAATTATTATCAACGAATGGGTGATAAGATGTTATAAAAGGATCATATTTGATATAATAAATCTAAGTATGGTATAGTATTAAATAAATAACATTATTTATGTCATTAAATAGGTATTTAGATACATATATTTAAATTATTCCTTATGTAAAGGTTAATTTCAAAATATCATTTTTATTTGAGATTGTTTAAACGAAAGCTTCCACTAGAGAATTTCTCATTTATATGTCCATGTTTTGAAAAAAAATCTTATTCTTGTTACTATTATTATAAAATTGATCGAATTCATTTTTACATAAGTGTGAATTTTTACTAAATCGTTTGAAAGGAGTCTTTTTTTCATTTTCTGAATGAGGTTCTTAGTGAATTTTCAGAAAAAAGAATGAATGAAATGTTTTGTTAACTTGTTTATAATGAAAATATTTTCCCAATTTCATCATGTATTAATGCCTTAATGAATTATTTATAAGGTTAGTATGTTAATTAAAATGAATATATATTCCTTGTTAATTTCATGGCTATAAAATGTGTTTTCAAAAAATAAAGGAAATTTTCATCAAGAATTATTATAATGTGATATCTCAGAATTATTTTCCATCTAAGTTAACATTATTTGATGTTACTTATTCTTAAATGGGGATATTATTAAATGATAATATCAATATTAATTTGATGGCTGATTTATGTTTATGTTGGATTGATATTAATGAAATCCATTTATTTTCCATGGGCTTTGTTTTGATAGAATGATTTTTATGAAACCCATTTCTTTTCATGGGTTCTGATATGATAAATTATTTATGTTAATGAGGCACAAAAATGTATCGTTTTCATTATCAAACATGTGGGACCTATATATCCTTACAATGAATTGGGTAAATACTTATATATTATGAGATGGACAATACATGAATAAGGATTGATCTTGGTGCTACAATTTAGGTATGGGATTGTATGTAAACTCGGTTCATCAATACAGGGTTGGAACGAGGACTGAACATGGTTCAGAAAAGTACGTTATCCACCATGATGGTCCTGGAAATGAACCTTGACTAATATGAAAATTATTTTCTATACTTATCTGTATTACACAATTCATTTTATTATGTTATGTTGTCAAATATTATGTTCTTTGATTTTATATGAACATCTATGATATATCCCATAAGAAGATATCATATTCATTGATATGCATGATATAAATTTAAAATGTTTTAATTATATTTGTGTGACTTATTATTAGGATATGATTGATATTTCCCTTGAATACCATTATTGATTATCTGAGATCACCATTTTTTATGTTTCTTTTCCCCAGGATATCATGAATGGTATAATATAAGATGTTCTAAAAAGTGTATTATTTATAATAGAATAATAGAGAGATGTTTTAGATGTTTTATGAATCGGTTTTTTATGTTTCCATGTTTTTGAAGACACTCAAACTATATGGATATGGTGTGGTATTTTTATTTTATGTAATTAATATTATTCTATTTAGTTATAAAATCAATGTCTAAAAATTATTGTCCATTATACTATTATTTTTTCCAATAAAAAATAAGTTTTAAACCTATTTTGTTTGGACGGTCACAATTTTAACTGAGTAACAATTAAGAGTACATAACATTTTCTCATGTGGATAATTTTTTAGTATTAAAAGGCGAAAATGTGGTTTTCAAGGTTTTTTCTGCTGTTGGGTTATCATTAGCTTGAAGTTCAAGTGTCTGATATTCTAAATACATATTTTAGAATAATTAGTGTCCATTATGAATATCTTGTGATGTTATATGTTTTGACTAAAATTCTTGCATTTTTGAAAGCTGTAATAAATCTAATATTCCATCAGTAACTATAAACATTTGTTGTAGTGTTCATGGGTGATGTTTTGGTTTATTCTAGATATATGATTGATAAAAAAATCCATTTGGGTTTAGTTATAGAAATATTATGGAGTCACCTTCAGTATGGAAATAATTCAAAATTATACTTATGGATTCCATATGTGATTTTCTTAGGGAATGTAATTTCTAAATATGTATTTTCGATTGATATTGAATAGGTGAAGGATATTTTTAATTAGATTAAACCAAAAATGTATTTAGGATTTAGATGTTTCTTGTTCTTACATGATACTACTGGCAGTTTGTTTAATATTCCTCATAGTTGGTGTCATCGTTGAAGGATCTTACCAGGAAAGGGGTGAATTTCTCACGGGATGCAATGTGTCAGTCTTTATTTTTTAGTTGTAACAACTTCTAAATCGGCTCTTATTTTTTTCATAGATGTGACTGATAAAATGTTTAATGTATTATATGATGATTCTATAGTAGGTTTGGGTTGTGTTGTCATGTAGGATGATCATGTGGTGGCTTAATGATCTTGTCATCTTTGACCACATAATAAAAATTTCAAAACAACTGAATTAAACTATTCTGTAGTTATTCATTCACTTAAATGTTGGTGATACTATATTTTTGGAGATAGGTTCAAAATCATTTCTAACCCTATGATTTTGAGAAATACCATTTATAATAAAGACTTGATTCAGAAATAGAGGTGATGGGAATACCATATGACATTTCATGTCAACATCACCCAAAATCCCATAAAAGGGAACATCATAGAAGATGCTCCCAACATGAAAGTGTTATCAAATATATTTCATGAATTAAAGGATGAGTATAACATTACTAGAGTTTTTTCTCACTGGTATATAGATTATTAGGAGGATGATTCAGCTATGGTTCACGATACTGTTCAGTTACCATCATTTTCCATTGAGTAAATTATATAGATTTTTCCATATGATGATGAGTTGAGAGTTATTTTTGAGAAAACCAATATTTTATGGAGACTATTTTGGGTTTCTCTCTCTCTCTCTCTCTAGATATATATTCTATTTTAAGGAATGTGTTTTCATCCAAAAATCCCTTACAAGATCATCTTTATTTGATTTTAATATTTCTTAAGGGTCATTCATCTGTTCACTCTGAATATGATTTATGTCTTGAGATTGAGATTTTGGTAACTATGTATAAAGCATGTAATTGTTGACTATGTGTCCTGTTGTTACACCTGACAACAGATAAAGGAAGATCATATGCAAAAGTATTTATTTTCTTTAGAGACGTGGAATTCATATTTGAAATTTTGATGTGGAATCCATGGTTTTTTTGTTGGATTACCACACACTCTCAAATGGTGGAATGCTATTTGGGCGGTGATTGATCTGTTGGTAATGTCATATCACCTCATTTTGATCAATGGATCTACTAAAAGTGAATATCTTGGTAAGTATTATATGGAGTAAATTATGAGGTTATATGGGGTTACCTCTTCCATTATTTCATATAGCGATCATAGGTTTACATCAGAGTTCAATAAGTTTATCTAGTAGGTAATGGGATATCTGGTCAGATTATGTATAACTTATCATCCTCAGATAGGCAGTTAGATGGAGCATGCTATTCAAATACATGATGATAATATTTTTTCATGTGTCTTGGATTTTTATGGATCATGGGATATAAATTTGGTACATGTTTATTTTTATTATAAAAATATTTATTAGTCATCGATCAAAATGGATCCTTTTGAGGATATTTTGGGTCAACTGTGCAAGAAACCTCTTTATTGGGAAGAGGTGGGTGAAGATTCTTTTTTAGGATTTAGTATGGTTCGTGAGTTTTCTTCAAGGGGTTTTTATATATATTTGTGTTTTGTAATAGATTATAGTCGATAGAAATATCATATGGATGCTTGGAATCATCCATTACAGTTTTATATTTGGGAAATTTCTTTCGTGAAATTTTCCCCCTGTTTGGGACACTATTGGTCTGGAAAATAGGTAATGTTCGCTCTAAGATATGTTGAACCATTTGACTTCATTGAGTTTCATGGGAAATTTTCCCACCAGTTATCATTTATAGGTATAATGAAAAAAACTATTTTCTCTAAATGTCAGAGCTCAAAAAATATCATCTTGATCCCTCCCACATTTTGAGTTTGTTAGATATTGAGATAGATTTTTGTTTAATGGAGTGGCCGTTAGGGATAATTGACTGTCAAGTGAGAATATTGAATGGGAAGTTAAATCCATTGTTTAGAGTGTTATAGCTGCATGGATCATATTCTCATGACGCATGGGATCACGATTCATTAATGTGGGAGTAGTGTCCCCAACTATTTACTAGACATCATTTTTTCCACATGAATTTTGAAGGACTGATATTTTTATATTGAGGATTTTTTACATCCTCTTACAATATTTCAAGTATCTCACATTTAATTAATTGTTTTAATATTTAACTATTTCAATATTGGGACTTAGATGAATAATGATCTTTTTTTGGGTGAAATAACTTAAATCTTATGGTTGTATGTTTTTTTGATTTAATGTAGTCTTCGTATAAATATGTAATTGATTAGTGGGGCTTCTTACCATGTTTAGTGGATGCCGAAGGTGGTTTGGTTTTCATGTATGAATCAGTTATTTTTGTTGTTAGTTGGGAATTTACAAGTCATGTAATGGTATTACACGATGTATAATTTTTTCTAGACTCATTTCATGAGCTTCTTTTACAGCGTGACAGATTTATTGCTGTGTAAATATTTCATTTAGTGTAATGGTGAAGATCATTTTTAAAAAAAAGTAATGGGTTTTTATCGTATATGGTCATGGTTGATTATATGATGTTTAAATGGGTTACATGCCATATAAATGTCATTATATAGGGTTTTTATGAATTTCATGGCTGAATTTTCATTCAGTCTACCACAACACTCTTCTCTATCAACCTCGAGATCATCTTTGGGGAATTTTAACATGATTTCATTATGGATCTATCTATTCAGTGTTGGATTATCAGGGATGTGTACAGTGTGTCTCCAGGTGTGTAGTCCAATATTATACATCATTACATTTGATCATGGAAGCAGCTTCATATTGCATTACGAGATTTTTTGAACCATGGGGAAGATTCTCTTGATTCCATTCTAGACCAATTGTATAATCTGGTTTCAGGAGAAATTTCATTGAGGTTTTAGTGTAGTGGGAATGTGTTATTGAGGTATGTTGTGATCATTCTTCTTCATAGTACATTTTTTTATATTTTATCAACTATTAAATGCGTAGATTGATTCTTGGGCCTACGTTTTCATGGCTATGTTCATCCTTGTTGGTGGATCACATGACAAGCATGTTCGACCCTGGTTCAGTAGTTTGTGGTTCCATCACTATCCTGTGTCAGTGAACTACATTTCTCTATTTTTCTAATAAAATATTTTATAAATGAAAAGGAATGGTTTATTGATTGGAATTGTGTTTGTGGACCTAGTTTTTTAGAAAATTTTATGTTTCCCTGTTTTTGGTATATGAAAAAGGTGATTTCATTGAATTGTGAAATGGTGTTGTGAAATAGTTTTCAAAGAATGGTTTGATGAAAATTGTTTGATCTATTGGTTTGGAATATTGAACACATTTTATTCCTTGGGTACATAGGTGGAAGGTATATTAGTAGGCCATGTAATCATTTGGGGGGGTTTTCCCATGGTTCCTTCCTCTTCTCCCATGTATGATTGCTCTACAAAATTGTTCGATATATTGGGGGGTTTTCATTCAGAGGTGATCATATACTCTCTAGACAACATTCATTATTATAGATTCATTATTCATATGATTGACTATGTTAAGTATGAGTGTCATAAATATCTTTACCTAGTGTGATCATTGGCATGAAGTTACCTATTATTTTAGCTTAGTTGGGCTGTTTTGGCATATAATAATTTTTTTTGTACATCCATGGATTAGATATGATATTTGATACCTTCATTTTATTGATATATCTTCTTTGATATATGTATATGAAATGATTTTAAAAAAATTTAACTTATTTTTTTGAATATATGAAAGAAGTGGAAATTAAATTGTTTCCCCATTTTTTATATCAAACTATATAACTATATAGTGTGCGCTATTTTCTTAAGATTTCATCATACATGGATTATTTTATAGAGACCAGTCTTGGAACACATGGTAGAGGCCATACTAAGCCCGTTAGCTAATACCCTACACACAACATGGTGGGGGCATTGAACTTAATACGACTCTTTTTTTAAAAAGGAAATCTTATATATTTAGGTGGCATGGTTTTTTATGAGTTGGGCCTTTAGTATATGGTGGTGATATGGTCGGAGATTTACCATGACATTAGATGAAGACTATTGGAGTGACTATTTATTTTTTTAACCTTTATAGTAGGACTTGTATCCTGGAGATAGTTATGATACATTTTCATGTGTATATATTCTATTGATCTCTATATGTTATGGAATATATTATTTTCTTCCAATATTACTCTCATCCATGGATATATCTTACATATTGTTTCATCATGTGGGGTTAAATGGATCCATATGGTTGTTTTTTGATACCCATGTTCTATTCACAATCCACTGTAGACCGGGAACACTGTTTTGGTATGTTGTAGATCGAGTTGGGTGCAATTATTGAGAGGGTATCCTAGTTGGTTCATGACATTACATGTAGTGTATGAACAGGTTTTTGAATTGAGGTTCCATTCCATGTAACTCTTGGTTACACCTGGTAATTTCCATTCACATTTATTAGGGAATTTTTTATTTCTTTTATAAATATGTTTCATTAGAGAACATGCAAGTATAGCCTCTTATATACCCTCATACAGGGTTAGGTATCCATCGAAAAAACCCATGTTTAATGATCACCTATTTACAAGGTGGTTATGGATTCGGATGGTATCTGACCCTGAATCATAAGACTTGCCACCCCTTTCCCATGATCAGTAATAGCTAGGGTCAAGTATCCACTAATGGTCCTGGAGCAATGATCCTCTATCCCTTTCCCAATATATGGTTAGGTATCTCATTTTCCCTATCTAGAAATATAAAATCCTCCAAAAGGACAATATAGATGATTTTAGGTATCCCTTTATGGATGAGGGATTTATCCTCCATCAATTAGTATAAATCCATTATTGGAGGTGTCTTATGGTAATGAGTGTCCCTCCCTAATTGGTGAGTGTTATTTTAGGATGAAAAATATACTTATTATGGATTACATATAAAACAATGTAGTTGGGAAGGCTAATCATTACATAATTCATTTAGAATAGTGACTCCTTAAATATCCCTTGGTGGTTTGGAGGGATGATTCACAACTGGATATAAAATTTGATCTCCATGGGCCATTTGGAATTCTGAGAACCAAAACTTTCTCAAGCAAGGTGAACTCAAGGAATAATATTATGAATATTATGAGATATTACCGTCCTTGGCCCATATAATGGTTGAATGTGTCTAAAATATAATTATTGGAATCCTTTATGATTATCCTTAATAATCGAATTTTTAATCTGACATGGAATCATGGTTTTTCCATCTACTTCTTCATCTGAGTCACTCCATGTTTCAGGAGTTGAGTTGACATATTATTTTATTCTTATTTTTCGGTTTTGGGGAGTATTACTATGTACATATAGAGAACCTATTTTCTTATCTAAATATTAGATCATTTCAAAGATAAAAAACATAAAATCATTTCATGACTATAATCCAAAGGTTTAGTGTCTTGAGAATATTAACACCATACATAACTATTACATAATAAAAAATAAAAAATTATTTAATTCCTTCTTCTCTAGATTAATATTATCCCTTATGTCATCCTTAGTACAAGTATTCGCCTAAGGATATATATCAAAAGAATGGGGGTGATAAAATCCATATATGATGATATATAATAAGATGAATCAATATAATATGGCTAAGCATAACATAATAATGGGATCATCATCATAATCATTAGAGGAAGCATCAGATAAAGTCATGGAATGTTGAACTGCAAAAAAATGACAAATTGTGTCATAGTAGTGAGCTAACATGCATATTTTTTGAAAAAATATATCATCATGTTCCCATATATTTCATATTATCTTGCGAGATTTATCACATTACCCAATTCAATGGATCGCTATATAATTATGGGTGAACCCGTAACATCATAACATTTACATTATCATGAATTCCACATAGAATGTATATCAATATTAGACATAAAATAACCCACCATAAGAAATGAGTTACATTTCATAAATAATACATTGATAAAAATTTGGGTTAATAATATAAAAAGGGAATAATATTCTTAGTATAATTTTTATTGAGGTGGAAATAATATCAAGAGAAGTAAAAGATGTGTTATTTTAGAAACAAGAGTTCTTTCAAAAAAATCATTGCATTTTCCAAAAAAAACCCGTTTAGAAACATGAATATCCCAAAAAATAAAAGGGCAGAAAAAATATAAATCATATTTATAGAAAAATAGAGTTACATATATAATAAATTGTATTGAAAGAGGGAAAACCATAAGAAATAGAGTTGCTTTAGGGAATCCTCTAATAAAATTTCTGATTTATTTTTTGAATTTAATATCATTGATAATCAAATAAAATTCAATAATTTACAAATATAGAACCTTAAATACATGAATTCTATTCATTATTTTTTATAATGTTTATTCATAGAATTTTTGATAATTTATAGAGTTCAATATCATTGTTCTGGAGTGTTTGTTTTCGAGGATTTCATGATCAGTTCACATGTATACGAGTATTGAGCTTCTTGTAAATTTGGGGTAATTATAAAGTATAGAAATTATATGTTATTAATTATATTACATAGGTTAAATTATTACTATATTTCGTTTTGTGATATAGCATCAGGATGAATCATTAGATTAATAGTTAATGATAATTGTATGGGAAAATTTTGGAAATTTTAGAAGAAAAAAAACTCATTTTTTATCCTTTATTATTTTGTAAATATGTTAGTTATATCACATAAAAAGGGTTAAAAAATACATTTTTAATTTCATTCCACCATTATAATGGTTTTGAGACCATACATGATGGTGGTGAAAGAAAATGATAACTTTTTATCCTCATAGCCGATAAATATACACCTCATAGATGACAATGTCTTTTTAGAATAAAAGGTAGGTGATATGGGTTTTGATGATGGATTATTACATTATCAAAATAAAATTATATTATAATTAATATTATATATTTATCATACCATTTAGATAATTGAAGGTGAGGAGAAATTAACAACCAAAAGAACATGAAAATAAAATAAATGAGAAGAAAGATGATTTTACCTCTGGAATCCATCTCTTTGATATCCTCCACTGGGGGATTGGTTTTTGAAATTTCCCGACCTAGCTCACCACCATATTAGTGGTCGTACTGGTCGCCACATGAACTCAATCGTATCTCCCCATACGCCAGAGGCTACCGACTAGAAGCGAGGTTCTAAGGATATTTGGTAGGGAGACTATACCCTCTTAATAGAGGTGGACAATGGTATATCAAAGTAAATAAAAATAAATTTCAATAAATAGCAGAAGCATTCTAATAAATGATAAATCAACAGAAGATAGATTTTATAAATCTTGTACAATCAAATGGATGACATCAATTATATAGAAGATGCTTGGATGAGATGCTAGTGATAAAACAATGGAAATTAGTGAACAAAACAGTATTGTGAAATTTTCTTTAAAAAAATTAATAAACAATGAATCCAAGACCTAACGGTAGTCTTCTCGAGCATCCCGAGCTTCTGGTCAGTCCTTCACTTCCATCTTCTATGTAAATGAAAACAACACAATCTTGGAACCAAATAGAATCTACTCGGGTACCCTAGTGCAATGACAGCCCGAGTAGGGTGTGAGATAAAAATATCAGTAGGCCAGGACCACTAGTGTCTACCCCAAATCCTGAAATTCAATAAATAATTTAAACAGCACAAGCATGCATAATTAAGGTAAGAAGTGCAATGTAACTATATACCCAAGTACATGATTCGGCTCTCGGCTATTATTTCTACTTGTATTATAGATTTTTCATGCATACAAAACTGTCATCACACAATAATTTTCATTTATCAATTATTCAAATCTCATTAAACGACGTAATTATAATGATCCGGACAGAGCCCGACATTGCATGTATAAGTCACTCACCACAGATGTCTCTAATGACAATTTATGTAATCAATGTAAAGACCAAATCCATGCTTGTGCATTTCCATTGATAATGTGTCCTTAGATATTCAATTTAATCTTTCATATACTATATTTGACCCTTCCCACTAAAAATAGTGATTCGCTCCTGGGTCCGTCCACTAATAGTGATTCACCAAATTCATTATTATATATGAACTCTTTCTCATATTCAATTCAAAACTCTTATTGTCACAATAGTTTTTATTAACCAATTAATTCATTTCATGTATGACCAATTGGACCCATAGTCCAATGTCAATTAATTGGTGTGGAACATTATGTCTTGAACCCTGATAAGTAATTGGAGCACCATTCCTTGTCTCATTACCCATGGGTATTTGGAAGATTAGTCCCGGACCCATAAAAGAATACCTTCTTGCAAGATGGGTGTAGAACGCCATGTCTAGTACCCTGTGAGTATGTGGAGTATCAGTCCTTGTCTCACTACCCATTTATCAATAATACATATATATTTATCATTTCTTTAGAACATTATGTCTAACACCCCATAACCATCCATTTATTAATTTATAAATTAATTAATCTAATACTTTAATGTGTTAAACAACTAAGTGAGAACATAGATCTCCCATCAAAAGTCAACCATTAATTAACAATTCAACATCCTAATAGTAAATAATTAAATAAAAATAATTTATTCTTATCAAGTGAAAGAAATAATTAATGGAACATTTAATTATCCAAATTCATTAACAAGTCTGCCCCCATCAACTCAAACAGTGATTTGTCCAGGACATTAACAATTTACATGCACTTCACAATATTTACAAAACGTTCTAAACAAAGCCCATGTATTTATAAACCATCTCACACAACATCTCATAATATAAAAGAACTCCATCCTAGGAAATGTAATGCCTTGAAATCAACCATGCATCAAAAAGTACCCATGACCAACAGTCGTAACAAAAATTTCATTCAAAATCTAATTTTAATTCATTAAAATTAATTAATTCAACAATTCATTTATTAAATCCCATCTCTTAAACCAATAATCAAATAATTACCCTTTTTCCATTTATCATATAATAATTAATCCCTATATTAATTATTATCAATTTCCAATTTATATTCTGAAGATTTCAAATATTCAATATTCTCAATAATTATTAATAGCCACAATGTTTATTCCAAATCCCGACATGATAATTCATTCTATAATTAATTACTATATTACCTATTCTGCCCATTCAAATCATTTAACTGTTTAATCATATCAGTTTAACCAAATTATAAAAACATACTTAAATTAAATACAACTTCAAGTCCACATTTATCTCACGTGGGCGAATCATTTAAAAAATTCAAAAGTGTCATCCATAGACATATTATAATCAATGAAACTCACATTCTCAATTTATATAATTAATATAAAATTCATAAATAATGTGATTGGGATTTGGGACCCTACCTCTGGGTGGCACCATTTTAAATCTGAAGAGCTTTAATATACATGTCTGCAACTAGCCACAACTGGTACGCAATCAAATGCACACACACATTATATATATATATATATATATATTTTCACATGTCCCCGAAAATTTATAAATAAAATGCATAATATTAAAATAGGTACTCAAAATCAAAGTAGTAAGGAACAACACACCTATAATTAAGTTACGAGGACTTATAAAAATAATCACACCCTTAATTGAATAATGAGAAACAATCCCACGGTTAAATAACCCAACCCGAAACATGACAAAAAAGTGAAAACAAGCCCATCTACCTTGTCATTGTCGGTAGATGCCGGAATACAGTCCAAAGGGTGTAGAGGATCCCCTTGCACATCCCTAGTTCCAATGAAACAAGGAAACCCAATAAAACCTAAACAATAGTATTTTGGCCAAGGAAACAGGGAGATGTAGGAGCCAAACGACCAATGCGAGTCACAATAAAATGCATATGGACTCACCTCACTGAGACAAACAATATTCGAGAAGACACCAGGTAGATTCGATTACGCGAAGAGGAGCTGTCACGGGGCTTGTACTGCGCCTCAAAGGAGGGGCGTCGTGCATTTTTTTTGTTCCTCCCATATGGTGGTGCACCACCCTGATGTTCTCTACCCCAATTAACAATTAATCCCAAGATGTACTAATATTTTATTTAAATAAACGTTTCTCAATTAATTCATAGAACCCACATTAATATAAAAAAACTCATTTTTAAAAATTGGTTAACTGCACAGCACACCCGCAATATTTGACTACCCATGCACAACCTGATATCTATATTTAAAATGTTTTAATTAAATAAAACCCCACTCCACATTTATTCCATAGCTAAAATACCATTTAAAATTACCCATCTTTGATAATTCCCAACTCATCATTAATTAATTAATTACTTCAACAAATTTTATTTAAATAAAAACCCACTCTTCGTAGCGATTGATTAAATTCTTTATTATCCTATAATTTTATTAACAGAAACCCCCAAATATCCATTATTATGATTATTCCTAATAATAATAACAACCACTCATTAAACCAAAATAAAAATAATTGAATTATTATTATTATTAAACCCTAGATAAAACCCAACAACTTTTATTAAAAAAATCACTTCTTTTTTAATTATGAAACTCTTTATTTAAGTAGTTATTTCTTTAAGATACCCAAAAGACTCATTAATTTCACATCAATTTAATACCTCCTGAATAATCCAATTAAAATATTTTAACATAAATGTAAAACCCCATTTAATTAAAATTGATTCTTCATTCATTATTTGATAATAATAATATCATAATTTTTTTGATACTCCTAATTTATAACAATATCATTAATATGATAAAATCTCCAACACACACCCCCTAATTTAATTTCTATAATAATTATTATTACATACATAAATCTAAAATAATAATAATCTAATTATTATAATTGTTCAAAAGTTTGATAAACCCAACACCACTATTTAATTACCATGCTTCATTGAATCAATTCCCCACATTTTATTAAATGATTAATTTAGAAGCTCAAAAGTGTCATTAAATTCTCATAAATAATATACTCTTTTAACATGAAATTAAAATATCATCACATCAAAATAATTTATAACACCAAAATAATAATAATAAAAGTATTATTATTATCATATTCCTCCATTTAGTAATAAATTATCCTTTTATAATTTTAAAACACTTCATTTAATTAAAACAGTTCTTCGATAAACCCAAAATCCACATTAATTTCTTCAACCGTCATTTAATTCATTATATATCATTCATTTAATTAAACAACCACAATAATATTAATATTAATAAATTCATTATTATTATTATTATTAAATCCTTATTTTAATTAATCTCAATCTCTCATATATTATTATTTAATAATATTAAATAATTTATTAAATAGGGTAAACTACATGTGTTGGACCGCAACCGTGCACTGCCCATGTAGATCAATTAATGTCGACTTTTCCAAAATCGGTATTTCCAAGACTCATTAGGACACCTAAGAAAATTATCGTTTAATTACGCAAGTCAAAAAATAACATTTTTATGTGTTCCAACACTCATAATAAATTTCCAATTCTCTATTTAAAATAATGACCCATTGATAAACTAAAAAAAATCATAAACATTCTTATTTTAACATGTTTTAAAAACACAGGACCTTACAATATACCCACATTAAAAACTTCTTGTACTCGAGAAGCTATCGAGAATCACTAATAAATCAACCAACTTACCAAGGACATTTAATCTTGTTAGAAGTGATGTGTTGTATTCCTAATACCAAACACACCTATAACATTCACAAGACTAATGTATAAGCCTTTAAAACTAGAGCCAAATATCGCCTTATATCTTAAACATAAAAATTGATCCTATATCATTTGCCATTAGTGGGACCTCGTCAATGAAAATAGTTGAATCTCAATCAATTAACATAACAAGATGTGCATTCATTCATTGAATGATGTCACGGACCCGAAACCCACATTCTCCCTTTATCTGATGTCACTCCCTTAAAACAAGTCCAAAACCATATGCATGTATAATGATGTCCTTACCCAATCTCTGGTGATAATTCCAAGTCAATACATCACAAGAATATTTTAAAACAACTATTACACAACACAAAAAGAAAACTATCCCAAAGAATCAATGAATCTAGAGCACTACCCAGATTACAACCACACATCAGGACCAAAAACATATAAACTGTAATGCAGCCTAAGACCAATGCTATATTAGTGTATCCATGAGAAGCAAATGTAGGGGACCGGCTTGTCAGATTCAAAAGAGAGTACTAAGAGAAAACCCAAGGTCATTTAGATGATCTGTCAAACTGTTACCAAACAACTTTATTATAAAATATCAACATCACCTATATACATGTTTATCGAAAACAACACAACATTCCCACCTTATGATTTTCCATGACGTCACAATAAAAGATCATCCACTCACTAGTACATGTGTTTAGAACACATTAACGCATGCATGTGACATTCCTCAAACCATGATCACCACATAATATATTGATCATTAAATCTGTAACATAAACCAATAAGCGTTCCAAAATAGTCGACTCCCAAGAAGTCCTCCCGAGCAGTGGGACGAACATACTTTAATAGGTGAGAACATTCTATGGGTACTACCTACCAGGGGTTATCTCCTTATGATCATTAGAATTGAACCTCTTTCTTGGTCACACAAAACCAAAAACACATGATTCAAAAGATCAATTTTTTCATTTTATCCATTTTAATTAATTCATTTCTTCCTTTCATCATTTGAATGAATTTAAACAAACACACAAGTAATTTTTCACAAAAAGCCTCATGGTTTTCAAAATAATTCCCTACAGTAAAATATGCATTATATCACAAACATCCTATTTAAACATTTTACATTAAATGTTATTTAAATATAAACCGGCAATTTAGCATTTAAATTCCTGTTAATGAAAAGGAGACCTCCAAAAGTCCCATTTATATAATTCTTGTTCTTCAAAATCAACCCCACAATGGTACGTTACAATAAAAACTCCGATGTATTACATTCATAACAATTTTCAATACATACTATGGTTATTTGGTTTACTCACGTGGGAGGCCAGTTACCAATCGATAAGGTGCCCATACACCTTATCGATGGTTGTTGGCTCCCATTTATCACAATCAACATTCATTTAACATTTTAAATTATCAACCCCTCAATATATCAAAACATCATTATCATGTTAGCATACGAAGTAACAGAACAAAATGTTATAACACAAAAGCATGGCACAATAGCAAAACATGCTAATAACTAAGGCAGTGTGGAATATAATCACTCAGGCTTGTTAAATCTATCACCGAAACATGCTATCTAGAGAGGCATGATAATGAATATCAAAACATGGAATTGATCCCAAGGAACACAATCCAAATTAGCAGGAATCCTACTAATGTAACTACATGACATGTTATATACATGACAGGTGAATCTCTAAGTGACCAAGATGAATCATGAATGAAACTTCATTTCTTTATCAGTCCAAGAAAATTATATTTTTTCAAATACACATAATAAATAAACTGCGGAAAATATGCCAGTCACTCCAGGTGAAATCATATAAACTATAAAATCTATTAGAACAAACATCAATTCCCATACGTGGCCACTTGGTCATTTCCCATACATGTGGTGATCAGTCCCAAGCATAGCTATTAACCGAAGAACCGACGCATTTCAAGTCTCCTGTCAACCAACCCCAAAACAGTAAGACAAAGGAAAAGAGACCCTGTGATACCACTTTTTAATTTCCTGACCTGACTCACCACAAAACCAGTGGTCGGACTGGTCGCCACATGAACTCATGTGTGTCTCCCCATATGTCGAGGCTTCCAACTAGCAACGAGTTTCAAAGGATAGTAAGTGGGGAGACATACATTCTTATTAGAGTTTGACAGTGTTATATCAAAGTAAATAACAAACAATTGAAATAAATAGCATAAGAAGTCTAATAAAAGATAAGGAAATGGAAGTTAGATTTCAAAAATCTTGTACAAACAAATGCCCAACATCAATTATATACAAGATGCATGCATTACATGCTAATGATAAATAATGAAAAATACTGAACAATATATTATTCTGAACATTCCATTAAAAAAAATTAAACAATGACTCCTGCCCCTGAGGGTAGTCTCATCGAGTATCTCGTGCTTCCACTCGGTCCATTGCTGTTATCTTCTAAGTAAATTCAAATCAACACAATCCTACAATCAAATAGAATCTACTCGGGTACCCCAGTGAAATGGTGGCCTGAGTAGGGTGTGAGATATAAATCTCAGTAATCTAGGACCACCGGTGACTACCCCAAATCTTAACATTCAATAAATAATTTAAACAGTGAAATCATGCATAATTAAGGAAATCAGTAAAATGTACTATATACCCAAGTACCTTCTTCAGATCCCAACTAGTGTATGAACCTGTTTTATATATTTTTCATGCCTACCAAATTGTCATTACACAATAATTTTCATTAACCAATTATTCAAACCTCATTATATTAAATAATTCTAGTGATCCAGACTGAGCCCGACATTTCCTGTATAATTCACTCAGAATAGATGTCTCTAAAGATTATCTAAGTAATCAAAGTTAAGACAAATCAAAGATTATGCTTTGGTTTGGACAATGCGTCATAAGATATTAAATTTAATCTTTCATATACTATATCTGATCCCATCCCCTAAACAAATATTGATTCACTCCTACGTCCGTCCACTAGTAGTGATTCACACAATTCATTGATATGTATGAACACTTTCTCATTTTCAATTCACAAATCATAATGTCACAGTAGTTTTCACTAACCATTTAATTCTTTTCTTGTACAAAAAATTGGACCCACAGACCAATGTCAATTAATGGGTGTAGAAAATCATATCTAGAACCCTTATGAGTATTTGGAGCATCAGTCCTAGTCTAAAAACCCTAGGGTATTTGTAGTATCATTCCCTCACCCATTAAAGAATATTTTCTTGCAAGCTGGGTGTATAGCGCAATGTCTAGGACCCTGTGAGTATTTGGAGAAACAATCTATGTCACACAACATATTTATCAATAATACATATATATTTATCATTGGTGTATAACATCGTGTCTAACACACCACATCCCTCCATTAATTTATTCATAAATTAGTTATTCCAATCCATTAATTAATTCAAAAAATAGTTAAAAATAAAAATCACCCATCAAACATCTACCATTAATTAACCATTCAAATTATCAATAGTAAATAATTAATTAACAACTAATTATTCTTATCAAGAATTTTAAATTATTAACTCATTATTTAATTATCCAAATTCTTTAACAAGTTTCAACCCGTCCACTCAAAAAGTGATTCTTCCAGGACATTCACAATATACATGCACGTCATAATCATTACAAAACATGCTGAACAATGCCCATATATTTAGCAACCATATGACATAGCATATCATAATATAAAACAACTCCATCTAGTAAAACATAAAGAATGTAAATCTTACAAGAGTCAAAAGGTACCCAATGACAACATTATTAACAAACAATTAATTCATAATCTTATTTTAATGCATTCAAATTAATTAATTAAACAATTAATTAACTATATGTTATCTCTTTAACGAATCCTCAATTAATTAACCATTTTCAATTTATCATATAATAATTAATCCATCCATTAAGTAATACAAGTTTCCAATTTATATTCTGAACATTTGAAATATTCAATATTCTCAATAATTAGTTATAGCCACAATTTTTATTCCAATTAATGACATGATAATTAATTCTAAAATTAATTACCCTCTTACCCATTCTTCCAATTCAAACCATTTAATTGTTTAGTCATATCACTCTAACAAAATTAGAAAAAAAGCTTAAAATCAACACATGTTCAAGTATTCATTTATCTCACGTGGGTGACATCATTTAATAACATCAAATGTGTCATGCATAGACATATCATAATCAATGAGACTCACATTCTCAATTTATTTACAGAATTTATAATTCTTAAATAATGTGATAGGGATTTGGGACCCTACCTAGAACCAATTTAAATCTGAAGCACTTTAATATACTTGGCGGAAACCAGTCCACAACTAGTCTAAAGTCACACAATCTCACACCTTATATATTTATATTCACATGCATTCCATGTAAAAATATTAATAAAATTTAAAATATTAAAATAGGTACTCAGAATCAAAGTAGTAAGGACCAATGAACCTCAAACTAATTAATGTGGACTCATAAAAATTATCACACCCTTAATTGAATGATGTGAAACAATACCACAGTTAAATAACCTTACCTGAAACATTACAGAAAAGAAAAAATGAACAAATCTACATCGTCTTTGTTGGAAGATGCTGTAATACAGTCCAAAGGGTCTACATGAGCCCCTTGCACATCCACAGAACTAAAGAAACAAGGAAACCCAATAAAATCCAAACCATTGGATTTTGGCCAAAAATATTGGGTGAGGGAGGAGCCAAACAGCTGATGAAAATCAAAAAACAGATATAGATGGACTCACCTCACTGAGATGGACAAGATTCGAGAAGACACTCAGAGGATTAGATCACGCGAAGAGGAACCGACGAGGGGGTTGTAGTGACCTTCAAAGGAGGGGACTCGTTTGTTTTTGTTGTTTATCCCGTATAGTGGTGCACCACCATCATGCTCTCTCCACCAATAATCAATTACCCCGAAGATAAACTAGTAGTCTATTTTAAAAAATGTTTCACAATTAATTTAGAAAACCCCCAATAATCATCCAATCAAATTAATATAATAATAATGATATCCTTATTATTATTATTAAATATTTCTTTTATATAAAATAAAATAAAATAAAATCATTTTTAAAACTGGATAAAGGGACAACTGACATGTACCATTTGACTATTAGTGTACAACCTGATATCTATATTTAAAATGGTTAAATTAAATTAAACCGTCTCCACATTTATTCCTTATTTAATATTACCCTTCTTTGATAACACCCAACTCAACATTATTTAATTAATTATCTCAACAAAAATAAATTAAATAAAAAACACTGCTACATATCGATTATTTAAATTCTTATTGAAAATTAATTTAATTAAATGAATCCACAAAAAAATCCATTATTATTTTTTTATTATTAATAATAACAACCACACATAAAACCATAATAATAATAATTGAATTATTATTATTATTATTATTATTATTCAACTTTAGATAAAACCCAACACCTCTTATTAAAAAAACACATCATTATTAATTATGAAACTCCTTATTTAATTAGACGTTTTGTGATATACCTAAAATCCTCATTAATTTCACATCAATATAATACCCCATTAAACATCAAATTAAAATATTTTAACATAAATGTTACAGCCCATTTAATTAAATATCCTTCCTCATTCCTTATTATCTTAATAAAGATTTCATAATTAGTTATGAAACTCCAAATTTATTACAATATCATTAATATGATAAAAAATTGAAACCATAACCCCTAATTTAATTTCCATAACAATTATAATTATGACCTACATAAAACAAAAATAATAATAATCTCATTATTATTTTTTCTATATTTTGAGAAACCGAACACTGCTATTTAATTACAAAAATTCATTAAATCTAAAACTCCTCATTTTAATAAATGTTTCTTTGAAAATATCAAAAGCGTCATTAAATTATAATAAATTATATACTCTTTTAGAATGCAATTAAAATATCATCGCATCAATATAATTTATGACACCATAATAATAATAATAAAATTATTATTATTATCACATTCCTCTATTTAATAACAAATGGTCCTTTTATAAATTTAAAACTCTTCATTTAATTAAAATGGTTCTTCTATAAACCCAAAATCCACATTAATTTCATCAACCATCATTTAATTAATTCTTTAACATTCATTTAATTAAACAGCCAAAATAATATTAATATTAATAACTTCATTATAATTATTATTTAAAATTAATTTTAATTAATTTTAATCAGTCATATAATATTATTTAAATAATTTAAATATATTATTAAATAGGGTAAACTGCACGTGTTGGACCGTAACAGTGAAATGCCCGTGAAAATCCATTAAAGTGGACTATTCCAAAATCGGTTTTCCCAAGACTCATCGGGACACCTGTGAAAATTATCGGGTAATTATGGATATCCAAAAATTACTCTTTTAGGTGTCCCAACACTCGAAATAAAAATCCGGAGCTCAGTTTAAAATAATGACACATTGATAAAATGACGAAATATTCAAAAACAGTCGTATTTTAACTCATTTCAAAAACACGAGACTTTACAGTTTTGGTATTTTGTTGAGACCAAAGGATCCTACATGTGTGGAAGGGTATTGGTAATATATTTAATATAACATTCACAAGGCTCAAATCATAAGAGGTGTGAGGAGAAGAGGTGTAAAGGGTTGGTATTTATATGTTTGGGTAGGAGTATTTTCTCATTATTTTATTCATTCGTTTATTATTTTTTCTCAAAACTATGAATATTTTGAGAATTATAACTAAATATATTAAAATTATGAATTTTATTTCAATATTATGATGCTTACATCATCTATGTCACAATGAATAGTGTATTTAACTTATAATATATAAATACCTTAAATTGTTGTATTATAATATTCAAGAAAAATTGTTTTATTTTATAAAAATCTCCACAAATTACACTAACCATTTTTCATCATATAGAATTCAAAAAACGACTCCATTTTTTGAAAATAATTTTCATAATATGAGAAATTTTATTTTTAATTAAAATCATATTTTACTTTCAAAATACGAATTTTAAAGTAAAACATGATTTTAAAACACTTTGAATAATGTAGTAAGGTCTCAAAAAATTATATTATAATCATAAAAAAAATATTAATTTATTAATCTATTATATGAAAATAATTTTTCTTTTAAATCATTGTATTATATATAAAATTGTAATTAAATATTTATCAATTAAAAAAATACCATGTTATATAATATTATAATTATATAATATTATAATTTATAAGATTTTTAAATTTCTTCAATAATTTTATTGGTGAGGATACTATTCTAATTTCCGATTTACTATTCATAATGGTTTCAATGCTATTACAAAGTTTATGTTACAATTAAATCATGATAGATTCCTTAAATTATTGAAATACCTTTTATTTCTTTTATTCTTCACTTGAAATGTTTTTATTATGTTCTATATGTGATTATGTAAAATTTTTACTATATGACATAATTAGAAGAATATAATTTCCATTGATTAAATTTTAGGTTGTTACATTCTTCCCCATTATGAAATTTCAACTTTGGAATTTCATTTTACATAGAATGGAGAAAACAAGTGAGGGTACTTTTCAAACATCGCTTCCTCCAGTTCCCATATTTCCTCTTCATACTTATTGTTTCCCCATATTACATTGACTAGGTGAGTAGACTTTTTTATATTACTTTATCCTTATAGTCAAAGATCATCACTAGCGACTATTTATAAGAGTGATCATTCTCCTACGGTACCACCTCTAGATTCAGTACATCTGAGGGATCCATTATATTCTTCCTCAAGAGGGATGTGTGGAATGTATCATGTACATGATACATGTTTGGTGGACGTGGAAGTAAATAGACCATAGATCTGACATGATCAAGGATCTCGAAGTATTTGATGTAACTGGGACTAAACTTTCCTTTTATCCCAAATCTCATGATCCTTTTCCAGGGATATACTCTATGGAATACCATGTCTTCAATCTTAATCTATAGGTCCCATAAATATATTTCTACAAATATCTTCTATTGACTTTGGTATTTCTTAATGTGATGTAGAATGGTTTTCACATTTTCCACCATTTATTTGAATATTTTATGTCCAATCAGGTATGTTCAATAACATCAACATAGAATGTTGGTGCAATAAAGAGTTTCTCATAAACGGCTTCATATAGATCCCTTTGGATGCCCGAGTAGAAATTATTTTAGAAAGAGAACTAAAATAGAGGAATATTTTGGTCCCATCCTCCTTTTAATTCTATAAAACATGTCCTCAACATTTATTTTAGAGTTCAAAATGTTTTCTCATAATTTCCATCCATTTGAGGATGATAAATAGTACTGAAGTTCAACTCATTGCATAGAGCATGCAGGATACTTTTCCAGAACATAGATGAAAATCTCATATCTCGATCAGATACAATCTTTAGTGGTACTCCATGAGGATATTATTATTTATATGTTGTATGTGGGTTCAACTTGATTCATTGATAATTCATCAATAATTTCAATAAAATGTGTTGTCTTTGTAAGATGATCCACAATAGTTTTTATAGTATTATTTCCTCTCGATGTTTTTAGATGTCTAGTGACAAAGTCCATAGTGATTTATCCCATTTCCATGTCGGTAAGGGTAATGGTTATGTCATCCCATTAGAATTTTGTCATTCAGGCATCACTTGATGACAAATTAGGCACATTGATGTATATTCTGCATTCTCCTTCATCATATTGTCCCTATAAAAGTTCACATTGATATCTTGATATATATATATTTATGCTCTATAGGGGAATTTGGAATTTTGTTCTATATATTACATTTAGAAGCTCCTTCTTTATATTTGGATTTTATGATATGTATAATAATGACCCAAATCATAAAACTCTATCCTTTTAGATTTGAAACTCTAAGGATATCCCATTTTTTGAAGCTTCCACTATCTTCTGAATTTCCACATCATTTCTTTATACATCCTTTATTTTCGCAATAAGGGATTGTTGAATAATCATTTGAGAAAGGATTTATGATTTTCCTTACATAATAATTCACATGTTAATCCTTTTCAAATATTTGAATATTAGAACCCTGAAAATTATCATCATTGATAATGTTGAAGGAGATTTTCTACATAGAGAATCCAACACATTATTTTCTTTGTCGGAATAGAAGTGGATTGAGTTGTCATAATCCTTTACGAGCTCTATCTTTCTTTGATAGGACATATTATGATCCTTCTATGTGAATATATATTTGAGTCTCTTTTGATCATAATATATTTCACACTTCTCCTCAAAAATATAATGCCTCCAGATTTTCAATTAAAATATCATAGCTTCTTACTCTAGATAATGCATGTGATAATTTTTCTCATGGATTTTCAACTACCTTGAGGAATAGGCTATCACATTATCATTTTACATCACTACACATCCTAACCCTTTTAATGAGGAATCACTACACACTAGAAAGAGTTCCACACTTTTTGGTAGTGTGAGAACTAGTGTAATGAGAATACTCTATCAAATCATTAAATTATTCATCACTTTCAATGTCCTAGACAATGTTCACTCCCTTTTGTGTCATCTTGGGTAGTAGTTTTGAAACCAAAGATAATTTCTTTAGAAATAACTCATAATACCCAACTATACCAAGGAAATTATGGATCACGATTATATATATTGGTATGGGGCACTCTTTTATTGCCCCTATCTTCTTTGAGTCCAGAAATATTCTTTTGAAGGTGATGAAATTCCCCAAGAATCATACATACTATATAATGAACTCACATTAACTTTACTTTTCTCAATGTTTCTCCAATTGAAAATTATTTATTACAGTATTCAAATTCTCATAATGTTCTCCTTTATCTTAGAGTATATTAAAATATCATCAATAAAGACTACCAAATTTTTTTCAGGTAGTCTCTAGAGTATCTATTCATTATGTCCATGAATATTGTTAGATAATTGGTTATTCCAAAAGGAATCAATATGAACTCACTGTGGCCATACCTCATTTTAGTGTTAGTCTTAGGAATATCATCATTCATCACCTTTAATTGGTGATACCCGGACTGATGGTAAAACTAAGAGAAACACATGGCCCCATGAAGTTGATCTAATAAGTCATCTATCCATGGAATATGATACCTATTAATTATCAAGATTTTTTGAGCTCAAAATAATCAACACTGAGGTGAATCGATCTATCCTTCTTCTTAATAAAGAGGATTGGTGCACCCATTTTGGAGGCACTCATGAATATAAAACCCTTTTACAAATTATCTAATAAATTATTCTTCGGATCCACTAAATATATTATTTCCATTATATATGGTCTCTCTGATATCAGTAAAGATCCAAAAATTAGATCAATTGAGAACTCAACCACTTGATTAAGAAGATGACCAGGCAGTTCCTCTGGGAAACATCAGTTCATTCTATCATGATGGATAGTTAATTTAGCATAATTATCTCCTTTGTCCCAATCATTTGAGGTAGATATTCTTTAACTGGAGGACATAATATCCTCACTTGAGAAATTGACTAATAAGAAGATTCATATTCATCCATAAGCTAGTACAGAATTGGTGGATTCTTTAGTATGTGAAGAGTGATATCCTTTTCCCGGAATTCGACATTAGATTTGTATAAATATTTCCAATAAATTCCCAATATTACATCAAAATCTACTAAAGTATGCCAGAACAGATTTTTTGGGAGGTTTAGTCAATAGAAATTAATAGGGGAGGAGTTATAAACATTGGATTCAATAGCTTCCCCATTTTCTGTTCTCATAAACAAATCAACCTCCATATTTTGAGGTTTTGTTTGAATAGTTCTACTAAATATTCCGAATATGAAACACTGTGTAGAATAAGAATCAAATAGTATGTTCACTATTATTGAATGATTAACTAGAATAACTGTGACCACCTCATTTTTTGAGCTCCACCTCAACCATGTTGATGGAATAAGACTTCTATTTCATTTTTGAATTTGGTTGCTATTGATTATCATTAACCTCTAGGACACAAGATTTAGTGCACTGGTTCACATGTCTCCCTTGCTCCTTACATTTGAAGCTTTGAACCATAGGTTGTTTCCTCCTTTCCTCCGACATATTATCTTTCTTCCCCATGTATCTTCATCATTCATGATCTTGGTGGCCTTATCTTTTACACTTATATAATGTCCCCATCCTATTGAAGTAATTTTGATTATTCTTTTGAAGACATTTTTCACATGTGGGTGGCTGATTTTTCCTTCCATATTTTTCATTAGATACTCTAGCGTGAAACTCCATATTTTGTTTCTTTTAACCACAACCATGGGACCATTCAACAAACACCCCCTCCACTTTTAGGGAACATAAAATAACTTCTTCATAAATACCAAAGTTTTGAATTTATAGAGCATTTTAAAGGTGTGGTTTTAAACCACTAAATATTCTAATAATTTTTATATCATTGTATATATTCTATCCTCAAGCATACCTTTCATGACTTGTGAAATTTTCTTCATCGGACATAACATATTCACACTCATTTTTCATTATCATTATGAATTCTATATCCATATTTGTATGAATATTTTGAGGCAAACACTTGTTAAGATACACTATGTTATAGTCTTCCCACTATATCTATTCAATTTCATCCTTCAGCTTGGTGTTCTTAATAAATGAACACCATTGGTTGGCCTCACTATCTAAATGATAAACATATAGTGACAATTTCTCTATATCATAATATTTAAGAAAAAAAGATATTCTCCATTGATTTGACCCACTGTTCCAAAACTAGTGGAAAAAAAGATACACTAAATCTTGGTGTTCATTTCCAGATAAAATAATCTGTAGCCAATTTATCTCTCTTAGTTTAAGTAGGATTTTACACATTGTTTAAGTTATTATTTATACCCTGAGATGGATGGGTAATTATTGCCATGAAATTTTGACCTCCAAATCCCATGGCATTGAGTATTCCAATCAGTAAATTGCTGCATTTTCAGTTTCATAGGATCTTGACCAGACTTCTCCATGATCCAACAATTTTCTAAAATATAGAATGTAAGAAGAAAAAATTATTCAACATGTCATGAATAAATAATATATTCTTCTATGAAATAGAGTCTAAATGAATATATTGTGGGATCCATATGTTAAGAATTTTCTAAAATGAATATTATTGGGTGATTAATTATACTTAGTCTCATACTATGGGTTTTCATTAATTTTCTCTATCTCTAATTACAAAAATTAACTAAATAATTATTTGAAAACTGCTACAATAACCCTACTTTTATTACATCACTATTACATCAATTTAAAGATAAAAAACATGAATGTTTTACACGACCCGGATTAAAAGGTCTAATGTCTTTGGAAAATTAGATCCATACATAAATATTACATAATAGAACATAAAAATTTATTTAATTCCTTCATATGTAGCTTATACATTCCCCTTATGTTCTACATAGTTCAAGTATTCACATGTGGATATACTTTCAAATAAGTGGTGATCTAAAATCCTCGTAAGATGTTAGATAAGAACAAGAATAAATATAACATGGGTGAGCATGACATATTCATGGGATCATAATCATAATAATTAGTGGGAACATTAAATTAAGGAATGGAATGTGGAAATGCATAAAAAAACATCATGTATTATTGGTTAACCACAACACATAGTTGTGAAAAAAGATAGTATCATGTTCATGCATATTTCAATTTACCTCAATAAATTAATCAAATTACCATATTCATTAGAGAACTATATAATTTTGGTCACACCCATCACATCATAACATTTACATGCTCTATATAAATCTCATCTCACCTATCAAATCATAACATTTACATTATCTGGCATGCCACATATAACATACATCAATCATTGAAATAATATTAACTATGTAAAGGAATGGGTTTTATTTCATAATGCATAACATCATAAAAAATGGGGTTCCCCTGAATAAAAATTAACAATATTCTTGTGATCAATATTGATTTAACTATAAATTATCTCAATAGAAGAAAAACATGTGTTTCTCAGAATGAAGAGTTTTTTTAAAAAAATCATAGTATTTTTCATTAAACTAGATTGGAAACCTGTATATATCAGAGAATAAAAGGAATGAAAAACATATAAATGACATATATGTAACAATAATACTAAATCCATATTAAAAATTCTGTGAAATATGGAAAACCAATAGAAAGAGAGTTGGGTTCGTGATTCCCCTTCCATTAAGTATAAATGAATTCTTCACTTTATTATCTTGTATAATAAATATAAATTCATTAATTTACGAATAAAGAAAATTTTATACTTTAATTTTATTCATTATAGTTTTATTTTGTTCATTTATGTTCTTATTGATTAGTTAGAGAGTTCAATTTAATCTTTTGAGAGCATTTCTTTTCTTGCTTTGCATGATCTCTTCACTTGTATATGATTATTAAAGTTCATGTTCAGTGGGGGTCAATATAAAGACATGAAATGATATTTTAATAATGATAATACATCTATTAAATTTGTCTTATATATCATTTGGTTGTATACATTTAGGATTAATCATTATATAAATTATTTAGGATAATCGTTTGGGTTAATTTTTGTGGTTTTCAATCACAACGTACTCGTTTTTAAAAAAAATTATTATGTAAATATGTAATTTATAGAAGATAAAAAAGTTTATAAAATAAATTTTACAACCGTTTTCAACAATTATAATTGTTTTGACACTATACTTATATGAGGTAAAGGAAAATGAAAACCTTCCATCATCAAAGTTGATAAATCATCAATTCACAAATAGCAGTAACATTTTTATAATAAAAGATAGGGTAAAATGGGATTGATGAAGGATAATTACATAAACATAATAACATTAGAAAATATTTAAGATAATGTAGTTAATATAAATTTTTTATTATGGGAGGTTAGGTGAGAATAAGAAAAGAATATAACTTGAAAATAAAATAAATTAAAATAAAGAGGATTTTACCTCTTGAATCCTTCTCCTTGAGAATCTCCATAGGGAGATTGGTTTTTATATTTATTTTGATACTGAAGGTCCTTGGACATGGGGTCTTAGATTGAGAAGATATTTTAGTATAATTTTTACAAATATAAAATCTTGTGAGGTGTGAGGAGAATTGATGGTGAGGGGTGGATTTATAGGGGAAGAGAGGGGTGTTTTCTAATTATTTAATTCATTAGTTTAATATTTCTACTCCTGACTATGAATAGTATGATAATTATCACTAGATATATTAAAATCATTAATTGTAGTTAAATATTATAGTGGTTACATAAGTTATGAATCATGGAATATGGTATTTATCTTGTAAGGTATAAATACCATAAATTACTGTAATTAACTATTCACCGAAAATTCAACCATTTTTGAAAAATGCAAAAAGTTAACCCCAATTTTTTCAATGTGTAGAATTAAAAATAAAACTTCATTTTATGATGATAATTTTATTAATTTGAGAAATTTAATTTTTTATTAAAATCCATATTTACTCTAAAAAGGCATATTATAAAATTGAATTCAATTTTCTAATACTTTAAAAATTAAGTAATTTCTCATAAAATTATCTTATAATAATATAATGAAAAAACATTAATTTATGAATCTATATTTTTTT
This sequence comes from Viscum album, assembly GCA_963277665.1. Classification (NCBI taxonomy): domain Eukaryota; kingdom Viridiplantae; phylum Streptophyta; class Magnoliopsida; order Santalales; family Viscaceae; genus Viscum; species Viscum album. Next base: position 935,286,152 of record OY728121.1, read on the forward strand.
CTCTTTTATGTCATTATATTAATTATAAAAATCTAATTAAAAATTTATGACTTAAAAATTCCAAGAGATAGTTAATAATTTTTAAATCATTTATGTACTTATACTATGAGATAATTATATTATATTTTCAATTATTAGATGCCTAAATTTTATCCATACATTCATAGTATATGTTACTATTATATTTGAAAATTTATTATTACAAGTGGTCACAATACTATTCCTAAGATCATGTTACTATTCCATTGGGTTATATTGTTGAATTTCTAGAAATAACTTTTATTTCATTTATTGTTATCTTATAATGTTTCTATTGTGTTATCTTTGTGATTATATATAATTTATACTATATATAATAATTATAAGAATAGAATTTTGATTTATAATTTTTTTTCATTATTGAATGTTTATACTTAACCTTATACATGCATTAGTCCCACAAATGTTGTGTATATAAATAAGATGAATTGGTTCGAGATCGATTTGAGGATGCATATTTGACATGGCTTGTTCAATTATGATTCATTAAAACCATACGAGATGTATTGTAGGTGGTGAATTATTGTATAATGGTCTGATGGTAGTTGTTTACATTCATTGTAGGGGGTATATCTTTGTTTGGGTCTCTTCACCTTTGATAGTTTTCTATTTCCCTTTAGGCTATAGTGTAAGAATTTCCCCCATTATACATTATGTTATTTTTTCGAGACTTCTATTTGGATATTAGTAGATGTTTCATTCATATATTTTATTCATTTCTGTTGGTTTCATTTATATATCTTTTCAGTGGTGTTTAATTTCTTGTGAAATTGATATATCTGTCTCTTGCAAGTTGTTTAATGCTAGTGTTTCCTATGTTGTGAGATATACCATCTTATTACTAGTCACCGGGCATTGAATAGTTGGAGGTTCTCTTAAGGTGTAAATATTGTATTACTAAAAGCCTTGGTGGGCCTCTAGTTAGTCTGGTCATGTTATAATTTAGGAAAATCCAATATATAATATTTACCATCCTTGGATGTTTTCTCTTCTACTATAGAAGTAGAATGCTCCAATGTATTGTAATGAGGTGGCCACTCAATAGATGTATGTGGAAGGTCCCACCTAGAAGATTCGTACAAATTTGTTGACTGATATATCATGATCTTATAAATCAAATAAATAAAAAATTACTAAAATATTATAAAAATAAATCTATTATATATAAAATTAAATAAATATGAAGAAATTATATTGGAAAAATGAAAATAAAAAAATTCTTATTCTATTTATTAGAGTTATAAATTAAAACTCCAAAAATTATTGACATAATTTATTATACATGAAATGAAATTGATATAATAATACAAAACATAATTACAATATTTGATAAATAAAACTATTATATATATAATTGAATAAAAATTTGAAAATGATTGAAAAAATACAAAACAAAACAAAAGTCAATACCGTATTCATTATAATGACTAAATATAATTCCAAAAAATTAAAAAAATATTTATGAGACTTGAAATGATATAGAAAAATAATTCCACCTCTGTAAAATTTTATACATATCTAATTTTTACAAATAAATTTCAATAATTGGAAAATAAAACAGGAAACAAAAATCAAAATTAAACATAAAATTTAATTATATTAATTTATGTAGTTAACTAATTTTTAAAAAAAACTAAGACAACATTTTAATTATATATGAATTTTTTTGCTTTGGGTAAAATGAGATTTAAACACACACACACCTCACATGCATTCCATAAAGGTAGGATATATCCCCCTAAGGGGATATCCCACCCATAAAAATTTATTTATTCAATACATGTCCCATATGCCTAGTGTCTATGAAGCCCCATGCATGGCCTATAGGCCCTGTCGGCATTAATTCCCATTATATGGCACTAAAGTCCCAAAATTTTGACTTAAAGGCCCTCTAGTGAATAGTGAAGCCATAGTTCTCGGGTTACTACAGTACCTACTATAGTGCAGCCACTGTTACACCTTCAACAACAATTCCCACCAACACTATTATGTTACCGGTCAATAGTTCTATTGCTACCATATTATGATTCTATACTGCTATAGTACCTTATCCTAATTGGTTTTGAACCCCCATTTTTTTACAGTATTAATGTTTTCTTAAATGATAAAAACATCATAATAATGATATTTATATGTTTTTATTTTCATAGTAATAAAAAAATTATATATCACATTTTTAAAAATATGAAGCTTTGATTAAAATACAATTAGAAATAATATATCTCACATTTTTAATATTTTTTAAACATAAATAGAAGAATAAATATCTGGTACTCATAATATTAGTATATGACTAAATGTTTATTTTCCAATATTATGTCTTCATGATAAATCAATTTGGCATAAACTATGTCTATTTCATGGTCATAAATATCCTTTAATAACAATTCTAAGGAAATAGATATCTCACATAATTAATTACCACCATCAACATTTTAATCGCCAAAATACTATAATTATCTACATAAAATTATATACCACTGAACATGTGATGTATCATGAACATATTTTTATTTTTTTCATGTGTTTAGCTGAAATAAAGGCTATATTTTTTTTCCAATCACATTATATTTTCCATTGTCATGTCAAATTCATCTTTTTAAAAACATTTACAGAAAAACCAATCACATATGAACATAGGAACACAAAATATAATAGAATAAATCTCATATATTTATTAAATAAATTTATATTATGAGAATTATATAGAGATTGGATTTTTTACTGTGTTCCATAATAATTTCTTTCATTAGAATTCTCCAATATACTATAATTTTGAGCTGCATTTCTATTTTCCTTGTATTTAGTATAAAATATTTAGCCACATTTTTCATACCATGACTATGTAATCACATTATAACATGGGTATCCAACTGGGCAACTTAATATTTCTAAAATATTAGATTTACTGATCAAAAAATGTTTAAACTATAGATTTTTTTTCTTATGCACATTCAGTACCCACATATAATTTTATCTTCAAATAATATTGGTCTAAAACAACAACATGTGATGTTATATATGATTTAAAATCATTTATGCTAACTAATATGTTTAAATTTTCCTATATTTTTAATTCATTTATCAAGGAAATTATATTTGATCCATGAATCCCCTTTCCAAAATACACTATATATTGTATGGTGAGATATATGTAAACTAACATGATCTGTGGTAGACAGGTTGTCTATATAAAACCGTACCACCACCATTTTTTTTGAAAGGTGTGGTGGAGGCCCCAAAATATTTTATTAAAATCATTGTTCAGAGAGACATCAAGAACAGACAGATACAAAATCAAACAAAACAGAACAATGTTTTAACTACCTCATACTCTAAATTGTTTGGTGAATTCATATCGATAAGTTTATTAATAATTTTATAAAAAAACACACAATAATGGTATTAAATCAATAAAAAATTGGTATTATTCATTATAATGCAACTGAAAGGATTTATTTCATCATAAAATGAAATTAAATAAATATCACATATATTAACATCAAATATTTTATTGTTTCAATTTTTTTACATTTTTTGGAGAAACCCAATGATCATTGATACCATGAAGGTAATGAAACATATTTTAACACTCATTTATAATCTATGGTATGTTGGAGGAAATTAATATAATTTTTCATTACGAGTGGTACCTAACTCTAATCATATTCCCATTGACAGTACATCTATAATGGGATTGAAACCATCTATAGTCTTTTAAGAAATTTCTTTTAATGTTCCAATACAACTATAACATATATTATTAACTAAATAAATCATATCAATATTATCTCTAACTTCATGATATATCAAATATTAAAACACAAATAATATTGATTTTTTCTTCCATATATTTATATCATTACCTAATATATTTTTTTCTTTCTAGATAAGATATCAATTTCTTACCCAATAGAAATAATGATCAGTTTTCAAATGATATGGAGTAATATCCAATTCTAATGATCCATTGAATTCATTATTTAATCATCAATAATAGTTAGAAAAATATGGGAACCTTTTTTGATCTATGTACACTATGTTTATCATATATTTGTTGTTATATCATGAATTTTATTTTTTTCAAAATTAAAAATAATCATTCCTCATAACACTGTATCTAGTAAATTATCAATTGGTTATGAAGTCCTTTAAAAGGAATATTATTATATCAAATAATTTAAAATATAATTTTTTATAATAATTTTTACACATTGATACATTCCTTCCATAATAGTTCCAAATCATCAATTATTTGGGGTATGTAAACATCAATGTCATTTATTTATTGTTTGGGTCCCGAAATACGTAAACACATCATTATATATTTACAATTCATTTAAAATTCGTGAGTTAATATGTACATTACCAAAATAAAATTCTAGGAACTATGATTTATATTATGGATTTTATATGGATTAATATTGTTTATGCATAGTCCAAGAATGCGATTTGTAATTTCATTTTTTGAATATACAAAATTATTGATTAATTTTCTTTTATTGTGACCAATCATATTCATGATACTTTTAATCAAATATTCACTCATTTATACACTATCAAATTCTTTTTAAATAATTTCAAATTTGAAATAAATATATTAAATGATGAATTTTAAGAAGATACAATATTTTCTCTGTATGAAACTAGGTTTATCAAATAAATGATAACCAAAATTGTGATTTTTGATTTCAATTTATACTAAGATTTCCCACATTTAGGAAAATCTCATAGATTTTGAAATTACATCCTATATAGAACAAAATATTTTGGGAAATAATGTATATTATTATAGCCTAATTCCATTAGTAATAATAGTATTTTTACATTATAATTATTATTTATTATATTTTTTTCTTTAGAAAGTATGTCCTTCAATATTTCTCACAATATTATAAAACTCTTATCATTTTAACCTTTTACATTTTTCATGTTAACCATCATTAAAATAATTATAAAAATCATAAATTTCTCAAAATATTGATTATTTGTATATTATCAAAATATAGGAATGTGATCAAATATTTTTCTCAATTTCATAGAATTAAATATAATGAATAAATTCTTTTACTAGGTAAGAATTATTGACATGAAATTCAACATCATCATTACATCCTGAATTCTACCCAATTTCACCATTGTTCATCTAATTAATATAATTAATATTAACAATTTTGAAAATTAAATGATTATTGGTTTAACTAATTTTTTATATACTAATACACAAATATTTCAGTCATGGATAGAAAAAACCGTCACTTTTTGGAACATTTCATTTTAAGAATTCCTGAAAAGTACCGACCCCTTCCACATTTTCATAAAATGTTCTAAATAAAGTAATATATATGATTCATTATCACCTATAATTCCTTTTATATATTTAATATATGTTAATATATTTTGAAATTACTGTTAAATTTAATTTTAAAAATAAATAACAAAATAGTATTTTTTAATGAATAAAAAATAATGACAAAAACAATTAAATAATATAGAAAATAAATTAAATTTTATTGGTCACACTATGACTTATACATAAAAAAATTTATTTGAAATAAAATTTATTTTTATTTCATATGATAATAAAAAATAAATTCCCTAATTGTTAATATAATAAAATAACATCTAATCCACGTATAACATATTTTCTTTATTAAAGAACATTCATTTGAGAAATTATAAAAAAATTAATAATAAGTTTTTTTATTTTTTAAAACAAAAATTAAAAAAATATAAAAACAAATTATTTTTTCTAAATAATTCTCATATATTGAAAACCAAATAGAGGTGAAATTTAACTCGGTTAAACTATATGTTATAATAATATAATACTATATTTATAATAGTTTGAAAATGATTAAATCTTAATAAAAAATAAATTATAGAAGATACATGATTTGAAAAACATAAAAAATTCCCTAAAATAAAAAATTATATGAATATCTTAAAAATAATATGAATAAAATTTAACATATAAAAACACTAGAAAATTCACTTATTGTCCAAAATATTAGTGAAAATAAATCAATTTAAAAAATAAAAACTATAGAAATTAAATATTATGAGACATTGAATATGGTAGAGTAGAGTGGTGGAGGAATATGTGAATGATAGAGTGTAGTTGAAGATAGTTTAATATTATTGAGGATGCAAGTTTTAGGAATATAGAATCATTAAATGATGGTTCAGGGTTTGTTTTAGCGGTATAATTCAACAGAAGTGAAGCAAGTGAAATGAAATAAAAATTCACACCTAAAATTTTATTATTTATTAAATAATTGAAAAATAATTTATTAAAAAATAAACATTGAAAATATGTTTTTAATCTCAAATATTTAATAACAGATTTAAAAATCCATCATAAATAGTTTTTTACAGTAGTTATTAATTAACTAATATAAGAAAGAAATTATTACATCTGTTAAAAATAAATAAAATTATAAATGAATAATTTAAATTTACATTTTAATAGATATATATGTAATCTAATGTTAATCATAATCAACTAAAACTGTAAATATTTCTGGTATTCTGCCATTATAAATTATTCCACAATTTCAAATGGTCCAACATATCCTGGACTATGATTTTATTATTTCCCAAATCTTCAGTGTTCCATTCAGGAAAAATATTTAAAAATCCTAATCACCCAACACAAAATCCATGTTATGATGACATATATCATTATATGATATTTTATAACTTCAATCAATTTCCAAACACTTTAAAATAAATTAAATATCTTTTATCATATAATAAATTGATCTTTTTCTCAATAAAGAGTGTTCACTCATCACATCCCAACTGAGAGGGGTTATCTTTGTTAACCATAATGAGCCTAATATATGATTATATTTATGGATGGTTAGTATCTATTATTTTAGGAATTCTAAAATAATTATATGTAAGTCTCCTATGACACTCTAATGTGAAGAACATAGGTAAAAAGAATATGCTTGTGATTATAAATTTCTCACATTGTCTGATCATCAGTTTATGGATGATACACTATGATTAATTTTAATTTGGATTCCCATATCCTCGTAGAATCCATTTTAGAATAAAAAACAAAATTATTGGTCTTTGATCAATCCATTATAGAGGATATGAAGGATAATTAATTATTTCCCAATTTTAAACTAGTATAGCGGTGAATATGGGATGAATATATAGGGAAGGATTAATGATAATTTTTGTGACCATGAAGACTAAAAATATTTTTCATTAAAATATTTATGATGTAGTGATGGTGTTAATGAAATTATAAGAGAGAATTTAATAAATGAGAGTTGATAGTGTTGCATAAGTTTAACTATTATGAAAATAATGATATTATGATAAACAATTAGTGGATGAGATAGGGTAATTTGATTAGTTTGTTTTATATATGTATTAAAATACTCATGAATTTAAATTAATAACATTTTTATTTATGTGAATAAGGTTTACCACTTGTGTTAACTGACCAACTTGTGAGTAAATTATCCATGTTGTTAATCAACCTCAACACTCACTAAATCACACCAGTATAAAATATGATTTCATTATGTACATGTTTTTAATTGATCCCAGTGTGTTACTCTCTTGATCTTATTAATTTTCAAATTTATATTTAGATAATAAATAAATTTTAAGGTGAATTTTATTGAGATTAATCTTCAATATTTCCCAAAAGAGTTGGATAATTAAATTTCTCATAATGGATGATGTGGGTAACATCTAGTTGTATAATTAAAATAACAGTGTATAAATAATTACAATAGAAATATCATTTCATATTAATAACCTAGATGATTTTAATGTTTTTAAAATAAAAATACATCAATAAATACATCATAAGAATTTTTTCAATAAGATGATGAATAAATGACCGATAAAAATCTTTTATTTTGAATAAATCCATGTGCTTCAGGATCTCACTTAATGTAGTGTGTTCTTTCTCCACATATGATAGTCTCTATTAGTGTCATATGATCATCCATTAGCTCAGTTTCTCTAAGGATTATCCACTTAATAATATATCTCATGATAGTCTATTGATTAAGCACGTAATAACATATCCAATAATATTTCATTATCTTGCACATTGAACATTAAATGTAGAACATTTTCCTCATAAGAGACACAAGTAGTACAATAATAGCAAAATGCATTTTCCTTCACATGGGAATATCTCGTATTCTTCAACAATCTAAATAATCTTCTCGAACTCAGCTCTATGATTTATGAATTGATAATGTTATCTGTAAATTTTCCCTCAAAACATTATGTTTTTTATTGAATATGAGCTAGAGAGATATGTCTTAATATTCAGATCCATTAGGCTATTAATACAAACCCATTTTTTCACATGATCTAGGGTCCATTTAGCTTCTAATTTATTTTCTACGTATTCGAATCATATTCAAAATTTATATTATTTCAGAATTTAATTGGTGTTAAATTTCATTCAAAAATTAAAATATTTGAAAACATCAAGTTATTAACTAGTATAGGATCTCTACATGAATTGTGATCTATGTTTTTTCAATTTATTTAATGTTGGACATGAGATCTAGTGATGAGAGACCTAAGTTACACTAATGGTTTTCACTGAGTGAAATATATACTATAAACATCCATGTTGGTTACTCAAAATAGGAGAGACTCATGACCCACCCTTTGACATTACAATTTCACCTCATAATCAATTTAAATCTTGATCCATCCCTGACTACTCACACATAGGGAGCATCCAGTTATATTCCAAATTCTCATGTCCCATCCATTCATGATTTAATAATTAATTTTAAACATTGAAACATGTAATTAATTGAATAAAAACGCTGATTGGGATTGGGTAACACTTCTTTAAACCCTAAATCATGGCATTAGAGATCCATGAAGCCTCCTCCATACCCAATCACATAACCACCTACACAATAATTAAATTTATTAATTTTCTCTCATAAAATAAATTTTTTTTTCCAAAAAAATAACATATTACTCTTAAACTATTTTCTATTGTATTCTGGTCAATTTCATCAATAGTCATGACCGCATCCTCATGGTTGGCCAACTACTATTTCACAGAATAAAGGTATTATTGGATGTTCATATTTATGCATGTTTATCATCAATACTTCCCAATAATATGAATTACATGGAGAATAAAGTTTAAGATGACTCTAAAAATCAGTTCAGGGAGGCCTTGTACATTAGGTAATTTATTCTACTCAAAAGACTACTTTGATCACAGTGATTCATTAGTGATCACATGCTCAGAATAAGGGAATTTGGTTCTTCATTTCCGTTATACATTGAACCACATAAGACTTCATTTATTTGTATCATGTTGACATTTACAGACCTTATTATCCCCAATATTTTATCTCGAATGATTCTTTGATTTATAATCAGTAATTTTTTCTTCACATGAACCCCAATTTGAATGATCGATTTTTATTAGAAGGAACACATGGATGGTACAAATGATTGCTCTCACTAATGATTGATTAGTGGTGTGGAATAGATAATTATTCACAGATGGGTGGTGATGGAAAAGTGGAATGCTACACATACACATTCCCCATATAATTTTTTGAATAAAATATTTCAAAAGAAGCATTGGATTCAATTTTCAAGGAATTAATCCACTATCTTCTTATGTAAATTCTTTATTAGATAGTGAATATTTTCCATTAATGGAAATTTTTTTAACTTTTTTTACTATAGATAAAATATTAGGCAACTAAAGAACCTTTTTCATTACTAGATAATTGTTAATTTCATTCTAAAGTAGGTTTTACATCTACAAGTAATATTCAACCCTTTATCAAATAATAGCATGTGTGGTTGATCCTTCATATCAGATTGTTTGTGGTAGATTGAAAACATGTCTCATTAAAGTTCCCCAAAGTGGGAGTTCTAATATATGAAAAATTACAGACATATTAATAAATACCAATTCATGATGTAATTTGAAACATCAATATTCATAAAATATTTCCAAAAATGATTCTTTTAAATTTACATAACAATTAATTGTTATCTAATAAATTCTAATAGAGATAAATTAAAAAAATAACTCAAATAAAAAAATATTGAAGAAAATAATAAATATTATTCTAAAAAATGAAAGATAAATCAAAAATTAATTATTGATCAAAGAAGACACAAAAAATTCATGGTAATCAAAAAATTATATTTAAACTTCATTTTTAATGAAAATCAGATAATCTCTAAAAAATGAAATTAAATAATTAACAAAAGAAAAATTATTAAAAACATATGTGGCCAAAGGCAATGAAAACATGTCACATCATTCTCATTTATAAATAAATGCACATAACACTCAAAAAAACATATTGATATCTTAGATATAAATATAAGAAATTGTTCTATATTTTTGAAAAAATTATAGTGGAAAATGAGAGAATATTGTCTAATTATTGATAATGTACCATATATAATTCATTATATAAGGGGGAAGAGGGAAGACAATTATAAAGGCCATTGAGAGTTAATCCCAATTTCAAATATGAAAATTAAGTGATTGTAAAAATCAATAATGATATTCATAATCATAATTCACCATTATAAAATTAATTTAATAAGATCGAAATTTAATAATACCTTACTTCACACATGTCTATCATGTTTACCATTTGATAACATAAATATTTTTTGGGGAATTAGCCTAATAATCACACATAAAAAACAACATTAATTCATAATATCATTCATAAAAGAGGAAGGCACCACTAATAAATTCCTATTGTATAAGACTCTATTAGGATACCAATACCATTTAATCAAGGCCCCCACACCCTTTATAATTTCCCAAATATTGTGACAATCATTTTTTGTCACATGATATTGTAAAACATTATCATCTAAATATGTTACATCATAAACAATTTCTAATAACACTTGTTCAATCACTTACAATACTAAAATGAGAATTTATATAAAAAATGGAAATTAAACACCATTCCTCCATGATTCCCTAACTCTCAGTATCAACAAATTCATTCTAGGAGAATGGGTATCTACATTTCAAATTAATATTTTATACACCAAATAAAAATAATACTGAAGACACTCCACCCGATTTTCCAACATAAGGTTCATTTCTTTTAGGTAAAAAATATACTCTGGCCTCTAGCATAATGATCTAAACAGAAGATAAGAACTCTAACATAACTAAGATAACACTTCAATGTGTGGATATGACTACCGAAAGAATCTGACTCTATAACAACCAGGGGGGTGATAACTAACCCTAATCCCTATCCATAATGTGTACAACCAAAAATCAGAAGACCTAGTTAAAAAGAAATCCTTGTTAGTGGGATTAAATCATATAAAACATCAATTAGCTCTATATCCCATCATAACACAATCCAATAGATGATCACATCAATTAAATATCATAGATAATTCCCAATCAAAAAACATCCAAAATTCCTCCCCTCACATCCAAACCATATGTAATATAAAACTCAAATTTCAAAAAGATATGCGATAAAAATATGGTTTAATCAATATCATAAACCAGTCATCAATATAACATCCATAATTCGATCAACCAACTATAAAATGGGTTTAAAAGTGACACACGAGGTTTCAAATTTTAAAACCAGCACCAACACTCTATGTATCAATAAATATTATGAAACCCATAATACCCATGATCAAATCCAAATAGATCACACTCTATTTATTATATAGGATCCAGAATCTAGCGACTCTTCCACTAAACCCTTCCTTGGATAATACCTCACCCATAAGGGAATCAATAAGAAATATAAAGAAAGAAATGGGATTCTCAATGCTCCTCATGACCTCATCAAAAGCAAGAACTCCTATAAGGGGATCCTCGTCAAGCCACTCATTCAAAATACAAATCATTGGTCATTTCCATGACTACATGGTAATCCTCAAGATTCACTCAGAATCATAAAAATATCTATGATACGATAACTGAACACACCTTCCATCACATGAAATAATCCAGTTTCAAAGTCTCAAAATCAAGTAAACCATTACAACATTTTCTAAAACAACTACCTCTCAACCCATAAAAAACTATTCACAACAACCAATGACTTTCCAAATCACTACATGAACCTGCCACTTGAATATCATACAAACTCTTGAGACTAAATGCCATTAAATTCGACATTAATGTCACTACTAGATCCTCAATTTCAAAACTATCTGAATAACCTCATGATAAACCACCTGGTATGTCCCTTGAAAAAATTTCTAATAAAACTACTGAACTTTCTCCAATTATTATAACACCTCTCTCACGAAACGACTCTTAAACCAATAAATTGGGTAAAATCTCATTCCAAACCTCAAACAAAACTAAACATCTCCCTAATGAACTATAAACATAGTGATGGTGTAGAAATCATGTTCTAAGAAAATATAATCATATAATAGAATATTAAAATGTCATCTTTTGAATATGGGGAGTAAAAATAAGTGAAAAAAACTTTAGGTAACAATACCAAATTTACCACATGTACATGGTTTGTAACCCAAAAAATATATGCTATTTTCATACTACATCCCACTCGGAATGTAAAAACAATGTACATAGCATGTACTAACTCCACCAACTATTTCTACCTAATGGGGTGCCTGGAAATTAATATATTCATTTACTACTCTTGATTTATATCTAAAAAACACTTAAACACATGTTATATACTTTTCATGGAATATAGTTGTGTGCACTACATGGACATGTGCGCCACATGAGGTGTTTGGATGATTACTCAACCACACCCTCAGTGGTTTCTAAATAATATATCCCAATCACATAAGTTTTGTACTTATAATTTTTGAAGCCACAACCAAATGAAGAAAACATGATGTATGTTATCTCAACTACACACATTATGGACTGGTTTCTCATAATGAAATTCCCTATGAATCCCTTGTTTCATTTAAAAATTTTCCTATAATAACACTCATAGGTCCCAAATCACAAAAATAAGGATTTAAAACAAAAAAAGTCTAATCTATGAAAAGATTTCTGAAAAACAATGAACCAAAACCATGGTGAAGTATGTTTAATCTTCAAACACTGATTTAAGCTATGAATCCATCACATCCTAATACAACTCATTACAAGATAATGACATCATTCCCCTCTCCTTGTCCGTCATTCTCCCATTATCAACTCTCTAACACAAAATAACTAGTGGGAGTCAAAGTAAAAAATTATACCAAAAGGGAAAGTTAATAAAATAAATTGAAAGAAATAATTAAAATAAAATAAAATAGAAAAAAAGGCATGGCCTTGGTCCTTGGATCCCACAGAATATTCACACTGAAACTACAAAAAAACACCCTATTCCAAAATAAACTGAGAAATTTGAATTCAAATCCAAGTCATATTGTAAACATATCATTTTTTCCACACATGGAATAATTTAATATTTAATTCTATAATTATTAAATATTCTGTAAAAATATGAATGTCTTGAAATTCCACTAAACAACTATTAAAGTGTAAAAACAAATTTTTGGGACCAACAACATTTTGACATAATTATTTTGAGATCTTATACTTTATAGAGTTACTATTTTCCATTAAAAAATATAATTATAAAAAGTCCAAATTTCTCCTTATTTTCTGAACTAATGATGTTGAAGATCATCACAATATCCCCATCATAATGTTTTGCACCCTAGAGAACCCTCATTGGTCACAATATACATTTCTCTCACCTTATAAACCATTGAATCTCTAATCCATCTCACCATTAGGCCACATTCATTTCATTATATTTATGGTTCCAAAACCCAGAATCCACTATTCATCCATATCCAATACCTGAATCTGGCGATTTTCATGAAACTAGATACATCTGATGCCACTTCAAGCATCCAATGATCGGTCTCACAAAACCCATGACTATTCCAATTGGATATTCATTAATCTAGGACTAATAATACAATATAAACAATATGTGTATCCTTATCACAAATCATCAACGAAATTACAAACTCAATATACCACACTTTATCCATCATTGATTATAACTACTAGAAATGGTCAAATTTCTCACACTAGAGTGGTGGTGTTAAATAACAATAATTTCACATTCCTATATCTCTTGGAATGATGTACTAAAAAATAAAAAATAAACTTTTTAAAATAAGTATTACATTCTACCATGTTATATACTGAACTACGCCCCATAATTCCTCCCTCACACCATTCCTTGAGCACCATCCTCAATATTCCCACCGTGGATACCCCACTATTGTTTTCCAATGACCGAAACAATCCTAATGAACCCTTGTGTGACCCATACCATTAATACAAAATCTATAATATACATCTCCAAAATTAATAGGCATATTCCCATACACACATAGTATTTTTCTAACAAATCCATTGTAGCACCACACTCCTGCTCATGTTAAGGTGATTCTTTGAGAACCATTCTTAATCCCTCACGCAATAACCTATAAAAAATACCGGAACTCAATGGTAACATTCTCTCTTGAATCCAAATAATATGACACAACTAACTCTTACTCATTATATTCCCCCACAACAATCCTAAGAAAAAATCCATATCACTTACCATGGTCCCTATAGAGGTTAGTTTGTCAAATCTAGAAAAGCGTTGCTGCTCATATTCAAAATTTAGGTATCTCACTCATGTCATGAATAACCACATTACTACCCACCATGAAGGAATAATTCCTAAAAAATTATATTCTATCCAAAACACTACCATTTCACTAGAAGAACTACCCCAAAAAATAGGTATAGGAATTCATGAAAATATAACCTCTCATGAATCCTCAAAATCAAGAGCACTCTCAGTGATATAATTCTAAAGAACAAGGAATAATTGGTCCTAACCAAAAAAAAACATATTTACTCAATGTCCCATATTAATTGAAGAAACATATATCCATCAAACAATTATAACATTTTCCATTCCTACCCAATTCCATCAGTATATTTTTGGCCCTCATGCCACCTCTATAATACCTGGTAGATAACATTCAGTATAAAATACCACTTCCTCATATTAGAGATTATAACACCTTCCCAATAGTTGGATTTTATAAAATCATGGAAACCAAATCCTAATAAAAAACGAGCCTGATCCAAATACCACTCAATTATTCTTTCCCTCATTGATCCTGTATTAGTTAATCAAATACACTTAAGGTCCAACTAATAGTTTAGTGCTTCCCACTGTGAAGGGACTTAATTTCCAAAATCATAGAACATAGCTTTATTAATGTCCCTAACTTTCATTAGAAGAAAATTAAAGTGGATTTTTTTTAAATAATTCCACAAAGGATATATATGAGGAAACTCTATATGGTTGTTTGAACATTTTATACCACTGAACCGCTATTGTATTTTAGACCACACAAAGACAATAATATGTCATGTGAATCCTACATTCCTTGATTATTTCATGTGCATAAGCCTCTTATAAATGTTCCAATATACAAGAAGCAATAATATATAAATCCAAAGTCACATGTTCTTTGTACTAATAGAAATCATGAAATAATAAATTCAAAAATCATGAAATGTAATCGAATAACCCTAGTAACTTGGAATTTCCATTGTAAAAGGTGTCAATGATGCAATAGTTTGTGTTCTATCACAAGCTCCCACACATTCCTATTTCACAATTCTACCAATACCTAAAATTTTAAAACAATATTGATTTAAAAAATTTATTTTAATGATCCTTCCAGGATTGATCTAACATATTACCTTACTAGGCTCACTACATAGACACAAGAATGCCTCCCAATATACTAGAGGTTGTAAAATAGCGATGAGGGTCCAAAGAGATATTGCTGGGAGACTATAACCACCCATTAGATTGGAAAAATTGGGGACAATAGAAAAAACATACAAATCCCCAAATATTAGAGTATGAAAAATAAATAACTAAACCAACAACATTCAATATCAAATGAAATGTGAAAAAAAATTATTGAGACTTATAGTATGCTACAATATATAACAACCGATTTCCCATTTGAAAGATAACATATATTAAAAAATAAATAAACTAAAAATTAAAATAGATAATGCTCTAACATAACACCATTATAATTTATGATAAATTTATTTTTTAATTAATTTAATTTCTGTGATAACGTGTATTACATGCAACACATAGATTATACAAGGAGTAATATAAAACTAAAAAGTATTTAAATGTGATCATTAAAACACAACCATTAAAATTAGTTGGTATATATAGAATTAAATAAATTATGAAAATGTTATGTTTTATAAATGTATAAATATAATTCATTAGATATAAATTTATTATAAATAAAAAACAATTCACATAAAATTGAGGTGTTTTTAAAAAAAATTGTATATAATGTATTTGTAGATTACTAAATTATATTGATAAGTAATGTTAAATTATTTCAAGGGAATTTTTCTTTTATATACATTAAAAAAATTACCAGTCATCTATATTTTTAAATATTAATTGAATAAGAACTTGTCTAGTTTTTTGCGTAAAACTTTATATTCATAACAATATGTTTTATTCACTTTTTCTCCACTTATATTAAAATTTATTTCATCATATTCTAGAGATTGAATATTTAAATATCTGTACCATTTTTTAAATAAAGATATTCAAATTTGGGTAATTGGCGGATTATATTATTGGTCATTATTAATAGTAGCTATGGTAAACATTTATGCATTCGTAAAGGATAAATCAGTTTAACCATGGTTAGGAATAACTTATAAGGTCATAATTTTTATCTAAATTATTACAGGATGAGGGAAATTCATCTATTAACACCATGGAATAAAAATATAGTTATTTATGGGATACTTTTCCTTAAAAATTACCTATATAATATTTAATGAAAAATATATACAAAACATCACTTAATTACTTTTAAATATATTTCATGTGTTAACATATTGATATATAAAAGTCTCTAACAAATATTTATGATTATTTAGATCATAATAAAATTATTTTAATTATAGTAGTTTATTTTTAATTTTATTGTTTATATAATTGATGTAAATTTTTAATCTTTCTTGATATGTTATTTATTTAATTAATATAAAATTAAAATATATGATTTTTAAAAATATAAATGTAATACTATATGGTGTAATTATTATACTACATGAATTTTATTGGAAATTATATCATATTAGGGATTTTTTAATGATTTATATTATAATTTAAACTTTTTATTGATACATTTTAAGTCAAATTAAAAGAATAGTGTCAAACAATTACATTAATGGTATTTTATAAAAATTATATCTTTAAATTAATTTAAAAAACATTTAAATAATGATGGTGTAAAAGGGGATATAATATATTATTGAAAATTTATTCACTTATCCATTTATTGTCCTCTTTCCACCTTATATGTAACATTTTAACCATTTAATATTAAAAAATTAATTTTCGCATATAATATTAAAATTAGTTAACCATGTGATTAATCCATAATATAAGGTTTAAAATGTCACAAAAAAAATCGTAATTTCATTATATAGTTATATTTATACCTTAAATATTTTAAATTGAATATTTGTCAATTTTTATTCCTTTGTTCTAGATAATGACTATTTTATATTTTAATATTTTAGTAATTCCATGTGTGCCTTTGCTTCCTTATAAAATGGATCCCCTTATATATTTTAATCACACCACATTGAGGTATATATATTTTCCAACGTAACACCATGATATATTATGAAATAATATTTTAAATTAATTTTAATTTCACTGATATATTTAACTACACACAACACCATGTTTTAATAAAAAAAACATACTATTAAAATATTATTATATAATATGAGAGTTTCACATAGAATTTGAAATGGAAGGTAATAAAATGATTAAATAATTTATGAAAATATATTGTTTATTCAAGTATATAAAATGAATTCTTTGGTTAAAAAATAATTAGAAATAAAAAAATGAACCAATTGAAAATAAGTAAAATATTTTTTTGATAAAATATTTTCTGTGCACCAACGTGTTTTACCTCAAAAAAATAAAAAGATATATTTTAGTGAATGAATTAAATTAAATGTGTATATTATATATTAAATTAAATGTTTAAAATTCCTCTCATTTGTTTTATGGAAATTATATAGGGTAAAATCCCATTTAATGCTTTAAAATAATTTTTTTCCTAGAAATGCAATTTTGTCGTATCTTTGAAACATTTTCAAAATTAATTATTAAAAATTTTAGAAAAATGTATTTTAAATTATAAAATAAATTATTATTTAATAATTCAAATATTCCTTGGAGTGATGTTTTTATAATTTTTTGAAAGGATAAAATATTCAGTGAATACTTAAAAATTCTAGTTTTAATTATAAATTGGCTTTTCATTCAACGAATTAACAATATAAATTTTTTAATATAGTTTTATATTTAAAAATAGATAAATAATATTTATATTATTCCAATTTATTTTATTTTAAATAATTTTTAATGAATTTTTAAATAACAACCTTTTAATCTTTTCAACATTTTCTCTTTGGAAAACTGCTTTCTGATCACGTCTGTAAGTTTAATTTTAAAATAATTTATGAGAAATGTTTGAATGGAATTTGTAAAAATTTATTCCATATCTGAAATAAATTTATTTAATATTATAAAATATTTTATAATAATTTTTTGACAATAATAAACAATCAAAAAAGTGAAAATTAATTACCATGGACATGTCAAAAATGGGTTTACCAGTGCATTATACTAAAAATATAAGGCCTAAAAGGACCAATAAAATAGTCCAACACCAATTTTATGGTTATATATAATCCTTACCACCACAAATATTCTATAATGTAACAATTTTTTTCTTTTTGGCTTGTGAAAAATTATGGTACACATTTTCCATTTCAAAAAAAATTCAAGTGTTCCACTCACCACACTTAAAAAATCCCACACCATATCATTTCAAATACACATATTCAAAACCATTTATTTCATTGAATAACTAGTAAAATTTATTATTTAATTCACTCCCTAAATTTTATAATATTTTTTGAGATCATAATTCCAATATATGAAGGCATTATGTTAAACCTTTTGAGGATGTCCGAAGAAGATGTACAATTCTTAACAATGAATCTTTGTTTTACTTCTTCTCTTGAATCCACCACATCCTTTCTAAAAATTATTAAATAATATGAACTGTTTTTTATTTTATTATATTTTACATTGATATTTTAATAACATCAATCCATCCTCTCTTCAATCATATGGAATGAAAATTCATCTATTAGTGTATAGAGGACTTCCACCTTGCGAACCGGTGTTAATTTTTTTCCATCACCTTCTCTATATGGTTGATATATTGATGGATTTAATATTTATATATGTTAATAATGATATTAATATTCATATTTAAGTATAATCGTTCAAATTACTACTTATCTCATAACCCATTAAAAAATAATAACGTCACTCGTGTGTACGGTGGTCAATCACCTCGTGATTGAATATTCTGTGTTCGTCTATTTGAATCTAAATAGATTGTAATAAGTATATATTAATTGAATATAAGTGATATTATTAACAAAATTATAATTATTTAACTATTATATCACAATTACATTTTCCCTTCACATTATGTGGTGGATATGATAATGTCGTTCGTGTGTACAGCAGACTACCTCCTCAGGAAGTGATGTCATTTATTGTCAACTAAATCTATTAATTAATGTTAATTAAGATAAAATAAATAAATATATGTGATATTTAAGAAATTATAATTAACTTCTAATGGTGAATTTATATTTAACTAACTTTTTTTCTATTCATCGAGAAAATGGAAAGAGTGTTCATTTGTACGTACAACCAATCGCCTAAAAAATATGGTGTTTCATTTTCGATCTCTAAATTATATGGATTACTAAAAATACACATATAATTATTATATATTATTTTTATATTATTTTTATAATAATTTATAATAAGGAACCATGATCAATTTAAAATTACCCAAAAAATCAAAACTTACCAAAAAAACAATGAAATTATTTCTCGAAATGTGAGTTCAACATGGAATTATTATTAAATATGGAAATAAAGGTAAAACATATATCATATATGTATGATATATATAATAGTGTTTATATAATACATGACAATAAACAAATATTTTTTATATAGGAGGTTCAAATGTATATGAAGGAAGTCAAGACTTAAGGTTAGTGATTCCTAGTATATCATTTATTTAGGAGATACATGTTCTATATTAACATGTTGTTTATTTTGAGTGGTGTATATAATACCCAATTAAAATTTTATATCATGAATTTAATTATTTTAATGATATTTTTTTTTTTATTTAATGGGACTTACAATTCAAAATATTACTAAGGCAATAAGTGTTTTTTGTCACCAATCATTTTCATGGGGTCATAAGTAATTTTATGAACCTTTGTACCTTTTGAGGTGTATATAATAGCCCATTAACATATGATATCATGAATATTATCTTTTATTTTTATTTAGTGTTTCATTGTGATTTATTCTTTAATGGGCCCTATGATTCAAGAGATACCAAATTGGTAAATTCTTGAAGTTACACAATTATTGTTTATGATGATTGTTTATGATTATGATTTTGATGATTAAATAATATTATATATTTTCTAGGAAATTCATGAATATTATTATCAAATGGTTTTTTAATTAAAATTAATTTTTTCCATTCATTCTACTATCTTCAAATACCCATGATTCCAAATGATTTTTTTAATAAAACTAACTTTATTTGTTTCTTTAGACGAAACCACACTTTTTTTTTATCCCTAAATTATAAAAAAGTTTAAAAAGTTAACTAATGTTCCAATACTATTATTTTAATTCATTTTTAACATTTTTCCTATTTTAAAATATTATTTATTACAATTATTCATGTCTTTTTCAAAACAAATGTTTTTTGGAATTTACTAAGAATTTGAAAGGAATCACAGTTTTAATATTTATTAAATTTACCACAATCATGATCACTAAATGTTTAAACTCTTCCATTATGAGTTTTTAAATTTATTTTCAAATAAAAAATTTTCCAAATATTTTTTTTTATTAATTTTTTTTAATTAGGATGGATTTATTAATAATGGAATGTTTTAATGATATTTTAAAGATTAATTTATATGTTTTGAATGTTATTTTTAAAGAAAATTATTTTAAAAATGTTATATATTTTTTATAAATATTTCAAGATGAAAGGATATTTTCTTCATGATGTTTTTCAAATGGTATTTTATATCGTTCATTATATGTTTTCAGTTTTATTTTATGAGAAAAATAATTTGAAAATGATTAATGTTTTAAAAATAAAATTTTTGGTTTAAAGGATATTTTCGTAAAGAGATATTTTAAATGATATTTTTAATAATATATTATATATTTTCATGGTTATTTTAAAAGAAAATTATTTCTATATTAATTATTTAATATTTTGAATTTAAAATTATATTTTCAAAAAAAAATTCAATAAGAAATGATCATTGATTTTTCATTTAAAATATTTTTTCCATCAAGGATGGCATTCATTTAGGTTAATTATGCTTTAATACGAATATGATCCAATGAAACAATTTTTTTTTCTCTAGATAGTTAAGTTTTTGATTATTTTTTTATGAAACTGGTTACTATTTTATGGATTATACCATGATAAAATTTTTATTAAAAAAGGTTTTCCAATAAGTTGTGATGAAATGATGAAATGAATATGAAACTAGATTTTTTAATATGTTATATTTTGGGGAAATTATTATGAATCAAATTTATTTTCATGGGTTCTTATATAATGAATGTGTGATGATGTTATGGCACACATATGATTTATTTTAATTATGTGATGGTTGAGACTTCTATCTCCCTTAAGTAATTTGGGTAAATATTTATATCATATGAGATAAGATAGAATAGAATAGAGATTGAAACTAGTTATGTATGGGACTTTATCCACAATTTTTGACTTGGGATTGAACCTTGAATACTATGATGTTTTGGGGAGTGGGAAAATTCCAATATGATATCCTAGGTAGTGAGCCCAAACTACTTAAGAAATGGTTTTCAATGTTTATGTGTTCAAAAAATTCCTTTCTTATGTCAATGTTATTCTCTCCTAGATAACGTTATTTTATTTCCTTATTACTAATGTATTACTAAATTAAAATCATTTTTCTATGATTCAATATATTAATTTTTAACATGAATGGAATTATTTTCATATGTTATGATCACATTATGTTTACTTATTTCCATGGTTTATGATTATGGTGCAATTGGGATCACCATTTATTATGTTTCTTTTCCCTAGGTTTTGATTATAGGAATTACTTTTGATATTTCAATGAAGAGTGCTAGTTATTAGAAAAAAGGGAGGGTGAATATAGAACCCATATGAAATAATTGTTTATATTAAAATGTCTCCAAAGGAACAATACCTATATGTTCATCATGTGTGTTAGTGTTTCATAATTAATATTTTTATAAAAAGAAATAGCATCCTTATATGAAAATATTAGGTCTCTATTGTTGGTTTCATAAGATAGGGTTAGTTAACCATTAGAAATGAGGATGAGAATTTTTTTTCTGTTTCTAGGGTGTAATTATAGTAATTTTTATAGGGATATCTATTTTCATAGGTCTATGGATAATTATCGGTGTATGAAAGTGTCCAATAATTTTGGTCAAGGATTGATCATGTGGTTTCCATGAAATTTATATCATTTATATATACAACTAGTGGGTGTTCCTTGGGAAATTAGGTACCTAGGTGTCATAATGAAATAAATGGTTAATTGAGATAGACATTATTTTAACCTAGTGCATGATGATGTGAATACCTATAAACATAGTATGACAATCCTTGGGGATATGATTTTTAAATTCCAAAACCATTTATGATCCATCATGAAGGATTTGAATAGATGATGGCCATGAATTTTTGAGGTTAAACCTTAGTCATCATAGATTAAAATGAAGGTTTCATGACTTATACATTTATTATATGAATTTTCATGACTAGGTGGATTCCAGCTATGATTTTTTTCTGAATCTATTATTTATGGTTTTAGACAATTGAAGGAACAATAAACAACATAGAAAAAGTTGATTGTGATAGAAAATGTATTGATGAGAAGACAAATGTTATTATAGTTGGAGTAAGAGATATTTGAATTGTGACAAATCAGGTATCATGATATATAATTCATAACTTCCATCTTCACCAAATTTTATATTCACTAAATAAGATAATGATAGAGTTCACAAATTTCTCAAGTGGTTTATATAATAGGCAAATGAAAATTATGTTTCATTTAAGTTTAGTATACGGGAAGAATGTCTACAGGGAATTTATTAATGTTATGAGATGATATTTTATGTGTAGTGTAGAAGGGAACTGAGAATTCAGTTACTAAGTAAATATTAAATGTTCAGTTAAAGAAATGGTAGGGAATATTGGTCTCCCTAGGGTATTATAGACTGATGAGAGTTCTAACTATGGAAGGTATATTAACTATAAAATTTGATTTCCTAAGGGGATAGAAGAATAAGAGGATTATTTTGTTGGTACATGTAACAAAAATGTTTATGATGACGTAGAGACTAAATATTAAATATTAATTCAAGGGGGTATTATTGAATAAGCTACTGAAACCTAGATATTATTACACGAATGAAGTGGAATGATTAAAATGTTTATATATTGGAATTAAATAATTATATTTTATAAATCAGGAAATATATAAGGACTTTTTAGTAATTTTTCTTCATTAAGGATTTCTAGAATATATTTAGCAGAATAGAGGACCTAGAAATTTGAATTAATTAAATGGTGAAATTACATGAAAACACATGATTATTGAAAAGATAACCCTTAATATGTTCCTAATATTGAGATAATGATGTTGTAATAAATAGGTGATTGATATGGCTATTGTAAATTGGATAGTAAATATTACCATGGACCTGATTATTAATTTAATAAAAATTTTGTTTACATAATAATTTTTGGATTTTATATCATTTTTTCGATTTATGGAATATATCTAAAAATTATTATTTTATTTACTAAAAAAGGAATATTTTTTTCTTTGAATGTTTGTTTCGAATTTATGTATTAATTTTTTTGAGGGAATCAATTATTAAAGTAGTAATATTTTTGGTATATGACAGTCAATAAATATTTCATCATATTTTTGGGATAAATGTATTTTTTTGGAAATTTATTGAACTTATTTATAAATGATCTATTTTGGAAGGTTCAAAAGGTTAAAAAATTATTGAAAGATTTATGGTGTAATTTAGAATATGTATTATATGTTAATGCATTACATAACTATATTATGATTTTTGCATATCGGATAACATGTTCTTACCATTTTTTAGAAAATAAATATAGGTATAAGTAATGAATTATTTTTACATTATTCATCCCATTTTCATTTAGTGATCTATTCATGAAAATATCATTTCTCAAAGTATGAGATGAATTTTAAATTGATCAAGGAACAACAAAATGATAAGATTGTACCTATGAAATGGAATTAAACCATGTGTTTATATCTTCTCATAAAAATTAATCGATTATATAAAAATTATCTAGAAATAAATATTATACATTTACCTTAATTTTTTATGAATGAGTAGTCTTTTATCCTTTTATAGATATACAACTTTGTAGGTGTTCAATTTCCCTTTACCATATACTATATCACTCTCTATTAGTATTTAAGAATTATTTTTCTCTTTTATGATCATGTTCTCACTTCACGGTAATTTTCCCCTACATGAAAACCTATGTAAATTTCATTCCAAATGACCCTCTTATTCTTCTTCCAGTTTACTATTAAAATGATGTTTTGTCAACATATATTTTATATGGGTTTTCAAAAAGGAAAATTTTAATGGAAAATCCCTTGAATTAAATTATGAAGTTCAAAATAATAGGATTAAATTTTTTAATATGTACAATTTAATACCCTTATATATTAGGAAATATATTTTATAAAATAATTTTAATTTCTTGGATAGTTTCTACTACAAATAACACCAAGTATTAACAAACAATAACATACTATTAAAATATTATTATATAATATGATAGTTTTTCCCATCCTTTAAAATGGTGGGTATGAATATAAATCACTAATTTATTAATATATATGGTTTAAATAAGTATATAAAAATAATTATTTTTTTACTAATTAATTAGAAATCAAAATAAAAATCATTTTAATATAAAAGAAAACTTTTATTAAAAATGTATTTTTCTACACACAAATTTGTATTATCTCAATGAATTTAAAAAATAACATTTTTTGAATGATTTTATTTATATTTATATATCATATATTCAATCCAATTATTATAATTAATCTTATATTTTATCTTGGAATGATATATGAATAAATCCTTTCATACTCGTAAAAGATGTATTTTTTCTAGAAATACTTTTGTCTGATTTTGTATGCATATTTTTAAATTTATTTTTTGAAATATTGTTTTATTTATTCATAAAATTAAACATAATTTTTTAAATCAAAATTTCCATTTTATCATGTAGTCTATTTTTTATAATTTTTAAATTATAAAATGTTTCATTGATTATTGAAAAATATTGGGTTTTATTAAAAAAACCTTTTTATTTAAAGAATTTATAATATGTATTTTATTTTATTATGGTTTTCAGAGCAAATTTTATTAAATTATATATCTAATAAAAAAATTTATAATATTATCATAATTTTTAATTTTAATTTTTATATAAATATATTTTAATATTATGAATATTTTCTCTTTGGAAAACTATTTTCTCATTGAATTTAATTGAATAATTTTTGAATAATTTTTTCCAATTCAATGAATTTAGAATAAAAAAATGATTAAATATTTGCACTAAAATTAATAATTAATACTATATATTTAATTAAAATTAATTTTTACCATAATGAATAGTGGAAACATAATAAATTAATTACCAAAGTTAAGGTTAAGAAGGGTTTATTGAGTGGTTGAAATAAAAAGACAATGTATACAATATCCTAGAAACATGTCCAACAGCCACTCTATGGAAATATATCTACCTTATAACACCTATGGTTTTATAATTTCCCATTTTGGATAATTTTTCTAGTGAATAATGATGGAACAACTTTTCAATTTCAAAAATTTACAAATGTGCCACTCACCTCACTTAAAAAAGGACAACCCCTCCCCTATCCCCATCACACTTCCTATACCATTTGGGTAAAACCAAAAACATCTCAAACATCTCTGTTAATAACCTAACCACATTATAGTGTCATTTTTAGATCATAAATCCAATCTTGGTAGGATTTAGGTTAATTATCGATGTGTTGTTAAAAAAAAGGTAATGTTTTTAACTATGAATCTTTTTTTTACTTCTTATTATAACTCCATAAAATATTTTCAATCAATCATTATATTATAAAAAATTTATATCCAATATAAATATATGTTATTATTTTATTGTAATATCTTAAATCCCTCACATATATAACCAAATGAGATATGAAATCATTAATTGTTTATATGGTGGACTAATGCCTCATGAACCAATGTTATTGATTTTCCATAACCTCATATGAAGAATTAATATAATGAAGCATTTAATATTTATATTTGATATTTACAGTATTATTATACCTTTGGAATTATAAAACCACGTATAAAATTAATCCTTCCAACCATTTAAAAAAATAACGCCACTCATGTGTGTGACGTACTATCCTCTCATTAACAAACTTGATGTTATTTTCATTTTTATTTTACTTGGAAGGTAATGATGATAGATTGAATGAATGTATTTGAAAATTTTAAAATAAATATACTTTTTTAATTATCATATCACATATATCTTAAGAATTTTTATTCTATTGTGGATACGATAATGTCAATTATGTGTATGGAGGACTACTACATCGTCTGGCGATGATATTTTTTTTCAAAAATTCATTTCAAAGACGGTAAAAATGATAAATTTAACGAATATATGTGATATATTTCAAATTATAATGAATATATAATTTTTAATTATTATTTTAATTCGCTTCATTTTATTTGTTTGGAAATGTAGACCTTATTTAACCAAACGTACGACCTCCCATCTCACGGAATATTTCATTTTATTTTCAATCTCTAATTATAATAGATTAATATAAATATATATATAATGAATATATATAATATTTACGTAATGGTTAAAATTATGGTTATGATATAACCATTATAAAATTAGGAGGAATGAAAATAACATTTAAAAACATATTAGAAGATCAGGGCAGTTATTACCCAAAAGATGATTCTGACATTAAATTTTTAATAAATGGAAAAGACATGGTAATAAGTAAATAATATATGGTATCATATATTTAATTACGGATCAGTAATATATTATTAATAAAATTATAATTATTATAATGGAGTTTTATATGTGTGTGAAGGTAGTTGAGACTTAAGGTACGAGATTTTTAGTGTCTCATTTAGTTATGGGAGTCATCTTCCATACTCACAGCTTGATTCTTTTATGTGTTGTATAAACAATTCCTTTGACATGTTATATCATGAATATAATATTTTTCCTGATATTTAATAATTTTTTATGGTTATTTAAATTTTCTTATGATTCAAAATATTACTAATGCAGTAAATAAAATTTTACACAAATTTCCTTCAATAGGATATAAGTTATGTTTTGTTGCTATCATATTCTTTGAGGTCAATATTATTGTGATTTTACATGTTATTTAGTTAATATATTATTTCATAATATTTAAATTTTAATTTATTGTAATTATTTAATGGGGACTATGATTTAAATAAACCCAAGTATTAAACGTTTGATGTTATAATCTCATTATTCATCAGGACTATTTATGATTATACAATAAGTGATGAAAAATTATGATATATTTTTTAAAAACCTAATTAATTTACACATCCTGAAGTTATTTCAAGAAAATAAATGATTTCCATTTATTTTATTCACTTTATTTACTATGGATTCCAAAAATAATGTTTTTCACGAATACTGACATTATTACTCTCTTCGTTCAAAAACTATTTTTTTCATATCAATGGTTTATAAAAATGTTTCATAAAAATGTTTTATTATTTTTTTGGGATTTTTTATAGTTATTTTTATCCTCAATTGACATTGTTCCAAAAAAATTAAATGGAATCCTCAATTTATTTAAAAAAACAAGTCCAATTTTGATTTTATAGAAGATGTTAAAACAATCATTATCTTAACATGTAATATATATTATTAATTCCTCCCCACTCAATGTTTTAATTATTATTTTAAATTTTTCATGGTTATTTAAAAAAAAATTATTTAAATTTTTTTTGTTATATATATATATTTTGTTGAAATGATATTTTACTGAAGAATTGTTTTAAATTATATTTTAGATCATTAGTTATATTTTTTCAATGTTTTATTAAAAGAAAGTGATTTAGAAGATTTTTTATGT
Organism: Viscum album; assembly: GCA_963277665.1. Lineage (NCBI taxonomy): Eukaryota > Viridiplantae > Streptophyta > Magnoliopsida > Santalales > Viscaceae > Viscum > Viscum album. The sequence continues at coordinate 935,314,725 of OY728121.1, forward strand.
TTAGAATGTTTGTTTTCAAGTTAAAATTATATTTTCCAAATAAATTATTTTAATAATATTTTGATGATTCATTTATAATTTTTCTAGGTTGTTTTTTAATTACATGATTTGGAAAATATTTTCTGTTTCAAAAATTGATTTTCAATTGAAAATGATATTTTCATCAAGTAATATTTAAATTTATATTTTAAATATTCATTTAAATGGTTTCATGGTTACATTAATAGAAATGTGTTTCCAAATTACATTATGAATTTCTAGTATTAAAATTTTGATTTTCATAGAAATTTTTATTTTCTTCCATAAATATTCTCTGTGATTTTAATTTCCAAATAACTTTTGTATCTAAGATGAAATACTTTGATATACTTAAGTATTATTTGTGATATGATTCTATTATAGTATATTAATTATTTCTCTAGATGGTTTATATTTAAAATGACATGTTTTAATGAAACCTATTCCTCTTTTTTCGGTTATACCTTGATAAAATGCCAATGAAATCCCCTTTATTCCATGAATTATGATGAAATTTTGAAATTATTATGAAATATATTACTTTTCCTAAATTTATTTTGTGAGTAATTGTTTATAAACCCAATTAATTTTCATGGTTTTCTAAATGATGATTGTTTTATGTTATTATTAAACATATATGTATGATTTTTATTATGTGATTGTTGAGAAATTTGTTTCCTTATAATGAGTTGGGAAATCTTGACATATGATGAGGTAAACAAGAATGGATTGGGGAGTAACCCTTTTCAGTAAGATAATTTTTCCACTTTGGTAGTCTTCGGAGTGAACCATGACTTCTAAGATGGTTTAGGTAGTGAACACATAACATAATGATAACCTTGTAAATAATCCTTGACTACTATGGAAATGATTTTATTTTCTTATGTGTATGACCCAATTCCACATCTTATGTAATTATTATCCTCTTATGGATATTTTAATTGATTTCTTAATTATTATTGTCTTATGAACCAAAAATTGTTATGTAATGAATAATGATTTTATCTTTAGTAGGTAGGGTCTGATTTCTATATGTTATGATCATGTTCTAATGCACTTATACACACATCATGTTTACGTATTTCCCATGATTACCCTAATTGAGCCTATAGTCTAACCCTTTATTATGTTTCTTCTCCCTAGGTTACAATGTTAGATATTATGTGTGATATTTCTAAGAATGGTTCTATATATGAGGATGTATGTGGAATTTGTTTTAAAACTCATATAAACCCTTTATTTTTGTTTCTATGATTACAAATGGACTATACGTTTTCGATCCTCTAGCGTTAGTTTCTATAATATTATGAATATTCATAAAAAGATTTAATATCCATGTCTAATAGGATGGGGTCTCAATAACCTATCCCTAAATAAGTATCCTCTAAATATCTTGTTCTACATTATACAGTTGATGATATTCCCATAAGAAAAACCCTATGTCTCATAATAGGTGATCTAAATGAATTATTACAAAAAATAGTTAATCACCATACCTGAGAAGTTTATTTTTTTCATCTACTTTTTCAATGTCTTAATATTTTGTATTTAACATAAAATAATAAATTAAGTATCCTAGTTATACTCAAAATGTATCAGGATGATGGTGAACCTAATCCTAAAATTTATTAGTTAAATAATTGAAAAATGTTCTAGAATTATAAGGTATTTTACAGTTGTGGGATCAAATACGATCTGACACATCTACCACCTATAGGGGTGTGAAATAATATAATATGAAAAATGAACACATATAACTCATATCTATAATATCGTTATTTGATACGGAATCTTTGAAAGGATTATCATTACAATACATATGTGAGACAACAAAGATGAGTTGAGTGGGGCATTGAAGGAAATCAATCGAATGGGGTAACAATCTCCATGGAATTCTACTGGTTCTACCATCAAAGGATTAAAAAGAAATTTTTTTCTTATAGTAAATCCATATATATTCCAATTCATGTTGTAAAATTGATTAGAAGTATATATGGTGTCCAATATCTCACCCAAATAAGAAATTACAATTCTAATGTAACGGTAATAAAATCCAATGATGATTACACAATGTGTATCGAAGACAACTCAATATCTATACGTTCCTTAATGTGAGAAGCCTCCCCATTGAAATTAAGAATGATCACATTTTAATTATAGGGATCCAATGGATGGATTTCAAAATAAAAGGTCTTTTCTATCTACCATTCACTATCAATATTTTTATGATATTTAGAAAAAAATGGTGTTATCTATTACACATGATTATATATTAGTGGGAATGAAGAAATCCTTGTTCTTGGAAATCATTTATAGAAGAATGTATGGGTAACATTTATCATGTTTCAGATCATTTTGGGCTTTCCATATTTAGAATATGATGGGGGAATCCTCTATGAGAATCAGGTAGTGTACTTGTTCACTTTTGGAATCTTAAACAATATATAACAGTAGATCCTCTAACAGATCATTTGTGTGGATTATATTTAATAAAATTCATTTTAGTTGATTCCAATGGTTGTAATCAGGGTACTATTAAATAAAAATATGATATATATTTTAAACAGTGTGTAGGAACGTATATAAGTTTGAGGTAATCTAAATTCTTATCCATGAAATCTGGTCTAGTGTGAGATGTTGATTCATCACAATCCTCAAGAGTAGTGGTCATATCATAGGATGGTTAATGGGGATTTTCAAATTCTCAATCCTTATGGTTTTAGGAGTGGATCCATCACATTATAACCTATAATTTTGTTCGGTGTTGAAATTTCCATTACCATGTTATTTCCAAATGAACATGTCCCAAACTACATAGATGTACATTTTCAATATAAGAGATGCCTAATAAATGAAAAGTTCATTTAGAATGATTTTTTGTAACTTATATATTAAATTGAAATGTTATTTAGATTTAGGGGACAATCATGATATCTTGAATAGGTGTTTCAGGCCATAGGGTGATCCAATAATTAATGTTGGATTTCCTATATACCATTCATTTGGAGCATCACAAAATTTTAATGAATTATTATTTAATAGAAGTAAAAATAGATGAGGTGATGTAATAAGAGTATCTATAATGAAGCATTATTACCTAACTATTTGACTGGAAATCACAACTCATAAATGACATGTTATGATATTGTAGGTGAATTTCTTGAGAAGGGAATTATTGAAGGTAATGTGATCCTTTATTCCTATTTCTTTCATGTTAATGGGTTTCATTATATCATCCCATTTCACCATTATAATAATTTTTTATAGAAAATTCATGTCCATATTAATATTTTGATCATGTTTTATATATTATAAATTTGAATTCTTGTACATTTTTGTATTGAGAATGTATATAAAAATCATTTTGTTATTACTGATTTGAAAAAAGAATATTTAATCCTTTCAAATAGATTTATCTTTTCACCTAGTAAACTAGTTAAAAAATTTAGAGCATACGTTTTCAAGGTAGCATACTCTTACATTCCCATATAAAAGAAGTTACCCAGGATAGTTTAATGGGAGCGATCGTATTTTAACTTCAATAGTTTTGGTAATACTATTTTTCATAAAAATAATGATTCCATTCAAAATGACAATAAAGAACTTATTCCAGCTTATGGCTTTTCATTCAACTTTTTCATTATGAGAGAATATTGAATTTAGGAAATCTATATCTCTTTTGATGGATTTTAAAAATAGTAAAATGTAATCATCATAAACTAGGTGTAGGGAAGTGAAAAAATTCCAAGTAACCCTGGAAATATTTATATTTTTTTCGAAAAAGATCATATATGAATATAATGATAAAATATTCATAAATAGAATATTGGGGGCCTAAAAGGGGATCCTTATACATCAGTTTCCTATATAATTGGATATTTTTTCTTGGGGATCCATTAATTATGGTAGAAAGCATTGAACTACTATGAATAGTGTTAAAAATTATGGTGAAGGTAGTGGTGAAACCATATTTCCAATTAATAAAAAAATATTAAACCTCATTTTATTATTTCAAAAGGTTTATATTTGTCCTGTTTAAGGGAAATGTACTTATCCATTGCATTCTGTTTCACTATGTTGACAGTTTCCAAAGTGGTCAATAAGAAATATTGAATGTTTTTTTTCAGTGACAAAAGAAAACAATTTTGGAGTACTGATTTCACTAGTGATGTCCCACATCAAAGTAGAAATGAATTTACTAATGATTTGAGTAATAGAGTTACTAGTTTGAACTAGACTAAAGTATTTGATGTAAATAGAATTATATATATTTTAGATTAGATAAATAAATAGATAATTAATTCCATATTTCATGGAGGCATTATTAAAATTTTCTTTGATATTATTGGTTACTTTTTATCATACAATGGCTGGATAACATTTCCACGGGGGTGGGCTACCAACCTCCTTCAAACCCTTTCTACAATTCCTATAAAAGTTAGTGCAACCCCCTCTAATGATTTGGGAATTAAGGTAGGAAATCCACTGATATAGAGGATGATATGAGATCACAAATAAAAAATTTCCTTCCTTTTTCTACACATCTCACTCTGTTATTATATATTTTCTTTATTTCATATTTTTTTTTCTACACGTTATTAGTACGATCTCTCAAAAAGGACAAAGGTATGTTTTCATTGTTGTTTAGACCACCTAGTTGGATAGTTATAACTTATTATCCTTTTTATATTTAATTTACTACCAAATTTGATGGATTAAGTGGTTTATCTTAATTACCGCAATAATGGTTAGTTTTAAACCTTTTCAGATGGTTTAAATTTATTTATTTATTCTTTATAATTGGGTTGTATAATTAATAAATCAATAGATGCAAGAATGTTTTAAATGAGTAATTTGATACTCATGCATTTATTTCTATTCCCCACATGAATGATTAACTATTTAGGGTGGGATATATATAATATATTAACTGATAATATTAAATAGATTTTAATGTTTTTAGTTTTCATCATGCCAAATCTCATGAATCTCAAATGTACCACTCTTGACATTACCATAAGTAATTACATGTCATTAACGATGGATTGGAAAATTCATCTTGAATCAATGAATCTCACAAGAAAAATTAAAGACAATAATTTACAAACCCTTTAAAATAAACCAATGTATATGATATTTTTATAAGACATCTCAATTAGGGTTTGAATTGTAAATACCTCATAGAAAGAGATCCCTGGAAGCTCTATAATAGTTTGAAAGAGAGGTATGATCATTAGAAAGAGTATGTTGTTCCAGAAAACCATGATTAATAGAATTATTTATTATTCCAAGACATTAAAAGGGCCAGTTATTATGATACTACCATGAATATAACTATATCACAACTTAAGTACATCGATAATGAGATTATAATTGATGATATGATTAAGAATAGATATATGATATTTCATTCATCTCAAGTCACTCTAAAACAAAAATATAATTTTCATGGGTATTTAAAATATTCAGATCTCATATCATCATTACTTATAGCATAAAAGAACAATGATCTTTTGATTAAAAATAATCGGTCACGTTTTACTAGTTCAATAGTAACATTTCCTGATGAAAATGATATTTTTCATGAAAATAATAAATGAGGAATTGGGGAAACGATTCCCCTAGTGGATGTGTTTTTAGAGGCATACACAGTCGATAACATGGTCATAAACCTTGGCCTGCTGATAATGAATATAACAATCAACGATATATCATCTCAAACACTCTGAGGAATCTTCAATATTCATGTTATAGGTGTGGTTCTAAGGGACATTGGTCTTGGGTTTCCCGAACTCCCGAGCCTCTTGGTAAGCTCTATAGACTATATATAAAATAAAATAAGAATGTGCCACACATTTCAATGAAATCATATAAATTGAATTTAAATGAGGTGAATTTATTGAGAATCATGAGCCATCAAATGATGATTTAACTTACATCATAGCGGGTGATTTTACTTATGAATTTAATGAGATGATAAATGGAAAAAACCTAAAAATTAACATAGTTATTATATGTTATATGTCATTTTGTTTTGTATGTTTTATATTTTATATGTTGTATTATTTTAATTTCACAAGGTGTTTCTTATAATATAATTCTATTTACACTGAAGCAATGAAATAGATAACTAAATGGGACAAATATTTGTTAAACAGATAGTCGAAGAACACAGAAAATTATTATGAATAATAAATATTATTTTTATCTTAAATCTACAAGACAAATTCTGAAATATATATAAGGTTCTACAGATCTAATAAAAGTGGTCGGTAAGGTGAGTATTTATTTAACCAATGGGACACAATTTTTTATAAAAGATACACTATTTTTTAAAAAATATAATATAATGTTATTATGTTTCAATCATTTATAAAATAATTGGTATGATACTAAAACTATATCTGAGAGGAATGAAAAGTAAATGTGAATTACTAATAATAATTTTTGTAAGAGTCATGTGTTAGAAAAACTAACAAAATTATCATCTTGATAGCATTATATATGTAAGTGTGATTGAAACACATATGGTAGTAAATAATGGGAAAAAATTTATGATGACCGATTAGGTCATATTGATTTAGGAATGAGGTGAAAAATAATTTAATGTTCTAATGTAAATTCAGTAAAGCTCCATCAGATCTCTCTACTAAGAAAAATTCGATGTGGGGATTTTTTTCTTGGAAGCAAATCGTGTGACCATCTCCAACTAAAATTAAGGCTGAAATGTGAGCCTTTCATAGAATAATTAAAGGGGTTATATGTAGAATTACTCATCCATCATGCATACCGTTTAATTATTTTATATAATTAATTGATGCATCTTGTATATGGTCACATGTATGTTTTCTCTCAACTCATAATGTTTCATATTCAAATTTTATTTCCCAAATAATTAAATAGAGAACACAATTCCCTAATCATTTCAGAAAAAAGTAAGTCTTGATAATGATTGAGAGTTTAACATTCAAGATTTCAATGATTACTATATGGTAGTAGGGATTACTGTGGATCATCTGATTGCCTATGTGCATACACAAAATGTTTTTCTGAATCACGTATAAAACAACTCAAACTAATATTTAGGCTATTAATAAATAGGAAAAATTTGTTGAAAACTATATGGGGTCATGAAATATTGCATTCCTATACATTAATTTAAATTAGATTAATTGCATATCATAAACACTCTCTACTCTAATTGGATTTGGGATATGAGCCTAACATATCCCACATATGAATATTTGGTTGTGCAGTATATCCACCGATCACTCTCCCAAAATGTACAATAATGGGAATTAAAAGGAGGATGAGAATTTATGTAGGATATGAATCATCATCCTTCATTAGATATCTTGAACTACAAACTGGTGGTGTATTTATAGCACATTTTTCTGATCATCACTTCAATAAAGAAGATTTCCAATTATTATGGGGAGAAATGATATAAAGGGAGGATATTTCCTGGAATATTAAAATGTTATAGTTTCTTGATCATCCCACACTACAATGTGAGATAGAAGTGAAAAATATTTTAAATTTTCAAGAACTATAAAATGAATTTCCTAATGTATTTATTTATTCAAATAGTGTGACTAAATCACATATACCGGCTATAAATGCACTGGCTAGAGGTGATGTCCTGAGGACAAAATTTCATAATGTTGTTATAGAAATATTAAAAGCAAAACTAAATCATATAAGACTAATTAGATCTATTTATATATTTCCTCAGAAAATAAAAGGGATGAGTATAATTGAAAACCAATTATGGGTACATGCATTCTGGAGGGAACACATAATTTATGTATTATTAAATAAACAGATGATGATAATCATAATGACAATTCACATGATAGTGAAAACCCGAAATATTGGTAAAATAATGAAATATATCTTAATTATACCACTACAAGTGATATATGGAATTAGAGTAATATGAAAAATATTGATGACATATTTTCATATTCAATGTCACATGTCAAAGTATATGAAAACCCTAAACCAGGGTTTTTTATAGAATGTCAAAAATGAACCATTTGGAATAAATGAAAGGACACAATGCATGTTGAATTAAATACAGTTAATATTTGTAGATTTTTTGGAAAGATCATGCAGAAACCCGAAGTAGTGAATTCTATTGTATATAAATGGTTTTTTCATAAGCTTAATGAGAAAAACAATATTGTAAGACATAAATATCATCTTATCACAAAAATATTTTCTTAGAGGCATGGAATTTTTTATGAGGAGACATATTCTCCAGTTATGGATGCTATTAAATTTCAATATCTAATCATCCTTAAAGATGCTGATAAGGATAATATGCATCTTATGGATGTCTTTACAGATTTATGTGTCCATTGATAATAGCATATATATGATAATCTATGAAGGTTTTAGGATACCCGAGGTATTGAAATCAAAACCCAAATACCTATATTCAATGAAATTTCATAAATCCTTGTATGGATTAAAACAATCAGTGTGTATGTGGTATAATCATTTAAGTGAATATTTGTTAAATAAAGGGTATGTAAATAACCCCATTTTACCATGTGTTTTTATTAATAAAATAATATTTGGATATGCAATAATTATCATTTATGTAGATGATTTAAATATCATCAATTATCTAGAAGGGATCAATGAATAAATGATAAACCAAGAATATTTTTTGATTACAAATTGAGAATATTCCATGCAGTATATTTTTACAACAGTCAAATTACAGTAAAAAGATCGTAAAAATATTTAATATGGATAAAGTAAATCCTTTAAGTAATCTAATGGTTTTCCAGTCATTAAATAATGATAGAGAATAATTTTGACACTGTGAGGAGAATGAAGAGTGGGATGGTCCAAAAGTACCATACCTTAGTCGTATCAGAGAACTAATGTATCTTATTGATTGTACCCATCCTAATATATATTTTCCTTATATTTTATTGGAATGATTTAGTTCAGTCCCTACATGAATAAACATGAATGGTATTAAACATATTTTTTTATATTTTTGGCATTATTGATTTGGGTGTATTCCATTCCAAAAAAAAATAATAAGTAATGTGTACAGTTTTGCATATGTAGGTTATTTACCTGATCTGCATAATGTGTGATCACATACTGGGTATGTTTTCAAAGTAAGAGGTACTTCCATATCATAGATATCACAAAAGAATAAAATTGTCACCACATATTTAAATCATGAATAAGTGATAGAATTACATGAAGCGCATTGAGAATGTGTTCGATTTTGGTCAATAACTGAACACATTCAAGAGGAAAGTTGATTGATTATGTATAGTATCCCAATAATTTTATTTTTAGATAATTCTATGTGCAATACACAATTGAATGAAGGAAACATCATGATTTATTAAATAAACAAATACCACCGAAATATTTCTCCTTCACAAAAGAGTTAATGAAGAACAGAGATATATACATGCAATATGTTTGATCCAGTGATAAAGTTGGAGAAATATTTTCAAAGGAACTACCAACTATGATATTTATTATGTTTATAAATAATATAGTAATGTTTAGAATACAAAATTTTTAATTTAATATAAGTCTTAGGGGGATTCTATGTGACTGTACTATTTTCTTTATTCAGGATTTCAACACCTTGGGGATTTTCATTAATTTTTTAATGAGGCAGTAACAAAACACGTATGACATTGTTAGGGGTGCATCCTAAGGGGGAGTGTAATGAAGACAATGGTTTCATAACATTTCAATGGGGGGGGGGATACCCGCCCCCATGAAAACCATTTTACATTACCTATAAAAGGTAGTGCAACCCGCATTAAAATTTATTGACATGAGGAAGGAAATATGAAAATAGAGAAGAATAACTATGATCATTAATAAAAAACTTTCTTTATTTTTCTATCCACCTCACTCCATTATTTTATTATTTAATCATTTCAAAAAAAATTCAACATTACCACATTATGTACAGTGTACAATTAAAAAATAGTTAATTTATTAGTAAACCCATCATGAGCAAAAGCATTGTCTATATTGATAGTGAATAGTGATATCTGGACCTCTACATTAGAGGGAGACAAAATGAGGCTCTTACATTCCCAATACTCATTGAAATTAAGAATAATGTCAATCAACCAATTTGAGATGTTAAATCCATCATCATAATGTAATCCTTGAAACATTATTGTTAAGAGAATTAGAGATGTCATCTTCAAAGGTGAGTTAAAACTATAGATATCGATGGATTTATCCCCTTTCCTTTCCCTTTTCACAAAATGATGTTGATAGAAGAATTTATAATTTTTATCACCATTACTTATCCAATTGACATTGAAGTGGAAATGGTCCGACATCTCTTTTATAATCAAGAGATGGTTCATATTTTAGAGGGACAAAATTTCATTTCTAAAGGGGTATTCTTCATGATTTTTTTTGTTTGGGTAGAAAGAAAGATTCTCTTAAGAATCCCCGATTAAATTTTCAATCATGGAAAGTGGGTTTCAATTCCATTTCCTTAAGAGTTTTTTTTCAGTTTTCTATCATGAATTTGGAGTGGGATGCCTAAGGAAATTAATATCCAAATATGAAGGACCACTTCCCTATAACCAGGTGTTACAAGAAATCCATCAAAGAATTTAAGGGGGGAGGTTCTATACTAATTTGCAATGTGAAGACCTTAATAATATTTTGATTATTATATGAGAAATATTGTTAGAGAGTGAACCCAAATAATGTAATAGAATCACTACTATAATCCATTGGTATAAATCATATATCAATCCTACTAGACATCTATCCATTTATCATGTATATTATCTAGGTGAACCTATCCCAAAAATTTGGATCTTATATATGGTCACATGGGTTTATGAAATAGTAATATTAATGAGAGGTAACCCTATTGATGTTGGATCTAGTTTAATTTTAATTTCATAAGAACATATTGAAATTCCCCTCAATTATCCATTTACGACTCATTCTGTCAGATGTAATTTCATTCTTCCACTATAAATCCTTTCTATTGATAAAATAGGTGGATGAATAATGAAATGAGATAATGTGGGTATGACAGTGAATGTATAGTGAAAAAAAATTGTCTTTTGGCTTTTTCTAAAGTGAAGGATCTGAATTTTATAATGCATGAGGACCCATCGATGATCTATATCATTGTAATTTTCATTTTATGAGAAAAAATAATATCCAATGGTGTTCCATTTAAATTCCTTCCTATTTTAAAACATTATTATAGGATAACCCAAACCCAATAAAAATAGGCTGGTATGTCATAAGATGATATCTAAGGGATGAAAGCATGGACGAGTTTCCATGACCTTAATAATTACAGTAATGGAGCTTCATTGTTTATGATACATTAATCTTGTTATAACCCACTTTGTGTTATACCGATATTGGTTTTCTTCCACTTAACTTTGAATTTTTTTTCCTTTTCCCATGGGGGTTGCAGTTGCAACTGATTTTTCAAAAATATTTATGTATATTGGATTCATTATGGATAGCTTTATGTGGCGTAAAATATTCTAAATCATCGTCCTAGAATAGACCACTAATAGGGATGATCATATTCTTGGAATTTATAGGTTCAAAAGGGATATCCCCATATAGTTTTCGGATGCCATGGAAGGTGCCACATACAATAATGGGCTTTTTAAATCATTAGGGGGGTGAGATTTTTTTTCTTATTGGTTGGTTTCCTATTTTATGGGAGGCTATCTTAGCTTGTAGAAAATCCTAAGACTTCCTCTGATGAGGCACCTTATGTGCTAGAAGATCTGTAGACATTCCATCACTATTTTGAGGGGTGAGAGACTGTATAGAGGGGGAATGTGTGAATTTTTATATTTGCATCACATTTGTTACTTTCAGAGATATGGGATAAAAAATTTAAACTATTCATTTTTCAGTAGTCAGTTACATGCTATGTTTAGTAGCCCCATGAAATTGAACGGTATCTCCACACATAAATATGTTTTTCAAACTAAACTCATGAATGGAGTCATATATTGGTGGATTGTCCAATTGATCATGAAATGTATTCTATGCATATTTAATATCAACAATTCCAACATGAGGTAAATTTTTATTTCCAAGATCAATCTCTATATCTCCACTATTTCAGTAAGAATATGGAACATTTTTTAGACTAGGTACCAAAGATAGGTCCTTATGAATTCCCAAGGATGATGGCTTAGGGAATTCAACCATGGGTATACTAGAAGACAACACCATTTATTTTACATTTTTACTTCCTTTACAAATATTATTCTTAACCTTTTACCTTGAAAAAGGATAAAATATTTTTCTTACTATGTTTAGTGGCTAGATGACCAATGAGGATATATTTCAAAGAGAATTTGGGTATTCATTAATACTGAATTTATATGTCGATTTAATCATCCATTGTTGTTAAGATTACCAATTCAATTATAGTAGAGTCCATTTAAACCCCCCAAATTCCATTTAATAATTCTATACCACTAGATAATAATTTGTTCATAAATTATTATTGGATTTTCAATTGTAGATTCAATGTACCATAGGGTTCATGAATTCCAGCATAACCGGTTTGATATTAATATTCAGATCCCTACCTGTGTGACTTTTTTTATGACATAAGTAGAATAAATTGTAAAATCCCATTCATGAATTATATATAATAAAGGTATCAATCAATTGAATTAGAATACCAATTAACTTCTTTCAAACCAATTAGAGTGTAAAAATATGAGATAATATCCTCTCCCAAAAGCTGATATCCTCTATTTTTTGAACCCCAAAATATAAATGATTCTTTTGAGGTGGTCATTGAATCTATGAATCAATTCGACTTTTTATGTAATCATCCTAGAGATATTATAATATTTTAATAAGTTTATTTTTTAATTGAATACATCCTTTTTCTCCCCAAAATGTGTCATACACCCCTTTTGGATGACTCTTTCTAGGGAGAGGATATCAACGTTGGAGAAGGTAATGTTTCATGCAGATTTGGTCATCTCTATAAAATCATTCCTAAATCTATTATCCTAGAAATAGGTTATAAAATTTATGTTTTTTGTACATGGAATAGAATTATTATAGTGAACATTGTGATATTTTATATCTATTTTTGAAGGGTATTTATCAATTCCAGAAGGTTTTGTATCACATGATTATTCTTCTCATGCACAAAGGTCAATTTTCCCATGAGTCTCCCTTTAATATTAAATCATTAAGACTTTTTTGTGTATCCTAAATATACATAATTATTTTATGATCATGAAAAACACATTATAATCCATCTTTTACAAAAAATAAAATTGATAATTCCACTTGAGAATATGTGTGGACTACCACCAACACAAAACGATGTGATTCATTTTATTAAATGATATAATATTTCTAAAAATCTAATGATCGGAAAAAATACATAGAAAAGGTTATATAAATTAATAATGAACCACTTGGGTTACTTTTGGCTTGTAATAGTAAGTTTATTAACAATATAATATAAAAATACAAAGAGACATGGTAAATGTCAAACTATTTATCTAAGAGTTAAATCTAAAAGATAAGGTTAATATGGTAACCTAAACCTATCTAAAACCTATTGGTTGAGAAGTTTTCGACTCATCCCCACCTTCTCTTCGAAATAAATAATTTTGAATCAATTATAAACTGAAAATTATTTTATTATAAAATAATACTTTAATATTTTCATAAGGTTCCTCTCACCTCACTAATAAAAGGGTGCTTTCCCTTCTCTTAATTTAACACCTCCCAAGACATTTGGGTTGGCCATAACCTACCCAAATACCTTCCCAGAATTCCTAAAATCAACCAATTGTCCATACCTTGATCAGAATGCAATCTTAAGGAGCCATTTTGATATGCACAAAAGGAATCACCCTAAGAATTGGTAATAATTTCACCACCCTCATTCAAGTTCTTTTCTTCTTCCACTTCCTCTTTTTGGGTTGTTTCCTTACCGAAATAGAAACTAATGTAACTCCTACATATAGTTATGTTATTATAAAAATGGTAAAACAAAATTAAATATTCTATCCATCCTATAAATGAAACTGTCATCATATGTGAGTACGTACGGCTTATTGTCTCCAAGTCGTGGTGTGGTTTGTTATTCAAACACTTCAATGATTGGATGGGAATAATAATGAGTGTAACTAATGTAATTAATAAATATAACATGTTAATTATTCTTTATATATTATATAACATTCTATTCCATAAGGTTTCACCATCAATATAATGATATTATCGTTCGTGTGTATATACAGATTAGCTCTCCATGACGTGATAGGATTCAATTCCACTTTCACCATTCAAAGATGATTATAAATGTTTATATTACTAATATTTATGTAATATATGACATAATAATGATACTGGATATATATATATATGTTTACTTACATGTATTTTATTCACATACTTTTGTTCAATATGATGCGAAAATGAAAACAACTTTTATTCATACGTACGAACTACCGTCTCCATAAACGGTGATTTCCATTTCATATATCTATCTATTATTCTTATTTATATTCTATATATATATTATATATACATCATGTTTTATATTCTATAATTATTTAAATCATGATCTAAGTTATACGATCTAGAATAAAAAGTTAAAACACGTATGATAAAGTAATTGATTATTATCCAAAATGTTAATTTAACAAGGAAATCAGTATTAAATGGGTAGTATATAGTCATAAATTAATCATGTATTATATAATAAATACAAATACGGTTGTGGTATAATTCAATAACATACTATGGTCATTATACAAGAGGATAAATGTACCTTTGACCAAAAGAAATGGCAAGGTAAGGGTTATCTCCTCAATCTCATTATTATAAGAGATTGATTATGTGAAAGTATTTACTAGGATATATATATCATTGATACCCATATTTCATAAAAATGTTTTCAAAAGGAATATATAAAGGTTTTATGGGATGTTCTATTTAACTATATCATCATTTTAAATGTTTTAATGATTTATCTTTCTAAATCATTAATATTAATTTCCATATTTTTGAAGTTATTTTATTGATTTATTTATTTGGGCATGAATGTTTTGGAATGATAATTATTTTAAAAAGTTTCAAATTCGTATGGTGAACTTTAATTCAAAAGTCACTGTTAAATTATTTCCTTTATAAATGTGTGACTTTTAAATTATTTCACAAAAGGGATATTTCACTCAAATAGTTTTACTGATCATTTTCAATTATGTCAGCATCCTTTACTAGATATTATTCTGGATTGAGGTTGATATATTATAATAAAATCTTCCATATTTTATTGAATGAGTTATGATATTTTTGACTGTGAATATTCTATTTTTGTAACATTAATTGTTTCAGGTTAATGTATTGACATTTTGTATGCTAGTTTTAATATGAATGTCTATGTTGTGTTTCAAAATTTTCATATGAGGAAGGTAGTGGACATATTAAGGGACAGGTGGAACCCTCTGTAGATCCTCGATGCGTTGGTAAGTCTAATGAGAAAAACTACTGTCTTGGCACAAGGTATTGAAGAAAAATTATTTGTAGTCTTGGCACAAGGCCTTGATTATCTGGTATTGATTTCCAGTGTTAGAATTCCCTCATTACGAAATTAGTTATTACATGTGATTATTAGACCAGTAGAACATCCATGTGCATGTTTGTATGGTGATGTTTGATTTGATTTTTCCATATTATGTTCAAGATTATTTTCATAAAGGCTGTAATTGTTATTACACATATTGCCTTAAAAATTTATAGCTTCTGCTAAATTATTTACCCTTACAGAGCATCTGAGCTCACCCCTTTCTTATGTTTTATTTTCAGGATTACAAGATGTGTATTATGATTGATATGTAGGGTTAAGCTAAAGGGAATAATGGCATTTTTAGTGAACTTTCTATGATGTGTTTTATGTTATAAATTGAAATATAACATTCATGTATGTAATCTATTTTCCAAGACAGCTAAATTGATCGGTCCTTTGGGACATGATTCCTTGTAATCCTGGAAATAAATTAAAATAATGCACTGACATTAGGCTTCTAGTGAAAGGGGGTTACAGTTAGTATCAGAGGAATTTTATTCATACATTGGAAACTGTATTTTGAAGAAATCATACTAGAGAACATTACCCTAAGATAGACTGGAGGATTTGTATAGAATAATTTCCTAGAATTTTGGTACTGTTAGGGTATATTGTGTTTTCCAAGAAATACATCTATGTCCGGATATGAGCAGGTAGAGGGAGCTCTGGCATAGATGTACCTAGGGGTAAAACCTGAAAACACTGCTTTGAGCTAGACTCGAATAGGAACCGGAGCACGACAATGGGCCTTGCTACACTCTTGGTTATGACACTCCCGGGGAATATGCTTAGGAAAATCCACATTTTCATTACAAATAATTATGAAGGATTTGTGAGTATATACCACCTCAAATAAAAAAAATATGATTATAGATTATACGCATAATCTGTTCAATTTATGTGAAGTGTTTTAAAAGTTTGGAATTATGTTTTTTGATTTATAATCTAACTAATTGTATGTAATTGTTTAGAAATGGTTCCTAGTTTAAGGGAAGAGAACTCCAGAAATACACATGATCCAACGATTAATAAGGATCATATCTTTCATGGTAATATTAAAATATTTTTAAAGTAAATATTCTCCCACGTATTATCATCATATGAAGAAATAGTGTCATGTGTTAATAAGATAAGTAATGAATTCTCTAAGTCTTATGGCTTTGAAGGGAAACAAGAGAAGTGAAGGATGGAAGAGAGAAATATGGATAAAGGGAAAGGGGAAAGAAGGATTTTCCCATATGTGATAACTATGGAAAGAATAACCTTTGTAAATGGTTGAAGGGAATGAGAGTTTGTTGTAACTGTGGAGAAAAAGGACATAAAGTACGTGATTGAAAGGGTAAGAAAATGGTGTCAAAGGTATAATGCTTTATATGCAAGGAGTTGAGAAACTACGTGAATCAATTTCCAAATCATCAGAGGTTGCACCAATTGATACTATTGGATAACAATCAAGTTATTATACTACCATAAAGGAAGATGAATGATTAGTATTCTTATGTTGTTTTTAAAGAATTATTTCATTTGACTATTGTATCAATGATGTTCTTGTTATATGAATTTTGGAAATAAATAAGGATTATTATGTATTACTATTTCATTGAGGATTTGAGATTATATGCTTCTAAGAAAACTTGCTCAATAAAAAGATGAAAGATTTGAAAAATACATGGTTGAGGGAAGGATAAACCATAATATGGTTCTGATACCGAGGTATTGATTTTGGAATAAGATATGATTCATTTGGATAAATTATATTAGATATTCCATTCTACCATGAAACTGATTGATGGATTTTTTATTCCATCATTGTTGGAGTATTCAATATTTTTTTATATAAATAATATATTTATTATTCTATATGGAATAATGGAGCATGAATTTAATCAATTATGTTTTATGATAATTCCGGGTGTTTCCGTGTTTTAAAATAATAAATGATGAATGTATTCACAAGCTATTATGTGGAATAAAGGATCTTTTTTGTGTTTACCTTATAAATTTTGGACTGCGAGTTTGGTCAGAAATATTTTTGATAATTATGACGGTTGGAAATATTTATGTTTGACATTGGATAATATTTTTAAGGTTAAATAATTTCTTAATATTATTTCATAATTGTTATAAATGGTACAACTAGGAGGTCAGGCAATAACCCGTCGTGTCCGGAAAGGTCATGAGACTTAAACCTGCAACCAAAGGGTGATAAGGGTGAATCACCAACCACTGGCCAAATTGATGTCCTGGTTTGTATTACATAGTTTTTTTTAAAAATAGTCTGACAAATGAATTATAAATTATTTATTTTTGGAACCCTATACTATTAGGATAAATAAAATATATTTTAATTATATTATCTTTTGGAGTGAAATATGAGTTTGTGGTAAGAATTAGTTAAATGATGAAACTATACTTGTAAAATAAATTTTTTCTTCTTATTATATGAAAAAATTAATTCTTAAACATTATAGATGGGATCTTAAACTAAATATTTGTTATCGAGATGCCTTATGTTTTTTGAATAGAAGATATTTTAAATTATCATAGATTGATGACTTTGAGGATCTCAATTGTATAGAAGTTTATGATTAATGACCACAATCACTCCATATAAATATTTACATTTTTTCTATAATTATGTGTCTCTAATTTCCACCACTATTATCCTAATGAAGATCATAATTTGGTGGTGAATTTTTCCTTACCGTTTCGTCAAAGTAAGACTAAATTTTATTAAACCAATTTCCGATGTGGGTATTCCACAAATGTATTTTTCTATTTTTAACCTTTTATTTTCGAAGAACAATTTCAAATTGTGAGGAAAAAATTTGTTGAATACGTGGATAATGTAACACCCCATGATTTTATAGTATGTAATCTCTTCAAAAATAAGTCAATAACTTACGAAATAATGTACAATGAGTTCGAGCGCACCACGACTTACCAAACCATCCGTTCAAAAAGAGGATATGAATAGTATTAACTGAATTTTGAATTTTTAATACTCTGTATAATTTTAAAATCCATTTTATATGTTTCATAGACATTATATAAGAACAAATTCATTTTTTCAGATAATCGAAGTGTTTTTTTGAAAATGCAATTTTACCCCCTCTTAATAGAGAACCCTTTTTAAATCCAATATTTGAAACATTTATATATTAAATTTTACAAAATAAAAATCTTCTTTAGAATCAGGACATAAAAATTTTGTTTTTATATATTATTGGTGTTTTTCTGATAACTTTCATATTTGGAAGAATAGTGAAAATACTAAATTTTAATTTGAGAAATTTTTTTTTAATAAAAATAAGTTATAGTGTTCAATTATAAATTTGAATTTTTTGGAAGTATAATTATGTTATATTTTTATCATTTAATAAAATTTAGGTCATTATAAGTAATTTCACATTTAAATTTGACATATAAACATATCAATCTTTTAATAATTATTATTTTTTTAAAACCCCACTTTTTGGTTTTGACTACAGAAATTAATTTCAAAAAAATAAATGAAACCTCTATATATTGAATTTGGAAAAATAGAAATTATTTTTGAATAATGAATATTAAAATTATGTTAGGGTGAATTATTGATATTTTTTTGAAAAGTTCATTTTTTGGTGAATAGTGAAAAACACTCCATTATTATTTTAAACCAACTTTTTATTCAAATAAATATTTTTAAAAAAATTTATTTGAAGAAAAAAAATATATATAATACATATATAATTTCAATTTAGTTCATTGGATTTAATTTTTTAAAAAACTAGATGTATATATTTTTATTGAACTTTTTACCATCTTTTTCCAACCTTTTAGGCGCATTTTCAAATTTGCATAAAACATAATTTTACTAATTCTGTGAGTTTAATTTCAAAAATCCAAGATACACATGTCACATAATTATGAAAAATTTTGTTCAATAAGATGAAAATAATTTTTGCTGAATAGTCACTTTTGACTTTTATTTACCACGGTTAACTGTTAATACGGTAATTAAAGATAAAAATGATATTATAATTACCCTAAAACAAGTCCTAATTCTATTGGATAAGTGTAATTGGACCAAAAAGAACCTTATATAATATTTGATCCCCTTTGGTTCAAATAGATTAGATTAGGAAATTTATTATTATTTTATGTAAAGAAGATTTAAAAGTTTTGAATTCAATGTTTAAAAATTAACAATTTTTTATATAGGGATATACATAAGATAAATTCAACTATAAATATTTATTAGAAATAAAAAAATACTTCCTAAATCCTGGTATTTTATTTATAATTTTTAGACATTAACTAATTAAATTTATTTATGACACAATGTTGATGCAGTAATTATCGAATTAATGAATGAATCAAATAAATGGTATTATAAATATTAAAATAAAAAAAATTCAATGTTTTTATGACATCCAAGAATTTTATAGGTGAATATGAAATATTATAGTTGAATTTATCTATCATTTTCAATATAATCATGTTGTGATGACTTTCACAAAAACCATATACTAAATAGTCTCAAAATTGACATAAATGAGTTTTTAAAACAAATATTATATTATTAAATGATATAATGTTCCTAAAAATCTATGATTCTAAAAAACGTCTTAGATAAGGTTATATATTTAATAATGAACCACTTTTGGTTCTCTTGTATTATTATAGTATTTTTATTAACCATATAATATAAAGATTCAATGAGACATGTCTAATGTCAAACTATTTTACTAAGAGTTAAATCCAAAAGATAATGTTAATATGGTAACCCAAACCAATATTCAACCAATTGGTGGAGTTATTTTTTACCCATCCACATCTTTTCAATGAAATAATTCATTTTGGAGCAATTAGAAACCGAAAATTATTTTGTTATAAAATAATATTTCAAACTTTTCCTAAGGTGCCCATCACCTCTATTATAAAAGGGAACTTCCATTTCTCTTAATTTTACACCTAAAAACCCATTTGGCAAGGAAAAACCCTGCCCAAATACCTTACCAACATCTATAAATTCAATTAGTGTCCTTAATTTGATCATAAATCCAACCTAAGGTTCCCTTTTGATCAACTTAAAAGGAAAACACCCGAAGAAGAGGTAATAATTTCTCCATCCTCATTCAAGTTCTTTTCTTCTTCCACTTCCTCATTATTTGTTGTTTCCATTCCAAAATAATTACTCCAGTATCTCCTACATATTTCGATGTTATTATAAATATGTTTCAACCAAATTCATTATTCTATCCATCAAATAAATGACAATTTCACCATTCTTTTGTATGTACGGCTTGCCGTCTCAACGTCGTGGTGTAGTTTGTTATTCAAACACTTCAAAATTCGGATTAGTATAATAATGAGTATAATTGATGTAAATAATAAATATAAAATCTTAATGATTATATATATATGAAATAACACAAAATTACATATTATTTCACCATAAATATAATTATATTTTTTCTCATACGTACGCACGGATTACCGTCTCCATGACGTGATGATATTAATTTCCACGTTAACCATTAAACAATGATTATAAAAATATTTATGATTAATAAGTATGTAATATATGTAAAAATAATGATACTAGATATATATTTATTTACTTACTTACTTACATATATCTTATTCACTTACTTCCGTTCAATACGATGTGAAAACCGAAACAACATTTTCACGTACATATGGACTACGAACTCCATAAATGGTGATTTCAATTTCATATATCTATCTAAAATTCATATTTATATTATATATATATATATGATATATAAATAATGTTTTATATTTTGTATGTATTTAAATATTGATCTAACTTATATGATAAAGAATAATATGTTAAAACACCTACGATTAAGAATGTGATTATAACCCAAAATGTTAATTTAACATGGAAATTATTAATAAATGGGTAGTATAAAGTCATAATTGAATCATGTATGATATAAAAAATATGAATATGGTTCTTTTATAATTTAATAACATTCTATGGTCATTATATAAGAGGATAAATTTACACTAGACCAAAGGAATGTGCAAGGTTTGGGTTATTTTATCAATCTCAATATTATCAGAGATTTTTTATGTGTATGTATTTTCTGGGACATATTAATCATCAATACCCATATTTCAAAACAATGTATTCAAAATGAATATATTATTATTTCATGGGAGGGTCTATTTAACTATATTATTATTTTAAATGTTTTAAAGATTTATCTTTTTAAATCATATTAATTAATGACCATGTTTTAAAAACGATTTAAGGATTTATTAATATGAACATGAATGTTTTGAAATGATAATTCTTTTAAATAATTTCATGGTGGTATTGGAATTGTTGATTCAAATATCTATTTTAAATTAATTCCTTTATAAATGTGTGACATTTAAATTATTTCACAAAAATGGATATATCTCTCAAAATGTTTTATGGATCATTTTAAACTATGTCCTCAACCATTAATGTATATTTTTATTGATTGAGGTTGTTTATTATAATAAAATCATCCATATTTTATTGAATGAGTTATGATATTTTTTACTGTGAATCTTCAATTACTATACCATTCATGGTTTTGGTTAATTTATTTACATTTCGAATTCTAGTTTAAAAACGAATGTTTATGTTATGTTTCTACATTTTCATATGAAGAATTCAGTGGACTTAGTAAGTGATGGTTGGAGCCCTCTTTAGAACCTCAATGAATTGATATGTCTCATGAGACAAACTAGTGTCTTGGCTGAAGGTTGTGAAAAACAATTATTTTCAATATTGGCACAAGGCCTTGACTATGTTGCAATTATATTCGGTGTTAGGAATTCCCTCATTATGAAATTTGTTCTTACATGTAATAATTCAACTTGTATAATTTAAATGTTCATGTTTATATTTTGATGTTTGATTTAATTCTTCTATATTATGTTCATGATTATGTTTAAAATGGATATTATTTTTATTACACATATTGCCTTAAAAGTATATAGCTTCCACTAAATTATTTACCATTACTGGGCATCTGATCTCACCATTTTATTATGTTTCATTTTCCCAGGATTCCAAGATTTGTATTATGATTGATATGTAGGGTTAAGATAATGGGAATAATGAAATTTTCAAAGAACATACTATGATTGGTGTTATGTTTTAAATTGAAATGTAACATTCTTTTTTGTAATATATAATCCAAGACTACTAAATTGGTCGGTCCATTGGGACTCGATTCCTTATAATCATGGAAATGTATTAAAATAATGCACCGAATCTAGGATTCTGGGGTCGAGGCGTTAAAATATTTTTTGTCATAACCTAATTATGATGACCTAAAAGACACAAGATATACTATGTCCCAATATAATCTTTATTAGATTTCTCAATAGCTAAATGTTTACATTGGACATGTGTATTGATACCCATATTTAATCCATCCACATTTCCAAAATAATGTAACATTTTAGATCACCTTATAAAATTATGAACTTTATATCATAATGTATAATTATAAATATGTTCTAAAAGGAAAAATAAATTGAAAATTTAAGCATTGTTAAAATCATACACATAATCATTGTTTGTTCAGGACAAATTTTTTTTCCAATCCTTCATAATTTCATGTAATGAAAATTTAACTTATCTTAATCATATCCACCCGGTGTGTCAAACCAGGTTCTTATTAATGGAACAATCACTACGGGAATAATAATGTCTATAATATACTCAACTAACTTTTCTTGGGGTTATTAAACCAAGATACAACTTATCCAAAACCAGATCAACTTGTGGTTTCCAAACAATGATGTACTTATAAGAAAAAACATATAATTTATTCCTTTACAACACATTAGGATTTTTTGTATACTTATCCACTTTGTATATCAAATTTTTATATTACAAAATCTATGTTTGCCTTAATCTAGTTCCTAGGGATTCTACTAAACTCAATCTAATAGAAACTATAACAACCTTTACTCTGGTAACCAGAGTTGGTGTCTATATTATTATATTTTCATAGATATAAGAGGAAAAATTCTAAAGAGCTTGTTATTCTAGTTGATTTTGAGAAAATGATGCATACCTAGTACCAATTTTTCATTTGAAATAGAACATAGATCATAAAACATAAAAATTGAAAAAATTTGGCATCTATTCACTCCTCAAAGAATTATTCATCATATTTTGGTGACTAGAAACTAATGAAGGGTGAGATCAAATGAAAAATTAGGGTATAGTGAAATCTAACATGAATAAATAAGAAATAATATATATTTAAAGGAAAAAAATTATAAAAAATTATATTTAATCTATACCATAACTAAGATGATTATAAGGTAATGAATAATCAATAGGGATAGGAAAATAATTGAAATGTATTTTAATCTAATAAATAAAGTGAAAATAAAATCCATTTATAGATAATATCAGTGTGAAAATCTCCTAGATAATAATAAAAACTAAATTATCAATTATTTAAATTCAAAATTATTGGATGTCCTGGTCTCAATCATTATGATAACTCTTTTATCAAGACCATTAACAAGTTATATTAAAACCTTTGGTAAAAACCATTAAATTTGGAGAGCATATTTGCCTCATTATTCCTATTAATGAATCCATGGGATATATAAATACATCCCCAACACATCAGTACAGTTAGAAATAATTCCTAATATATTAAATAATAAAATTTATTCTTGAAACTATTCCATATCAATAAATATATGTATTTTTTGAAGGATATTAATTTAACAATAATTCTAATTTTAATCAAATACATTTTAAAGTAAACACCATATGAAAAAATGGTGTATGGTTTTTGAAAATAATCATACACATGTTAGGAATAATATATATATTTAAAGGGAAATTTATTTCCAAAATAAAAAATACCACATGAATTTCATTATCACAATATAATGTTAACAATAAAAAAATTATTCATGAGATGAGAGGTGACCGAAAATTTATCAGGGATATAGGGTTTTGAACTAAAATCTTTCCCATTGGAAAAGTATTTTGAAATGTAATTAAAATAAAAAATAATATCTGATAAAACATTTTTTTTAATCCATTGAAAATTATAAGAAGAAACTAATTTTTTGGAAAAGTTAATATTGGTAGGGATGTTTTATATCACTGTATATGTTAAATAACATTCAATTGTGACTTTTGTAAGAGAATTTTGAAAAAAATATACATTTTGAAAAAATAAATTTTGAAAATTAGTGGAAAGATAACTATAAATTTTATATAATTCAATGATAATATAAAATATCCTTAAGAGATCATTGGATTATATAAAAGAAATTTCGTAAAATATTTTTTCCTAACTTATACATGGAAGAAAATATTTAATATTTAAATATAAATAAAATCAATTATTATTTTTAAAATTTCATTCCTTGATTCAATTAACTAATAATGTAAATTTTTGAATAAAAAATATATATTCCATATATATCTATAATATTTTAAAAATATAGGTTATTTTGAAGGTTAAATTAAAATATTTCTTTAATGAATGTTAAAGAAATCCGAAAAGATAGTGAGATTGTAAAATCTCTATTTACCTCTATAGTTACTTTTAAATTAAAACCCTTTGAATTAATATTCATGAAATAGAACAATAACCATCATGAATTTGGTTTTTTTTGTTTTAAATAAAAAAATTAGTATGTAAACCACACATACGTGAATAAATTCATATTATAAATTTTTTCTCAATGAAATTGAAATTCAGATGAAATCCCTTACCTCACACTTATCATTAGTTATGTTCAAATTATCATCATGTATAGTGGTTTGAAACGTGATAATAAATTATAATAAATTATCATTAACGTTTTTTATATCAAATATTATCCTTTAATAACATCTTTACACCTATTATATATTAATATTTCTTTATCACTATTGTTTCGGGTTTTAATTTCCATAATCCCCCATTCACGTTTTTCATGAATGTTATGAATACTGAATATAAGATATAGTTAAATCACCACAATTATTATATTAATCATATAAAATATTTTTTTCATTAGATACATATTTATTTTAATTCTAGAAAATTTTATGTAAAAAATGAATTTCATCACTTTGTGGAGAGGGTACGATGTATGCACACACGAGTGACTATATTTTATCTTAATTGGTGTAAGGGTAAGGGAGTGGGTGATTTATTAATTTTTTAAATAATATATATATATATATATATATATATATCATTTATTCATTTATTTTATCCATATTTACTTCAAAATAAAGCGTAAGTGAAAAATGTATCACATCGCTTAGCATGACGGTTGTCCACCTTAAACATGAGCGATTATATCTTATTTTTAACAAAACTGAAGGTAAGAATGTATATGAGATATTATAAATAAAAATGAATTATTATATCATAATTATTATATAAATTCATTAAATCCAAAATTATATCAATAATAATCAGTGTTTATAGAAAAAGAGTTACATCATTTCGTGAAGTGATAGTCCATTGTACAGATGATCGAAGATTTAGATTACAATTTGATATAAGAGAAGATAGATATAGTTTAATCCATTAAATATTATTATAATTAAATCTCAGTATAAGGGATATATTTTTTCCATTATATTATCATGATTAACTAATACTTTAAGGAGGAGGAAAATTAAATAAAATTAAAATGATTGCTTACGAAAGTTACCTCTTCATTAGATAACCTCTTCTGGTTTGCAAAAAATTGATCCTAGATAAATTTTTTGATAAATCAATGAAACCTAGAATGGTAGGATAGTAGCAAGGAATGTTTTTGGGTACGACTTGGCTAAACCAAATAGCTATGGATGTTGGAAGAGGGGAGG
The DNA here is from genome assembly GCA_963277665.1 of Viscum album. Lineage (NCBI taxonomy): Eukaryota > Viridiplantae > Streptophyta > Magnoliopsida > Santalales > Viscaceae > Viscum > Viscum album. The sequence continues at coordinate 935,341,208 of OY728121.1, forward strand.
ATATGTAGTAGAATTTTATAAGTGGGGGAGAAAACAAACTTGGAATTTGGGAATAGAATGAATTACACCCACCTTTTTCACAAGCCACAATAATAAGAAATGACACATTATAAAAACATGGATTATATAATGTCTATATATGGTTATTAATAATAATTTAAAATGTTTTTGGTCATTTTTATCCCCTATAATTTTCATTTTACCAATGATAAATCTGTATTCATCTCAATTGTGGTTATTAATTTATACTAGTTTCACTATTCATTATGGGAAAAAATTAACTGGACAGTATTAGATAACATTAATTATGATGACTAAAAATATTTAATCCATATTTACCTATTCAACATATATAATATTTATAATTTAATTTAAATTAAACCCACACGATGTAAAGAAGTAGATCTTTAGAAAATACTTATTTTTCGTTCAATTGTTTTTTATTTTTATTCTTGATCAATAAATACCAAATAAAAATTTGTTAACCATATTTTTTTATAATTTATTTAGTAATTTTTATTCCAATAAACATACTGACTAGGATATAATGGCTATGTTTTTATAATAATATTTTAATCAGATATTATGTTTTGTTTAAACTTGGTTTTACATATGCCACATTCTATTAATGAAATTAAATTTGTTCTAATATAAAAAAATTGTACAGTCTTGGTGTGTTACAATATGTATCCTATAAAATGTTTATATTAGATTAGAGGTTATTATATCTCAATACATCTCTAGCTATGGAAGGTGAACACATTTGCGGATTCTCTGAGCCAATATGATCATGTTGGCTTATCAAAGAAGAGAATTAAGATAGTTCTAATAATGTTGAATTTGAAATAAATAGTTCTAGAATTTTTTATTTAAGGGGAGAAATATTATCTCACTCAAGTGAGTATTAATTCATCATTCAATTTGACGACTAAAGTGGCACCTAACAAAGAAGTAAATTTGAAATATTTGGTAAGAACTCTTCGTACGTTCATCCATCATTATGAAGGAATGATAAGGGGGAGTAGTTGTTCATGTTTCTTATAAATACCATATTCGAAGAGGTAACATTTGAATGAAACTCATAGTTCATCATTATAAATTCATTATAGATGTATGAATATGTATAGTGATCTAAAATGGTATTTTTATTTACATAACATGAAATATAGTATTTCAAATTTCATTAATTGGTCATTAGTATGTTAGAAATTTAGGGCTAGGATACATAAGTCTTCGAGTATTATTTAAAAATTTCTAATACTAGAACGGAAAATTAATAATATTACCATAATTTTTTTCATTAGACTCCCAAAAAACTAAAAATTACATAAAGCTTATTCAATTATAGTAAATGTCCTTATGATGTCATCACATTTTATTTATATTAGAGAATATTTATGTGATTACAAGATTTCAAGAATATACAGTAATTAAGTGGTAGTATTTAATAGAGTAAAACAATATATCTAACCGGTTTCAGATCTTTGTTTTACCTCTATTTTTTGGTAAAATATTTAGTTATTATTTCATATAGAGATGAGTTTTAACACAGTTTATCATCCATAGACATATGGCTAGTATGATAGGATCATTAAAACAAAATAGGACTAGCTTGGAGATTTCTTTTTGTATTTCAAAGATGGTTGGTATCAACACAATTCATTTGTTGAATTTTCATATAAAAATATCGTTTAATGAAGAATTAAAATAGATCCTTATGAAGTCCTCTAGTGTAATAAGTTGGGAACTCCAACATGTATGGATGAATATTGAGAAAGGTATTATTTGTGCCTAATATATATGAGGAAATTAGGCCGAACATTATGTAAATTCAACATTACATAATGGAATCTTAGTGTCATCATACAAATTATGCTAGAAAAACAATGACATCTTCAGTTAAAATTTGGTAAAAATGTATTCAAATGAATATCTAATTTATAGAAGGCTCTAATATTTTCATAGAAGGGGAAACTGATCCCAAGATTTATCAGTCCCATTGAAATTATCTATTCTATTAAGACAGTAAATTTCACTTAATGCTTCCTCAAAATCACCCTCATGTTCATGATGTTCTCTATGTATCTATCTTGAGTAATTACATATGTGATCCTTCAAATGTATTGATCATATAATTCAAATAACTAGAGTATGACCTATGTTATAAGAAACAACTAATGACGATTATGTATCATAGTGAAATATTTCTATGAAATAAGACCAAACAACCGATAAATGTTTTATGGTGAAATTATTAAATTGAGGAAGAAATGTTGGAACCTAATGATGTGATGAGAAATAATTATCCTTATTTGTTCGTATTAGAATTATATTATTTAGTGTTAATTTTTTTAAGGTGTTAAATGTATACCCTCCTATTTTATGATATATTTATTTTAATAGAAATTCAATATTTACGATAGAATGTGTTACAAAAAAACACTGCATTTAGACAAACAATGATATATTATTAAATTATTATTTAAATATGACTACAATTACATAGACAATAAAATTGGTGTGTATGAATAGGATTAACTAAATTTAAAATATTTTTTTATAAATGTATAAAATAAAGTCATTTGCTATCAATATATTATAATTGAATATAGAAATCATTTAAAGTCGAAACAGATGTTCTCAGAAAGAATATATTTATTTTCATAAATTGATTTTATGATATTAAATTTAATTAATCGGTATTTTTGAATAGTTTTCAATAAAATTATATATTATACATTCATTCATGTTTTTAACATTCATTTACATCTTTTCTAGTCATGTGATAATTATATATGTAACTTTATGATCAAAATTGAGTTTTTATAAAAAGAAGTTTTCATCAAATTTTGCACACAAATATTTAAATTAATTTATAAAAATTAGAGATATTGAATCATGAAATATATATACCAAATTGTTAATTTTTTAAAATTATTTCAGTAAATATTCCCCATTTATTTTTGGTCATTATGAATAGTAACTACCTTAAAATTTATCACCTAGGTACAAGAAAATTCTAGTTAACCAAAGATTAATCTATGTTATAAAGTCACAATTTTTCATATTAACTTTTAACAGATTGATTTTATTGGATCATTATCAATATTGAATCAAAATTTAGTAACATTATGGAAACATGTCCTTATAATTGATCTATATAATATTTAACAAAGAGAAAAATAAAAAAATATCACGCTCTTACTTTTAAATATCACTTTGGTTTGCACATGGGGATAAATTCTTACTGTGATAAAATATTATTTTTTATTTTGTTGATTGTGAAATTATTCTCATGATATATGTTTATTTATTAATTTATTAATTATATAATTAAATAAAATTCTTACATAATAGTGAAATAGTATTTATTCAATTAATGTAAAAGTAAAATAAATGATATCAAAAATATTAAAAGTAATACTATTTGAGTTATTTATTGTGTTCTAGGTAATTTTTAGATTAATTTTACATATTTTTACTCTTTGAAAGATTTATATTCAAATTCCAACTTGTTCATGATTTATTTTATGTCATTTTAAATGAATTTTGACAAAAATATCATTGTTGATATTTTTTGGAATTAATATTTTTTTAAATTCCATAAAAATCAAGAACAATATTTAAAAAAAGGGATACTATATAGTTAAAATTTTAATTAATTTTATATTTTTTAGCCCATTTTTTCATTCAATGTTACATTATAAATCATTTATATAAAAAATTAATTTCCAAAATTATGATTACAATACGTTAACTAAGGGTTTGATCCAATAGATATTCTTTAAAATGTTTCAAAACATATCCAAATATCATTATATGATGATATTTAGAGAATATTACATTTTAATTTCAATATATATCAATTTTAATTCATTTGGTATTTATAATGACTTAGTTATATTTTAACTGTTTGGGTAATTTCATGTGCGTCGTTCCACATCCTTATAAATGGGTACCCCTTATCTCTTTTTTTCACACCGCTTTGAGCCATATATTTTGATTAAAAAAGAAAAAATTCCATTTTAAACATCCGTATGATCATACTATATGAATTTTACATCATAAATGGAAAACCCTAGGGATCTTAATAGGAGATCTAACAGTGTTATTTTCAATATGATGTAATCTTCTTAACTGAATAAATTCTTTTTAACTTCTTATTTTCCCCATATTAAACTATTTTATTTATTATTAAATAATTAATTATGTATCCAATATATAATTAAATTTTAATACATGTATAAAAACACAATTATATACCACTTTTCTATTATATGAATAATAATAATGTCACTAATGTGTTTGTATAGACTACCCCCACCACGAAGTTGGGTGACTAATTTTTCATTAAAACATTATATGGATGGTATAAGGATTGATATAATTAATATCAATGATATAAATAATATAAAAATTATCCTATAATGTTTAATTATAAATTATTGATCTTTTTTTCATCTCATGAAAAGTGAAATCAATGTTTATTTATATATATAGCATACTATCTCCATGGATGGTGTATTACTTTCTTATATATCTATATTTTTTTAATTAATATATATAATGAATATATATTATATTTATATAATTTTTAACATTTTTTATATGATAGAACCATGATCAATTTAAAAGGTCCAAAACTAAAGAACTAAAATATACTTGAAAAACAAAGTAATTTTCACCAGTAATAGTGATTTTTATAAGTAATTGATAATAGAAGTGTGATAATATTTTATAATTAAATAATATATTGTTTCATATATATGAATATTATGTAGTAATACATTTATAATAAATATATATATGTATTATATAGGACATTCTACACATAAGAAAAAGGTTGAACTTGATGTACAGGATTATTTCACAATCTCATAATTATTTTGGACTGTTTATATTTAATTCACCAATAGGGAATTAATTGACCTTTCCTTTTAAAAAATAATATATTTTATTCTATTAGGTTAAATTATATAAATTAGTTTTTTTTATTTTCATTTTTCCTTCTTTAAGTTCTCAAGATACCAAAATAATGTTTTTTAAGAAATCGGTATTTATTTTCCTACTCGGTTGGGATTATTTCTATTTAATGTTCATATTTTCCTTAAATTTTCATGAAGGATAATTTTAGGATCCTAAATTGATTTAATAAAGTCATTTTTACCCATGTTTGATTTTTTAATAAATGGTTTAAATTGAATCTTCTTGTCATTTTCTAAACAAATTTTGTTTTTCCTTCTTAAAATATATGTGAAAATATTGTATTTTTAAATTATATGGAAATAATTTAATTTCATGACATCATTAAAAATAAATTTTTTAACCTTAAATTAAAATTTAACATGGTTATTTTCAAAGAAAACTATTTCCAGAAAATTTGATAAATTTTAATATATGTGATTTCAAAGTAAAATGGGTATTTTTTCAATATGTTTACTAGTGATATTTATAAAGTAGTTTCATATATGAAAAGAAACATTGGTTTATTTTATGTTTTAATAAATGTGTACACCAATGATAAAATATAACAAATTTTTATGTCATTTTTAGGATCAGTTTAACTGGATAATGTATTAATATTCCATATTCTATTTCTTCAAATACAGATAGTTATTGACTTTGAGGCATGTTTATAATGTTATATAATTTATTCATATGATGAATGAATATACTTATGAATTGATGGTTGGGGACAAAAATTACATAGCCCCTCAATGTATTTATAGGTCTTAGAAAAATTATTGTTTATTTGGATGAGGCCTTAATAACTTTTATGTATGTTTTAGCATGAGTTCGTGACCTTATTTTTAAATTTAATGAAAAAGTTTGTAAATGGTAATTTTTAAAATTAATAAATTATGTATTCTATCATAATGAAATTTGTTATTGATTTACATTTAATTAATTCAATTGTTATGATATCAATATGTAGGTTAGAAAAAATATGATTATTTATATGGAATTATTTGGTCATCATTTGTTCCTGTAATATTATTCTTTACGCCCATGTTAATGTCCAAACACCAAATATTGTTAGTTATATTCCTATATGTATTTATTATGCATTATTTATTCAATACTGATTTACTTATATGTAAAACGTAATGATAATCTGGTATCAAACATTTTTTTTCCTGTCCACAGGATTCCTAAAAAGGTACTTTGATTTTTATGAATTGATATGCTAGAATAAATAATGGTGGCTATAAATAATATAAAATGTTTCATTTTATATTTTGAAGTATAATGTGAGATTCATGTTTGTATCATTTTTTCCATTTATACAAAATTATTTATTCACTTAATATGAAATAACAAATATCTAGTGAAAATATAATAATGTAAAAATTTGATCTAGATAACCAGAGTCAGGGTCATTAAATTTATCACTAAAAACCATTCATAACTTAAACCTAGTATCCTAAATAATTTTTTTGATCCAGATTGATCATCAGAATATTTTTGGTTAGAGCCACTTGATCATGAAATTATGGGCCTCATTCCTATCCACTATGAATCATTTACTCAACAAGAATGTATAATGAACATTATATGCAAACACTAATGTTCCCATTCAATTCAAATGAAATAAATCTTAGTATTCTAACCTCAATAGTGGTATGTAAAATCTAATGTTATAATAATGTGTGAATAAATGAAGTACCCAGAAAAATTAAATAAATAAAACTATCATAAAAACATAATCAACTGAACATAAAAAAACATGGATCATTATGGGCTAATGATCCATCAAAGAATAACCAAATATACATCAAATAGTGCTAGAAAATTGTGAATGAATGTATCACTAAGTCAAATGATACTATATTTTAGGAATGTCTATCAGATATTAGGGAACCTCTTAAACCACTAACATAAATTGGCATGAAGGTAAGAATCTACAATATAACCTTGGGTATTCAAGATAAAAACACACTGCTAATAGGCTATATGGGTGCAATAAAATGATCTGAACTATAAAAAAACTCAAACCTCACTAGGAGAAACTTTTCAAGTCTTAATAGTCTTATAGGGATCATTCAAGATTAGAGAGCTCAACAAAGACCTTGGGCATTATCCAAAACATCCATAGTAGGAGAACAAAATACCAAAACATAGTTAAATTCTAACATTGGTGATGCACTCATTTAGATAATCTACAATATCCCTTGGACTAAAAAACACATGTCAATAGAGGATAAAATCATATCAATATCATAGAAAACACCTAGCACAATAATAATCCCAATGTATCCTCTCATATCCTAACCCTGTTCATGAACAACCTCAATTACTTCTTGCATAATCCCTAAACACATTGGATGATCACATTATTTAACTCATCATCAAGATAAGAGAAAAAACCAAATGATCCTCCTAATCATTAGGTATTATGTTAACACTAAAATTCAACAATGATGAATCCATTTCCAACCAACTCAGGGTCAAAAAAACATAATTTGTTGAAAGTCCCCTAGATCATATCCATCCTAAAATAAATTCTATTATTCATATAGTAAACCTCATCTATGAACTCTCGAAACCAATCCCATCCACAACCATCACCTTTACCATTAGGGAATCCTCAAGAAACAAAAATCTACAAGAGATTTATCATCCCTCAATAAGAAATTATCAAAAAATAGACACTCTACAAGAGGTTCCTTATTCTACCACTCTCACAAAACTCCCATCATGGGGCATTACAATGCCTATAATGGTATCATCAAGAGTCACTCAAAATAATCTAAACATCTACACAGTGGCAACTGACTATACCATCCATCTCATCATAAAATCCTAGTTTTAAGGATACAAATGAATTTAAAATCGATCAAATTTTATAAAATTTCGATTTATTAACCTGATATCAAATGTTCTCTACATACATGGACAATCCTTAAAACTATCATACCCCGACTTAGGGGAAACATACAAAACACCAAATACTAAACACATTAAAATTAAAATTCCATGCCACAATTAAATACCACTATATGTGAACCATGTCAATAACTACAAGCTAAACTCCTTGTGGTCCCCCATGCAAGGTCATCCACCAAGAGAATGACCCCACCCCATTGATCTCAACCCACCTATCTTATAGGATAATTTATAAAACAAATCAAATAGGGAAACCTCTCATTTAACATTACCGAACCTAAAAAATTTAAAAAATGATCGTTAAACACCATGAGGACCACACTATCATGTATTACGTGAAAAAAATAATCATAATGGAATACTAAATATTGAAATTCTGACTTCATAGTGTTAAAATAAATAATAAAATTCCAAGGTGGAAGTACACATTGTGTAACCCATGTATAATTAATGTACCTCTTTTAAACAATGATTACCTCTACAAAAATCCCTTATGGTCATTAACTACAACCAACTAGATGAGTAAAATTCATGTAAATGGAATGTACATACCCCACATGGCTTGTCACCCACAAGAGGTACCAATCCCTGTAACTATACATCTATTCCACATTTGTTTTGGCTAAAAAAATCACATGACCACTAAATCTGTACTGTGTTTGGGATATAGTCTTGTGAACTACACAACCATGCTACCCACAAGGTGTTCCTTAATAAGTACGTAACTACACCTCATTTCACCACTACTGAACATGTCCCAAACACCCATTTTATTTAGTGCTCATATTTAACCCCACACCTAAAAATAAGAACATATGGAATGTGTTCCTCATACTAAATGTCATTTATATGGATTTCATGAATGAAAATCTCTTGTGAAGCCCTTGATACCCCCATTTCTGTCTAAATAAACACAAAAAGATCCTCATAGACTCCCTAGAAACTCATATAAATCATTAAAACCTAAAAATTTTATCAATGTGGATTTCATTGTTTAAAAAAGTCATACCTTTAGGATAAACATGTCAAATCACCAATCTCAATTCCACGTCACACAATAATCGCATCTTGATGTAGCCCTTGAGATGATGATGGTGGTGTTCTCCTCTACCTCTCACTATATCCCTCCCTATCCTCTAGAAATCATGAAATACTCAGGGGGTGGACATGTATGCTCTAATATAATGATTAAATGAGTAAAAAGAAAGGTAAAAGGGAGAAATTAGAAAAAAAAATGAAAATATATAAGGAAAAAGTCTCAGTCTTAACACCATAATCCCACAATTAGTTTTCACATTACCTAGGAATAAACCCACATTTAGAGCTCAATTATGAATTTGTAATATTAAAATGAGACTATCCAAAATATATCATTCTTTATAAGGGTGTAATCATTTAATAATTATTTAATTAATTAATAAATATTCTGTAATCATATGAATGACTTTGAATTACAACAATTTCTTTCCATAGGTTAAACACCCTATTATGACACCAAAATAGTGGCCAGAATATAATTTTAAGGTTCTATTATTGGTGAAATTACTATTTTATACATAATAATTGAGGGTATGAAAATTAAAATTTATCTCGATTTTCTCAGCCCTGGACAATGTGGATCACATAAATACTCAACTCGAAAATCCATTTCGATGCATACAACATTATAAAGACAGAATATTAAGGTTTATTATAATCCATTCCACTATATTAGATATCTCACAAATGATTCCCATACTTCAGAAAAAAACAAACACAGATAAGGTGACACTGAAGCCTATTCACTAAGGGGATTACCTTTCAACCAAGATGATCACATTACCAACACCCTTAGAGAAAGTGTTGAGCCATAACAATAACTCAGTTTCATTATGAAAAAAAACCAGGTAAATCTCCTAAATTTTAAAATACCTCTCATACGATTGAATAAAAACAAATAAAGCACCATCAAACCTGACTCATAATAAACACCTCAATACTCACACCATTCATAGTAACAATGTTATAATTTAAATAACTATTGAAAATACCCATTAAAAATATAATTTGTTTTGAATAAATCCCATAGTATTTTCAATGATAACACATTCACCAAAACTTTTAAAATGCATTAAACACCTAATATTAAAATTGTTTTAAAATCCACTATAAATGTTTTAGTGAAATAAGTAGGATTTTTATCATAATGCATGCCTCACTTCCCATGCAATAGGGAAGTGCCCACTAAAGACTAAGAGACATGATAAAACATATGTTAGGAATAAAACAACTATATATAATATTATAATAGAAACATATCAGCACAACATACACTTTATATGAGGTGATCTGAGAAAAATATACATAGATATTTCATTATTTGAAATTAAATCATAACAAATTACACAATAATAACCTCAAAATAACCATAAAGTTGTAATGTATTTTTTGACTAGATAAATAATAAAATAATTTCAGGAAATATCTTATATATATCCCCCTAAAATATTCTCATAATTAACCCTTCTAGGACATATTATTCTTAGAACCATTCTTCATAACTTGGGTAAATGAAAACGTAAAATAGTGTAAGAATAAATGCTAATTGAGGGAAAATATGGTTGATATAAATATATTATCATATAAAATAATTATATAAGAATATATTTGTGGGATTATGATCATAACATATGATGTTAATAGAAAATTAACCCTTGATTGTAAATCACGATTCATGGAATAAACCATTATCATTTTAAGAGTAACTAATCATGGGAATTAGGAATCATCATTAATGAATTTGTATCCATTAGATTTTCTCATAAAAATATGAGGATTTACATTATATTGGGAATAATAATTGTCATTTAAAATAATTCAATAGTCACGATGTACTCTTAATACCATCATTACATAATGGTCAATGTTCAGTAATTGATTATGATCACTCCCCAACCAATTTTCATCCCTAGAATGGGTTTATAGCCCATTATCTAGATATTATATCATTATATATCAATAATTACCCTATTTAAATTATTTAATCAATTAAACCATGTGTCCCATAATGAAAATAATATATATGTGTTCCTCAATATCATAATAACATTCAATAATTAATCATAGCATTACTTATCGAAATAAAACATGGTCTGTAATTACATAAAAATAATTGAACATAGGTCATCCAATGAAATAAAATGTTTGGTATTATTGTCATATATCCATATTGAGAAATAAGAAACATCATAGAATGTTTATATATATTTAAATACCATTAAAAAATATTCAAAAAATTTATTGAAGAACACGAGAAAAACACACCTTTCTTTTGATAACATATAAAAAATCCAAAATATTTTTAAATTTATTTTCAATGAATATATCAATATTAAAATTTAAATTAATATTTAAATAAATTAATGGTCATTACTATGGGAAATATGTTATTATGGTAAATGTTAAAAAATATTCCTTTCTTACATTTCGCAAAATGACATAAAAAACATATTTTGAAAAAAAAATCTGATTTTTTTATCCTATGAAAATAAAGTCATATATAGTTGAAAATGAAATTTAATAATAATTAGATCATTTATAATAACATTCTTGAAAGAAATTTAAATTTCATTAATATTGAATAAAATGTTTTTTAATCAAATAGAAAATACGACCATCTTTTCCTAAAACCATTTTCCAGTCTTTATACGTTTCAAAGTTAGGGGTATTGAAAAACATGGAATAGATAAAAATAAATAGCTGATAAGAAAATTAATATACTTAATAAGTAAAATATAATATAATTCTCCAAATATAATTTTAACCATAAAAAATCATGATTTAAAATGGGATTACAACATAAACATGTAACTTAGGTCCTGACAATCTTTATATTTGTCATTAATATCATGAATAATAAATTTTGATTCATTATAAAAATAAAATAGAACCATAAAAATCTTATCTTATAATATCATATTACTATAAAATTTCAAATTATATATCTATTATGGAACCTTCATTAATATCATTATTCAGTGTGATAACTCTCCCATTTCCCGGGCATATTTTGGTTTATCATGTCAATCTCGTGAACTGTGTTCTTAGTTTCATAATAAAAAGAATATAAGTCATGTTTTACATATAATATTCATTCATTATATAAAAATTGTAAATCCTTTTTTAAGGTGGTGATATAAAATTATTTATGTCACTTAATGGATATAGTAGTTCAAATCTACACACGAGTAATGTTATAATTTTCTGAAAAAATGACAAGAAATAAAGGTAAATAATAATATCCCATTATAAAATCATAAAAAAATTAAATATCATATATATTCATCAAATATATCCAAATTTGTGGACATGTATGGTGAAAATGAAGGGAAATCACATCTTTTTATAAAGGTGGTAGTCCAGATGTATAAATGAACAATATTTTCATTCCTTATAGGATGAAAAAGAGGTAGATAATAGTTTTAAAGTTAACATAAAAAAAGTCTAATATAGTAATTATGTAGATATAATCATGATAGGATGATTATATAATAACTATTTTAGGTTAAGATTAAAATTAAATTATAATATATTGGAAAAGACAATTATATCTTATTTGGGAAACTTTAATTGGATTACCCATTAAGCCTTTAATGATTGTTCTTTTGGGAATAATTGATGAACTGAGCCATGGGGAGAGAATTAAAAATTGTATTTTGATAGTGTTTTTTGGAAATATGTGGCTTATTATTTGTGAATAATTTGTTGTATTGGGTTCCCTTTGATAAGTGATGTGTGTGACACTATTATAAATATAAAGAACATGAAAATATAATAAAATAAAATAAAATTGAAATATATTTCAATGAAACTGAAATTAGATGATACGATAAAAATTAATTGAAATAATTTCATTCTATCACATTTATAAATATTTTAGAAATATTTTTTAAAATATATCAATGTTCACCTCCCACCCCTGTTTATCCTTTTAACCGATACTATGATGACAACATTTTACCATGTCTTCTATTCATAATGTTCAAAAAATAAATTATCATGTTTACCAAATTAAGAAATAATTATTTCAAATATGGTAACCATTTTATTAAAATAAATTTATAATTGTGGATTAAATTCATATTAATGTAAGTTTATAAGATATAAAGAAACACTTTTTTATAAGAATGAAATTTAAGTAAAAATCTGAATTTAATCAAATTACATGACTTATAAAAAAATAATAAAATTCACGAAATATTTTATAGAATAATTAATATAAAAATTTCATCATGCTCATTAATAAGTAATCATTAATTTAATTTATTATTATTGAAACACATTTCTGTCATAAAAGTAGTTTTTTAGAAAAACATTCATTTACCTTTATATGATTTTATTTTCATTTCTTACTAATTTAAAGCCAAAGAAAACATTTTATACAGGTGTAAAAATAATTTTTTATAGGTATAATATTATGAATAAAATTTAAAATTAAATTTATGTTAAAAAATAATGTTGATCAAAAAATATTTTGAAGGAGTTTATTACAAATTATTGTATTTTTTGAATGAATAATAAGGATTTTTTTTAATTTTGTATTTAACTGTAATAAAATATAGCGTGTTTATTTTTTTATTTTAAAATATTTATAAATAGATTTTTTAGTTTTTCCTTCTTCAATATCTATCAAATTAATTTATTTATTAATGAGAAATGTATTCATAATTCCTTAGTTGTTTCAAGAAACCAGCAGATACTCAATCCCAGGTCTTGAAACCATGATCTACCTCTAAGAGATCACCTCACTATCTAATTGGTGTGATATAATTATCCTCATCTAAAAAATATATTGACAACTATCCCATCCACTTTATAGGTGTCTTCATCAAATTCCCTAACCTTGGGTATTCCATTCTCCATGATCTTTGTTTGATCTACTACCTCTATCAATGACTTGAACAACAAATAAATGATTTATTACTGATGAAGATCATATTATCATATATATTAGTAGATATTTAAATGTTTTAAATACATTTTTCATTGTATATAATGGTCAAAATATTCATTTTTTCAAATAAAATGAGTTTAATTGTAAAAATAGATTATTTTTTGAATTTTATGTATTATTATATCATCTCTATATTATGATAAAAAAATATACACTAAAAAATGGGAAATTATTTTTTGGTATTACTGTCTCTATGAAATAAAATTCAAACAATATAATAATATTCTAAATCAATAACTTTGATACCCAAATGAATCTCACAAGCGGGGTCTTAGAATTTGTTCCCAACTATGTTGAATTTTAATGATTGACTCATTTCTCTCAAAATAAAAAGCCAAATTAACTCAAATTGAGAAGGTATTGATATAAGATGTGGGGGTAGATTTCCATTATTTTTTGAATCTAAATATTTAAAATCTTTCATATTCGTAAATATATGGGTAATCAGGGAATGAGAATTCAAAAGTTATCATCTATATAAATATTTCCTCAAGTAATCCTATCATAACATTGGATACACATAGGGAATTGTGATAAAATATTTAAATTCAATATCCAATACATATTTGAATAACTATCTAGTATACCACTTATATATATTCATCAATTTAATAGACTAAATATGCGTAGACAATCATTACATAGAATGGGTGTAAAAATTTTCCCCCACTCATTCCTGTATATTTTTTCCTCCTCTTACATTCAAAATAGATATATATTTTCAATAGATAAGGTAGGTTCTTTTGTTTTTTTATTATTATATATTTATAATATATATTAATTTCTCATTATATTCATATTAAAAAAAATTATCTTTTTTCCTCTCCCTTGAATCACATCTATATTAAATGGAGAACTACTGTTGGATATTTTTTCAATGATGGGAGAAATTTTTTTCAATGATTTATTGTGATTCAATGATTTTATTTCTTTATTATTATATGATTTTTTATTTATCTATTTTGATCATGTTGTCTCTCACCTTTCCCTATTGTCAAAATCATCTTGTTCATAATTATTCCTCTTCTTTAATATCATAATCCAAAATATAGTGGATTATTATTATGGACGTGTTGGGAGGGAAAATATATTTCATTAAGAGGATTGGTTTAGGGAAATCACATTTTTAATCTTTGGGTGTTGAGTTTTTCATTTGATCTCAATATTTGCTTGAATATTTAAAATAAATATTTCTATTGAAAAATGAATGATTCACAATGAATTACTTGGAAAATGTTTCTTTATTCACTATATTCTTTTTGTTTTGTAATATTTTTTCATATATATATATATAATAATCATTCTAAAAACCCCATTATATTAGAATATCATTTTAATTTTTTTAGTTTTTCTATAAATAGTGGAAATATGAATCAGAGTGTGAGTGGCCTCCATGAGAGAAAATAATTTGGAGTATTTATATAATTAATTTTATTACAATAATATTTTGTTAACATGGATTTATTAATAATATCTCTTATCAATTTCGTTATATTTTTGGGGAGTCCAATAGTTTTAAGAAAATTATTTCAAAAGTAAACAAAAAACAATAAATTTCCAAAAAAATATAGCTTTATTTAATATCTTATTTTTTATGGGTCAAAAATAGTATTTAATTGTGATTTTTAAAATTCCTAGATATTTATCTTTTTAATGGGTCTAATAGGGAAGTATAATTGAAGAATTAATTTCAAAATAATTTTAAAATTATTGAATAATGGGTAATCAAATATAAATTATTGCATCTTTCATGAAAAAATTTGAATAACATGAGGTGGTTCAATAAAGGAATAATAAAATAATATTACTTTATGATTTCAAATTAATGGAACTTATGTATATGAAATTAAGTATGTACTGACCTCAAACCTATCCATAAAATTTTGAGAGGTTATCAAAGAAAAATACGTTCCAATTGATACACATGTGGGAGATGAGGATTATTTAGATGAATATTGGCCATATTTTTTACAAGATTAAAAGTTTTCAAGTAATCACATTACTAAAAATTAAAAAAATATAACACTACCTCTATATTTATTTAAAATAACACACAACCAATTTGGTTGGATTTAAAGAGATATTCTTGGAATTTGACTACCTTCAACCAAAATAGTCAATCCAACCCCAAGAACCATTGAGTAACGAAATAGAAATTAATATCAATATTATTCATGGTGATAATCATTCATTGAAGTCATTTATTTATGATTTTAATTTAAAAAAATTGATTATTACCTCCAACTATTTTAACATTTAATATTCTTATAACACTTGGAATTATTTTTTAGATGATAGTAAAGAAGATTTTGATCACCATATTGAGACTATATTATAAGTAGGACTGATTAAATAAATCTTATTTCTAACTGACATGATTGATGTGGGATATTTTTTTTATGGAATCATCAAATATATTGAAATTTATCTTTCCAGTAACATTATATTTTATTAAAATTTAAATACATCTAAAATTGAGAAGATCCAGGATATAGGTTTTGAAGAGGACATACATGTATAGGCAGTAAATTAACATGATAAATTCGTTTTCCTTCCCCCACTATGAAAATTTTAAATAATTAATAATTTGGCGGAGCTACAGAACTCTATAAGTGGATTTATTTACAACCATTGTTAATGGATTCATGTCGGAAGGATGAATATTTGGGGGTTCCTTTATCTTGAAACCACACCCACCATCAGATGGGATAATATTATAGAATAACCAAGAAGATGGAGTTAAAAACTATTACTTTTTGGGGGGGGGGGTTCAAAGTAGAAAATGTTTTCCCTTTCTCCTTATTTTTTATTAATGTTTTATTTAAATTAATTTCATATATTTTTTACATTATTACAGGTTTAAATTGATAGTATTATGGAGAATAACTCATGGTTTTCACTAAAAAGTAAAATCAGGTTTTATATTTCCTTCCTCTTGGGTTTTCTACCCATATCTTTCTAATTCCATTATTCAATAAATGGATAGTTATTTAGATACTAAGTGTGGGGGATGTTAATATTCTTTTTTATTTTTTTGGGGTTTCATTTTTTTTCCTCAATCTTTTTCTGTAATTATTTATTTTATATGTTTTTTATTTTTGGTGTTTTTTAAGGATTTATAATCTTAATTGAAAACTTTAATAAATTTAAATCATTTGGTATTTTTTTCATATCGGTATATTTTATTTTCTAAGGTTTTAATTATTATTGATTGGTTATTTATTTCATGGTTTAAAATATTCTCTTTTAAAGATTTTTGTTTGATTGTGAAACTCATGTGCACTTATAGTTTAAAAATGAATTTCCTTTCCAACATGATAGGTTTCAAATCCTTTTTAATTTATCCTCACATTTTCAGTTTTTAATGTCTTGAGTCATGTTGTGTGATCCAAAACTCTTAATTTATCTCTTTCAAAATTTTAATGCTCATAAAGTGTTTTGACATGATTGATAAATATCTTTGGTAAGAAACACATTTGACATGGAACCTACCCTTTACATATATATTTTATATCCCGTAAAATCCATGAATTTAGATATAGTTTTAAGCTATATTTGAATCAATTTCATCACACCTGCCTTCAATCTTAATATTTTTTCATTGATATTTAATGGTTGTGTGTGGATAAAGGGAAATTATTGTGTGTTTTGTTAGATTAAAATAATATTCTACTATTATGATTTATGTGGCATTATTTTGGAAATATAATACATGGGGAAATTTACTTATTAAAAAATTACATTTTTATTATCATTATGTTCTCCAAAATAATTGAAAAAATTGAAAATAATAAAAATTTATCTATGAAATTATATAAGAGCTCAAATTATTGATTTTATTTTATTTTATGGCTCATGTTTCTTTTAAAAATTAAGTAAATAATTAAAATTAATTCATTTTACTTTAATTCAATATAATTCCCCATCAAAAGAATAAACATGTTAACAAAAAATAAAATTTAATTAAAATTAAAAAAATGGAATTCTGATGATTTCAAAACATTTATTCATCGGCTGACTCATGGACCATGTTATTATAAAAAGGGATGTTGTTTGTAAAATATTTTAAGTGGATATATGTAAGGTATTTCCTATATTTTCACATGAATATTCATGAGGTTTTATTTAAGATTTTAACCTCGCCTTTCTAAAATTTGGACTTTAAATTCATTGCACACGACCCCATAGCCACCAATCAAACTAAAAAAGTACACATTGTAAAAACATTTATCAAGGTGGAGAGAGTTATTAATTTTCAAAATACTATGGATATGTCACATTTTGATGAGAATGAGATATTATCAATATTTATAAATCCTTGATTAAAGGGAGAAATTAATTTCTTGGTTACAACCTATAACATTCACAATGGGATTAAAATTGTATTGAACAGAATGTTTTATTATAGAGAAGTTTGGGAATTTTGATTCATATATGATGCATGATATTTTCATTGGGTGTGATAATTTAGTGTTGTTTCTATTTATACCTTAAGAATATTGACTTTACATTTTTATAAATGATTTCACAAGATTTGAATTTTAATGTTTGGGTGATTGATGAAGATAATATTATAATACAGAGCATACTATATTTAATATTTTTTTCATCCCAATGATTTTTTATTTTAATTTTAAATTTTAGAATTTTATCTTTTATGTATAATTCGAGATCAATTGTGAAATCAGATTAATTTTATATTTTTAA
Organism: Viscum album; assembly: GCA_963277665.1. Lineage (NCBI taxonomy): Eukaryota > Viridiplantae > Streptophyta > Magnoliopsida > Santalales > Viscaceae > Viscum > Viscum album. Next base: position 935,359,794 of record OY728121.1, read on the forward strand.
TTATTATTATATAATTTTGGTATAAAAAAAATAAAATGTTATAATCTAATCAAATTTAATAAATTCATTTCAATATGTTTAAAGGATTGATGGGATAAAATTGATTCAAAAGGACTTAATATTAAATGCTAATAGATGAGGCTTAAATGAATCATACATTTTGGGACATGTAATTTAATACATGTTTTGATAAATTTAAATTAATTTCAAACATATTTTATTCTAAAAATATAAATGGGAACAAATTCTAATGAAACAGATATAAGTTTTTGGGGAACCATTTTATTGCATGGTGAATTTCACGATTCATCCGCTTTCATATTCATAAAAATGTGTGAAATTTGGGTATATGAATTCAAATTATAATGCCCCAGCCTTAAACATTACATAATATTGAGTTATTAAAATATTACACATTGAGGATCTTTTCAGGTTTAGAGTTTTAGAGAATTAGATCATAAATCTTGCATTACATTCCACGTTTAAACAAAGTGGTTACATAATAGATAGTACTCATTTTTCTCATCAATGGAAACATATTTAAAATAAAACTTGGATTCTTTCTTGACACTTCCTTGACACTATCATCACTTCATGTACCTTCCACTTGACCTGTGAAAAATATTTAAGAAACATGGGATGAGCATAAATAGATCAGTAAGGGATATAAAAGTATGAAATGAAAACATTAGTCCGTTTAATAAATCATACATTAATCCTAAAACATAAGCATTTTAACATAACTCATCAAATCATGAATAAATCAAAGAAATCAGATGACATAAAGGAAACTTTACGCATTCATAACATTCTTACGTAGGGATTAACACTCATGGTTACATATGGAATACCCATCATAGTATATTCCCTAAATCTCTTCATAGAAACATTAACGTTTAACCCCTTCGCATTACCCAATGCATTGGAGAGCTATATCGGTCTCACCCGCCCTTAGTTTATCATGGAACCATCCATCTTGATAAATAATTCCCAAGAACCATATCATAATCGTATCACATAAAACATGCATAAAGAAAACAAAACATTTCCACATATCAATCACAAGATATCAATAACACATTGATATAATAAAAGCATTATAAAAAAATCAATACAAGAATAAAAGAAAAGTAAAACATGGTATTTATTTTTCATTTAAAAAAATGTTATGGCTTGTAGAGGAAGCCGAAAATCAAATAATGGTCACAGCAGTGGAGAAGTCATTGTCCCCGCATACGTTTGACAGAAAAACATTCCATTTTTTCGTTTAGTAAACACTTCTTATAAAAAAGATTCATTATGAATAAACATAAAAGTCAAAGGTGTTTATACACCATATAAAAGAAATTTGTGTATAAAAAAAATATGCCTCAATGAAAGGAGATTGAGATGAAGTCCCATACCTCGTATCCGACATGACTTGATCGTTCTTTAATATCCTGAATAATAAACTTGAGTTAATTTAAACTTGATTAAGAACTGTTTTCAAGTTCATTATTCTTTTTATATCACTTATTACCATGTTATGAACACTATTTAATTATTGATGTTAATAATGGTCGTTCTGTCGATCATAGGTACTTGAGTCCAAAATAACCTCTTTATAATTACATGTTGTTCATGTGGTAAAATATCCATTATATCCAGAATTATATTTATGATATATATACTATATATATCATATATATCTATTATATACATGAATTTATAATATTACATAACATTTAGAGGTAATAAATGAAATGCACCATTCCTGGAGACGGTAAGCCGTACGTACGCATGAACGCTACTTTCATTTCTATTTCATACTTAATGAAGTGAAATAATAATGATACAAAGGTATATTATAATTCCAGTATAATATCATATATAATATCACTAAATCTATCCTTTATACGTACCACATATGGTATTAACGAATCAAATCACTTTGAGGGGGTGGTAGTCCGCACTTCCTAAAATGAAGATATCACATTTACCCATAATGGAAACCACAAAGGTTTGACATAAATGAAAAATACAGAAGATTAAGTAAAATATAAACATATTATATATCATATATAAATATATTGACATCTTAATGGAAACCTTTGAAGGTGTTATATGAGTGTTGAACAATCATCGCTTCGTGAGGAAGAAATTCTCCACCCACAGAAACAGTATGTTATTTAACCATTAGATTTAGGTGTGTGTAATTTTAGCTCGAATCCATCTTATAAAAACATATTAGTATATTTAATATACTGGTTTTGTTACAAAATAAATGAATACAAATAGTTTAGGGGGTTGGAGAATCAAAATAAAATAAAAGAACACAAGTGAAGACATTACCTTAAAATCGGGTAACTCCCTTTGGTTTGAACCAAATGTGTTTCTTGAAGAGCTTCCTGCCTAAGGTAAGGCGTCTAGGATGAATATAGGGATGTGTAGAGACAAAATGAGTAGATCTTGGCCGAGAAAAAGGCTTTAGAGGTGTGGGTAAGGAGGTAGAGGTGGGGGCCTTTTATAAGAGGATAGGAGGGGCACTCTTGGAAAGGTATAAAATGTTACTTTATTTTCAAATGAGTTTCGGATTTTAAAGGTCCCACATTGATTACATTAGAGGCTAAGGTGATAAGAGTTTTATATACACCCATCCAATAGGTTTTTGACACATGTAGGTCTTAGATTTTACATTATCATTTCATTTTATTTAAATCATTAAATAATGAGGTAATCACTGCATCATCATGGTCTCATATATAATTTAATTTATTTAATGTCTAAAAATTTTAAATAAAAAATAATATGATGTAGTAAATATTTCTAGATTTCTAATGAATATTTATAGTCCTAAACATCTTTTATTTAGAGAAAATTAAAAATGTTTTACTCAGGTGATACATTCTTTGTTATATTTACGTTCTTTAAAAAATAAAAAGATAAAAAGTAATTATCACAAAAATTTGATTACATGGGGTCCCCAAGTTTGGCACAAGGCATACCATGGTTGGCCATGAAACAAACAGCAGTATTAGGACACATGTTGGTGTCATTTTTTATTATTATGATGTTATTTTATTATCCTTAACTACTCGATTAATAATTAATCAAGACAATTAACGATAATTACTGTCGTTACTCTTCACAAAGTCCAAAAACAAAAGATTATTAATTACATAATTTGGACTTTCTAGTTCCAAATATGGAATCCAATTTACCAAATTCCAGACACATAAATTGCAATAATTAATTTTAAAATAATTCCTGTAGTCCAAACAAATTGCGGGTTTTTTTGAAATTATATCTATGAAAAGTTTGGCATTAGTTTATGCACAATTCCCAATTTAAATTAATTATAATGACCAATTTTGGATTAAATGGTAAAAATATATTCTATTTAAAGTTTAAAACCAATTAAAAAATATAATCTAACCATATAATTAAATTAGATGAAAAAATAGTTTTGATGTAAAATGCAGTATTTTTAACTATTCATAAAAAAATGATAATTGTCAGGAAAATACGAAAAAATTGTCCAATGTAAATTTCAGTGTCCCAATTATAAAGAATAATTTTATTTTGACAAATAGAGATTATAAAATTGTCAAAATATTGATTTAAAATGGTTTCTATTAAAAGTCAGTAAAAATCATTTAAAATATTAGTGTATTCCATGCTTAAGATTGGATTTATTCTCATTTTAAGCCTCTCAAACACTATCTAATTCATAAATAGACATAGATAAGAATATATATTTTTCATTACTTACTTGGGATGTTATATACCTCCCCCCTTTTGAAAATTACATCCCCACAATTTATTTACTTATCGAATAAGTGGGGGTATTTATCCCTCATTGCATTTTCAGATTCCCTTGTTGCCTCTTCAGTCATGTGGTTTTTCAACATAACCTTTACTTGATTAATCAACTTATTCCGCCACACATGCTCCCTATGGTCAAGAATCTGGACCAGTTGTTCCATATAAGATATATTCTCTTCCAGCTCAACTACCTCTGGACTCAAGACATGAGATGGATCTGGCATGTACTTCTTTAACATTGAAACATGAAAAACATTATGTGCATGAGATAAACTCAAAGGTAAAGCCACTCGGTATGCAACTGATCCAAATCTCTCCAGAATTTCATATGGTCCAATGAACCATGGACTCAGCTTTCCTTTCTTACCAAATCGCATCACACTTTTCCATGGTGATACTTTGAGAAAAACATGATCACCTACCTCAAAAGAGAGATCCTTCATCCTGTTGTCCGCATAACTCTTCTGCCTGCTCTGAGCTGTTCTATTGTGTCTCTGTATCATCTAAACTTTTTCTGCCAAATCTTCTACCAATTCTGGTCCTATAAACATCCTTTCACCCACTTCATCCCAAAAAGCTGGAGATCGACATCGCTTCCCATATAATGCATCAAATGGTTCCATCTGTATACTAGAATGAAAACTGTTATTATAAGAAAACTCAACCAAAGAAATATATTGGTTCCAACTTCCCTGATAATACATCGCACAAGCACATAGCATATCCTCCAAAGTTTGAATTTTTCATTCTGACTTCCCATCTTATTGTGGATGAAAAGCTGTACTAAAATTTAATTTAGTATCCAACAACTTCTGAAGGCCTTTCCAAAATTTAGAAGTGAACTTGGGTTCACGGTCAGATACAATGGAGATAGGAACTCCATTTAACCTGACTATCTCTTTAAGATAAAAATGGGAAAGTTTACCTATGGAAAAAGTATCTCGTATAGCAAGGAAATGAGCAGATTTAGTCAAGCGATCAATAATAACCCAGATTTCATTATTACCTCGAGGTGTCTTCAGTAATCCCACAACGAAGTCCATGGATATATTCTCCCATTTCCACTCTCGCACTGGTAAAGGTTGAAGCATCCCTTTCGGTAACTGCCACTCTGCTTTAACCTATTGACATGTCACACACTTCACAGTAAAATCCGTAATATCCCTTTTCATTCCATCCAACCAGTAATACTCCTGAAGATCTCTATACATCTTAGTACTTCCTAGATGAACAGAAAACAGAGAACTATGAGATTCACATAACAACTCTCTATTCAACTACGAATCACAAGGCACACACAATCTCTTCTAGAATCTAAAAACACAAAAATTATCAATGTTGAATTCAGGAAACTTACCCTTCTGAACCAGCTCTACCTTTTTCTGCAACTCGCAGTCTTGCTTCTGTGCTTGCTTAATTCTTTCTGATAGAAAATATTTCACTGATACCTGAAACAAAACAAAAGGACATCCTGCACCAATAGGTTCTATTCCAAATTTCTTCAAATCCTTAACCAAAGGGTCACATTCCAAATGCAAAATTGTTAAGGAATAATTACTTTTTCGACTCAAAGAATCAGACATTTTATTTTATTTTCCCAGATGGTAATGAATTGTACAATCATAATTCATGAATAATTCTAGCCATCTCCTCTGTCTCATGTTCAATTCTTTCTGAGTGAATATATTCTTTAAAATTTTGTGATCAATATATATTTCAAACTTTACTCTATACAAATTATGCCTCCAAATTTTTAAAGCGAAAACAATAGAAGCAAATTCCAAATCATGCGTAGGGTAATTTACCTCCTGAGTTTTAAACTAACATGAAGCATAAGCAATTACCTGATCCGTCTACATTAGGACACAACCATGTCCTTTCAATGAATCATCACTGCTGATAACAAACTCCCCATTCCAAGAAGGTAGTGCCAAAACTGGAGCATTCAACAATCATCTTTTCAATTCCTGAAAACAATCATCACATTCTTTTGTCCAGATAAACATAACACCCTTCCGAGTTAGATTTTTCATTAGATTAGATAACTGGGAGAAATTTCTAACAATACTTTGGTAATAGCCTTCCAAACCAAGGAAGCTACGAATCTCAGTTACATTTGTGGGTCTTGGACATTCATCAAAAACCTTTTTTTGCAGGATCAAAAGTTATCTCATCTTTAGAAACAATATGACCAAGGAAAGAAATTTGTTGCAACAAAAACTCACACTTTCTCATTTTCCCATACAATTTATTTTCTTTTAAGGTTTGTAAAATAACCTTTAAATGTGTTTCTTCCTCCACTTTACTTTTAGAAAACACCAAAATATCATCAATGAAAACAACCACAAACCTATCCACTAACTCATGGAAAATTATATTCATTATGTCCATGAATATAGCAGGTGAATTGGTTATCCCAAAAGGCATTACAAAAAATTCATAATGGACATATCTTGTACGAAATGCGGTCTTCGGAATATCTTCTTCCTTTACCTTCAACTAATGGTACCCCGATCTCAGGTCAATCTATGAAAAAAACTGAGCTCCCTGGAGCTGATCAAACAAATCATTGATATCAGGAAAAGGATATTTGTTCTTAACAGTGATGTTATTCAAGGCTCTATAATCAATGCAATGTCTCATTGAACCATATTTATTTTTAACAAAAAAACAGGATCACCCCATGGTGATGTGCTAGGATGAATGAAACCTTTCTCTAATAAATCTTGCAGTTGCTCCTTCAAATCTAAAAATTCAATTTGATTCATTCGATAAGGGGGTTTTGAAATTGTCTTAGCATCAGGAACTAGGTCAACAGTAAACTCAACTTCTTGATCTGGTATTATTCTAGGCAACTCATCAGGAAAAACATCAGGATACTCATTTACCACTAGCACATCATTAATCTGAATAGTTCCTTTGTTTTCAACAATATCTGTAAGGTATCACTCATTTTCATATTTTACAAGTTTCTCAGCCTCTTGATATGTTATCAATAGTACGGGTTCATTCTTGTACACAATCTGAAAGTATTTATGAAAAGAAACTTCTTTATCTCTATAGTCAATCTTAGCATGGTAAATAGAGAGCCAATCCATACCTAGGATAACATCAAACTCTACTAGAGGTAAAGCAATAAGGTTTGCAATTAGGTTCTTTCCATGGATAAGGATAGTAAGATTCTTATAAATTCTTTTTGCCTCAACATTTCCCCCAGGGGTGTTTACCAAAAGTTTAGGAGTCATTTCTTGAGATGGTATTCCCATTTTACTATAAATGTTTTCAGAGATGAAAGAATTTGTGGATCCTGAATCAAACAACACACTGACATAAACTGAAAAAACAAACAAAGTATATGATACAACATCATTTGATGGTCTGACATCTTCTAAAGTAGTTTCAAAATATTTCACCACCCCTTTCTACTTTTAGTCTAACTGCTTCACATCACTCGAGCTCTTTGTCGGACACTCATTTGCATAGTGACCCATCTCATTGCACTTAAATCATTTCACTAAATGTAAATCAAATTTGGTCTTACCATCACCCTGATCATTTTCAGTGCAATCATGATCCTTATGTCCCATATTACCACATCGGTACCACTTTACAAAATTCAGAAGACATTCCCCAGCATGCCTTTTACCACATTTATCACAAACTGGAAACATAGTTTTCTTACCATCAGACCTTTTTGAAGAATTATTCCTATTCTCTTGTAACCTCGGTCTATTATTCTGTTGGTTGTTAGAGAACACTTGATCATCAGAAAACTCCATTTCCACCTTCTCAGCACATCAAACAATATTTTCATAAATTTTGAACTCACGAGAAGCCAATTCCCTTCGATATTTTGGCTTTAATCCTGAGTAAAAATGATTGATTTTACTATCAAGGTCTCGGATAAAATTTGGAGCATACCATGCCAATCGAGTGAACCTCTCTTCATAAGTATCCACTGAGTCGTCCTCTTGCCTCAATTAAAAGAATTTTTTTTCCATCTTAAGTCGAACAGACTTAGGAAAGTACTTCTCAAGAAACATACCTTTTAATTCATCCCAGTTGAGAGAATCAATCTCATCAGCATCCCTGGTATTTTTAACCATCAACCTCCACTGATCTGCTTCACCCTCCAAGTGGTAAATAGATAGAATAACCTTTTGATTGTATGAACACTGCATGACATTGAAAATCTTCCCCAGTGATTTAATCCACCCTTCATCTAGCACTGGTTCAGATGATCCTCTGAATAATGGGGGATGTTGCCTCATGAAATGTTCCACCACTGACATGTTCCTCTGCGATTGATCTAGCTGATCTCGTGCATTGAAACTCCCACCATTTATGGCTTGAGTCAACTGCGCCATTACTACAACAAACTGTTCAGTTCCAATTCAAACCATCTCAGGATGCTTATTTGGAAGGTCAATTTTATCTGCATGCTTTCCTAGCACTGCTTCCTTGTTTCCACTGCAAAAAACCATTCTGAACAAACATGTCATATATAAAGCAACATGGTAATCTTAAAATGCTATATCATTTCAATTTCACCATAAAAAAATATTTTTGGGTAATCATTTAATAGAATTCTAAATCCTAAAGTTATCTAAACTGACATTTGATAAAAAAATATAAGGCCCCAGCATTAAACCTTACTTAATCTTGAGTTATTACAAGATTACACATTGAGGATCTTTTCAGGTTTAGTGTTTTAGAGAATTAGATCATAAATCATGCATTACATTATATGTTAAAACAATGTGGTTACATAAAAGATATTACACATTTTTCTCATCAACGGAAACATATTTAAAACAAAACATGGATTCTTTCTTGACACTTTCTTGACGCTATCATCACATCATGTACCTTTTCCATGACTTGTGAAAAACATTTCAAAAACATGGGATGAGCATAAAGAGCTCAGTAAGGGATATAAAAGTACGAAATGATAACATTAGTCCATTTATGAAATCATACATTACTCATAAAACATAATAATTTTAACATACCTCATAAAATCATGAATAAATCATAGAAATCAGAAGACCTAAAGGTAAATTTAGGCATTTATAACATTCTTACGTAGGGAGTAACCCTCATGGTTACATTTGGAACACCCATCACAGTATATTCCCTAAATCTATTCGGAGAAACCTTAACGTTTAACCCCTTTGCGTTACCCAATGCATTAGAGAGATATATCGGGATCACCCGCCCTTAGTTTATCACAGAACCACTCATCATCAAAAAAATGCCCAAGAACCATAACATAATCGTATCACATAAAATATGCATAATGGAAACATAAAATTTCATCATTTCAGTCACAAGATATCAATAACACATTGATATAATAAAAAAATTATCAAAACCATTTACAATACCAAAATAAAACAAAAGTAAAACATGGTATTTATTTTACATTTTAAAAAAAAATTATGGCTTGTAGAGGAAGTCAGAACTCAAATAATGGTCACGACGGCGGAGAAGTCGTTGTCGCCGCATATGTACAACAAAAAAACATTCCCTTTTGTCATTTAGTAAACACTTCATATAAAAAATATTCCTTTTGAATATACGTAAAAGTAAAATGGGTTTATACACCATATAACTGAATGTTGTGTATGAAACAAAATATGCCTCAATGAAAGGAGATTAAGACGAAGTCTCATACCTCGTATCCGACTTGACTTGATCGTTCTTTAACCTCCTGAATAATAAACATGAGTTAATTTCAACTTGCGTAAGAACCTTTTTCAAGTTCATTATTCCTTTTATATCACTTATTACCATGTTAGGAACACTATGCAATTATTTATGTTAATAATGGTCGTTTGGTCGATCATTGGTACTTTAGTCCAAAATAAACTCTTTATAATTACAAGTTGTTCACGTGGTAAAATTTACATTATATACAGAATTATATTCATGATTTAGATACAATATATATCATATATATCCAGTATATACATGAATTTATGATATTACATAACATTTATAGGTATAAAATGAAATGCACCGTTCATTGAGATGGTAAGTCGTACGTAAGAATGAACGCTACTTTCATTTCTATTTCTTATTTAATGGAGTGAAATCATAATGATATAAATGTATATTATAATTCCAGTATAATATCATATATAATATCATTAAATCTATCCTTTATACGTACCATATATGGTATTGACGAATCAAATCACTATGAGGGGGCGGTAGTCCGCAATTCCAAAAATGAAGATATTGTGATTACCCATAATGGAAACCTTAAATGAAAAATACAAAAGCATAAGTAAAACATAAAAATATTATATATCATATATAACTATAGTGACATATTAATAGCCACCTTTGATGGTGTTATATGATTGTTGAACAATCATCGTTTCGTGAGGCAGAAATTCGCCACCCATGGAAACACTATGTTCTTTAACCATTAGAAGTAGGTGTGTATAAGTGTAGATCAAATCCTTATAATAACAACGTCCTATTATATTGAAGATACTGGTGTTGTTATAAAAGAAATGAATTAAAAGAGTTTAGTTGGTTGGAGAAGCAAAATAAAACAAAAGAACACAAGTGAAGACATTACCATAAAATTGGGTAACTCCCTTTGGTTTGAACCAAAATGGTTTCTTGAAAAGCTTCTTGCCTAAGGTAAGGCTTCTATGATGAAGATAGGGATGTAGAGAGAAAAAATGAGCAGAGATTGGCTGATAAAAATGCTTGATAGGTGTGGGTAATGAGGTAGAGGTGTGGGCCTTTTATAAGAGGAGAGGAGGGGCACTCTTGGAAAGGTATAAAATGTTACTTTATTTTCAAATGATTTTCAGATTTTAAAGGTCCCACATTGATGTATTTAGAGTATAAGGTGATAAGGGTTCCAAATCCACCCATCCAATAGGTTTTGACAAGTTTAGGTCTTAGATTTTACATTATCTTTTAATTTTATTTAAATCGTAAAATAATGAGGAAATCGCCGCATCATCATTGTCTCATATAAAATTTAATTTATTTAATGCATAAAAATTATAAAAAAAATACTGTGATGTAGGAAATCGTTTTATATTTCCAATTACTATTTATATTCAAAGAGATAATTTATGTAGGCAAAATTAAAAATGTTTTACTCAGGTGATACATTCTTTGCTATATTTTCCTTCTTTAAAAAATAAAATGATAAAAAGTCATTATCACACAAATGTGATTCCATGGGGTCCCCAAGTTTGGAACATGGAATCCCATGGTCGGTCATGACACAACCAGTAGTATTAGGACACATGTTGGTGTCATTTTTTATTATTATTATATTATTTTATTATCCTAAACTACCCGATTACTAATTAGACAAGATAATTAATGATAATTACCGTCTTTACTATTCACAAATTCCGAAAACAAAAGAGTCTTAATTAAATAATTTGGAACTTCAGATTCCAAATATGGAATCCATTTTACCAAATTCCAAACACATAATTTGAAATAATTAATTTAAAAATAAATCTCGTTGTCAAAACAAATAGCGGGTTTTTATTAAACAATATCTATGAAAAGTTTGGCATTAGTTTATGCCCAATTACAAAGTGAAATTATTTCTAATGACCACTATTGGATTAAATGGTAAAAATTTATTCTATTTACACTTTAAAACCATTTAAAAAGATAATATAACCATATAATTAAATTAGATGAAAAATCAGTTTTGATGTAAAATGCAGTATTTTTCAGTATTCATTAAAAAATGAACATTTTTTTAAACAAAAAATTATCCAATGTAACTATCAATGTCCCAATAATAAATAATAAGTTTATTTTGACAAATAGAGATTATATAATTGGCAAAATATTTTTTTAAATTGGTTTTCCATCAAAAGGAAATAAAACAATCTTTTAAAAATATCAGTGTATTTCATGCTTAAGATATCATTTACTCTCATTTTAAGCCTCTAAAACACTATGTAATTCATAAATAGAAATATATAAGAATATCAATTTTTCATTACTTACTTGGGATGTTACACAAATAACCTCATATCCATAATTTATTCCCTAGTAATCCTATCATTAATATGGATAATTATGGCTAATTATGCTCATATTTTTTATAAAAATATCATTGGCATAGAGGAAAACAATATAGAATACAACATGTCAAGATTATGTAAATTAATAGGCTAAATAAACATGGACTTTCTAAGGACCTAATTGGACACAAAATTTTGCACTATTACTGCATATAAATATGTTCCTCTACCATTCCAAATGATTAAGAATTTTTAGTAGATAAGGATGGTTTTTTATATTGTATTATTCATATAAATTTTTATTATATACTATTTTATCATTATATTATTCAATTATTTAATTTTTTAATATGATTTTCTCCATCAATGAATCTATTCTCTATTAAAATGTGGAACTTCCATTGACAACTATTTTATGAGATATATATTTTCTTCCCAATTAGTTAATGTGTTTCCAAGATTTTATTTATTTTGTTCAAATATATTTTAATTAATTAAACTAATTAGTGTACAAGTTCTCTCCCTTATCTAAATTGTAAACATCATCTCAATTTTCATCATTATCCATTAGAATAATTTTCATAATTCTATACATGGTGGACAAGCATTATTGTGATGATTTGAGGGAGATAATCCTTAATCCAGAGGGTTAATGCAGGATTATCATGTTTTTATTGGGATTGTATTGTGTAAGGGGGATGATCTCAACATTGGATTGAAATTTTCGAATTAATATTTTTAATGAACAATGATTTCTTCAATGTGAACTCCTTAAAATAGTTGTTTCATCTCCACTAACATTTTATGTCTTATTTTAAATGTTTTTTTCATTTATATATATATCTCTCTCCTATTTTTTATAACACTCATTATATTAGAACATAATTTCATAACGTATTAGTTATTTTATTTGTAGTGACTATAGAAAATCAATGTGAGTGATGCCCTCCCCCCCAAGCGATTAAACCTATGATTCAAAAAATACTGGATTATTAGGAAAATAATAATTTATTTATAGGGATTAACATAAAATAATTATTATCAATTATCAAACATTTAGTTACAAAATAGACTCAAACTATAATGTATTCACTTTATTTTTTTCTAGAAAACACTATAATATACTAATTAGATTTATAAAATGATTCCAAGGAGCTAAAAATACTCTCTAAAAGCTACTAAATCTTCTTCATCTACTATATAAGATAAGCATTTTAAATGTGATAAATTGAATCCATCTTAAATTTTTTCTGAATTTACCCCATGAAATCACTTCTATATTTCCATGTTTTATTTTCTACCATCTCTGAGCCATTTAACAAAACAGTCCAACCCCAAAGAAACTCTATAACATTCCAACTCCCTCACCAACTCAATGGAAACATCAATCTATCCTAACCATTCCTCTAACTTATAGAATAATACCCTACTTAAGAACATAGATTCATCATTCCATTGAAACATAAAAAAACTCTATACCTTTATTCTTCGATTTTTTTCTCAAATGCAGGTCTCGGATTTCCGAGTTGGTTATTTGGATGGTATTCTTTATGAGAAGTGGGTATATCTCTATTGACTATGGGTTTAATTTCTAATTGACTAATGTATTTATTAAACTAACCATTCAATACACATTTCCCACAATACAGAATCACTATAAAAATCATAGATAGGCACTACAAACCACAAGACACCCATGGGAGACACCCCTTGAGGGAGATTCCTTCTCGTAGCCTCTTTAATTTAAGAATTCTTTAAATTGAATTCAGCATTTTTCATAATTATTCTTATTTATATTCAAATGCATATCTTGAATATGTTTTCGTTAATTTAATTTTTTCATTTGATAAATAATGTGATCATTTTATAATAAAACCCCTCCAATAGAGGTGCACTGTCTACGAAAACTCACAGTTACAGTTTAGGGTGTGATAATTGGACTCTCAATCAGTAGTTTCAACTACCTAGTACTAATTTTTTTTTAAAATATTAAATATATATCTTTATCATACCTCAATCCCAATTCAAGAGTCTATTTTTTATAACTTCAGATCAGTTTATATAATGTGAAGGAAAACAACATAGGATTTATTTGAATCCTGGCCGGAAGATGCTGCCCTGAGGATGTCGCTAGACCGGGCCAACACGCTACGGTCACGCCGCGGTCCTCCCATGATTTGGACCTGCATTAGGACGACACCCTACAATGGTTCTCAGTCTTATTGGAATTCAATTTATGATTCCTAGACAGATTTTTAGATACATTACCCACCCTACTCCATGCACCCCAAACAGCCCCCCTCCTCCCTGGACACCGAAGAGCGCCCCAGACCGTCCCACCCTCATCCATGGACCTCAATGAGCCCCCCGGACATCCCCCCCCCCTTCCTGCATAAACACGGGACAACCCACGGGACAACCCCCACACCCTCCTCCCTAAACCCCGGAAAGCCCCCTGAACAGCCCCCCTGTAAGAACCCGGGGTTTCGTACGAGGTACGAATCCTTTTTATTTTAAGTTTAACTATTCTTTTGGGGCCTAATGAGGACGCCTAACTAGACCAACAATGTTACGGAAGTTTCTGAGGTTTTTTCGGATCCCAGAACCTAGTTTTGGGCTGGAAATGGCCTGGAACACGGTTTGCACACGGCCTGGTTAAACCGCGCTGGCTGAAAACGCACTCGGTGTGTCATAAATGGCCATAACTTGGATTTTATGGTCAAATGCCTTGCGAACGACATCATAATGACATGAAATCACATGAAAATACCCTAGTTATTATTTTTGAGGTGTACGAGGAGACATCACGTCATTCGGACACACGGATAGCGCAGCATGGCTGAATATGTGTTTTTTAGGTGTTCGGCGTTACTGAGAAGCGTGTGTGGGGTGGTCGAAACCAGCCGAACGACCTCAGAATGCCATGAAATCGGACGACAAAAAATTTTCGGTCATTTTTTATATTTTTGGCCAGACGGCACGTCAATCGGAGGTGTCGTGTGACCGCGCTGGCAGAAAACGCACTCGGAGTGTCGTAAATTTCCAAAACATGGGTTTTACAGTCAAATTCATGATGAACGACATCGTAATGACTTCAAATCACATTAAAACAACCTAGTTATTATTCGTGATGTGTTCAAGGAGAAAACACATCATTCGGATGCGCGTTTTGTGCGACACGACTAAATATGTGTTTTTTAGGTGTTCGGCATGCTTGAAAAGCATGTGTGGGTTGGTCGAAACTGGCCGCATGACCTCAGAATGCCATGAAATCAGAATAAAACAAAGGTTGGGTGAATTGTGAAATTGTTGGCCAGACGGTATGTCAATCAGAGGTGTTGTGTGACCGCACTAGCTGAAAACGCACTTGGCGTGTCGTAAATGGCCAAAACATGGGTTTTACGGTCAAATAAATGTCGAATGTCATCGTAATGACTTAAAATAACACTAAAAAACCCTAGTTATTATTCTTGAGGTCTACAAAAAGATGGAACGTCATTCGGACCTGGTGTTTACGTGGAACGGCTGAATATGTGTTTTTAGGTGTTCGGCGTGCTTGAAAAGCGTGCGTGGGGTGGTCGAAATCGGCCGAATTCTCTCTGAATGCCATGAAATCAGAAGACAACAAAGGGTGGGTGAATTGTAATATTTTATGTCATATGTAAGATCAATCAGAGGTTTCTTGTGACCGCACATGCTGAAAATTCACTATGCGTGTTGTAAATGGCCAAAACATGGGCTTTAAAGTCAAATGCATGCCGAACGGCATCGGAATGACTTGAAATCACAAGAAAACACCCTAGTTATTATTATTGAAGAGTAATAAGATACGAAACATCATTAAAATGCGCGGTTTGCACGGAACGGCTGAATATGTATTTTTTAGGTGTTCGGTGCACTTGTAAAGCATTCGTGGGGTGGTCAAAACTGGCCGAATGACCTCGGAATTCCATGAAATCAGACAACAAGAAACTGAGGGTGAGAAGTGAAATTTTTGGCTAGATGGTACGTCAATCAGAGTTTTCGTGTGACCGCACTAGCATAAAACACACTCGACATGTCGTAAATGGCCAAAAATGGGTTTTACTATCAATTGCATGTCGAACGACATCGGAATGACATGAAATACCACAAGAACACTCTAGTTATTATTCGCGAGGTGTAAGAAGAGACGGCACATCATTCGGACACGCAGTTTGGTAGCACAGCTGAATATGTGTTTTTTAGGTTTTCAGTGTGCTTGAAAAGCATGCGTGTGGTGGTCGAAGTTGGCCAAATGACCTCAGAATTCCATGAAATCGGACGCCAACAAAGGGTGAGTGAATTGTAAAATTTTCGGCCAGATCTCATGTCAATCAGAGGTGTCTTATGACAGCGCTGGCTTAAAACTCACTTGGTGTGTCGTAAATGTACAAAACATGGGTTTTACGGTCAAATGCATGTCGAATGACATCATAATTACATGAAATCAAACGATAACACCCTATTTATTATTCGTGAGGTTTAAGAAGAGACGAAACGTCATTCAGACAAATAGTTTGTGCGGCATGGCTGAATATGTGTTTTTTAGGTGTTCGGTGCACTTGAAAAGCATGCGTGGGGTGGTCGAAACCGGATGAACGACCTCTGAATTCCGTGAAATGGTATGACATCTAAGGGTGGGTGAATTGTGAAATTTTTGACCAGATGGAACGTCAATAGGAGGTGTTGTGTGACCGCGCTATCTGAAAATGCACTCGGCATGTTGTAAATGGCCAAAACATGGGTTTTACAGTCAACTGCATGCCGAACGACATCAGAATGACTTAAAATCACACGAAAACACCCTAGTTATTATTAATGAGGTTTACGAGGAGACGACATGTCATTATGACAGGCGGTTTGCGCGGAAAAACTTTATATGTGTTTTTTAGGTGTTCGGCGAGCTTAAAAAGCGTGCGTGGGGTGGTCGAAACTGACCGAACGACCTCAGAATTCCATGAAATCGGATGAAAAAAAGGTGGGTGAATTTTGAAATTTTCGGTTAGATGGCACGTCAATCGGAGGTGTTATGTGACCGTGCTGGCCGAAAACGCACTCAGCGTGTCGTAAATGGCCAAAACATGGGTTTTACGGTCAAATACATGACGAACGACATCAGAATGACTTGAAATCACACGAAAACACACTATTAATTATTATTTTTGGTGTATGAGGAAAAAACACGTCATTCGGACTCGCAGTTTGCGCGGCATGGCTGAATATGTGTTTTTAGGTGTTCGGCATGCTTGAAAAGCCTGCGTGTGGTGGTCGAAACTAGCCGAACGACCTCGGAATGCCATGAAATCATACGAAAAAAGGGTGGGTGAATTGTGAAATTTTTTGCTAGATGGAAAATAAATTGGAGGTTCCATGTGACCAAGCTGGCTGAAAACACACTCGGCATGTTGTAAATGGCCAAAACATTGGTTTTACAGTCAAAAGCATGCCAAACGACATCATAATGACTTGAAATCACATGAAAAAACCCTAGATATTATTTTTGAGTTTTCAGAGGAGACAGCACGTCATTCGAACGCTTGGTTTGCGCGGGACAACAAAATATGTGTTTTTTAGGTGTTCGGTGCACTTGAAAAGCGTGCGTGGGATGGTCGAAACTGGCCAAACGACCTCGGAATTCCATGAAATCGGACGAACAAAAGGGTTGTTGAATTGTGAAATTTTCGGCACGAAGGAACATAAATCGGAGGTGTCGTGTGACCGCGCTGGCCGAAAATGCACTCGGCATGTCGTAAATGACCAAAACATGGGTTTTACGGTCAAATGCATGCCGAAAGACATCAAAATGACTTGAAATCACACAAAAACACCCTAGTTATTATTCCTGAGGTGTAAGAGGAGACGACATGTCATTCAGATGCGCGGTTTGCGCGGAATGACTGAATATGTGTTTTTTTGGTGTTAGGCGCGCTTGAAAAGCATGCGTGGGGTGGTCGAAACCGGCCGAACGATCTCAGAATGCCATTAAATCGGACGACAAAAAAGGTTGGGTGAATTATAAAATTTTCGGTCTGAAGGCACATCAATCGGAGGTGACATGTGACCGCGCTGGCCGAAAATGCACTCGGCGTGTCGTAAATGGCCAAAACATTGGTTTTATGGGAAAATGCATGTTGAACGACATCAGAATAACTTGAAATCACATGAAAACACCCTAGTTTTTATTTTTTAGGTGTACGAGGATACGTCACATCATTCGGATGTGCGTTTTGCATGGCACGGCTGAATATGTGTTTTTTAGGTGTTCGACATGCTTGAAAAGCATGCGTGGGGTGGCCGAAATTGGCTGAACAAACTTTTAATTCCATTAAATCGGATGACAACAAAGGGTGTCTGAATTGTGAAATTTTCGGCCAGACGGCATGTCAATCAGAGGTGTTGTGTGACTGCACTGGCCGAAAATGCACTCGGCATGTCATAAATGGCCAAATCATGGGTTTTACGGTCAAATGCATGCCCAACGACACCGTAATGGCTTGAAATCTCATGACAACACCCTTGTTATTATTCTTGATGTGTATCAGGAGAGGGTAAGTCATTCAGACTTGCAGTTTTCATGGCACGGCTAAATATTTATTTTTTAGATGTTCGACGCGCTTGAAAAACGTGCGTGGGGTGGTCGAAACCGGCCAAACGACCTCAGAAAGCCATGAAAACGGACAACAAAAAAGGTTGGGTGAATTTTGAAATTTTCGGCCAGACGGCACGTCAATCGGAGGTGTCGTGTGACCGCGCTGGAAAAAAACGCACTCGGTCATGTCGTAAATGGCCAAAACATGGGTTTTACTAACAAATTCATGTCGAACAAAATCAGAATAACTTGAAATCACACAAAAACACCCTAGTTGTTATTCATGAGGTTTACAAGGAGATGGCATGTCATTCGGACTCGCGGTTTGTGCGGCACGACTGAATATATGTTTTCTAGGTGTTAAACTCGCTTGAAAAGCGTTCATGGGGTGGTCGAAACCGGCCGAAAAACCTCAGAATGCCATGAAATAGGATGAAAAAAAGGGTGGGTGAATTGTGAAATTTTCGGCCAGAAGACACGTCAATCGGAGGTGTCGTGTGCCCGCGCTGGCTGAAAATGCACTGGGCGTGCCGTAAATGGACAAAATATGGGTTTTATAGTCAAATTCTTGCCAAACGACATTTGAATGACATGAAATCACAAGAAAACACCCTAGTTATTATTTTTGAGGTGTACGAGGAGACGTCACGTCATTCAGACGTGTGTTTAGTGCGACACGACTGAATATGGGTGTTTTAGGTGTTCGACACGCTTGAAAAGCGTGCATGGGGTGGTCTAAACATTCCGAACAACCTCGAAATGCCATGAAATCAGACGAAAACAAAGGTTGTGTGAATTGTGAAATTTTTGGCTAGACGGCACATCAATCGGAGGTTTCGTGTGACCACACTGGCCGAAAATGCAC